>JAUIMM010000610.1:3870000-5070000 GCA_031769625.1 Taudactylus pleione | reverse complement strand
CACATTCAGATTTTGGCTTATTTTGTCCTGATTTTACAGTCAGGGATTATGTAATGAGTATGTACAGACATAGCTGGAAGCTACAAATAGACTTGCACTCCTACTTTGACTGAAATAACTTGGGCTCAGTAAGCTGAGTACACACTAGGTCGATGAGACGGCTGCTTGGTATACACACTTACCAATCGTCTATGCAATGTGCCGGGGTTGACAGCTGTCAATCACCTCCAGGTCCCTGCAGCATGTGTTCGACTGTACGGGCCATCGCCTGTACACACCAGCAAATGACTGATATATCTTTCAGATATATCGGCCATCTGGGGTGCTGCACACCTGATCGGATATGTATGGGAACTATGTCGTTCACAGACATATACGCTGTACACACCAGGCAATGCGTTCAATGTAACGGGTGATATATCTATCAGTGTGTACGCAGCTTTAATTAACCAATTTAAAAGGTTTGTTGTACACAATCATGGTTATAGCCAAAGCAGGATAATTCTGAATAATAAGATAATACTATATATACCACTTTGTTGTGCTTCCTGCACTACAGTAGATATAATTGTATGATGTCAATACTTGGCTAAAACGCATCAGGCCCAAGTACAGTCCAATAAATTAAAACTACGGTAACTGGAAAGTGGAAAATAATGTTTCTTTATTTCCTGTTCTGGTGTTTTTTTTCTCATACTCGTATATACCAAATAAAATTTAAATCTATTTATTAAAATCTGCTGCCAAAATTAAACCCTCTGCACCCTTAAAAGATAATAATAGATAAATCGTCATAAAATATTTCTTCCTAGGCAATCCAGCGCGTGAACCTGGGTCACTAAACATGAGAACGACACAGCCAGACTTTGTGCTCCCAATGGCGTTTCATTTAGGACTTTTCTATAGTGACTGTCATATCCTGAAATTGCTGTTCTCCAATTGCGGTGAAATTAGGCATTCATAAACACTTCACATGACCTAACAGAGAGTCCTTTCCGCCGCTGACTGTAATGTAATAGCAGTAAGCTCGAAGGTAAATGCTCCCATTAAATTGATTTCTTTGTTGATTCAGATAGCGAAAGCAGTTTCATACATTCCATCAGGGTAATTGTACAGGAAGCAGGAAATCATTCATAATTATCCACATTAACAATGCTAAATATTATGGTAAGAATTTTGCTGAATGGAATCAATATCACCATAAAACCAGCCTGATCAAGGTGCTTTGCATGATGTACTGCCAGTGTTTCTATGGACGAGTTGTGGCAGGGTGTCCTAAATGTATCCTATCTAGTGATATTCTAAGAATATCTCCCAACTGTCCTGATTTAGTTTTGGACAGTCCCGATTTCAGTGGACTGACCCTTTGTCCTGACAGTCAGGACTTCTTTCTACAATGCTTAGTCTACAGTGAGGTCTGTCCCGCTCATCACTGCATGTGAATGCCATACGCACTGACACTATGTAGGCAAAAGTGATTGGACATTGAATGCAAATAGATCAACGAGATATTATTGAGGTCAGTACTGTGTAGGTCCACCACGTGCAGTGATTACTGCAGACACCCTTTCTCGGCAAACTGTTCACAAGTTCCTGGTCAACAGCAGGTGGTATGCTCTGCCATTCCACTTTACGTACAATGACCAACTGTGACACTGAAGAAGGTCGAGTTGGGACCGTTGCTCCAATTCGTTCCAGAGGTTCTCAAGGGGGTTAAGATCTGGACTCTGAGCTGAACAGTCCATCCAAGTTACCAAATTTTCTACCAGTCCAGCATCCCCCTGGAGAGATGACAGGTGGCACTATATTATCCACACGATTTATCGTTACAATCCGTGCCAGAATGATAGATTGTTCAATAAATCGCATAGTGTGTACCCGGCTTAAGTACTGACTGATCTCACTGACAGGTGAGAGTACAAGGGGTATATTTACTAAAGTGCAGGTTTACAAATGTGGAGCTATTGCCAATAGCAACCAATCATATTCTACTTATCATTTATCTAGCACCTTCTAGAAGATAATAGCTAGAATCTAATTGGTTGCTATGGGCAACACCTCTACTTTTGTACTTTTGAGGTGTCGGGGTCCATAGGAGGCCTGACAGATAATCCAGGGCCGCAGCTTCTATTTAGGTACAGATGTCAGAGACACTTTTGTGCTCATTAGCAGCCCCCAGGTGCTGACACCCTAGGCAGCTGCCTAATGGAAATGCCGGCCCTGCACCCATCATACACAAAGGAATTAGAGGAGAGGTCATTGTGGACTCACTGAATGAATAAGGTACAGTGGGCCTGATTCAGACCCGGTCGCAAGCGCTGAGCGCTTGCAACTGGGTCGATGTTTGCCCACTGGGCATGCACACGACGGAGCCGGTTCCGTCGTGCGCATGCCCGAGACCCGGCTAGCGACGGGTGCTCCGTTGCTCCGGGTCTCGCACCAGAGGGGGTGAGCTGTCGATGGTGAGTGACAGCTCACCCCATTTGGTGGGCGGGCCAGGGGGCTGGCTGGCCAAACAGAGGCGTTCCCAAGGAACGCTTACCGTTTGGGGGCTCTGTTAGAGCCGAAAGCTCTCTGGGGCTTGCGGCCATGAGACCCTACCACAAGGGTCTCGTCACAAGCTCGATGGTCATGATGGTCTTGACCATTGCGACCATCAACCTGGCCGCTCGCTATAGTTGTGGGTGGAAACCCACAGTTATGCGAGCGGCCAGGAGGCCGCTCCAGAAAAAAGAAAATGCCCTGATTCAGAGCGAGCGCTCTTTTAGAGCGTCCAGCTCTGAATCAGGCCCAGAGTGAATAATGTTGCAGCACTAGAGCATGTCCTATGAAGACCGCTCTTGATGCAGGCATCCGATTGACCAATCGACTGCGTACACTCGACCAGTAGATTGTGGTGATGTCCAGCAGCATCCAATAAGAATCAGACTTATTCTTATTGGCTTGCTGATCTGAAGCCGCGGCTGTCCCTGTGGGCTGTCACATGTGGCAGTAATAGCCAATAAGAATCAGGCTGATTCTTATTGGCTGAGGCTGTAGCATATAAGCCTTCTCAAGGCCAAAAACCATTGGCAAATGATAAGTAAGACATGGCTCTACAATTAGGACCAATTACCAAATACACCCAAAAATGGCCTATGGTCTGTCATAGCGTTGTATTTTGGAATCATTTGCAAACAAAGAAAAAGATTAAAAACTCGTACATGAAACAAGTATCCAGGTTTGGACTGGGTCATGAAGCGCCCACTGTGGGAATGCAATGGTAGGTTTCCATGCCTAAGGGGTTTTTTCAGTTATCACAGAAGGTGTGGTTAACCCCCGCAGAGGCTTAGCCAGCCATTAAAGACCATGTAATTGACCCTCTATTAATAACAATGTATAATTTGAATGCACAGTCTTGAACCCGATCCCCAGAGGAGGTAAGTCCTCAGGCAGTGGGGCCCACCGGGAACAAAGACTTGGAAATTGCTGAAATGTTGACCAGCACCAAACGTTACTGCAGGCTGTTCTCCAAAGGTAGGGGCTGATTCAAGTGATGCTATGGCAGGAACCATATAATGCGTTATGTTAAACATGAACTTCATCATATACCTGCATGGATAATCTTTTTTTCAGCCCAACCCCTATTTTTGTGAGCTTCAAATGCATTACAGGACTCTCTATAGCTGTTTTCTATTCTTACATACGCTGTAACTGTTATTTTTGATCCTCCCATAAAGTCTTGAAGTCTGGAGACTCTCTTATTCAAAATGTAAAGTGTGCCACACACTAAAAACACAGTAAATTAAATGAAACAGAGTTTGAAACATTGGGGTCAATTCAATTAGGTGCGAATTGCAAGTAGCGAGTTTGTTTCTTGAAACTCATAGACCACATCGAAGCGCGCTCCCAAAAATTCTCCAATCCAATAAAAAATGTTTATTCACACTACTCGGAGTGAAGAGGTGCAAATTGACTGCCAAATGAGATTATTATTATTATTATTATTATTATTATTATCATTTATTTATATGGCGCCACAAATATTCCGCAGTGCCTTACAAAGTACATAAATAGGTTGATTTACAGTGACTTACAGTACAGTACAATACAATACAGGACATGGATAATATACATTACTACATTCGCGACCATAACACCCTGATAAGCAACAATGCAAAGCAACCAAGTGTTAGGTGCCCTGGTAGAGAGTAAGAAGTAGATGAAGGTAGAGTAAGGAGAAGCGCAGGAGGGTAGAGGGCCCTGCTCACAAGAGCTTACATTCTAAAGGGGAAGGACAGACAAACAGGGGTGACACAGATGGGGTAGGGAGGGATGAAGGAGGGGAAGCAATCAGGAAGCCGACTGCCTATATACCGGCAGCCGGCTTCCCGACTGTCTTATCCTGGCATGGGTGAAATGCCAGGCGTCTAGATGTAGACGCCCGCATTTCCCCGATGCTGGGAGACCGGCGCCCGGCATCACGATCGTAGTGATGCCGGGCACCATGAGCGGACAGCCGCAGGGGGGGGGAGGGTTAGGTTTAGGGCTCCCGGGGGGGACTTAGGGTTAGGCACCCCCCCGGGAGGGTTAGGGTTAGGCTAGGGGGAGGGAGGGTTAGGCAATCCCGGGGGCGACTTAGGGTTAGGCACCCCCCCCGGGGGACTTAGGTTTAGGTAGCGGGGAAGGGGGTGGTTAGGGTTAGGCACTTAGAGGGGGGATTAGGGTTAGGTACTTGGGGGGGAAGTTAGGGTTAGGCAACCCTAAGGAGGGTTAGGGTTAGGGGGGTTAGGTTAGGTTAGTGGATACTTACCTATCCACGATCGGGATTTCCAGTGCTGTCGGGCTTCCGCTGCGTCGCACTCTGCTCCTGTCGGGCTGCTGCTGACGGAAATCATACCCATTCCGGAAGGAGAATGTAGCAGCAAGTTAAGATGAGAGCTGGAAGGCTTTGATGAAATAGTGGGTCTTGAGAGCCCATTTGGAGGATTGAAGAGAGGTGGAGAGTCTGATGGGAAGCAGGAGAGAGTTCCAAAGGTGGGGAGCAGCGTGGGCAAAATCTTGGAGGCAGGAGTGGGAGGAAGTAATCAATTGGCATGAGAGGCGGTGTGCATTTGTTGAATGAAGAGGGCGGACAGGAGAGTGAAGGGAGATGAGATCAGAGATGTAAATGGGAGAGGAATGGCTCAAGGCTTTGTAAGTGAGTGTGAGATCCTTAAATTGGGTTCTAAAAGGGAAGGGGAGCCAGTGGAGAGCTTGTAGGAGAGGGGAGGCAGATGCAGAGCATTTTGAGAGGAAGATGAGCCGAGCAGCAGTATTGAGGACAGACTGGAGAGGGGAGAGAAGGGAGTTGGGGAGGCCAGATAGGAGGAGGTTACAGTAGTCCAATATGGAGATGACCAATGAGTGTACGAGGGTTTTAGTGGCATCCTGGGTGAGAAAGGGTCTAATCTTGGAAATATTTTTAAGATGAAAACAACAGGACTGCGAGAGATTCTGGATATGTGGTTTGAAGGAGAGGGAGGAGTCTAGGATAATTCCAAGACAGCGCACTTTGGGGCTAGAGGAGATAGTTGTGCCATCAATTGATAAAGAAATGGTGGGAAGTGTGTTTATATAGGGGGGTGGGTAGATGATTAGCTCAGTCTTAGACATATTTAGTTTAAGAAATCGCTGGGACATCCAGGAAGAGATAGCAGAGAGACAGTTGGAGACACGAGTGAGAAGAGAGGGAGAGAGGTCAGGGGAGGAAAGGTAGATCTGAGTATCATCAGCATACAGATGATGTTGGAGGTCAAAAGAGCTGATGAGTTCACCTAGTGAGGATGTATAGAGTGAGAAAAGGTCCAAGAACAGAACCTTGGGGAACACCTACTGCAAGAGACTGTGGGGGAGAAGAGGAGTCATGAGAGGAAACAGAGAAGGATCGGTCAGAGGTAGGAGGATAGCCAGGAGAAGGCAGTGTCACATAGACCAAAGGAGTGAAGGATTTGCAGAAGGAGAGGGTGGTCCACAGTGTCAAAAGGAGCAGATAGGTCAAGGAGAATGAGTAGAGAGTAGTGGCCCTTGGATTTAGCAGCAAGGAGGTCATTGCTGACTTTTGTGAGGGCAGTTTCAGTGGTGTTAAGAGAACAAAAGCCAGACTGAAAATGGTCAAGGAGGGAGTGGGAGGAAAGAAAGGTAGTAAGGTGGTTGTAAACAACACGCTCAAGGAGCTTGGAGGCAAAAGGGAGGAGAGAGATGGGATGGTAGTTGGAGAGAGTGTTAGAATCAAGGGTAGGTTTTTTTTAGTATGGGGGAGACAAGGGCATGTTTGAATACAGACGGTACAGTGCCTGATGATAGGGAGAGATTAAGGAGGTGGGCAAGATGAGAGCAGGCAGAAGGAGAGAGGTAGCGGAGGAGACATGAAGGGATAGGGTCAAGGGGGGAGGTGAAAGGGGGGGGGAGGACTGGATGAGGGACATTACTTCCTCTCCAGATACAGGGGAGAAGAAAGTTAGAGTCGGTAAAATGAAAAGAGAGGGGTGATCTGGGAAAGGAGGAGGTGGATAGCAGGGGGACTGGTGGGATATGATATCTTGACGTATGGAGTAAATTTTAGCTGTAAAGTAGGTAGCAAAGTCAAGGGCAGAGAGTGAGGAGGGGAGGCGAGGAGGGGGTGGGCGGAGGAGGGATTTGAAGGTGGTGAAGAGACGTTGGGGATTTGAGGACTGAGAGGAGATGAGGTTCTTGAAATATGACTGTTTAGAGAGGGAAAGGTCAGCACTGTATGATGAGAGCATAAATTTGAAATGGAGAAAATCAGCCTTAGAGCGTGATCTTCTCCACTGTCGCTCGGCAGTTCGCAAACACTTTTGTAGGTATCTGGTGCATTTGGAATGCCAAGTTTGAGGTGTAAATCTGCGAGGGTGAATAGTGATCGCCGCAGCAACACAGTCCAGAGCAGAAGTAAGGGAGGTATTGTATAGGGATATGGCTTGTTCAGGGCAGGAGAGAAACAAGGATAGGGGAGAGAAGTGAGTCAAGCTGGGAAGAAAAATAAATGGTGTCAATAGCCTCAATGTTACACTTAGTGATGGTGGCCTTAGGAGGTAGAGGAGGGGAAGGAGAGAGGGATAAGTTAAAAGAGAGAAGGTGATGGTCAGAGAGGGGGATGGGGAATTGGAGTAATCAGAAATATTACAACAGTGAGTGAAGACCAGGTCAAGCGAATACCCACTCACATGGGAGGGTGAGGTCCATTGGGAGAGACCAAATGAAGACGTGAGGGTAAGGAGTTGGAGGCAGAGGCTTCTGTGGAGATATCAATAGGAATATTGAAGTCACCTAGGATAATAGAGGGAAGTTCAGAGAAGAGAAAGTGAGGGAGCCAGGAAGCGAAGTTGGCAATGACTTTGGAAGGAGGGCCAGGGGGATGTTAAATGACAGCTACTCTAATGTGAACTGGTTGGAAGAGGCTTATAGTATGAACCTCAAGATGTAGAGAAAGTAAGAGATGGTTCAGATTTGAGATGGTTGAGATTTCAGAGAAGTACATGAAAAAGTTAGGAAACCATCCTGGACCCCCCAAAAATGGATACTTTCATTAGCAGGACTGTATAGAAGGCTGTTTGTGGGCATTAGGAATGTACTGTATGTTTTTAAAAGGTCTCAAATGGCTGAGTTGTGCTTTTTTTTTAAATGCAAGAAAAAGATTAAAAAAACTTTTTTTGTTTAATCTTAAACTAATTAAACGAAAAATGCAAAAAAAAGTAGGAAAAAAGGTGATTTTGGGGTACTTTGAGGGCACCTTGAAAAAAATTCTGTTTTTTCAATTACAAATATATTGTAATTAAATTTGGGGTGCCTAAACTAACTAAAAAGTTTACTTTGGGGTAATTTGATGACAATTTATTTTATCCACAAAAATGACATGTCATTATTGGACTAATTAAGCTAAATGGAAACTTCCAACTTGCCTAATTTGTCATTGGGGGGTGCCCAAGGGGCTCAGCACAGTGTCCCGACATTTATCCTTAAAATAAATTTTACCTTTCCATCTCTCAACCTCAGGGAGGTGCGAATGGAAAGATGCGAATTCAGTCTGACTGATTCAGTGCAAGTTGCTAATTTGATTGCAAAATGAATTCGCTATTCGAATTCGAAGAGAAAATAGCAACTCGCAATTCGCACCTAATTGGATTGACCCCATAGTCATCCGCTCCTCAGCGGAAATTCCCAAATTTGAGTGTAGTTCTGCCTGGTGATAGTGAGCAACTCTCCCACATGAGATAAGTGGTCACAAGGGCATGGTGACACGTTTTACTATGAATCAATTTATGGTGGAGCCTTAATGGCATAAACCACAACGAAAAGATACAGGGGACAGGACCATGGTGACGGGTTTATACTAGGGATGTGCGCCGGACCATTTTTGCCGGATTTGGATTTGGTTCTAATTCGTCGTTCGGCTTTGGATTTGGATTTGGATTTGCCAAACTGCGGTGACTGGCTTTGGATTTGGATTTGGATTTTTTTACAAAAATTGACAAAAAAAGCTAAAATCACATAAATTGGTCTTTTTTTTCTTCCTAGAGTATTATTAACCTCAATAACATTAATTTCAAGTCAATTTAGACCATATCACAGCTTATAATATTGTTTTCAACATTATTGGCCAAAGGTTGCAGTGAGCTGACTGGTTACTAAGCGACAAAGCAGCGGCACAACGACACAGACACCACAGTATAAAGCACATCTATGACACATTGCCACACAGCAGTGGCAGAAATGAAAAGTAGTGCACCCACCCAGTGGGGTACGGCCAGCAGAGTCACAGTACTTGTTTACAAAGTGGGCTACGGCCCTAGGAGTCACAGTGCACAATCTTATTAGCATTACACCGCACATAGAGCCTGATTCACATTACACCATAAAGTAGTGTCTCTTATTTATGTTACGACACACAGTAGTGCCCCTTTTACACAATGCCCACAGTAGTGACCCTTTTACACAATGCCCACAGTAGCGGTGTCCCTTACACAATGTCCCCCAGCAGTGGTGCCCCCTATGCAGTCCCCTTAGTAGTAGGGTCCACTATGCAGTGCCCCCAGTAGAATGCCCCCCAGTAGTATGCCCCCCATTAGCAGGCCCCCCAGAAGTATGCCCCCCATTAGCATGCCACCCAGTAGTATGCCCCCCATTAGCAGGCCCCCCCAGTAGTATGCCCCCCATTAGCATGCCACCCAGTAGTATGCCCCCCCAGTAGTATGGCCCCCCCAGTAGTATGGCCCCCCCAGTAGTAGGCTGCCCCAGTAGCAGGCCCCCCCAGTAGTAGGCTGCCCCAGTAGTAGCCCCCCCTGTAGTATGGGCCCCCCCTGTAGTATGGGCCCCCCCTGTAGTAGGCTGCCCCAGTAGCAGCCCCCCCCCCCAGTAGTAGTAAGCCCCCCCAGTAGCAGGCCCCTCAGTAGTATGGCCCCCCCAGTAGCAGACCCCCCCCAGTAGTATAGCCCCCCCAGTAGCAGGCCCCTCTGTAGTATGGCCCCCCCAGTAGTATAGCCCCCCCAGTAGCAGACCCCCCCAGTAGTGCAGACCCCCCCAGTAGTATAGCCCCCCCCAGTAGCAGGCCCCTCTGTAGTATGGCCCCCCCAGTAGTATAGCCCCCCCCAGTAGCAGACCCCCCCCCAGTAGTGCAGACCCCCCCCAGTAGTATGGCCCCCCCAGTAGCAGACCCCCCCAGTAGTATAGCCCCCCCAGTAGCAGGCCCCTCTGTAGTATGGCCCCCCCAGTAGTATAGCCCCCCCAGTAGCAGACCCCCCCCAGTAGTGCAGACCCCCCCAGTAGTATAGCCCCCCCCAGTAGCAGGCCCCTCTGTAGTATGGCCCCCCAGTAGTATAGCCCCCCCCAGTAGCAGACCCCCCCAGTAGTGCAGACCCCCCCCAGTAGCGCCCCCGGCCCTTGCACAAATTAAAAAATAAAAACTTACCTGTATCCCCGCTCCCGCGCCGTCCGCTCTGTCACACGCTGCGGAGGGAGCCGGAAGACGGAGCTCATGTGTGAGCTCCAGCCGGCTCCCTCCGTGCAGCAGCCAATGAGAGTCTGTGTGACTCTCATTGGCTGCTGTAACAAACACACAGCTGCCGCTGGCAGCTGTGTGTCTGTGTCTGTGTAGGGCAGAGCGCTATCACTGCGCTCTGCCCTACACGCGAGGAGACCTGATGTCGGATTCTCTAGTGAGAATCCGACATCAGGCGGCTGCCGTTCGGCCCCGAACGGGGATCCGAGTCAGGCGGTGAACACCCGAACAGGGTTCGGGTGGACTCGGATCCCCAATGTTCGGAGCCGTTCAGATTCCACAGAATCCGAACCGCTCATCTCTAGTTTATACTGTCATTCCCATGCCCCTCCCACTTGGACCTCTCCAGCAATGGATTTCCCAGAGGCTTCCCAGCAAAAGTTGGCAAATTTTTATTAAAAATATATTACAGAAAGCATGTCAGGATTCTGCCTGGGAACGGCTGTTGCTTACCGCAGCCCTCTTGGCTGAATCACCTGATAGATCCTTATCCAGTGGTAGCTGTGTCAGCTCTCAGCTGACTTGCTCATCCCATGGACAGCTACCTGGGGGTATAAACAGGACTCCAGGTGAACAGGTAATGGCCTAATCAACTTTGTTAATCCCAGATGGTTGCTGTTTGCTGCCTGCTTCATTCCAGGCTACACATGCTATCTTCCAGAGACTCTTCCAAGTGGTATTTCCTGTGTATACTCTGTACATCTCCTATGTACTGAGTCCTAGTGATTATTTACAAGTGCTATATCCTTGTGCATCAGTGCTACAGGACACCTTGCCTGTTTGCTATTTACCAGTGTCATATTCTTGTGCAACAGTGCGACAGAACACCTTGCCTGTTTGCTATTTACCAGTGTCATATCCTTGTCCATAAGTGCAACAGAACACCTTGCCTGTGTGCTATTTACCAGTGTCATATCCGTGTGCATCAGTGCAACAGAACACCTTGAATGTGTGCTATTTACCAGTGTCATATTCTTGTGCATCAGTGTGACAGAACACCTTGCCTGTTTGCTATTTACCAGTGTCATATCCTTGTGCATCAGTGCAACAGAACACCTTGCCTGTGTGCTATTTACCAGTGTCATATCCTTGTGCATCAGTGCAACATAACACCTTGCCTGTGTGCTATTTACCAGTGTCATATTCTTGTGCATCAGTGCGACAGAACACCTTGCCTGTTTGCTATTTATCAGTGTCATATCCTTGTTCATCAGTGCAACAGAACATCTTACCTGTGTGCTATTTTCCAGTGTCATATCCTTGTGCATCAATGCGACAGAACACCCTTACCTGTGTGTTATTTTCAAGTGTCATATTTTTGTGCATCAGTGCGACAGAACACCCTTACCTGTGTGTTATTTACAAGTGTCATATTTTTGTGCATCAGTGTGATGGAACACCTTTGTTAGGGTGCTATTTCCAAGTGCCACCCCTTGGTGCAGCAGTGCGTCAGTACACATTGTCTGTGTGCAACCCCAAGTGCCACATCTTGGTGCACCGGTGCACCAGAAGGCACACGTTGTGTATTATCAACTCAGTGTACAGACACCACGTCATCCAAACTGGTGCGATCACCACTCTCCTTCAGTGACAACAGCATATACTCAATTTCCCTCGTGTTAGCAGCATATTCTCACTTTCTTCCAGTGTTGGCTGCATAACCTACTCCTCAGTGGATTCTCTTTCTCTGGTCTCTTAGTGCCTCTTTAGGAGCTTTTCCAGTGTGCTTCTTTGTACTATTTGTACAGAGATTATTTTACCAGTGGCCATAGCGGTGTATCTTTCTCTATTCCCACTTGCATCTGCTCCCTGACCAGGGGACCGTGACCTGCTTGCCGGGTGCAGCTGAAACCCATATCCCGCTTGGAGGGGTCACTGGCAAACACCTCCCGGCAGGTTAGACTCCGCACCCTTGGTCAGGTCTCGTCAACATCCGATGCTTGTGGATGGGGAGAACGAACATCCAGGCCCCTCGCCCCTGATTTCTTCACACATATCATACACATATCATATTAACATACAGGTCCGGCCAAATAAACCCTAAGTCAACACTGTTATTTAACATAAAAAAACATTCGAGGTTAAAATAATAATAATAATAATAATAATAATAATAATAATAATACTACAAAAAATAATAAAGCTACTGCTGTACTACAAGGTCTGTCCAGCAGGGGGCAGAATGCAGACATCTTCCATTGCCTATGCTGGTTAATTTGATTTGCAGATTAATTTAGTTTACATATAATTAGTGATTTGGTCTTCTGTTTTGCTCTTCATTGTCCATACAGTATGAAGTCTAGAAATAACTTACCATCCACCTCAGCCAACTAATTGTTAAAGACTTGACAATCTTACACATTGTTACATTTACTTAATATGTTCTGAATGGTTTAGGAAAAGGAGAATGACAGGCGCGTTCAGCAAGGTTCCCGTAGAGGAAATGAAATGATTCTGTGCTAGACTAAATTGCCCGTGAACTTCCCTTCTGAGTGCATTGAAGAAACCTTTGGTGACAGATTGAGGGTAATGCATCATACAGCTACACAGCTATACATTTTTCCAAGACAGAATCCAAAATATTTGACCTTATGTACAGAATTGCTAGTAATGGAAATTAAATGTCTTAGGGCTCTATTTATTAACATTATTTTGACTAAAATAAAGTGAAAAAGGGTGTTTTCACACCCTTTTCACATTACTTTAGTATCACCTATAGTTATTACAGGGCAATTGGAGTAGAATTCGTAAAATTCTACTCCAACCCCTAAGTATCACTTATTTTTAGTAAGCAGATCGCATTTCCCATAATTGTAATGGGAAATGTGATCCGACCAAAGTTACTAAAAATAAATTGTAAAAAATTCGCAATGCGAATTCAATAGATAATATCACACTACAATCTGCATTCAATATGCGGATTGTAGTAAATAGAGCCCTTAGGGCTCTATTTACTACAATCCGCATATTGAATGCGGATTGTAGTGTGATATTACCGAGTGAATTCGCATTGCGAATTCAGGCAATATCACAGGGATTTACTTATTTACTATAAATCCCTTGCAGGGACAGAGCTTGTGATAAAGCTCTGTCCCTGCGGATCCCATCCGCACTCTAGTCGCGGTATTTTCGGAAAAAATACCGCGACTAAGAGCCCGCGGATGCGCCGACCCACCGTCGCTGCTAACCCCGACCGCCGCTAAGCCCCGCCCCCGTGACCCCCCCCCCTCCCTTCATTACACTTACCTGCATCCTCCTGGCCTCCGGTGATCTTCTCCGGGCTTCCCGATCAGGTGATCTTCCATACTGCACTGGGACCCGATCACCTGATGACCGGGCCGCAGTGCACTATGGGAGACCAGCTGACCGGAGAGGCCCGATCACCAGTTCCTGGATTCAGGTAAGTAAAAAAAAAATGTTTAAATTTTTTTTTTTTTTACAGCAATCAGCTTGCGGTCTGTTTAGACCACATAGCTGATTACTGGTACCGGCTCCCGCCTCTGCTCTCCCCGTTAGAGCAGAGTGGGAGCCCGGTAACCGGGGGAGACCCTGGATAACGCCACCTCCAGGTGGCGTTATTATCACAGGGCTTCCCCCGGTATTTTTTTACAATTTATTTTTAGTAACAATTATGGGAAATGCGATCTGCTTTACTAAAAATAAGTGATAATTAGGGGTTGGAGTACAATCTTACTAATTCTACTCCAATTGCCCTGTAATAACTACAGGTGAAACTAAAATGATGTGAAAAGGGTGTGAAAACACCCCTTTTCACTTTATTTTAGTAAAAATAATGTTAATAAATAGAGCCCTGTGTGTGAAATGTATGCACAGTAGCCGCACCTGCATCCTCAAAGCAGCAGCGCCAAGCGTGCGTCTGTCTGTTAAAGGGTGGTGTTTTAGTCAAAATAATGTTAATAAATAGAGCCCTTAATGAGTTGAGCAAAAAAATAGGCTAATCAATATTTTATGGCAGTTTTTTTTTTAATAATTTTGTTTTCTAAGCTATATGTTTATATATACTTTTAAGCAGAGATAAAATATGCACTACGTATTCAAATTCCATTCATAGAACTGAGTTAGAGCATCTATGTATTAATCCTACAGGCTCAGTTGTCCTAGAGCAGAGTTTCCCAAACTCCACCTGTACAGTCCAGGTATTAAGGAAATCCATGTTTGAGTCCAGATGGTTAAATCAAATTGACTGAGGTACAAATGAAGGGCCTCGTTTTTCAATGAGTGATATTCTTGTTATCACGCGTTACTAAGCTTAAATGGTGCTCCAACCAATCAGCTCCTGTCATGTAGTTGAAAAATGACAGTTAGGAGCTGATTGGTTGGGGCACCATTTAAGATTAGTAACGAGTGATAACAAGAACATCACTCCTTGATAAGTGAGGCCCTAAGTCACCTGTGCACAAGCAGGGATATCTTTCAAACCTGGATTGTAATGGCGGAGTTTCGAAAACTCTGGGCGTGATTCATAGATGGATGCAATTCCGATATTAACACGGATTTAGCGATTGTTAGCCATTGCGGATGCGCGTAAGCCGCGCTACGCATGCTCAGCGATTGAATTGCGATCACGCTCACAAAGAGGATTCACTCGGATAGTGAGAGACAGGTAGTCAGCTTTTGGGGAATGAAACAGGGGAGTGGTTATAAAAACGCAGGCGTGTCTGACCATTTAAACAATGTTTCCTGGATGTGCATAAATGAGTCACTGCGTCCTTGCTGGCAGCAGGAGAACCCTCTGTGTGTCTGGGGTCCCACTCTGTCTGGGGCAGCTCAGAATTACTCAGAAGGCTGATGGCCGCCTGATCAGCGTTCAATGTTTCCGATTTTGTACGGGAGCGGCGAATGTGAAGTGCTGGCAGTGGGCGTCTCTATGCACTGCAAGGCGAGTGGGCTCATTAGCCTATTGTAGCAGTTGCGATCCGTGAGAGATCGCATCTGCCATGGCATTTGGGTCCACATCTGAATCAGACCCTCTGTCCTAGAGTCAATATACAGCTCAAGGATCTAGAATCACCTTCGTAGGTGTGTTAAGAGCATACCTGCGAGGTCAGCACAGCGGAGGGGCGTGGAGGGGACTTGATGCGACATAGGGGGTGTGACAGCACGAACACATCATCATAGTCCCGCCCCCGCTACACAATGCCAAGATTACCAGCATTGTGAAGCAGGGGGCGGGGCCACGATGATGCGATTCACCACGAATCGCGTTACCCACTGCCTCCGCTGTTGGTGGGGGGTGTATGTCGGGGTGTGGGTGGGGGGTCTGGGAGACTTGCCTATTTTTACGTGCTGCTGGGAACGCCACACAATTTGCCCCAGTCATTCCAGGAGGAATGGGCAAGTATGGTTGTGAGTAAATCTTCTTTAAAACTGCAAATGCCTCTATCCAGCCTGTGTAACACATTACATAGAGGCCTAGTGGAAAACATGACTCTTGAACTCCAATATCAACACAACTTGGCTCTTTCACACTGAATAAGTGTACATAGCTCCTCTACCTAGAAAAGTTTATGAACCATTAAATTGCAGACCCAAACTTACATTGTTTGTTTTTTTAACACATCACAGTAATGTATTAAATCAAATATCGTTAAAGCTTATACAAGTAGTTTGTCTTTTTGTTTTCTTACCAAGGAAATTAAAATTGACTGAGTCAATTAACAAATATATACATCCCTGCCGACCGTGAAATGGCCGGTAGACTCCTGGTATACTGGGTGATCTCCAGGATTCCTGAGGCAGTGTGGATCACTCAGACCCGATGCCGGACTTGAATGAGGTGGTGGCTGGGACCCAGCAGGATAACATGTTTTCGCACAGTATCTTTTTTTTGCGCATGGCATCTTTTCTCCTTCTGCATAGCAGAGCAACGGTTTGTGCTTCCGCCAACTCCCCCCCCTCCCTGCGGGACACTGCGGCTCGCGGGTGAGACAGTCCCAGGAAAATGGGACTGTCCCGCTGAATGCGGGACAGTTCGGAGGTATGCAATAATGTGGTGTTGGCGGGCAGTGCTGTACTTCCTGGTGCTGTTGGCCCCATCCCTTGGTGCGACATCATTATGCCACATGTTCAGGGGACGGTGCCAGCACATGACACAGTGCAGCCCTGCTCCGGCACTGGGTGCACTAGGACATAATCAATTCCCCTTCCCTCCTCTAAAACCCACTATTGCATGGCCTTGCACCCCTGAGCAGGAGCTTGGTCATAATCAGTTGAAGGGGAATCCCCAGATACAGGTCTTAGGATGCAGTTACTGTGCGGCTAGTGCACTGATATAAAATGGAGAGCATCTGTAGTACTCTATACACAGCCGTAAAGAGACGGCCCGGGCCGGGGGAAGGGAGTGTGACCTAATTGCAGGAGGTGTGGCCATGCCCCCTTAGAAAAGAGAAAGGAAAAAAAAAACACTTGCTGGGGAAAGGGGCACTGTAAGCCCTTCAGCCCCGGGCAAATCCATGGGCGAGGGGGGCCCAATCAGTGTGATCGCTCCCCCCCCACAGACAGAGAAGAGGAGAGGAGACTGCTGCTCAGCAGAAGCAGCGAGTAGTCTCCCACTGCTGACAGGTAAGAGGGTGGGGGGGCATCGGATCTGGGTAATTAGTAGCCCCCCCCTCTCTCGGCGCCCCTGGTACTATATACCGCTTCTGATCGGTTTATTGACCTCTCTAGCTGATAGTAATTAATTGCATCACAGCTAAGATATCAAAGTACATGTGTTTATTCTAGGGATGTGCAGGCTCGGATAGGTTCGAGTTTGCACGTGGAGTTCGGATTTTTCCCTCCAAAAAAACGGAACTCAGAACGAGGCAAAACGTCATCTTACATGGACGAACATCATCATTCCTGGTCTTTTGTCCAGGAATGATGATGTTCGTCCATGTAAGATGACGTTTTGCCTCGTTCTGAGTTCCGTTTTTTTGGAGGGAAAAATCCGAACTCCACGTGCAAACTCGAACCTATCCGAGCCTGCACATCCCTAGTTTATTCTGATAACTTATTTTCATGAAAACCGAACACACCTGAACTTTGGGGTTCCGAGTAGTAACGAGCCCTGGCTCTAATAACTTTTGGGGTTCCAAGTAGTAACGAGTCCTGGCTCTAATCACTTTTGGGGTTCCGAGTAGTAACGAGTCCTGGCTCTAATAACTTTTGGGGTTCCGAGTAGTAACGAGTCCTGGCTCTAATCATTTTTGGGGTTCCGACAAGTAGAAACAAGTCTCAGCTCTGGTCTGCTGTAAATTCTGAACTCGGGTCCTGATTCAGAGCCGGAAGCTCTGACAGAGCGCTCGCTCTGAATCAGGGCGTCTTTTTTTTTTTTGTATAGAGCGGCCTCCTGACCGCTCGCATTGCTGTGGGTTGCCACCCACAGCTAATGCGAGCGGCCAGGATGATGGTCGCGATGGTCAAGACCATCGCAACCATCGGGCTTGCGACGAGACCCTTGTGGTAGGGTCTCGTGGCCGCAAGCCCCAGAGAGCTTTCTGCTCAAGCAGAGCCGAAAGCTCTCCCACTGACATCACTTGTGATGTCAGTGGGGCCGCCCCCAAACGGTAGGCATTCTCATGGGAACGCCTCCATCTGGGCAGCCACCCCCCCGGCCCGCCCACCAAAGGGGGCGTGCTGTCACTCAACATCAACAGCACACCCCCTTTGGTGCGAGACCCAGAGCAACGGATTGCCCGTCGCTATCCGGGTATCGCGCATGCGCACGACGGAGCCGGCTCCATCATGTGCATACGCTCTGAGCCACCATCGACCCGGTTGCGAGCACTCAGCACTCGCGAGCGGGTCTGAATCAGGCCCTCGGTTTTAAAAACCAAATCTCAGGTTTTGGATTGCAAGTAAACAAGTCCAAATTACATCATTTTAGCGGTTTTTATAAATTTGAAATAAAATCCAAAGCCGGACCAAAACACACATCTCAACTTATTTGTCATTTCCATTACGACTAATGCGGGAAAGGAGCTTCCTGTTAGACTTTTAATGCAGCAAATATTATATTTGTATTTAATTACTTTTTACAAACGTTTGACATCAACCTGTCGGTACGCGCATTTTTTTGCGTATGTCTTGTTCTACGTACATTCGTCTGCCTGGCTCAGTCTAAATAATGTCCTTAATGCCGTTCGGTTGATTCGCTCTTAAATTCGACATCGTTTTCTGATCGCAAATGAAAAGGAATTCATTGCCCTTAACAATTCCCTGTCTCATATGGCTCTTTCCTTTGGTAATAGCATCTTGCAACTTAGAAGGCAATGGACAACTTGACTGTACTCCAAGACCTAATCCTCAATGTCGATCTTACTCTGAATTTATCTGTGCACCAATACTACTCTTGTCCAGTGACTGTATATTAGATAATGCCGTGTAATCAGTTATGAAAAGTTCTGTACCGCTGCAGTGGATTTGTAGATTTATATTTTATGAGTTCATGACAGAAATATGTTCATTGATGTTAAAATGTCAGGGACTGGAGGGACGCCAGCCTCCCTCCCCAGTCCAGCGAATGGGAATTCGGCGCTACAGATTATTTTCTTTCCTGGATAAGGCGCATGTTTCTTGCCAGCTGTTTTACCAAGGTGCATTTTAGAAATTTGAGTCATTCCTTTTGGATTTTTCGTTCCACCACCACTTATTATCGCTGCTGCTTTGAAGCAATGTTTTTTTTTTTTCTCTCTCTCTCTCCCCCTGATTATCCAACAGAGAATGTGGTCATTGAGTTTACTGGAAAGTGCGGGATAAAAGTTTTATTGATGTTTAGCTATTTTATAAAGCAGTCACTGTAATGTACTATTAACATATGTTTACACTTAATGTAAAAAGAGAGACATTTGGCTATGGAAATATCATTAGCATTCGAAGCAAAAGGATTCTGTCAGAGGCAACGAAAACATAGCCGGAGCACGGATAGCTTATAAAATAGACAGTCACCCCGCCTGCTGCCGTTTCTTTGGGGACGCAGACAAAATCATTTACAGTTAAGGCTGGTGTGATGAATTGCACCTTCAGTTATGCAACGTAGACTATTTTCTATCCCTTTTGTCCAAGAAAATCTCACCATTCACTTAATAAAGGTCAGTCACAAGGTTGTGGAAATGCGGAAATGCCCAGATGCAGCACAAAGGTTTGTTTTTGTTAGAGATGTGCGTTGACCCCCATGTTTTGGTTTTAGATCTGGATTCTTGTTCATGTTTTGGTTTTGGTTGTGCTAAACCGCTTTCATGTATATTGTATATTGGTTTTGGATCTGGTGTTTGTTTTTGTTTTTTCATTGATTAAAAAGTTTTTAGAAACAGCTAAAATCATGTAATTTTTGCAATCCAAAACCCAAAATTTGAATTTCAAATCTGAATTCTGAACCGCGGGAGGATCAGAACCGCGACTCGGATCTGTCCTATGCTGATGTTCATGTAGTTCAGCGAATATTTGCAGCTGCGCATGCGCGAATATCTCTGGAACCAGTACGGCGCATGTGTTACACAGAGTAAAAGCACCAAGGTGTAGCTGTGATCTGGACAGACGGCGCCGGAGGTCGTTTCTGGGTGGTTACTGGGTGGCAAGGGTAACTAGGGTGTTTGGCACCCTGGCAAGGGAATAAACTGCACCCCCCCTCTCCCTATCAGTGCCATGGGCCTAATTACCCCACGGGCCAGGTGGTCTAGGGAGGAATTAATGGTAGCCTACCTGTCCAGTCCTCAGCTACATTCTTCTGCCTCTGGCCCATCCAGACCAGTGCCGCTGCCAACGGAGCTCTTCTATCTTGAGACCGGCGTCTTCTGGCCTCTTCCGCGGCCGTCAGCGTCGTATGCATCCTCTGCCCGCCGCCGCTGCACTGACTTTTCCAGCCAGCGGCATCTGGGATCAACACTTGATCCCAGTGCTGGACATTGCCCAGGCCAGCGGTGCTCCCCTCTGCCGGGCCTGTCAGATGTCGCCCAGTACAAGGTGCCCCACATGCACCCCCCTCGGTACACTACTGCTGGCTACAAGTGCAGGCAAAAATGGGCCGTTCAGGGGGCGTGTTATGGGTGCGTCGGGGGTATGTCAGTGCAAGTGGCTTCGTTCACAGACAAACAACAGCAGCCATAGGAGGCCGCGGTCAGACGGTGAAACCACACCTGCCATAGAGATATAAGTGTGCGTCTCAGTCCTTGCACCTTCGGCCTGCATGGATGTACACAAGGGAAGGAGCTTGTAGGCCATTTGCATAACCTTGCAGGTTGGAGCGTCCGCCAATAGACCCTGCTGTGCCCGCTTTGCATGCGATTCAGAATCAGACCCTTTGTCCTCTGTCCCCTTTCCCTCTGGCACAAATACATTCTTGAGGTGCTTTCTACGCCTGTGGATGAGTTACTCATGGGGCCGATGTTGAGTTGTAGAGCCGTAAAGTTGTTGATCTCACGTAGACCATGTTACTGTACTGTCTTATCTTAGACATCACACTAGACATTGCTCAAGGGCACACGCTGAGTGCTATGGCTGACGCAGGATGCGCTTAGTACTTAACAATTTCCAAACTATTTACTGTATAGTATTGTGGACAGTAAATCTGCCAGTAAGCATTCCAGTTATAAACGCAACGATAAAAACCCTCATCATGGTTGTTGTTTTTTTTTCGTCTTCTTTTTTTTTAGTGTTTTCTTTTTTATTAGTCTCTTCCTTTTATCTATGGACTTAACTTATTCTATACTAATAAGAGGAGGGAGACGCACTGTGCAGATGTTGTGGTTGTGACAGAATAAAGTTGGCTCCTACCACTATAGAACTACTGTATACACTGTTGATGGCTTATACTGTATATATTCGTATAACCTATTGGTGGAACCTGTTTTGTCACCGGTGTCAGCGGAATGTGAAATGGAAGTTAGGCCCTCATTCAGAGCCGTACGCTCTGAGCAGAGCGCACGCTCTGAATGAGGGCCGGGCTCCATTTTCATGGAGCGTCCTCCTGGACGCTCGTATAGCTGTGGGTCACCACCCACAGGCTATACGAGCGTGCTTTGAGATGGCCGCGATGGTCGAGACCATCGCGACCATCGAAATTGCGAGCCGGAGCCTGCGGTTGAGGTTTTCAACCGCAAGCTCCGGAGTGATTTTGGCTCTATCAGAGCCAAAATCACTCCCACTGACATCACTAGTGATGTCAGTGGGCCGGCTTCTGACGGGAGGCGTTCCCGTGGGAACGCCCCCGTCAGGGAGGCACGCCCCCGGCACGCCCACCAAAGGGGGCGTGCTGTCAATCAACATTGACAGCACGCCCCCTTTGATCGGACACAACGAGCGAAGGACTTTCCTTCGCTCGTCGCGTCTGGCGCATGCGCACGACGGAGCTCCCTCCGTCGTGCGCATGCTCAGTGCATAACATCGACCCACTTGCGAGCGGACAGCCGCTCGCGAGTGGGTCTGAATCAGGCCCTTAGTCAACACAGATGCCATCCCGTTGACGCGTCACAGCAGAGGAGGAGACAGCGCAGGAGCACTGGGCCTGATTCAGATCCGCTCACAAGTGCTATGCGCTCGCAAGCGGGTTGATGGCGGGGCACTGTGCATGCACGGCGTGCACAATGCGCGTGCGCGAGCCCCGGAGCGAGTGAGAAATTCACTCGCTCCGGGGCTCGCTACAAACAAGGCGGCTGTCGATGTTGAACGACAGCTCGCCCCGTTTTGTAGGCGGGGAGGGGGGGTGGCTGGTCAAATGGAGACGTTCCTGAAGGTACGCCTGCCATTTGAGGGTGGCCCTACTGACATCACTCATGATGTTAGAGCAAGAAGCTCACTGGGGCTTGCAGGAGCGAGACCCTACCACAAGGGTCTCGTCGCAAGCCCGATGGTCTCGACCATCACGACCATCACCTGGCCGCTCGCAAAAACTGTGGGTGGTCACCCACAGCTTAGCGAGCGGCCTGGAGGCCGGCAGAAAAAAAAAAAAACAGGACGCCCAGATTCAGAGCGAGCGCTCACAAAGAGCGTCCGGCTCTGAATCAGGGCCACATTCCCTTCTAACAATATGGACCAATTGTCCATGTTGCTTCTCAGCTTGTCCCCAACCTCTGGCTGGACACATATATTGGCAGTATAAATAAGCACACTTGCTTACTTTTGAAAAAGCATTTCAGGGCGATTGTGAAAGAAACACCTTTCAGTGTGGCGTTAAAATGGACGTGTTCTGTTCCGCCTGAGAGACGTGTCATAAAGTTCACTTACTGTACATCCAAATGGAAACGAGCCCCAAAGCAGCAGATGTTGCTCAATAAGACCTATTTGTTGATGAAAACACTCTTATACATCATTGTGCCTTATAACTAGGGGTGAGCGGGTTCGGATTTCTGAAATCCGAACCCCCCCGAGCCCCCCCGATCCGAGTCAGGCTCGACTTTTCCCGCCTGACTCGGATCTGAAATCGAGGCAAAACGTCATCATCCCGCCTTCCGAGTCTCGCGGGTTTTGGATCCTATATAAGGTACCCGCGTCGGCGCCATTTTCTCACTCGGCTGTGGACAGTGAAGAGGGAGGGTGGGAGTTAGGGCTGTGTAGTGTAGTGTAGTGTAGTGTAGTGTAGTGTAGTGTAGTGCTGCTGTTGTCCACTACTTCAAAGTCCATAGGGGCTGGCTGTGTTGTGCTGTGCTGCTGTTGTTAATAGGGGCTGTGTCCACTACTTCAAAGTCCATAGGGGCTGGCTGGACTGTGTTGTGCAGTCAGTTCTCCATAGGGGCTGTGTCCACTCCAAAGTCCTGTGCAGTGTCCCAGTCCTAAAGGAGTGCTGTAGTGTTGTCCAGGGGGTGCTCTGTCCATCAGGGGTGCTCCCCCCAAGTGCTAAAAAAATAATATATTTTCTGTGTTTGTGAATTGTGTGCGCAGTAGCCGCACGTGCATCAACAAAGTAGTGCCAAGCGTGCGCCTGTGTCATAAGTAAAGGGCCGGCTGGCTTGACCGTTAAAGGGTGCTGTAACCCCCGAAAGTACACTCCAGTCCAAACCAAAAAAAAATTATTTTCTGTGTTTGTGAATTGTGTGCGCAGTAGCCGCATGTGCATCAACAAAGTAGTGCCAAGCGTGCGCCTGTGTCATAAGTAAAGGGCCGGCTGGCTTGACCGTTAAAGGGTGCTGTAACCCCCGAAAGTACACTCCAGTCCAAACCAAAAAAAAATTATTTTCTGTGTTTGTGAATTGTGTGCGCAGTAGCCGCATGTGCATCAACAAAGTAGTGCCAAGCGTGCGCCTGTGTCATAAGTAAAGGGCCGGCTGGCTTGACCGTTAAAGGGTGCTGTAACCCCCGAAAGTACACTCCAGTCCAAACCAAAAAAAAATTATTTTCTGTGTTTGTGAATTGTGTGCGCAGTAGCCGCACGTGCATCAACAAAGTAGTGCCAAGCGTGCGCCTGTGTCATAAGTAAAGGGCCGGCTGGCTTGACCGTTAAGGGTGCTGTAACCCCCGAAAGTACACTCCAGTCCAAACCAAAAAAAAATTATTTTCTGTGTTTGTGAATTGTGTGCGCAGTAGCCGCACGTGCATCAACAAAGTAGTGCCAAGCGTGCACCTGTGTCATAAGTAAAGGGCCGGCTGGCTTGACCGTTAAAGGGTGCTGTAACCCCCGAAAGTACACTCCAGTCCAAACCAAAAAAAAATTATTTTCTGTGTTTGTGAATTGTGTGCGCAGTAGCCGCACGTGCATCAACAAAGTAGTGCCAAGCGTGCGCCTGTGTCATAAGTAAAGGGCCGGCTGGCTTGACCGTTAAAGGGTGCTGTAACCCCCGAAAGTACACTCCAGTCCAAACCAAAAAAAAATTATTTTCTGTGTTTGTGAATTGTGTGCGCAGTAGCCGCACGTGCATCAACAAAGTAGTGCCAAGCGTGCGCCTGTGTCATAAGTAAAGGGCCGGCTGGCTTGACCGTTAAAGGGTGCTGTAACCCCCGAAAGTACACTCCAGTCCAAACCAAAAAAAAATTATTTTCTGTGTTTGTGAATTGTGTGCGCAGTAGCCGCACGTGCATCAACAAAGTAGTGCCAAGCGTGCGCCTGTGTCATAAGTAAAGGGCCGGCTGGCTTGACCGTTAAGGGTGCTGTAACCCCCGAAAGTACACTCCAGTCCAAACCTAAAAAAAAAATATTTTCTGTGTTTGTGAATTGTGTGCGCAGTAGCCGCACGTGCATCAACAAAGTAGTGCCAAGCGTGCGCCTGTGTCATAAGTAAAGGGCCGGCTGGCTTGACCGTTAAGGGTGCTGTAACCCCCGAAAGTACACTCCAGTCCAAACCAAAAAAAAAATTATTTTCTGTGTTTGTGAATTGTGTGCACTGTGGCTGCACGTGCATCAACAAAGGAGCAGCGCCAAGCGTGCGCCTGTGTCCCATAAGTAAAGAGCCGGCTGGCTCATTTCTTAAAGGGTGGTGTAACCCACAAAGTGCACTACTCTCCAGCAAAAATAAAATAATATTTTCTGTGTTTGTGTGCGCTTTAGCCGCACGTATATATATCAATATAACATAAATGGAGGACCAAACTTTCTCCGATAAAAATAAAATAGGGAAAGATCAAGAACCTCTTCCTCCTAGTGCTGTTGCTGCTGCTGGGAGTTGTTCATCATTCCAGAGAGGAAGTAGGAACATCACTACTTTTACTAAACAATTGACCCTCCAACAGTCCCTAGCGATGAGGATGAAGTACGACAGCAGTCATCCTGAAGCAAAACGTATAACTGAGGCCTTGACTGCTATGTTGGTGTTAGACGTGCGTCCGGTATCCGACATTAGTGCAGTGGGATTTAGACAATTGATGGAGGTAGTGTGTCCTCGGTTCCAAATCCCGTCTAGATTCCACCTGCATCCTCAAAGAAGCAGCGACAAGCGTGCGTCTGTCTGTTAAAGGGTGGTGACACCCTCAAAGTGTGCTACACAAACAATTAAAATATTGTTCTTTTTTTTTCTGTCTTTGTGAATTGTGTGGGCTGTAGCCGCACCTGCATCCTTAAAGCAGCAGCGACAAGCGTGCGTCTGTCTGTTAAAGGGTGGTGACACCCTCAAAGTGTGCTACACAAACAATTAAAATATTGTTCTTTTTTCTGTCTTTGTGAATTGTGTGGGCTGTAGCCGCACCTGCATCCTTAAAGCAGCAGCGACAAGCGTGCGTCTGTCTGTTAAAGGGTGGTGACACCCTCAAAGTGTGCTACACAAACAATTAAAATATTGTTCTTTTTTCTGTCTTTGTGAATTGTGTGGGCTGTAGCCGCACCTGCATCCTTAAAGCAGCAGCGACAAGCGTGCATCTGTCTGTTAAAGGGTGGTGACACCCTCAAAGTGTGCTACACAAACAATTAAAATATTGTTCTTTTTTTTTTGGTCTTTGTGAAATGTGTGGGCTGTAGCCGCACCTGCATCCTTAAAGCAGCAGCGACAAGCGTGCGTCTGTCTGTTAAAGGGTGGTGACACCCTCAAAGTGTTCTACACAAACAATTAAAATATTGTTCTTTTTTTTTCAGTCTTTGTGAAATGTGTGGGCTGTAGCCGCACCTGCATCCTTAAAGCAGCAGCGACAAGCGTGCGTCTGTCTGTTAAAGGGTGGTGTAACTCTCAAAGTGTTCCAAAAAATAAAAAACTATTTTTTTAATGTGTTTGTGACTTGTGTGCGATGTAGCCACACTTGCATCCTCAAAGCAGCAGCGACAAGCGTGCGTCTGTCTGTTAAAGGGTGGTGACACCCTCAAAGTGTGCTACACAAACAATTAAAATATTGTTCTTTTTTTTTTGGTCTTTGTGAAATGTGTGGGCTGTAGCCGCACCTGCATCCTTAAAGCAGCAGCGACAAGCGTGCGTCTGTCTGTTAAAGGGTGGTGACACCCTCAAAGTGTGCTACACAAACAATTAAAATATTGTTCTTTTTTCTGTCTTTGTGAATTGTGTGGGCTGTAGCCGCACCTGCATCCTTAAAGCAGCAGCGACAAGCGTGCGTCTGTCTGTTAAAGGATGGTGACACCCTCAAAGTGTGCTACACAAACAATTAAAATATTGTTCTTTTTTTTTTGGTCTTTGTGAAATGTGTGGGCTGTAGCCGCACCTGCATCCTTAAAGCAGCAGCGACAAGCGTGCGTCTGTCTGTTAAAGGGTGGTGACACCCTCAAAGTGTTCTACACAAACAATTAAAATATTGTTCTTTTTTTTTCGGTCTTTGTGAAATGTGTGGGCTGTAGCCGCACCTGCATCCTTAAAGCAGCAGCGACAAGCGTGCGTCTGTCTGTTAAAGGGTGGTGTAACTCTCAAAGTGTTCCAAAAAATAAAAAACTATTTTTTTAATGTGTTTGTGACTTGTGTGCGATGTAGCCACACTTGCATCCTCAAAGCAGCAGCGACAAGCGTGCGTCTGTCTGTTAAAGGGTGGTGACACCCTCAAAGTGTGCTACACAAACAATTAAAATATTGTTCTTTTTTTTTTGGTCTTTGTGAAATGTGTGGGCTGTAGCCGCACCTGCATCCTTAAAGCAGCAGCGACAAGCGTGCGTCTGTCTGTTAAAAGGTGGTGACACCCTCAAAGTGTTCTACACAAACAATTAAAATATTGTTCTTTTTTTTTCGGTCTTTGTGAAATGTGTGGGCTGTAGCCGCACCTGCATCCTTAAAGCAGCAGCGACAAGCGTGCGTCTGTCTGTTAAAGGGTGGTGACACCCTCAAAGTGTGCTACACAAACAATTAAAATATTGTTCTTTTTTCTGTCTTTGTGAATTGTGTGGGCTGTAGCCGCACCTGCATCCTTAAAGCAGCAGCGACAAGCGTGCGTCTGTCTGTTAAAGGGTGGTGACACCTCAAAGTGTTCTACACAAACAATTAAAATATTCTTCTTCTTTTTTCTGTCTTTGTGAATTGTGTGGGCTGTAGCCGCACTTGCATCCTCAAAGCAGCAGCGACAAGCGTGCGTCTGTCTGTTAAAGGGTGGTGTAACCCTCAAAGTGTGCTCCACAAACAATAAAAATATTCTTTTTTTTTTTCTGTCTTTGTGAATTGTGTGGGCTGTAGCCGCACTTGAATCCTCAAAGCAGCAGCGACAAGCGTGCGTCTGTCTGTTAAAGGATTACATCGGTGACAGCATCCAAGTAGGCATGTCAGACAGTCCGTACCTGTACTGGCAGGAAAAAGAAGCAATTTGGAGGTCCCTGTACAAACTGGCTCTATTTTACCTGAGTTGCCCCCCCTCCAGTGTGTACTCCGAAAGAGTGTTTAGTGCAGCCGGGAACCTTGTCAGCGAAAGGCGTAGGAGGTTGCTTCCACAAAATGTGGAGAAGATGATGTTCATAAAATGAATTATCAACTCTTCCAGGGAGACCAGCCTCCAGAACGTACAGAGGGACCTGTGGTTCCAGCAGGGACGAATTAATACTCTGTGAGGATGAGGATGTACACACTGAAGAGGGTGAGGAATCGGTGGATGAGGAGGATGAGGATGACATCTTGCCTCCGTAGAGCCAGTTTGTGCAGGGACACATTAATTGCCAGCTTGTTTTGTGGGGGCCCAAACGAACCAATCATTTCAGCCACAGTTGTGTGGCAGACCCTGGCGCTGAAATGATTGATTTGTTAAAGTGTGCATGTCCTGTTTATACAACATAAGGGTGGGTGGGAGGGCCCAAGGACAATTCCATCTTGCACTTCTTTTTTTTCTTTGCATTATGTACAGTTTGGGGCCTAGTTTTTCTAACTGCCATCCTGTCTGCCACTGCAGTGTCACTCCTAGATGGGTCACGTGTTTGTGCCGCCCACTCGTGTCGCTTAGCATAGTCATCCAGCTACCTCGGTGCAACCTTTTGGACATGAAAACACTATTGTGAGGTGTGAGGTGTTCAGAATAGACTGGAAATGAGTGGAAATTAAGGTTATTGAGGTTAATAATAGCATAGGAGCAGAGAAACCAACAAATTCTGTGATTTTAGCTGTTTTTATGCTTTTTTTAAAAAAAATACAGATCCAAAACACAAGACCCAGAACCCAAAACACGGAAGGGTGGTTTTGGCAAAACCAATCCAGATCCAAAACACGAAGAAAGATCCAGATCCAAAACCAAAACACAAAACACGAAAAGTGGCCGGTGCACACCCCTACTTATAACCCATGCAGGGAAATGGCATTGATTATCCCATTTGAATGTATATACAGTAGCTCTGATTTCTTTTTTTCCCCCCAAGTATATAACAGCTACATAATGGGGGTAAGGAGCAATCAGGGAGATTGCTAGACTCTTCAGGGAGTCAGGGAGATTGCTACAATTTCAGGGAGTCTCCCTGATGGGAGAGTTGGCAAGTATGTAAATATATTGAATGCCCCCCACAGCACGCATCATGACATCAGGGTCCCGAATGCTAACCTCAGCATCAGGTTCCAGTCACGTGACCATGATCTGTTATCGCGTGTTCCTGATCCCATGATCGCTGTGCCCAACATTCAAAGTGATTGTTCAAGAGGGAAATGTAATTGTTAATTATTGAAGAAGCTCATCTCTGAGATTTCACAATGCTTTCAGGATAAAAAAAAAAATCCCTCAGCACACTGCAAATAGGTCAGCATACAGAGACTTAGGGGTAAATTTACTAAAGTGAGAGTTTTTAGAAGTGAGTTTTAGAAGAGATGTTGCCCATAGCAACCAATCAGATTCTAGCTATTATCTTCTAGAAGGTGCTAGTTAAATGTTAAGTAGAATCTGATTGGTTGCTATGGGCAACAACTCTGCTAAAACTCACTTCTAAAAACTCTCACTTTAGTAAATTTACCCCTTACATTCTACCTGTTAGTAGCAATACAGAGATCGCAGTTGCATACATTTGCAAATATATGGTAAGTCACCAGGCCCCAGCAAGGCATATTGGAGGATCTTGGGGTGCCTCCAGTTAAGTTAGCTCTCAATTTAGAAATACATAATACAAAATAGTGCTATTACCATGTAGCAATAGGACCACCAGAACAGAGATGCCTTTCCTTAGCAAATGAGACCTCTGTATGGCTATTATCAGGTATAATGTAAGTCTCTTTATGCTGGTCTATTTGCAGTGTGCTAGGGATTTTTTTGCTAATTTTTTCTAGTCTAGACTCAGTAACCCCTCCCTTACATATGTGATGGACTTATAAATTGATTTGCGCAACTTCCATTCTGTGTATCAATACTTTCTGGGTAACCAGTGGCGTCACCCACCTTGGTGATACCCGGTGTGGACTGGGGGCCTGAGTCAGGTTGGTACGCAAGGCTGCGTTCGCAGGCACCCCGCTCAATGTGAAAATATGCTAATGAATGTAATCGCACGGCAACCGCAGCACTATACCAAGACGCCCATCACTGTATAAAGCCACGCACTTCCCATGACATGCATCCACAAGTCAGCGAAAACATCGGTATCATCAAGTAACATCGGAACCATCCGCACAGTTGTGGCTGACCTGACCCTGACTCACAAACTGCTAAGCTTCCTGTCGCCATCTAGACCTCTGCCAGCGTATGCTATCACAGGGACTTACTTATGCACGCCCCTGTAACAGTGTTTACACGCCCCGGCACGCCTCTGTTTCTCTGACCACCCCCCGTCACCACCCTCAAATGGACTCTTCCTGTCAATCACTGTGTGTAGACTCTGCGTGCTCACTGCGATCGCTTCCCAATCGCTCTGGCCGGTTCATGCACGCGCACTGCGTCTTATACGCATGCGCAGAATGCAAACATCGGCTGGCTGCATGCACACACATCTTTGCGAGCCAACCTGAATCAAGCCCTGAGCCCCGAGAGTATAGTAGTCCCATAAAAAGGGGTGTGTCCTCGCAGGTAGGGGTCGTGTCCTCGCGGCCCGAACCCCTGTTTTAGTCACTCCGGGGGCCCGGAGATGCCGACCAGTTTGTGTGTAGTGCCGACTCCCTCACTGTGGGCCTGATTCAGAGCCGCTCGTAAGCGGCCGCTCGTTCGCTCCGAGTGATGTTTGCCCAACTGCGCATGCATACGGATCATTATACGCATGCGCGAACCAGTCAGTGCGGTCGAAATTCATGTGCTCGTAAAATAGCGAATGCCTCATAATTTGAGTGACAGGAAGAGGCGTATGTGGGTGGTAACAGGGGAAGGTGCTTGAAAACGGGGAGTGGCGTGCTTAAAGGTCAAAACGGGCGTTTTATGGGTGTGCATAATTAAATCAGCAGCGTCATTGACCATGTCACTGGGTTATTTTATAGCCAGAACTGCTCTCAAGATTGTGGTAGGAAAACCAACCCCAAGAATAGCGAGCAGTTCATACCCTGGTCGATGTACTCGATTAATCTAATAAATAGCAGACATGACGTAGGATGCGAGCGGCCAGGGGGCGTATTTTTCCAAAAAACGACCGCAAGTTTTGTTCGCTCGTTCAGACCTAGAGGCGTGAACAGACCGCAAAGAGCGAACGGTTCATTTGAATAGCCACCCCTATTTTGTGGACGAGCGAGCGCTAATTGCGTCCGGCTCTGAATCAGGCCCTGTGTCAGGAGCCGAGTTCTGCACTTAATTCTACAGTGCAGCACTTGGCTCCTTCCACTAAGGAGGAGTCGGTACTTTGGTGCCACCCCTCGGTGGGGTGACACCAAATCAATCTTAGTGTTTGACAGCAGGGGTGCTGAGAGAGGGGAAGAGCGGGTCCTCTCTCTCCCTGTGTGATGTGAAGGGGGTTACAATCACACACGACCCCCCCCCCTTCGTGGGAGTGCACATAGTATTTTCTTATTTTTTGGTAAGAAGGGGGGTCTCACCACACCTCTCCGAGTTGTTCTCGCCCCCTCCCAGTACTGGGGCTCGGCGGAACTGTCGGCTGCCCTGTTTGTCAGGTAAATCCAGCAGTGACAAAAGACCATCGTATTATTACATTTTTACTTTTTAACACATCACCACTGGGTGTAATATCTGTATCTGTTCTTAGGGCCTGATTTAGCACAGATGGCAAGTGCTAAGACGGACGCAGTTGGCCGATCTTCGCGATCTGCACATGCGTATGCATCACAGTGCGCGTGCACAAACCAGCCACTGCGAACGGGAATAAGATTGCAGTGTGTACGCAGACCCATGGCACAGTGATTGACAGGAAGTGCAGTTTGAGGGTGGTGACGAGGGGGTGGTCCGGCGAACACAGGCGTGCCAGTGCGTTGGGGCGGCGTTGCAGGGGCGGGCATAAATTATCCGCTCCAATACCATACGCAGCCTGAGGCCTGATAGCGTGCGCTAAAGTCAGCAATTCCTGAGTGAGGTCTGACCTGCCTTATCTGTGCATATGGGTCCGATGTTACTCGATGTTACCGATGTTACCGATTATTTTGCTATGATGACAAAGTATACGGATGTGAGTAAGGGGAAGTGGGCGTCCTTATGTTAGGCTGCGATCGCAATACGAATGCAAACATTTACATATCACCGCTGATATTAGCAACTGCGTTGTGTGCGTATAAGCAGAATAGTGATCTTTGCTGAATCAGACCGTTAGACGTATGGTTAACAAATGTCCACACCTGTGATTGGCTGAGAGGTAAAGGGAAATCTCTGTATTAGTCCAGTCTCTGCTTCGACAATATCACCTCTGCCCAGGGCCGGACTGGGACTAAAAATAGGCCCTGGCATTTAAAGAGCACACAGGCCCACCTCGCGTCAGCATCTGTCTCCTGGCATAGACTCCTCCCCTAACTATTCCTGACCCCTCCCACTTTAGTCTATGCTCTTACAAATGTAATTAATATTAGAACAACAGTAAAAAACACAGGACACACACACCGTGACAGTATAAGTTTATTAAACATACATACACACACACACACACACATGTACACATACTCACCTATGTAACCTGTAGCATCTGTCCACTTGTCCGGTAAAGTATCCATAGGGGACCTGTGAAAAAAAACATACTCACCATCTCCTATGCGAGGTTCTGTCCTCTTTGTTCCAAAGTAGGCATCCCCGGACTTGGCAAAAAAAAAAAACGAAAACGTGATCCACGAACTTAGTACCGTTCTATAGAACGGTACTTCCCGAATGAGAGCTTAGCGGTGGGGTATCACCATGGAAACCCCGCTGCTAAGCGTTCATTGGCTGAGAGAGGGTAAACTTTAATAACCTTGTGGCTCCCACCATTGACTACAATGGAGGGAGCCGTTTATTGGCTGAGAGACGTGAGATGGCCTCTCTCAGCCAATGAACGCTTAGCAGCGGGGTTTCCATGGTGATACCCCGCCGCTAAGCTCTCATTCGGGAAGTACCGTTCTATAGAACGGTACTAAGTTCGTGGATCGCGTTTTCGTTTTTTTTTTTTGCCAAGTCCGGGGATGCCTACTTTGGAACGAAGAGGACAGAACCTCGCATAGGATATGGTGAGTATGTTTTTTTTCACAGGTCCCCTATGGATACTTTACCGGACAAGTGGACCGATGCTACAGGTTACATAGGTAAGTATGTGTACGTGTGTGTGTGTGTGTGTGTGTGTATGTTTAATAAACTTATACTGTCACGGTGTGTGTGTCCTGTGTTTTTTTTAAACATTTTTTTACAGGTGAACTACAGGTACTAGTGGGCCCTTTATGCCCTGCATGCTGGTACTTGTGGTTCTCCAAGTACCAGCATGCGGGGCAGGCTTGCTGGGACTTGCAGTTCTACTTGTAAAGACAAAGGGCCTGATTCAGACCCACTCGCGAGCGGCTGTCCGCTCGCAAGTGGGTCGATGTTATGGACTGAGCATGCGCACGACGGAGGGAGCTCCGTCGTGCGCATGCGCCAGACGCGACGAGCGAAGGAAAGTCCTTCGCTCGTTGTGTCCGATCAAAGGGGGCGTGCTGTCAATGTTGATTGACAGCACGCCCCCTTTGGTGGGCGTGCCGGGGGCGTGCCTCCCTGACGGGGGCGTTCCCACGGGACATCACTAGTGATGTCAGTGGGAGTGATTTTGGCTCTGATAGAGCCAAAATCACTCCGGAGCTTGCGGTTGAAAACCTCAACCGCAGGCTCCGGCTCGCAATTTCGATGGTCGCGATGGTCTCGACCATCGCGGCCATCACAAAGCATGCTCGTATAGCCTGTGGGTGGTGACCCACAGCTATACGAGCGTCCAGGAGGACGCTCCATGAAAATGGAGCTCGGCCCTCATTCAGAGCGTACGGCTCTGAATGAGGGCCAATGTTTCATATTCTTTATTTACACCACACCACACAATCAACCCGCCACCCACCGCCACCAGGGGTGGCAGGGATAGCCCCGGGCTATCAGCCTGGGCCTGGGGTGCCCTGGAGAGGGTGACCCCTTTATTGGGGGGGTCCCCAGCTCTCCAGGGATCCCCGGCCTGGGCTGACTAGCGGTCAGGGCTGATGCTGCGGCTGGGGGGCCCGGCGAAAGGGCTCCCCTGGCTGTGGCATCAGCCCCCCGCTAGAAAAAGTCCAGTGCTGGTTCTGGAACATACAGGGGAACCCTACTCATTTTTTTCCCCTGTATTTCCAGAACCAGGACCGGATCAGAGCCCAGAGCTGGTTGTGCAGAATACGGGGGACCCCTACGTCGTTTGTCCCCCGTATTTTGGCAACCAGCGCTGGTTCTGACTAGCCCGGTGCTGGTTGTGCTTAAGTAAAGGGGACCCCTACGTCGTTTGTCCCCTGTATTTAAGCACACCCAGCACTGGGTCACTAATACCCGGGGCTGGTTGCTCTTTTTTTGGGGGGGGGGCACGCCATTTTTTTCTTTTTTTACACAGGTTTTTTTTTTTTTTTTACCACAGCAGCACAGACGGGTCTCACGGACCCGTCAGTGCTCTGTGTCAATCACACAGATGCATGTAGCACGGATCTCACGAGTCCGTGCTACATGCAAATGAGCACCATAATGCTGATTGGCTGAGAGCCATGACAGACGGCTCTGTCAGCCAATCAGCACTTTGCCCATTAAAAGCAAAGGCATTTTTTTTAAAATGGCCGCTCGAGGCAAAACCTCGAGATCCGACAGCAGATCTCGAGGTTTTGCCTCGGGAGAGGGATCCGGGGCAGACAGGGAGATCCGAGCTTGTGCTCGGATCGCCCCGGATCCCCGAAGTTCGGGTGGGTTCGGTTCTCAGGGAACCAAACCCGCTCATCCCTAATTAAAATACATACAACAGAGCACATCCTACATGGGAGTCAAACATTTGGTATTGTGTTGGTTCTGTTAAGTTGTGCAGACACCTATAGATATATCTGTCCAATTCGTATAGTGGGACAGAAAATCTGGGGATGTGTGGGAGCAAATAACAATAGAAATTTGCTCCCAGATGCTGGAAAATGGACCAGATTTTCCTTTCCACCGGACAGATTGGACAGATATCTATAGGTAAAGCTGGCACTTCACTGGTGTAGGTCATACACAAGAAAGGGGAAGGCATTTTCCCAAGCGATAGTTTAGCAGCTGTAGAAGATTAGATAGTGTTCACTGTAGGACTTTTTTAGGGCAGGGGTGCTGAATGCAGAGGACACCTCTGTGCACACCAAAGCAGAGCCACAACTACACATTTTACGAAAGAGCGTTTGTGCCGCCAACTATAGGGGAAGCAGGGAGAGCACGTGCCGAAGGCACGCGCAAAAAAATTTAAAGCGTAGTTTTGCTGGGAAGGGGCGTAGCCACCTAATATTTCACGTTACGTCACACAGTAGTGTCCCTTTTTCACATTACGCCACATGGTAGTGCCCCATAGTCACGTTACGTCACACAGCAGTGTCCCTTATTCACATACACATATATGAATATTTGCACATATTATAAAATAGAAATATAATAAACAATATATTGTATACAATATTAATACTACATGGATCTGCAGGTTTGAAATAGCAACATACTAAAAGGAATAGAGAGACAGGAAAAAGAGAGGAGGAAAGGGGGGAGCACCGAGAGAGTGAAGGAACAGGCTGAGTCGAGAGAAAGGGAGGAGCAACTGGGGAAACTAGAGAGACATAGGAGAAATAGGGTGAGCTGGGAGAGAGAAGGAATAGGGGAAGCTGGGAGAGAGAGAGAAGGAATTGGGGAGGCCGGGAAAGACATAGGAGAAGGGAGCTGGGTGAGAGTAGGAAGGAATAGGGAAAGACGAGAGAGAGAAGAGGAATAGGGGGAGACAGGAGAGACATAGAAGAAAGGGGAAGCTGGGAGAGAGAAGATGAATAGGCGGAGACATAGGAGAGGGGGAGACGGGAGAGGGGGACGGGAGAGGGAAACGGGAGAGATGGAGAGGGAGACAGACGGGAGAGGGGAAGAGGGAGAGAGGGTATGGGGGAGACAGAGATGGGAGAGGGGGGGAGAGGAAGGGGGGGAGGAAGGGGTGGAGAGAGGAAGTGGGGGGAGAGGAAGGGAGGGAGAGAGGAAGGGGGGGAGGAAGGGGGGGAGAGGAAGGGGGGGGAGAGGAAGGGGGAGACAGAGACGGGAGAGGGGGAGACAGAGACGGGAGAGGGGGAGAGGTGGAGAGGGAAACGGGAGAGGGAGACGGAGAAGGGAGGGGGAGATGGAAGGGGGAGAGGGAGACAGAGATACTAGAGGGGAGAGTGAGGGGGAGAGGGAGACAGATAGGAGAGGGGGAGGGGGAGAGGGAGTCAGAGATAGGAGAGGGGGAGAGGAAGGGGGAGAGGGAGGGGGAGAGGGAGATGGGAGGGGCATACATAGGAGAAAGAGGGGAACCTGGGAAATAGAGAGAAGGAATAGGGGGAGACAGGAGAGACATTGGGCTCAATTAAATTCAACGCAAATTCAATAGCATCGGAAATGAGCTCCCGGAGCTATTTAATCCATTACGCTACTAAGCCCGACAAAGGATTTCTTCTCGCATCCCTCCTGGGATGCAAGCAAAAATCCAACAAAAGTCCTGGCGCAATGCTGTTTTCTGCCCTTAGCGCGGCAGAAACAGCATCGTGCCGGGAAGTTTAGTCAGAGAATGCCCGTTCTCGCGACTAAACACCTTGTTTAAGGCGCGAGGCACAGGAGAAGGGCATTCTCCAACCTAACAACACGCTGAATTGAATTGAGCCCATGGGAGAAAGAGGGGGAGCTGGGCGAGAGAGGAGGAATAGGGGGAGATGGGAGATAGAGGGTAGGAATGGGGGAAGAATTGAGACAGGAGGAATAAGGGCAGGCAGCAGAGTTTAGGAATAGGGGGAGATGAGAAAGGAATAGGGGGAAACAGAAAAAAGAGAGAGAAGAAATCATGGAAGATAGAAGAGAGAATAAGAGGAGGAGGAATAAGGTGAGATGAGAGAGAGACAGAAGGAAATTAATGGCGGAGATGGCAGAGATACCTGATGTAGTTTTGGTGTGCAGAGGTTGTACCTACTCACCATATGCAGTCCCCCGTGAAGCAGCGTCCTGCTGTACTGTAGCTGATGCCCGGAACCCGGAAGTGCGGCTCCTGTGAATGGCATGTACTCCTCGTGTGGCTCCGCCTCCCGGGCAGCAGACTGTCTGCATAGCGCTGCCCCAGATTCCTTCCCACTGACCCCAATCCCATGGCGCTTGGTCGCGGCCAGGGCAGTTTCTAGGGTCTGAGGCTCCCAGTGCGAGCAGTCAAAATACGCCCCCCCCTCCCAAGAAGCGGTAATATTGCCTCATCGTGAGGGAGTGTGGTATCACAGTAAGGGAGCATGGTCTCGAAAGAAGACAGAATGTCAGCCGCTGTACACCCCCCAACTGACATAGCACACGCTGCACACCCCCCAACTGACATAGCACACGCTGCACACCACTCAACTGACATAGCACACGCTGCACACCCCCCAACTGACATAGCACACGCTGCACACCCCCAACTGACATAGCACACGCTGCACACACCCCAACTGACATAGCACACGCTGCACACCCCCAACTGACATAGCACACGCTGCACACCCCCAACTGACATAGCACACGCTGCACACCCCTCAACTGACATAGCACACGCTGCACACCCCCCAAATGACATAGCACACGCTTCACACCCCCCAACTGACATAGCACACACTGCACACCCCCAACTGACATAGCACACGCTGCACACCCTCCAACTGACATAGCACACACTGCACACCCTCCAACTGACATAGCACACGCTGCACACCCCCCAACTGACATAGCACACGCTGCACACCCTCCAATTGACATAGCACACGCTGCACACCCCCAACTGACATAGCACACGCTGCACACCCCCCAACTGACATAGCACACGCTGCACCCCCCCAACTGATATAGCACACGCTGCACACACCCCAACTGACATAGCACACGCTGCACACCCTCCAACTAACATAGCACACGCTGCATCCCCCCCAAATGACATAGCACACGCTGCATCCCCCCCAAATGACATAGCCCACGCTGCACACCCTCCAAATGACATAGCACACACTGCACACCACCCAACTGACATAGCACATGCTGCACACCCCCCAAATGACATAGCACACGCTGCACACCCCCCAAATGACATAGCACACGCTGCACGCCCCCCAACTGACATAGCACACGCTGCACCCCCCCGAAATGACATAGCACACGCTGCACCCCCCCCAAATGACATAGCACACGCTGCGCGTGTGCCCCCCAGCCCCAACATCCTGCTGCAGGCTGCACTGCACCCCGCACAACTGACATTATTTACACATGCTGCTCGCACCCCCCCTTCCCCCTGCTTCCCCCCGTGGAGGTGTAGTTACCTGATGAAGCTGCAGCGAAGCGCAGTGCATCTCCATGCTGTGCGCTTGCCTCATGATCCTGCCCAGTCAGTGGCCAGTTCGGAGGGCGGGCGCGGCAGATGGGAGTGGACAGCCTGGCCCCAACCACCGTCCAGAGAGGACAGACTGACAAGTGCAGCCAGCAGCAGGACGCGGAGGCCAGTCTCAGCCGGCGTCCGGACTCTTCAGTGCGGCTGCGCTGGTCGCGGCAGGGCAAGGTACTCGCCTTGCTCAGTAAGAAGATTTCAGGGACGCGCGGCCACGTCATGACGCAGCGTGATGACGTCACTGCGCCATGACCCGGCCGCGCATTCGTGCGATCTGTTTACTGAGAAAGGCGCCACCCGGGAGGTTGTATTGCCGGGTGAGCCTGTGCTCAGCCAAAGCGGCCCATTTGCCAGAACTGCCCGATGGCCAGTCCGGCCCTGCCTCTGCCACTTATGGTGTGGGCAGGTCTTTTATTTTAATGAGAATTTTGTTTTGACCCCCTCACCCAACACTGGAAAGAGGGATCATGAAAGGAAAAAAAAAAGATTTAAGTTTAATTTGGGTTAACACGTATCTGCATTGTTCTGCTAAACGAGGAGCACTGTTGCGCCGTTCCCATACTTATTGTAAATAGAGAGGCCGTTATACGGCCCATGGGATGCAGTCACCCTGTCGACTTTCAAAATGTTATGATGACAACATTATTAAAATGTCATCATGGACATCTATAGATGTTGACATCTGAAATGTAGAAATTTGAAGTGCCGACATTCTGCAAAATGTCAACATTAGGGATAGGCTGCAGGTGGGGTGGGTTAGGACTAGGCTGCGGGGGGAGGCGTACGGGTAGGCTGCGGGTTAGGGATTAGGGCACTTGCCGCCGGCACTACTGGATCAGATGAACTCCCCATCAACTGACACTGCCAGACCGGAAAACACTGCTACACCGCCAGAGCTGGAACGTATGTCAACATTACATCAGTGTCGGCGCATGAATATCGACATGGTCTATGGCAACATGGACGGTGTCGATATTATTATGTCGATGTTCTGAAAATTGACGTTCAATGTCGACAAAACATACCAAACCCATTGCCCATCTCCTCCTGTCTGCCTGGGGTAACTTCAGCTTCTCTGCAAATGCAGCCATTGGCTCCTCAAACTTACGGTCAGAATGGAAATATGGGTGCATTTGCCCAAATCAAGGTGCCTAGCTGGTGAAAAGCGTTATATAACCTGTAGGGTGCGTGATTTGCCTATAGTAAATGACCTCCATGTCCTGATATTATTATCCCACAGGGATGTACAGGAAATGTGACCATTGTCAGCAGGCTTTTAGCCTCCACTACTGACAGCGCAGAGAACTGCAGAGGGTGGATTTTAGTCAAGAGCCTGAAATCTCGGTCTATAGAGATTTGACTATTGGAATGCTTAGTATCAATCAGTAGTCTCTCTTCCTAATTTCACTGCCTGATTAATAGCAGATGGGGAAGAAAACGTGCGTAGGAAATTAGAAGAGTCTGCGGGGCTCCATTAGCTGTAATAAAAGAGATGAGGACATTTGCTGGGAGCAATGGCAGCGGTTTTGTTTACCTTGTGGTTACTGACTGCAGGATGCCCAATAGAGATCCGATAACATATTTAATTTGTTTATTGTAACACAGACTTGTGATTTAATCATTGCAAAGTGCAAATCATTTACAGGCAATATTACTCTCTTAATAATAAATGGTTAGACAAGTTCAAGATCTTACGGGTAATTAATTTGTACTGCAGAACAATGTACTGGCCTGAGGGGGTGAACTAACAGCAATGCTTCCAGCAGGCCAGATTGGAATAGATGAGAGAAATTAGTTTTTTAGTACAGAGGTATTGAAGTCTTTACTTCAGCCTTAGACAACCTGTGGGTCTCAGGCTGAACCAATGAGCATGCAACCTACAGTATGAATTCGCCTGAAGCCAGTGCCTCATACCTCTTCATAGTCTCTAATAGAAAATAAATACTTTTTGCCCATGATAGAGCCACACATCAATGCCCAACTTCAGATTTTATATCAACCAACCCCATTACCCACAAAACCACCTGGCATGATACTCAGAGGAGAGGGTTATTAGAGGTTCAAAATATAATGGAGGCCCTCTCCATATTGGCTAGTGGAGGCCGTCTCCATATTGGCTAGTGGAGGCCCTTCCATATTGGCTAGTGGAGGCCATCTTTGTATTAGCTAGTGGAATCCCTGTCAGTATTAGCTATTGGAGGCCATCTCCATATTGGCAAGTAGAGGTCCCTTTCCATATTGGCAAGTGGAGGCCCTCTCCATATTGGCAAGTGGAAGCCCCCTCCGAATTAGCTAGTGGAGTCCCTCTCTATATTAGCTAGTGGAGGCACTCTTCATATTGGCAAGTGGAGGCCCTCTCCATATTAGCTAGTGAATCCCTCTCTGTATTAGTTTGTGGAGGCCCTCCGTATTAGCTAATGGAGGCCCTCTCCATATTAGCTAATGGAGGCCATCCACGTATTAGCTAGTGGAGGCCCTCTCCATATCAGCTAATGGAGGCCCTCTCCATATCAGCTAATGGAGGCCCTCTCCATATTAGCTAATGGAGGCCATCCGCGTATTAGCTAGTGGAGGCCCTTTCTATATAAGCTAGTAGAGGCCCTCTCCATATTAGCTAATGGAGGCCCTCTCCATATTAGCTAATGGAGGCCCTCTCCATATTAGCTAATGGAGGCCCTCTGTTATGAAACACCCCTGTATATGTATAAGACCCCTAGAGCCTCCTACCGAGATCTTCTGCCTATAACAACCACACGATGTTCCCATAGAGTTAAATACACTCACCGGTACTTAGGCAGCTGCCAGGACTTAGACTCATGAAGGAGGGGCTTATATAATACAAGGGTGATCACAGGATATTGGCTGGAGTAGATACAGATACTTTACAAGGTCAGGGTAATTGCAGAATCAGAACCAGCATCCACAGGGTTAATTGCAGGACAGATAAGCTGGCCATCCAACTATACAATTTTCTGTCAGATATCTGTCCAATCTGGTTGGAATGAAAACATGGCAGTGTATGGGAGCAAATTAACAATCATCCATTTGCTCGCAAACACTGGAAAATAGCTAAAAATGGTTGTTCAGACAAATTGGTTAAAAACTTAAAACAAAAATTTAACCAATTTCAACAAATTTTTTTGTCCTTTTTTTCAGTGTTTAAATCCATATGATCGACTGTTATTTGCTCCCATACTTTACCAGGTTTTCATACCAACCAGCTAGATTGAACATATATCTGACAGAAAATTGTATAGTGGATGCCCAGCTTTAGTCTGGATAGCAAACAGATGATTTAGCAGACAGCAACAATAATCCACACAGCAAGACTTGTAGGTGTAGCAGCAGCACAGAATCCAACACAGCATATATCTATTAGGGGTGTGCACCGGCCACTTTTCGTGTTTTGTGTTTTGGTTTTGGATCTGGATCTTTGTTCGTGTTTTGGATCTGGATTGGTTTTGCCAAAACCACCCTTCCGTGTCTTGGGTTCTGGGTTTTGTGTTTTGGATCTGTATTTTTAAAAAAAAAATCATAAAAACAGCTAAAATCACAGAATTTGTGGGTTTTTCTGCTCCTATGCTATTATTAACCTCAATAACCTTCATTTCCACTAATTTCCAGTCTATTCTGAGCACCTCACACCTCACAATAGTGTTTTTATGTCCAAAAGGTTGCACCGAGGTAGCTGGATGACTATGCTAAGCGACACAAGTGGGCGGCACAAACACGTGGCCCATCTAGGAGTGACACTGCAGTGGCAGACAGGATGGCAGTTTGAAAAACTAGCCCCCAAACAGTACATAATGCAAAGAAAAAAAAGAGGTGCAAGATGGAATTGTCCTTGGGCCCTCCTGGCAAAGCGAATGAAGGACTTCATCCACAAGTCCCACATGCCGAGCGGAATCGCTCCGTCTTAGCTCCTCCTTCACTTTCTCCAGCTGCTTCTGCAAAAGCCTGATGAGGGGAATGACCTGACTCAAGCTGGCAGTGTCTGAACTGACTTCACATGTGGCAAGTTCGAAGGGCTGGAGAACCTTGCACAACACAGAAATCATTCTCCACTGCGCTTAAGTCAGGTGCATACCCCCTCATTTGCCTATGTCATAGGTGGATGTATAGGCTTGAATGGCCTTTTGCTGCTCCTCCATCCTCTGAAGCATGTAGAGGGTTGAGTTCCACTGCGTCACAACCTCTTGCTTCAGGTGATGGCGGGGCAGGTTCAAGAGTGTTTGCTGGCGCTCCAGTCTTCGGCACGCAGTCGCTGAATGGCGAAAGTGGCCAGAAATTTTTCGGGCCACCCAAAGCGTCTCCTGCACGCCCCTGTCGCTTTTCAGAAAATTCTGCACCACCAAGTTTATTGTGTGAGCAAAACATGGGACGTGCTGGATGGAATGGATGTTGCTCAGATGTAATGCCCGCACAATATTGGTGGCATTGTCAGATATCACAAATCCCCAGGAGAGTCTAAGTGGGGTAAGCCACTGGGCGATGATTTCCCTCAGTTTCTCTAAGAGGTTGTCGGCGGTGTGCCTCTTACTGAAACCGGTGATACACAGCGTAGCCTGCCTTGGAACGAGCTGGCGTTTCTGAGATGCTGCTACTGGTGACGCTGCTGTTGTTGCTGCGTAAGGTGATGCCCAGTGGGCTGTCACAGTCATATAGTCCTTAGTCTGCCCTGTTCCACTTGTCCACATGTCCGTTGTTAAGTGGACATTGGGTACAAACTAGGGGTGAGCGGGATCGGATTTCTGAAATCCGAACCCCCCCGAGCCCCCCCGATCCGAGTCAGGCTCGACTTTTCCCGCCTGGCTCGGATCTGAAACAGAGGCAAAACGTCATCATCCCGCCTTCCGGGTCTCGCGGGTTTTGGACCCTATATAAGGTACCCGCGTCGGCGCCATTTTCTCACTCGGCTGTGGACAGTGAAGAGGGAGGGTGGGAGTTAGGGCTGGATGGGCTGTGTAGTGTAGTGCAGAGTAGTGTTGTGCTGCGCTATGCTGCTGTTGTCCATAGGGGCTGTGTCCACTACTTCAAAGTCCATAGGGGCTGGCTGTGTTGTGCTGTGCTGCTGTTGTCCATAGGGGCTGTGTCCACTACTTCAAACTCCATAGGGGCTGGCCGGACTGTGTTGTGCAGTCAGTTGTCCATAGGGGCTGTGTCCACTCCAAAGTCCTGTGCAGTGTCCCAGTCCTAAAGGGGTGCTGTAGTGTTGTCCAGGGGGTGCTCTGTCCCCAAGTGCTAAAAAAAAAAATATTTTTTCTGTGTTTGTGAATTGTGTGCACTGTGGCTGCATGTGCATCAACAAAGGAGCAGCGCCAAGCGTGCGCCTGTGTCCCATTAGTAAAGGGCCAGCTGGCTTGTCCGTTAAAGGGTGCTGTAACCCCCAAAGTACACTCCAAACAAAAAAATATATATTTTCTGTGTTTGTGAATTGTGTGCGCAGTAGCCGCACGTGCATCAACAAAGTAGTGCCAAGCGTGCGCCTGTGTCATAAGTAAAGGGCCGGCTGGCTTGACCGTTAAAGGGTGCTGTAACCCCCAAAGTACACTACAAACCAAATAAAAAAATATTTTCTGTGTTTGTGAATTGTGTGCGCAGTAGCCGCACATGCATCAACAAAGTAGTGCCAAGCGTGCGCCTGTGTCATAAGTAAAGGGCCGGCTGGCTTGACCGTTAAAGGGTGCTGTAACCCCCAAAGTACACTCCAAACCAAATAAAAAAATATTTTCTGTGTTTGTGAATTGTGTGCGCAGTAGCCGCACGTGCATCAACAAAGTAGTGCCAAACGTGCGCCTGTGTCATAAGTAAAGGGCCGGCTGGCTTGACCGTTAAAGGGTGCTGTAACCCCCAAAGTACACTCCAAACAAAATAAAAAAATATTTTCTGTGTTTGTGAATTGTGTGCACTGTGGCTGCACGTGCATCAACAAAGGAGCAGCGCCAAGCGTGCGCCTGTATCCCATAAGTAAAGAGCCGGCTAGCTCATTTCTTAAAGGGTGGTGTAACCCACAAAGTGCACTACTCTCCAGCAAAAATAAAAAAATATTTTCTGTGTTTGTGTGCGCCTTAGCCGCACGTATATATCAATATAACATAAATGGAGGACCAAACTTTCTCCGATAAAAATAAAATAGGGAAAGAACAAGAACCACTTCCTCCTAGTGCTGTTGCTGCTGCTGGGAGTTGTTCATCATCTCAGAGAGGAAGTAGGAACACCACTACTTTTACTAAACAATTGACCCTCCAACAGTCCCTAGCGATGAGGATGAAGTACGACAGCAGTCATCCTGAAGCAAAACGTATAACTGAGGCCTTGACTGCTATGTTGGTGTTAGACGTGCGTCCGGTATCCGCCATTAGTGCAGTGGGATTTAAACAATTGATGGAGGTAGTGTGTCCCCGGTTCCAAATCCCGTCTAGATTCCACCTGCATCCTCAAAGCAGCAGCGACAAGCGTGCGTCTGTCTGTTAAAGGGTGGTGTAACCCTCAAAGTGCGCTCCACAAACAATAAAAAAATTCTTCTTTTTTTTCTCTTTGTGAAATGTGTGGGCTGTAGCCGCACCTGCATCCTTAAAGCAGCAGCAACAAGCGTGTGTCTGTCTGTTAAAGGGTGGTGTAACCCTCAAAGTGCGCTCCACAAACAATAAAAAAATTCTTCTTTTTTTTTCTCTTTGTGAAATGTGTGGGCTGTAGCCGCACCTGCATCCTTAAAGCAGCAGCGACAAGCGTGCATCTGTCTGTTAATGGGTGGTGTAACCCCCAAAGTGCGCTCCACAAACAATAAAAAAATTCTTCTTTTTTTTTCTGTCTTTGTGAAATGTGTGGGCTGTAGCTGCACCCTTAAAGCAGCAGCGACAAGCGTGCGTCTGTCTGTTAAAGGGTGGTGTAACCCTCAAAGTGCGATCCACAAACAATAAAAAAATTCTTCTTTTTTTTCCTGTCTTTGTGAATTGTGTGGGCTCTAGCCGCACCTGCATCCTCAAAGCAGCAGCGACAAGCGTGCGTCTGTCTATTAAAGGATTACATCGGTGACAGCATCCAAGTAGGCATGTCAAACAGTCCGTACATGTACTGGCAGGAAAAAGAGGCAATTTGGAGGCCCCTGTACAAACTGGCTCTATTTTACCTGAGTTGCCCCCCCTCCAGTGTGCACTCCGAAAGAGTGTTTAGTGCAGCCGGGAACCTTGTCAGCAAAAGGCGTAGGAGGTTGCTTCCACAAAATGTGGAGAAGATGATGTTCATAAAAAATGAATTATCAACTTTTCCAGGGAGACCAGCCTCCAGAACATATAGAGGGGACCTGTGGTGGTGGATTCCAGCGGGGACGAATTAATACCCTGAGGATGAGGATGTACACAACACTGAAGAGGGTGAGGAATCAGTGGATGAGGACGACATCTTGCCTCCGTAGAGCCAGTTTGTGCAGGGCCAGATTAATTGCCAGCTTGTTTTGCGGGGGCCCAAACGAACCAATCATTTCAGCCACAGTCGTGTGGCAGACCCTGGCGCTGAAATGATTGGTTTGTTAAAGTGTGCATGTACTGTTTATACAACATAAGGGTGGGTGGGAGGGCCCAAGGACAATTCCATCTTGCACCTCTTTTTTTTCTTTGCATTATGTACTGTTTGGGGCCTAGTTTTTCAAACTGCCATCCTGTCTGCCACTGCAGTGTCACTCCTAGATGGGCCACGTGTTTGTGCCGCCCACTCGTGTCGCTTAGCATAGTCATCCATCTACCTCGGTGCAACCTTTTGGACATAAAAACACTATTGTGAGGTGTGAGGTGTTCAGAATAAACTGGAAATGAGTGGAAATTAAGGTTTTTGAGGTTAATAATAGCATAGGAGCAGAAAAATGAACACATTCTGTGATTTTAGCTGTTTTTATGCTTTTTTAAAAAAAAATACAGATCCAAAACACAAAACCCAGAACCCAAAACACGGAAGGGTGGTTTTGGCAAAACCAATCCAGATCCAAAACATGAAGAAAGATCCAGATCCAAAACCAAAACACGAAAAGTGGCCGGTGCACACCCCTAGTACAAACGCATTTTTCAGGACACTGAGGATACCTTTTCTGACGTTTCTGTACAGTCTCTGTATCGCCTGCCTAGTGAAGTGGAATCTAGATGGGATTTGGAACTGGGGACACACTACCTCCATCAATTGTCTAAATCCCACTGCACTAATGGCGGATACCAGACGTACGTCTAACACCAACATAGCAGTCAAGGCCTCAGTTATACGTTTTGCTTCAGGATGACTGCTGTCATACTTCATCCTCCTCGCTAAGGGCTGTTGGAGGGTCAATTGTTTAGTAAAAGTAGTGGTGTTCCTACTTCCTCTCTGGGATGATGAACGACTCCCAGCAGCAGCAACAGCACTAGGAGGAAGTGGTTCTTGATCTTTCCCTATTTTATTTTTATCGGAGAAAGTTTGGTCCTCCATTTATGTTATATTGATATATACGTGCGGCTAAGCCTGATTTAAACAAACCATATCATCATCAGAATCCTCCTCGCCAACTTCCTCCTCAGCGCCAGCTACACCAGTATCCTCATCCTGTTGTACTTCAACAGTGACATCTTCAATTTGCATATCAGCAAGTGGACTGTGGGTGCTCCTTTCAGCACTTGCAGGGGGCGTGCAAATGGTGGAAAGAGCCACCTCTTCCCATCCAGTGCTGGGAAGGTCAGGCATTGCAACCGCCACCACACTTGGACTCTCCTTGGGGATTTGTGATATCTTCTTAGAACGCACAGTTCTTCGCTGTGCTTTTGCCAGCTTAACTCGTTAGATTTTTTTAGCGGGAGGAGGGCTTCCATCGTCATGTGAAGCTGAACCACTAGTCATGAACATAGGGAAAGACCTTAGCCGTTCCTTGCCACTCCGTGTCGTAAATGGCATATTGGCAAGTTTACGTTTCTCCTTAGATGATTTAAATGTTTTTTTTAAATTCATTTTCCTGAACTTTGTCATTTGGGATTGTATATGCCCTCTACTATGACATTGGGCATCGCCCTTGGCAGACGACGTTGATGGCATGTTATCGTCTATGTCATGACTAGTGGCAGCAGCTTCAGCACTAGGAAGAAGTGGTTCTTTATCTTTCCCTATTTTATTTTTATCGGAGAAAGTTTGGTCCTCCATTTATGTTATATTGATATATACGTGCGGCTAAGGCGCACACAAACACTGAAAATAATTTTTTATTTTTGTTGGAGACTAGTGCACTTTGTGGCTTACACCACTCTTTAAGAAATGAGCTAGCCGGCTCTTTACTTATGGGACACAGGCGCACGCTTGGCGCTGCTCCTTTGTTGATGCACGTGCAGCTACAGTGCACACAATTCACAAAGACAGAAAAAAAAGAATTTTTTATTTTTTGTGGCGTTCACTTTGAGGGTTACACCACCCTTTAACAGACAGATGCACGCTTGGTGCTGCTGCTTTGAGGATGCACGTACAGTGCAGATAATTCACAAACACAGAAGAAAATGTTTTATTTTTGTTGGAGTGCACTTTGGGGGTTACACCACCCTTTAACAGACAGACGCACGCTTAGCGCTGCTGCTCTGAGGATGCACGTACAGTGCACACAATTCACAAACACAGAAGAAAATATTTTATTTTTGTTGGAATGCACTTTGGGGGTTACACCACCCTATAATAGACAGACGCACGCTTGTCGCTGCTGCTTTGAGGAAGCAGGTGCGACTATAGCCCACACAATTCACAAAGACAGAAAAGAAAGAATTTTTTATTCTTTGTGGAGCGCACTTTGAGGGTTACACCACCCTTTAACAGACAGACGCACGCTTGTCGCTGCAGCTTTGAGGATGCAAGTGCGGCCATAGGCAACACAATTCACAAAGACAGAGAAAAGAATTTTTTATTTTTTGTGGAGCTCACTTTGGGGGTTACACCACCCTTTAACAGAAAGACGCACGCTTGTCGCTGCTGCTTTGAGGATGCAGGTGCGGCTACTGCGCATACATTTCACACACAAACACAGAAAAAAAGATTATTTTATTTTGGTTGGAGTGCACTTTGGGGGTTACACCACCCTTTAACGGACAAGCCAGCCGGCCCTTTGCTTATGGGACACAGGCGCACGCTTGGCGCTGCTCCTTTGTTGATGCACGTGCAGCTACAGTGCACACAATTCACAAACACAGAAAATATTTTTTATTTTGTTTGGAGTGCACTTTGGGAGTTACAGCACTCTTTAACGGTCAAGCCAGCTGGCCCTTTACTTATGACACAGGCGCACGCTTGGCGCCTCTTTGTTGATGCACATGCGGCTACTGCGCACACAGTTCACAAACACAGAAAAAATATTTATTTTTTTGCACTTGGGGGGAGCACCCCTAATGGACAGAGCACCCCCTGGATAACACTGCAGCACCCCTTTAGGACTGGGACACTGCACAGGACTTTGGAGTGGACACAGCCCCTATGGACAACTGACTGCACAACACAGTCCGGCCAGCCCCTATGGACTTTGGAGGAGTGGACACAGCCCCTATGGACAACAGCAGCAAAGCACAACACTACACTGCACTACACAGCCTAGCCAGCCCTAACTCCCACCCTCCCCTTCACTGTTCACAGCCGAGTGAGAAAATGGCACCGACGCGGGTACCTTATATAGAATCCAAAACCCGCGAGACCCGGAAGGCGGGATGATGACGTTTTGCCTCGATTTCAGATCCGAGTCAGGCGGGAAAAGTAGAGCCTGACTTGGATCGGTCTTGGATCGGGGGGTATATATATATATGCAATACAAGGGTACTGTTTATAGCGCTACACCAATATATATCTGTGTATATGTCCTTTTTATTGAATTCTTCAAAAATACACTCCCCGTATCACAGGTGGCCGCCAATATTCTCCTGAGAGACTGTTGCAGTATCGTCTCGAATAGTGTTAGATTTCTAAAAAGGATGTGAGCAAAGGCGCTCTCTGGTGTAGTATTTTAGAAATATTTGAATATGGAAGATAAATGCTAAATGTACCTTCATCAATTTTTAAAAAGGCACATCAGGGGGGTCTTTATATGGAGCCAACGTGTTATTCATTCTCTTCTCAATATGAATTCCAATAACAGCAGATAACTTTATCAAGGTACGCCTCGGAATTCTGAACAATCGCTTGCAGATTCCACTATTGAATATACGGGGAGGAGCAAGCGGGGACCAACACACTGCCAACACACTGGGCGTAGGCAAGGTCCAAGAAATTTCCGACAGCTCCACTACCCAGGAAGGCTGAGACCTTGACCTGCTTACCTCTGACTAATATGCGCACTGAAATGATGACAGAATTTGCCGCTGACAGGCCTAAGTGGATCTTTCCCACATTGCTTAGGCTCTGTCGTTTCCCGGGATCTGAGGACAGGAACGTGCTTGGTGCACCTTGCCACCGCATTAGAGACACAGACCCAGGCTCCGTCTATGTGTATTCTTGCTGGCAAGCGGAAAGCCCCTATCTGCATGGGCTCCGGACCTTCCTCAGGTGACGGGATGGCAAAAGCATGGGAAAGTGGGGATGAACCCTCCTTCTCCATGCTTTGTTCTTTGATGCGTTGTTCTAACCATGTGGCCAACTGCATCAAGGCATCCAAGGAGCTTGGCAATAGATACTGCACCAGATGATCCTTTATCTGTTCCATTAGGCCCAAACAGAACTGACTGCATAGTGTTGGCCCAGCACCGGAATTGGCCCAGCAGCAGTGGCGGATTTACCGCTATGCAACACAAGCAGTTGCCTAGGGCCCGCTAACAGGTCTGTATAATGGAGGGCCCCGGCAGGCTGTCAATGCACTGACAGCTGCCGGGTGCTGGCTCCAGCTCACGCTGCTCTGTGGAAGGGAATCCCACGCTGCTCAGTCACCACTGCCTTCAGACGGGGGGCGTGGTGTGGGCGGAGCCACCCGCGATGATGGGGAGTTGGGGGCGGGTGCAGTGATAATTTGTGCCCATCACCTATAGCCCCGCCCCCAGCATGGAGTTACAGTCATACAGTGGAAGATGGCAAGGTCCAAGGATGGCCCCTCCATTCAAGAATCACATCTCTGGCCACACACTACAGTAAGTAACCTGTGCTCCTCCTCCCCTCTGTGCTTCCTGTCTCAGCATCTCTGTCCTTGTTCTGCTCATCGTACTTGTTTTATTATATGCCTGTCTGTCTCTCCCAGTTTGTGTGTATGTCTCCATGCCCCCCCACCAGCAGTGTGTGTCTCCATGTCCCCCTTTCCCCACCAGCAGTGTGTATGTCTCCATGTCCCCCTTCCCCACCAGCAGTGTGTGTCTCCATGTCCCCCTTCCCCCACCAGCAGTGTGTATGTCTCCATGTCCCCCTTCCCCACCAGCAGTGTGTGTCTCCATGCCCCCCCTCACCCTACCAGCAGTGTGTATGTCTCCATGCCCCCCCACCAGCAGTGTGTGTCTCCATGTCCCCCTTCCCCCACCAGCAGTGTGTATGTCTCCATGTCCCCCTTCCCCACCAGCAGTGTGTATGTCTCCATGTCCCCCTTCCCCACCAGCAGTGTGTGTCTCCATGCCCCCCCTCACCCTACCAGCAGTGTGTGTCTCCATGTCCCCCTTCCCCCACCAGCAGTGTGTGTCTCCATGTCCCCCCTCCCCCACCAGCAGTGTGTATGTCTCCATGTTCCCCCTCCCCCACCAGCAGTGTGTGTGTCTCCATGTCCCTCTCCCCCCCACCAGCAGTGTGTGTGTCTCCATGTCCCCCCTCACCCCACCAGCAGTGTGTATGTTTCCATGTCCCCCCTCACCCTACCAGCAGTGTGTATGTTTCCATGTCCCCCCTCACCCCACCAGCAGTGTGTATGTTTCCATGTCCCCCCTCACCCTACCAGCAGTGTGTGTCTCCATGTCCCTCTCCCCCCCACCAGCAGTGTGTGTGTCTCCATGTCCCCCCTCACCCCACCAGCAGTGTGTATGTTTCCATGTGCTTCTCCATCCTAGTCACCAATGTGTAGAGCTACATGTTCCCCTCTCCCTAGTCACCGGTGTGTATGTCTACATATCCAACCCCCCTCCCCCGTCAGTTACCAGTGTGTGTTTTTTGTCATGTCCCACCCCCCAGTCACATGTGTGTATGTCTCCATGTCCCACCCCCCCAGTCATGGTGCGTATGTATCCATGGGGCAGATGTATGAAGCTCTGGAAAGTGATAAAGTGCAGAGTGATAAACGACCAACCAATCAGCTCACAACTGTCATGTTACAGGCTGTGTTTGAAAAATAACAGGTGGGAGCGGATTGGCTCGTCGTTTATCACTCTGCACTTTATCACTTTCCACAGCTTCATACATTTGCTCCCATGTCTCCCCAGGCCCCAGCGTGTCTCTGTAACATCTTTGTATGCGTCTGTGTATCTGGTCTTTGTTTTTTTCTCATTCCTTTACCTGTGTCTTCCATTACTTCTTTTAAGTCTGTCCCCCACCTAATTCTATTATTTATCACCCATCTTTTCCTGTACCCCCACGAACCACCTTTCCATTTTGCCCTACCACTGTTCGTCTTACCCTGCTCCTCATTCTGCCACCCCCTTTCAATTGTCCCTCCTTCACCTCTTACCTTCCTCCTCCTTTTCTACTGAAGGTGATGGAGTCCTGCAGGGCAACGATCAGAAGTGGTGAGGAGAAACCGGAGGATGCCAGGTGAGCACAATCTTCTGTTTTTAAATAATTTTCCTTCTTTATAATGCTGCTATCACTGGTGAAAACCCTGACGGTAGTAAATTATGCCAATTTTCACCAGTAAAGCGTCCCCATTTGAATAGCGCAGGTATTTTGGCAGTACTTTTATCGCCACAATACCTGTTCTTTCAGCAGATAAAAATTCTTTAAAAAATGCTTTATTCCTTGCAAAATATTTTTATTTTCTGTACAATTTTTTTTTTCTTGTAAGGATGGGTGGGGGGCCCCAGACAAGAAACTTGCTTAGGGCCCCATGAAGTGTAAATCCGCCTCTGCCCAGCAGCAACGAACCTAACGCAGCATATATATATATATATATATATATACACACACACACTTGTGCAAGGCAGATATTTGTATTAGCAGAAACACTACAGCAGAGATGATATTCACTGTGCCAGCATAGGTGTGCGAGGCAGATATTCACTGTGTAGGTTTGGTTATACTTGCAGTTGGTAGAAACAATAATTATAGTTCCACAAGCAATGGAGTAAATTCATCCCTGACACCTGGAGGCAAGTTATAATTTAGTGCCCCCCCCCAATGTCACAGCCGCTGACACTGTAATGTAGCAATTTGCATGCAGACAGGCTATAGATAGATGAAGGCAGCAGCTGATGGTCTGACATGGAGCTCTCCACTAGTGTATGGTGGCTTCTAAGGTGCCGGGAACAGGTCCATGTAATGGGCGGCCGTGACGGTACACTCCGGGTACATAGGGGCTGATTCAGACCTGCTCACAAGCGCTATGGGCTCGCAAGCGGGTCGATGTTTTCCCCCTGCACATGCGCCGCCTCTGGCATGCGCAAGACCCGGCCAGCGACGGGCGCTCCGTCATTATGGGTCTCGCACCAAAACGGAGCAGCTGTCGATTGTGATTGACAGCTCGCCCCGTTTTGGAGGCGGGCAGGGGGGGTGGCTATACAAACGGAGGCGTTCCCGAAGGAATGCCTGCTGTTTGTGGGAGGCACCACTGACATCACCAGTGATGTCAGTGGTGAGCTTCCTGCTCTATTTAGATCCAGAAGCTCACTGGGGCTTCCGGGAACGAGACCCTACCACAAGGTTCTCGTCGCAAGCCCCGATGGTTGAGACCATCGCGACCATCACCTGGCCGTTCGCAAAAGCTGTGGGTGGTCACCCACAGCTTAGCGAGTGGCCAGGAGGCCGCAAAAAAAAAAAAAAAAACCGCCCTGATTCAGAGTGAGCACTCTGAAAGAGCGTCCGGCTCTGAATCAGGGCCATAGTTACAGCCCTAAGTGGGGTGAATATGTTGTGGACAATGGAGGAGATGCCCCTTCAGAGCTGGAGCCCGGACGCAGGTGCCTCCATTGTCTCTCAAAATTCTTCCCCTGTCCACAAGAACATAGTATAATGGGAACAGACATGGCAGGGCATATGCAGAGCAGGAGACGAGAACAACAATACACATGTAATGGCCCAGGCAGCAACACAAGGTATAAGCTATCACCGGCAGGGAATGCTGGGAGTGAATGCAATATAACAGGTAGCAGAACCAATGCACCCATCCTCCTAATTGCAATACATCTGAACTGCATACACACTGAGAGCTAGATTTCAAATTGGCTGCAGCCTAATGCTTCCACAATACTGACAGCTGCTGCCTAGCAACAGCCAGCACTAGAAACTGCTACGGCTGTCAGAAATCCTGGTAACAGATCGGGAAACTCTCCGTATTAGATAGTGGAGGCCCTTTCCGTATTAGCTAGTGGAATCCCTTACTGTATTAGCTAGTGGAGGCCCTCTCTGTATTAGCTAGTGGAGGCCCTCTCTGTATTAGCTAATGGAGGCCCTCTCCGTATTAGCTAGTGGAGGCCCTCTCCGTATTAGCGGAACAGTAACCTTGTTCGCATGAACCTCTAAGAGGTAATAGGGGGATGAGAATCACCACAGTATAAAGGTCTGGGTTTATTTACCAAAATTATCCAATTACATGATCACAGGAGCACAATGGACTGTGTAATAGAAGGTCACACAATGGGCTCTATTTACTACAATCCGCATATTGATTGCAGATTGTAGTGTGATATTACCAAGTGAATTTGCATTGACATTGGCATTCAGGCAATATCACAGGGATTTACTACAAATCCCTTACAGGGACAGAGCTTGCGATAAAGCTCTGTCCCTGCAAATCCCCTTCGGAGCCTTATCACGGTATTTTCGCAAAAAATACCATGATTAAGTGCCCGCGCATGCGCCGACCAGTCGCCGCTGCTACCCCCCGGCGCTAAGCCCCGCCCCCCAGTGCTAAGCCCCGCCCTTGTGATCACGGACCCCCCCGTGACCCCCCTCTCCCTTAATTACACTTACCTGGGCCTCCGGTGATGTTCTCCAATGCCCCTGGTCAGGTGATGTCCCATACTGCACTGGGACCCGATCACCTGATGACCGGGCAGCAGTGCACTATGGGAGACCAGCTGACCAGAGGGGAGTCATCACCGGAGGCCCGATCACCGGTCCCTGGAGTCAGGTAAGTCAATTTTTTTTTTTACTATTTTTTTTCTTTTTTTTACAGTAATCAGCTTGCGGTCTGTTTAGACCACACAGCTGATTACTGGGACCGACTCCCGACTCTGCTCTGCCCGTTAGAGCAGAGTAGGAGGCCGGTAACCGGGGGAGACACTGGATAACGCCACCTCCAGGTGGCGTTATTATCACAGGGCTTTCCCCGATATTTTTTCACCTTTTATTTTTAGTAACTCTGGTCGGATCACATTTCCCATTACAATTATGGGAAATGCGATCTGCTTTACTAAAAATAAGTGATAATTAGGGGTTGGAGTAGAATTTTACGAATTCTACTCCAATTGCCCTGTAATAACTATAGGAGATACTAAATAATGTGAAAAGGGTGTGAATACCTGTATAGGAACAATGTAGGATTATTGGTATAACCTATTGGTTATTCCCGTTTGGTTGGTCCCAATAGATATAGGTGGAATGTGAAATGGATGTCCTTAACCAGGCTGGATGGTTTATGATGGTAACAGCGGTGTACACAGATGGTAACAGCGGTGACAGTGGTATGCACAGTAAGCATAGGGGGCGGGATGTATTAATGCTTACCGCCGCGGTCTAGGCTCTGAGTTTTTGGCGGTGACTTCATCGGGTGATAAGTATTCTGCACTCCCGTTGCCTCCCTTGTTACATACGCTCAGCCGCTTGTCCCATCAGCTGTGTATGTAGCATCGTGGGAGTTCAATGACGCTCTTGGGAAAAAAAATATATTTTCACGTTAACTTTATTTAAAGAAACCCGATGAAGTTACCGCTGCAAATTCAGAGCCTAGACCGCGGCGGTAAGCATTAATACATCCCGCCCAGGGTTAGCAGCGGTAACAGTAATGGCTGTGTCAGCGGCAATCGGGTCTCAGTAGCAGGAGCCCAGTGTTGCATGTCCATTCAGTTCTGCGGCACTCTACACAGTGTTGCGAATGGAGTTTGCGCATGCGCACGAGCCTGGCAGTGACGCCATCTCGTCGGCATGTCACAGTTGAGGAGGGGACAGTGCAGGAGCGCACCCCTCTCTAACAAAGATAACATAGTAACTCATCCTTGTGCTGTAAATTCAAATGCTATAGCTACTGTGTCTGCATAAGATATTCCCAGCTATATCCTTGCCACTAGCGCGGCAAATCACACCACGCATAGCACGAGACGCGTGCCCGCAAACTGATACGCACACTGCTTACCCAATATATGTAGATTTGGCTGACACCTAATGATGTATGTAAATATAAATTTGCTATGTGTGTAATTTAGTGTCCTGGACAGGGCTAGATAAGTGCAAGGTGCTAGGTTGGTCACACACACCAGGGTTACCTACCCTCCCGATTTGGGCGGGAGCCTCCCGATATTTGGGTGCAGCTCCCGCCCTCCGGAAAGGCAGGCAAGCCTCCCGACGGCCGCCGATCCCCCTGACATCCCCTGCAATTTACTCCTAACCCCCACTGCGAGGGCAGCCAGTGACGCGATTCACGTAATTTTGGCCCCGCCTCCAGCCTCACAATGCCTGTGTTATCGGCATTGTGTAGCGGGGGCGGGGCCAAAATGACGCGAACGCGTGACCCCACCCCCGTGACGTCTACAAACGTCAGGCATCCATCCGGACACGCCCCCTTTTTTGGCCACGCCCCCCGCTGCCCTGCCGATCTGGCTGCTCCCTCCCGGAAGGAGCAACCAGAAAGTCGGCAACTATGACACACACACACACACACACACACACAGAGCTATCAGCAGCAACATTAGGCTATTGGCCCAATATCACCATGTCGGTGGTCTCTAATTACTGTTGATGACTGATAATACCATTATTGGGCATGTTGCCAGAAGATAGACGCTATTGGTCTGAGTATGAGGCCATCTTACAGTCACAGCATCCTATGTGATACAGCATCGGGATTTCGGCGGGTGGATAATGATAGGGGTCGGGATTTCGAAGCCTATCATTAGTCCCATGCCGGGATTTCACAGTCGGGAAGCCGGCGGTCGGCATTTTCGACCACTGGCTTCTTGACTACATACCGTCTCCAACATTCCCATTGAGGCACTGCACAAACGCTTCCTAAACATCTATGGATGGGGGCCCAAGAACGTACTGTGCTGGGGCCCAATTGTCCTCTTGGCAGCCATGTGCACTCCTGTCCCACTAGTTCCTCTAGTCCTAGATAAGAGAGAGAGAGAGAGAGATAATCATATTCATAGTGTAGATCCAGTGAATTTTTATTTAGAGATATAGGCCCTCATTCAGAGCCGTACGCTCTGAGCAGAGCGCACGCTCTGAATGAGGGCCGGGCTCCATTTTCATGGAGCGTCCTCCTGGACGCTTGTATAGCTGTGGGTCACCACCCACAGGCTATACGAGCGTGCTTTGTGATGGCCGCGATGGTCGAGACCATCGCGACCATCGAAATTGCGAGCCGGAGCCTGCGGTTGAGGTTTTCAACCGCAAGCTCCGGAGTGATTTTGGCTCTATCAGAGCCAAAATCACTCCCACTGACATCACTAGTGATGTCAGTGGGCCGGCTTCTGACGGGAGGCGTTCCCGTGGGAACGCCCCCGTCAGGGAGGCACGCCCACCAAAGGGGGCGTGCTGTCAATCAACATTGACAGCACGCCCCCTTTGATCGGACACAACGAGCGAAAGACTTTCCTTCGCTCGTCGCGTCTGGTGCATGCGCATGACGCAGCTCCCTCCGTCGTGCGCATGCTCAGTGCATAACATCGACCCACTTGCGAGCGGACAGCCGCTCGCGAGTGGGTCTGAATCAGGCCCATATTTGTTTATGCACGATGTGATTTTTATTTATTTTTTTAACAGAGGAACAGTACTGTAACCAAATCACAAGCACATTTCATCCTCTTCTGAAAACGTATAACCGAATACTAAAATATTCCTTCTGACTCGCTGGCTCCATCACCATAAGATTGCAAGCTCCGAAAATCAGGGCCCTCGGCACCCTCATTTCACCTCTGTACTCATCTCTATGCTGCTGTACCTTACATACAGTATACGTTGCTAACCATGGGTCCAGCACTGTGTATCATCGCGGCACATTACAGATAAACAGTAACAATAATGTTAGGAGATCTGGTAATACAATTTAATATGAAACTTAAATATTTGTAATAGTAATAAGTACATTTAATATGCACAATAATACAATGAAAGTCTTTTCCTTACAACTATCATGAATTCATATTTCTGAGGTAAAAAAAAAAAAAAGCCAAAACTAACAAATTAAATATCAGCCCCTGTAAACCACAGTACAGAATAAAGCTTTTACAGGATTACTTCTGGTTTCCCCCGTAAGTAACACAAAAGCTCTTTTGTGTATGGCTGCTGTCTAAAGAAGCAATTTATTATTAGTAAATGCATACCACTTCCAAAGCCTGACAGGCTCCTTGACGGCCGCGCGTCCGTGTTCCGTGAAGGAAACCTTTCAGATATATATATATTTATTTTCCTTTTAGTAAAAGTGAAAACACATGTTTGAATGAAATTTATTTCTTGCAAGGTTTCTAACATGTGTCTTTATAAAAGAGCGGAGGCTCGGGGTAAAAAGAAGCATCATCACAATTAAACATTTGTTTACTGGTTTTTGGGTAATTATGTGGGATATTCAATTTAAGTTATTTAGCCGCATATGGGCTGATGACATGTGCATAGCTTCAGCGAACCAAATAACACCAAATGATATTCTCTTTCTTTCTTACCCGCCGCTAAAATAACGACACAACACAACGATCATTATAATTTATTGAATAAATGAAGAGTGGCTAAAAAGAAGCAAAGCTTTACTATTACGCGGCAGAAAAGGAAGACGACAACAGGGGATGAATATTCGGCCCCCTCCGCGATGCACTGTATGGAAAATGCGTTAAAACCCCTGCTTCCGGGGTTTTACAGCATCTTCCATATGCACTATTGGCTCCGATGCGGAGGGTAACACCAGCTTTTGCTAGTGTTACCCTATAGAAGCCAATGTGCTTCTACCGCACCGCGCTGGTATGAGGGATCCGATCGTATTCCGTCTCAGCATGCCCCGCGGCCGCTGCGTCACTCTGCACATGCGCAGATGGACTCCTGGGTCTTAAACTTGGAAGTCCACGGCGCAGGGCGGATCGCAAAGGACAGCTCTTTCGGAAGAGCTGTCCTTTGTGCTACTGATCACATATGTTAGTGCATATGCGATCAGTAGGAAATTGCGAAGCATGGCGGTAAGTATTGCATATATACTGGGTAAGTATTGCCCATAAACTGAATTCTATATCTCCCCTACTGGGCCATATATACTGGGTAAGTATTGCCCATAAACTGAATTCTATATCTCCCCTACTGGGCCATATATACTGGGTAAGTATTGCCCATATACTGAATTCTATATCTCCCCTACTGGGCCATATATACTGGGTAAGTATTGCCCATATACTGAATTCTATATATCCCCTACTGGGCCATATATACTGGGTAAGTATTGCCCATATACTGATTTCTATATCTCCCCTACTGGGCCAGTTGTAAATTCCCTCAGGAGAGCAGAACCCACCGTCTTAATACAGTGGTAAAGGTTCCTCACAAACTTGGAATTACATTACTGCCATTGAAAAGCAATTCTTTCCTGCTAAGAGCCAGTTTCAAAGAACCGCAGCCCGCCATCCAAAGCAGCCAATCACAAAAGGAAATAAACCTCCAAGAACAAGAAACTAGCTGTGTACAGAGGAATGCCGGCAGGCCAATAACGGCAAACACCAGTGATCAAGCACAGCATCACAAGTGAAGTACAGGGTAACCACAGGGGGGAAGCAGGAGACAAGAGGGTGGTGGTGGTGGGGAGGGGCACTGCCCACATACAGCCTTGTCCATGCCAGCTCCCCTTGCAAAAGCATAGGGGATGGGGTAGTACAAAGCAGAGCATTAGACAGGGTCAATCACCAGAGCATCAGCGGGCGGACCACCTAGAGGGGAAAAGAGCAAACGCATAGTCCCGTCTTGGGGCTGAAATGCGTCACTGTAGCCCCGGCCCTACTTCACAATGCTGGTGAATGCGCCATCACACCACCCACTTGTCCGCGCCCTGCTTCCCCCAAAGAGAGACAGCCTGATTGCCGGCAAGTACTGTATGACTATGTAATAGGTACATCTTATTTTACCATGTCTAGCATGTCCTGTATTTATCTCTCACTACAGCTTGTGCTGTGCATAGCATACATATACTGTGTCTACAGATTTCATTTAATCTGTCATAACATACTCAGGGGTCTATTTACTAAGCAGTGAAAAGTGATAAGGTGCCAGCCAATCAGCTCCTGTCATTTTTTAAACACAGCCTGTGAGATGACAGTTGGGAGCTGATTGGCTGGCACCTTATCACTTTTCACTCTGTCTCCTAACACTGCTTAGTAAATAGACCCCTATAAGTTTATTCTAGCAGCATGGAAATTTAACTTTATAAGTATTTTCACAGGAGATATATATATAATAAATATATATATATATATACAGTGTATGTATGTATATATATATATATATATATATATATATATATATATATATATATATATATAATGTGTGTGTGTGTGTTTCTCTAGCTGTAATAATTGTGTGTGCATGTGGACCCGGCATGTGTGTTTGTGTGTTTGGAGGAGTCGTCAAGAAGGGGGCATTGGGAGGGGTGGGTTGGTTGGGGGCCCCGGAGATATAAATGTACCGGCCCCAAGAATTCTGTTGCCGGCCCTGGTTAGGAGCTGATTGGTTGGTACTTTGTCTCTCCACTATCTCTCTCCAAGCTTTGATACATTTCTTCCATAATATTATGTCCTTCTCCAGTCCACAGTGATCTGGTAAAAGCATTTTCTAACATGTGCAATATGATAATCATACCATTGTATGTGTAATTTATTACCTGTGCTCTGACATGTGTTATATCAATCTCCATTTTACTAAATGTTATGTTTTGTAGTAATCTGTGGACTACAAATTATACCGGAAGGAACACTAAAAAAAAACCCCAAAAACTAAATTTTGTATCATGTTTAATGCCTGTTTCTTTGTAATTATAGGAATATAGTGTTCCCTCTAGCTCCGGCGGGAGGCAGGGCGCCGGAGCTAGAGAGGGCATGAAGGGGGCGTGGTCATTGGAAAAGGGGGCATGTCTATAAGACGCGTCCCCTTTTCGTCACTCTTGGGGGCGTGCCCGGCACTTACGGACACGCCGGGCAGCCCCCAAGCCCTGCAGACAGGGAGACTAGATGCCGGGCGCATGCGCCCGGCGTCTATTCTCCGGCGGTGACAGGGTCACCGCATGTTTCTCCACCCGCGGGACACTGCGTCCCGCGGGTGAGAACGGCTCCCGCAGGCTGTGAGGGCAGGGCGCTTTTTGCCCTCCTCCTGGAGGGCAGGGTGCTTTTTGCCCTCCAGAAGGAGGGCAGGGCGCCGCGCCCCGCCAAAACAGCCTAGCGGGAACGCTAGGAATACACAGTTTAACAACACCCTAGGGCTCATTCCTAAAGCAATGCAACTATCTGTGCAGTTAATAGTGCATAGCACAACACATACAGTATAACAACACATAAAAGAAAATGACTGACTAACATCATTTAAGCCATCCCATATGGTAACAGGAAAGAAAGTACAGTATTCAAAATATCTATTTTATTCCCTTTTTATGCTGGGTACACACTTGGCGATACATCGCTCACTATCGACGAGCGATATATATTGCAAGTGACTCGGCAGGTGTGTACACTCGATATATCTGTAAACTACATTGCTATCAGACATATCAGGTCGGCCCTGCAGCACAGCCGATGCCGATATGTCGTATATGAAAAATATATCTGTGCATCTGCATGTGTGTATGGGCGACCCGCCACCCGCCCTTACACAGCATGCAGGGACCACTGACATCACAACTGGGCAAGCAAATTTAAATGCCCATCCAGTGGTGATGTCGGGCCAGACATATCGAGTGGCCGGTTAGTAAGTGTGTATAGCTTACCAGACGGTCACTCAGACGGCGGATCGGTCTACTGACTGATACATCGTGTAAATGTGTACCCAGCATAACACAGCCAACTAATCCTGAATCAAATTATACATTTTCAGGTGCAAGAGTCAGAGTAACTTTTACTTATCTTTATTTATCTACTGCATGCCTGCAGAGGAATAACAGCGGGTGGTGACACCTTGTGCAGCACTTCCGAAGGTCAAGCCCCATGATGTGACAATTTGGGGGCGTGACTGAATGTTACACCCCCGTATTCAACGCGCTGGGGAAGTTGCCCACAGCTCCAGGGGCTGCTTTGAAACCCCTAGCTTCCCCCGGCATAGTGTGCATGCATCATTCATCACCTCTTCAGTGCTGTTCTGTGACAAAATCAGAGGGGGTGACACCAAAATAACAGAGCAGCTTTGTTATTTTCACTTCTATCCCTCGGATGGTGTCATCTGGTGCAGCCCGCACGCCCTAGTAGTTCCACTGCATGCCTGTATGTGCCCATTTTCTAGTACACTTGGAGAGATTGACCTGATGCCTAGATAGATATATAGATAGATAGTGTCGAAGCCGGATGGTTGTCCGAGACCTAAATTGTAAAATTAATATCTGAAGACGCCATGTTTGGTAGTTTTGATTTGGAGGCTCTGAATAATGTTAGAGAGAGTATATGTTTAGTGAAATCTCTAAAGAAAAGGATAAAGTTTAATGATTGCTTGAAGTTGTGGCAGCACGAGGGGAACATGTGGCTTAGCGGTGTGCACGCGACGCAAACTAGCGTTGCGCGCACGAAACAAAGTAGCGCGCACGCACGGCAAAGTAGCGTTGCGGAAGGTAATGTTAGTAGTGCACGCGCACCACCACCGCCCTATGCGGATGGGAGTGAAGGTACAGTCGGTCTCAAAAATCATAAAAATGTAACAAGTAACTTGTACCCTCTCCTAAGCAACTATTAGGAACATGTTTTTGATGCAGATGATGAGCCTGTTGTAATGTCAGCTCTTTCCCATGTTGCCCAAATGTTAAATGTACCATCACAACAAGCACAGGTAGCTGCTCCGCTAGTACCAGAAATGGAGGTAGCCCCACCAGTGCAGGAAGTATTAACAGTCACCCGCTGTAACAGTAGCGGAGGTTGTTAACATCATAGTAGTAGTAGTAGGCTGCACCCTCAACCAGGTAATCAGGCCAAAGGTAGCAGTGTGGCAGGCATCTATCCCGTCCGGACAATAACTGCTCCCAATGGGAATCCGGACGCACATGGTGTAGTGGCCACAAGGAATGTAGCGATACATTATCCATGGACAAGAGCAGAACTACATTCCATAATGACAGATTTCCCTGACCCTAGGAAAGAACTAGCAGAATGCCAGAGATTTGTAAAGGATTTAGGTAATGATCATGAGCCAACCAACAAAGATTGGCGAGTGGTATTACGGGCATGTCTTCCACACAATACCGATGTAAAAAAGTTTAGCACGGCCTGTGTACTGGATGGAGATAGTCCCATAACTGATGAAGGTAATCAGGACAACATAGCCCGCATTGTCACCCAGTTGGCCGTATATTTCCCAGTAGTAGTTAACTGGAGTAAGATTTTTACAATTAAGCAGTAAGAGAGGTGAGTCTGCAGCAGATTATTTCACCAGAGCACTGCAGACTATTACCCAATACACAGGTATAGAGGATATGAAAGACGACACACACCACAGGGAAATGACAATCACAGTGCTTATGGATGGTCTTAAAGACACTCTAAAGGCCAGGGTTCAGACCTCACTTCCTGGGTGGAGGGGAGTTACAGTAGACACACTCAGGGAATCTGCAATTGAACATGATAAAACCATCCTTAGGAAGAGAGAAATGCAGAGCGAGAAACTAATGGCTGTTAGTATACAAAATGTGGAAGGAATGCAAATAACACCGCAGCACTCTTATCATACACAGCCACAATACACTCATCCCATACAACCTTCAAACCCTTATCCCTACACACAACCACAATCTTTTCATACTTCCCAACCCACACAACAACAAACTTTTAATACACGTCAACCACGAAGGTGTTATAGATGTAACAAGGAGGGGCACATAAGTAGGTTTTGTAAAACTAGACAGTGGGAAACCCCAAACCAGGGAATACCGAAATACCCACAGAAGGGATACCCACCACCGTCAGGACAATTCCAGCCATCACCTGCTCACATCATAGCAGTGAATGCTTTGCTGGAAGAAGATAGTCAGCTTTAGGGGTCAGGTCACACCTGTAGTCTACAGCCAGTCAGGTTAACTGGGAGTACTAGGGATGAACCTGTAATGATGGTTGCTGTAGCTGGTACTAAACATTCTTTTCTTGTAGACACAGAGGCGACCAGATCAGTGATAAAATCTCCATCTAATTTACAGGTGACAAGCAAGACAGTACCAGCAATGGTTGTAACGGGTAAAGTGCAACATTATCCTTTAACCAAATCTGCAGAGGTTACTATCGGTCCATTGCATACCAGGCATTTCTTTCTCCTGGCATCAGCGGCCCCTACTAACCTACTGGGAAGGGATTTGTTATGTAAAATGGGATGTGTCATTTATTGTACCCCTGATGGTATATTTTTAGATATCTCAGATACAGTTGCGCACGAGGAGAGGGATAAGGTTAATGTTTCACTCTACTGTTTCAGATAAAAATCCATCTCAGGTAGAGCAGATGTTATCTCAATTATCAGGTTCACTTTGGACCAAAGATGGACAGGTCACTGGATTGATGGCAAATGTAGCTCCCATAATGGTAGATCTAAAAAATGGTAGGCAAGCTCCAAAAATTCCCCTGTACCCATTAAAACCAGAAGTATAGTTTAGGGGTTTATCCCATAATTGAGTGGTTACTGCAACAGGGAATTTTAGTCCGTACAGCAAGTGTAGCCAATAGTCCCATTTTTCCAGTGATGAAGGCTGGGGGGAGGGGCTATAGGTTAGTACAGTACCTTAGAGGGGTTAATAAGGTAGTTGAGAGCCAATTTCCCATTGTGCCAAATCCAGCTGTCATTTTCATGCAGATCCCACCAACTGCCACCCATTTTACTGTCATTGACCTCTGTTCTGCCTTCTTCTCTGTCCCTCTTTATCCTGACTGTCAGTACCTACTTGCATTTACATACGGGGGGTAGAATACACATGGACACGATTGCCCCAGGGCTTCATAGACAGCCCCAGTATCTTCTCCCAGGCCTTACACGACTGTTTACAATCTTGTCAACCTGCCAATGAATCTGTTCTAATACACTATGTAGATGATTTATTGTTGTGTTCTGATTCATTTATTTCATGTTTAAACAATACTAAACTACTGTTGCTTCATCTCTCACAGACAGGACACAAGGTTGCTAAGGACAAATTACAGCCATGCCAGTCCAGGGTTAAATACTTAGGACACTGTCCAACACAGGGATTACAACATCTGACTACTGACAGAATCCAGGCCATACAGACCATGACACAGCCGTAGAACCAACAGCAAATCCGTACCTTCCTGGGAATGTGTGGATACTGCAGAATGTGGATCCCAGGTTTTTCTATTTTGGCTTTACCATTACAGGACTTAGGCCCTCATTCAGAGCCGTACGCTCTGAGCAGAGCGCACGCTCTGAATGAGGGCCGGGCTCCATTTTCATGGAGCGTCCTCCTGGACGCTCGTATAGCTGTGGGTCACCACCCACAGGCTATACGAGCGTGCTTTGTGATGGCCGCGATGGTCGAGACCATCGCGACCATCGAAATTGCGAGCCGGAGCCTGCGGTTGAGGTTTTCAACCGCAAGCTCCGGAGTGATTTTGGCTCTATCAGAGCCAAAATCACTCCCACTGACATCACTAGTGATGTCAGTGGGCCGGCTTCTGACGGGAGGCGTTCCCGTGGGAACGCCCCCGTCAGGGAGGCACGCCCACCAAAGGCGGCGTGCTGTCAATCAACATTGACAGCACGTCCCCTTTGATCGGACACAACGAGCGAAGGACTTTCCTTCTCTCTTCGCGTCTGGCGCATGCGCACGACGGAGCTCCCTCCATCGTGCGCATGCTCAGTGCATAACATCGACCCACTTGCGAGCGGACAGCCGCTCGCGAGTGGGTCTGAATCAGGCCCTTAGTCTCTTCCTCAAAGCCTGATCATGTCATACACACAGAGGAAACAGAGCAGGCTTTCCTTAACCTTAAGGATAGTCTGACAAGAGCACCTGCATTGGGAATACCTGCTTATGAAAAACCTTTTGATTTGTACTGTACGGAAGCCAATGGTTGTGCAGCAGGTGTCCTCATACAAAAACATGGTGATGCCAGTAGTCCCTTAGCATACTACAGTGCGCAATTTGACACTATGGGGGTCATTCAGACACGCTCGCGAGCGCAGGGCGCTCGCAAGCGGGTCGATGTTCCCCCACTGCGCATGCGCACGACGGAGGGAGCTCTGATAGAGCTAAAATCACTCCAGGGCTTGCGGCAGCGAGACCCTACCGCAGGGTCTCCGTCGCAAGCCCGATGGTTGTGATAGTCAAGACCATCGCGACCATCATCATGGACGCTCGCATATGCTGTGGGTGGTCACCCACAGCTATGCGAGCGGCCAGGAGGCCGCTCCATTTTCATGGAGGAGGGCCCTGATTCAGAGCGAGTGCTCTGGTCAGAGCGTTCGGCTCTGAATCAGGCCCTATGGCAAGATCACTCCCAACATGTTTAAGAAGTGTAGCAGCAACTGCTCTATTGGTCAGTAAGAGTGAGGATGTAGTATTAGGCCATGATATGATTGTTTATACACCACATGCTGTATCTGCTTTGCTGAATTCTGCCCAAACCAGACATGTCTCCTCAGCTAGGTTCACAAAATGGGAACTAGCTCTAATAGAACTTGTAAACATCACCATTAAATGGTGCATTACGTTAAACCCAGCAACGTACTTACCATATGTGCCTCAGGATGCACAAAGGGTGGGGAGAGGTGAGTCGCTGGCGGAAGGTGAGTTCTGCAGGTATATTGATGCACATGATTGTGTGGAATATTTGAATCAGACCTTTACTGCAAGACCTGACATACGGGATACACCTTTAGAAAATGTATATGTGACATTTTACACGGATGGGAGTTGTCATAGACAAACTGACACTGGAGAGTTATGTACAGGTTATGCTGTTGTAAATGACGAAGACATCATAGAAGCTCACTCGGCCCAAGTGGCGGAGCTGGTGGTACTAAGAAGAGCATGTGAATTAGCAAAAGACAAATCTGCTAATATCTACACTGACTCTAGGTACGCTTTCAGGGTAGTACATGATTTTGGTGCTCTATGGCGTCTAAGAAATTTTATGAAAGCAGCAGGCACACCAGTCGCACACTAAAAAAACATATAAACGGACTACTGACAGCGATCCAAATGCCTAAGGCAGTGGCCGTCATTAAGTGTAAAGCCCATAAAAGTGAAGACGATCCGGTGTCACTGGGCAATAACAGGGCAGACAAAGCTGCCAAGTGGGCAGCAAATTTAAGAGTGAACATGCCAATTAACCAAATGATGATGTTTGAAACGATTGATATGCAGAAATTAATTGAGATGCAAAATTTGTGTTCCATTCAGGAAAAGGCAGTCTGGAGATCCAAGGGATGTGGACTCTGGAGAGATGGACAAGGTAAGCCAGTAGCCCCCAAGGCATATTACCCAAGCTTGGCTGAGGCAGTGCACGGTCTGACTCACCTGGAAAAGCAAGGTATGAGCAAGTTGGTCAGGGCATATTGGTGTGCACCAGGTTTCTCTTCCCAAGCTGAAAAGAGGGCAATGTAGTGCTTGACATGCTTGAGGAAGAACATTGGAAAAGCAATACCAACCGAGCCATCCCACATTCCTCCGACAGACGGACCTTTTCAGGTAATACAAATTGATTTCATCCAATTACCACCCTGCAGGAATCTCAAGTATGTATTAGTTTGTACAGATGTGTTTTCTAATTGGGTTGAGGCATATCAAGCTGCCACTAATATTGCTGCGTTTACTGCTAAAAAGATTGTTCAGGAATTTGTATGCAGATAGGGTATCCCTAGAATTATTGAAAGTGTTAGGGTTACTCATTTCACAGGTGATGTCTTCCAGAACATGTGTAAGTTGATGGGCATTAATAGTAGACTTCACACCCCTTACCGACCGCAAGCCAGCGCCAATGTGGAGATGGTAAACGGTACTATTAAGAATAAATTGAGTAAGATCATGGCAGAAACTGGACTGGGATGGCCAGAATCATTACCGCTAGTCCTTCATAGCATCAGGACAACGCCTGGACCCCCTCTCAATCTGTCCCCCTTTCAGATACTGTTTGGTAGACAACCTCATTTGATTGTAAGTCCACAGGAAGATTTGAAGAGTAATAATGAGATTACTGTGAAGTATCTTATAACAATGAGTAAACAGTTGAAACAGCAGCAGCAGAAACTGAAATTGTTTTCACCTGATATGCCAGAAATAAACTGTCTTGATGTCAAACCTGGAGAATTTGTTATGATCAGAAATTTGTTACATTCAGGTTGTCTGACAGATCGGTGGGAAGGTCCGTATCAAGTGTTGCTGACGAGTACAACATCCTTGAAAGTGGCAGAGAGAGATACCTGGGTCCATTCCACTCACTGCAGGAAGGTCAACCAATCGGTGGAGATACAAGGCGGAGTTGAGGCAGATAACGTAGACCTGTCACTTGCAAGCTTGTTCCAGGAGAGTTAAAAGTTGCAGTGAGATACCTGAGCTAAAGAAATTTGTGGATCATTGTTCCAGCAATGGAGTGGTGTACTGGGGTTACATTTGTGTCTTCTTCCAGAGTTTTCATCATCCTAGTGTGTTTCGGGATTTCTGGTTTCTGTGACGGAGGACAGATGACGGAGAGAGAAGCTGATGGTGATATCGATGGAGTGGAGTCGGAAAAAGGAGTACAAAACCAATCGGGGGAGTATCTGACCAAACTCGGTACAGTAATTGCTAAGAGATCTGCTATTTTGGAAACTCGGAGACAGTATGAAGGTTTATCGTCTGAGGAATATTGTAGTTGTGAGTTTTGTGGGTCCCTAGCCGATGAGAGATGTATCCAATGGTGCCAGCCTAAGTATAACCAGTAGTGGGGTGGGTATCCTTTAGAGGATTATCATACTATGGTGGGCAAAGTTTTAAACCAAACTGACTGTTGTGTATGCTCTCACGTGCCTCAGGGACAGCATAATCTAGGGTTAGTGCCATTCCCATTGAATGTCTCTGAGATTTTAGAATTGCAAAGAGGGGATGCACTGGATGGAAAATTTCTTATGTCCAAACCACCCCATTTTAAGCTCCACCAGTACCAAGTAGATAGATCACTTTTATGTTTGAACATCACCAACAAACCAGGAATTTGGGAGGTGACTGGGAATAACCAGACGATGACCTTCTCACTAAGAGCTGATCATGAACCCAGTGCCAGATTAAGGTCCTCACGGGCCTGGAGCTCAAATTTATGAAGGGCCTATTGTGTGCTTCCCTAGGGGTGTGACTACTGATATTGGGGTGTGACCAGTGATGTGGGGGGGTGACCAGTGATATGAGGGTGTAACCAGTGATGTGGGAATGTGACCAGTAATATGGGGGTGTGACCAGTGATGTGGGGGTGTGACCAGTGATGTGGGGGTGCGACCAGTGATATGGGGGTGTGACCAGTGATATGGGGGTGTGACCAGTGATGTGGGGGGGTGTAAACAAATTATGTAATCTGGATTCTGCTGCGCCATTGTTGGCCAGTGTGGGTTAGCTTTATAATTATTATGTTTGTATATATGCACCCTGACAACGATTTGAATCTTGCACCTGCCCCTTCCTATCTCATTCAAATATGCTTTTATTTGTCTTTGTTTCAGACATGCCATTTTAATCAAACGTGCTCTCTCTATATATTTATAATATATATACATTATACATAATATTATATATAAATACATTATATATATATATATGTTTATAAACAAATACATATATTTTTTATTATATGTAGATATACATACATATTTTTATATAGATACACATGCATGTATATATCTATATATATATGAATATATATATATATATATATATATATGCATATGTACGATATATATACATATTTATAAGGCTCCAAGCCCCCCGGAAAGGCAGGCAGCCATCTCTCCCCCAGAGTAAACTAGAAACCCCCGCAGCGGAGATGGAGTAAGGGGGGAAAGGAGGCAAGTAACCCCAAGCCCCCCTCTCAAGTCCAACACTGCTGCTACTGTGTGTTGAGCTGTGCTCTATGCAGTGTATGCAGTGTGCACTGAGAGGATTGTGCTGCAGTAAGGCTCTTCTCCTCTGAGCCCTCCCGGCTGAGACTCCACCCATTTGCCTCCGTCAAGCCCCACCCCTTTTACCCCACTCTACCCTGTGTTTAGCCTTGCCCTTCCCTAGTCTCCACCCACCACCCAGTCCTCTTCTCTCCCTGAGGGGCCTATTCATCATTACATAATTATTTATCACTTGTGATATTTATGTTTTAAACTCGCTGCGAGTTTAAACATTTTTTTTGGAGGCTTTCATCATTACATAATTATCACTTATCATCGTGCCTCTATGAGAAAAGTATCACTTCCGAAAAGCTGCTATTTTTCCGAAGTCAGATTTTCGTAAAAATTATACTTTTAAGGACTTACCTCACACTGCGCATGTGCTGATTAGTCTGACCACATACTTGCAGTACAGTGAATTGTGTATTTAATATATATATTATATAAGAACATATATATACACTTTAAATACACATTTCATTACACAGCATATGTCCCGTTATGAGGCCAGAGCGTGTGCTGTGCTGTTCAAGTGGCCATAGTGTGTGTTGGGGAGCTTGGAGGGGAGGATAGACCGAGGCAATGATGGTGATCCATCGAGGAGAGGAGCTGCTGCGGACGCCAGACAGAAGCAGCGGAGGTGAGCTTGTTAGTGTCCCACAGCCCTCTCTCCTGTACCCCCCTGCCAGTGTCCCCACCACAGTCCCATCACTGCACCCCCCTGCCAGTGTCCCCACCACAGTCCCATCAATGTACCCCCCTGCCAGTGTCCCCACCACAGTCCCATCACTGTACCCCCCTGCCAGTGTCCCTAACACAGTCCCATCACTGTACCCCCCTGCCAGTGTCCCCACCACAGTCCCATCAATGTACCCCCCTGCCAGTGTCCCCACCACAGTCCCATCACTGTACCCCCCTGCCAGTGTCCCCACTACAGTCCCATCACTGTACCCCCCAGCCAGTGTCCCCACTACAGTCCCATCACTGTACCCCACTGGCCAGTGTTCCCACTACAGTCCCATCACTGTACCCCGCTGGCCAGTGTCGCTGCAGCCCTCTCCTTCTAGCCTGCCAGTATTTCATTTGGCATGCAGGCTGCGGGTACTAAGGACGCAGGGAAGAAGGAACTGAGGTGGTGCCGGAGAGCTGAAGACAGCGGGGAGGGATGATAATAGCCGGCGAGGTTCGGGCTCCTGTCTGCGGCTGCTGCTTGGTGTGTGCCAGCTGGAGGCAGTGTCCTGCAGGGTCTTCATCCAGGTGAGATGCTGTGTGCAGTGGGGGATGAAAGCTGTGGGCAGGAGGTAGGGTGGGCACAGATGTGCAGCAGACTATGGGCACCCAGTGCACCCTTGGACCACTTGACTACCTGTAAATGGCAACTTGTGAAGAGATTCGGGGGCTGTACGCCATCTCAGGGTAGCGTACAGCTTCACTGTCAAATTCCGAAAAAAAAGCATTTTCGGAACTTGATGAATTACATAATCTTTACATCCCCATAATATAGTATGGGGACTGTGCAAATTATCGGGGCAGATTTGTAACCACGATTTGTAACCATTTGAGTGATTTCTCCTGCGTTACAGCAATGATGAATGGCCCTGACACTTATATTATACAAAAGTAGGGGAAAATGTTAATTTCACCAGCTTTTATTTAAATTAAGTGATGATGAATAGGCCCCTGAATCATAAAACAAAGCTATCTGAAGAAGGAAACCCCTATTTAAGAACCTTGAGACCTATTGAAGAACAGTACTATATAAATAAATTTTTTATTATTATTATTATTTTTACATTACATGTTATACTGTGAATTTCCCAAGACAATGACAGTGTTAATAATAATAATTGAACTTGCTAATTAAGTGAAAGGGGGACATAAAACTGTCGGGGAGATGTATCAAGTCTTGGACAGAGATAAAATGGTTAAGTTATCCAAAGCAACCAATCAGGTTTTAACTGTCATTTCAAATATTGTGCTAGATAAATGACAGAAGCTGATTGGCTGCTTTGGACGGCTTCTCCACTTTATCTCTCTTCGAGGGGTTTATTTGTGAAGTTTACAATCCGACACTTCTGTTCCTGTTTATGCCAAATAATTAAAAGGGCACTGATCTTTTAAATATCGGGTATAAGCACGAACAGAAGTGTAGGTACAACCTGACACTTATTAAATAAACCTCCACGACTGCTAAATATAGAATATAAATGTGTCTAGCTGTTATATAGCTGCTCAGGAGCACTAGCAGCACAGTAGAGTAACAATCATATCAGTAGTAATTTGTGAACTCTGTGAAAGTGGTATTCAGTAAAGAATAGATACTCTGTCAATGAATACATAAAACATTTTTTATTGTTTGTTAAACTATAAAATCAACTTATCATGCGGAATGACTATCATGTGGAATGACGACGCAGAAGTGTGAACTGGAGAGACGCAGGTAGCTAAGCTGGAGAGACGCAGGGGCGTGAGCTGGAGAGACACAGGGGTGTGAGCTGGAGAGACACAGGGGTGTGAGCTGAAGAAATGCAGAAGTATACACTGGAAAGATGTGCCGGCCCTAGCTAGTCTCGCAGCACCCAGAGTGGCTGCACTTTGCCTGGGACGCGCTGGCCGTAGCTAGTCTCGCAGCACCCAGAGTGGAGGCAATCTGCCTGGGACGCACTGGATTTAGCTACTCTCATAGCACCCAGCGTGGTTGCACCTTGCCTGGGACGCGCAGACCCTAGCTAGTCTCGCAGCACCCAGAGTGGCCGCACCCTGCCTGGGACGCACCGGCTTTAGCTACTCTCGTTGCACCCAGCGTGGTTGCACCTTGCCTGGGACGTGCCAGCCCTATCTAGTCTCACAGCACTCAGAGTGGCTGCACCCTGCCTGGGACGCACCGGCTTTAGCTACTATCATAGCACCCAGTGTGGTTGCACCTTGCCTGGGATGCGCCGGCCCTAGCTAGTTTCGCAGCACCCAGAGTGGCCGCACCCTGCCTGGGACGCGCCGGCTTTAGCTAATCTCATAGCACTCAGTGTGGTTGCACCTTGCCTGGGACGCGCCAGCCCTAGCTAGTCTCGCAGCACCCACAGTGGCTGCACCTTGCCTGGGATGCACTGGATTTAGCTACTCTCATACCACCCAGTGTGGTTGCACCTTGCCTGGGACGCGCTAGCCCTAGCTAGTCTCACAGCACTCAGAGTGGCCGCACCTTGCCTGGGACGCAATGGCTTTAGCTACTCTTGTAGCGCCCAGCGTGGCTGCACCTTGCCTGGCACGTGACAGCCCTAGCTAGTTTCGCAGCACCCAGAGTGGCCGCACCCTGCCTGGGACGCACCGGCTTTAGCTACTATCATAGCACCCAGTGTGGTTGCACCTTGCCTGGGACGCGCCAGCCCTAGCTAGTCTCGCAGCACCCAGAGTGGCCGCACCTTGCCTGGGATGCACTGGATTTAGCTACTCTCATAGCACCCAGTGTGGTTGCACCTTGCCTGGGACGCGTTGGCCCTAGCTAGTCTCGCAGCACCCAGAGTGGCCGCACCCTGCCTGGGACGCACTGGCTTTAGCTACTGTCGTAGCACCCAGCGTGGTTGCACCTTGCCTAAAATGCGACGGCCCTAGCTAGTCTCGCAGCACCCAGAGTGGCCGCACCTTGCCTTGCAATGGCTTTAGCTACTCTTGTAGCACCCAGCGTGGCTGCACCTTGCCTGGCATGCGACAGCCCTAGCTAGTTTCGCAGCACCCAGAGTGGCCGCACCCTGCCTGGGACGCACCGGCTTTAGCTACTATCGTAGCACCCAGTGTGGTTGCACCTTGCCTGGGACGCGCCGGCCCTAGCTAGTCTCGCAGCACCCAGAGTGGCCGCAACCTGCCTGGGACGCACCGGCTTTAGCTACTCTCGCAGCACCCAGTGTGGTTGCACCTTGCCTGGGACGCGCCAGCCCTAGCTAGTGTCGCAGCACCCAGAGTGGCCGCACCCTGCCTGGGACGCACCGGCTTTAGCTATTCTCGTAGCACCTAGCGTGTCTGCACCTTGCCTGGGACGCGCCGGCCCTAGCTAGTCTCGCAGCACCCAGAGTGGCCGCACCTTGCCTGGGACGCAATGGCTTTAGCTACTCTCATAGCACCCAGCATGGTTGCACCTTGCCTGGGACGCGCCAGCCCTAGCTAGTCTCACATCACCCAGAGTGGCCAAACCCTGCCTGGGACGCACCGGCTTTAGCTACTCTCGTAGCACCCAGCGTGGTCGCACCCTGCCTGGGACACACAGAGACATGAACTAAAGAAACGCAGGGTGTGAGCTAAAAAGACGCAGGGATGTGAGCTGGAGAGACGTAGGGATTTGATATGGAGATATGGAGAGGTGTGAGCCAGAAAGTGGAGACGCAGGGGTGCGAGGTGGAGTGATTCAGGGGTGCAAGGTGGAGAGACGCAGGAGTGCGAGGGGAAGAGACGCAGGGGTGTGAGCCAGAGAGATGCAGGAGTGTGAGCCAGAGAGACATAGGGGGGTGAGCCAGAGAGACACAGGGGGGTGAGCTGGAGAGACACAGGGATGTGACCCGGAGAGACGCAGGGATGTGAGCCAGAGAGACGCAGGGATGTGAGCCAGAGAGACGCAGGGGTGTGAGCCAGAGAGACGCAGGGGTGTGAGCCGGAGAGACGCAGGGGTGTGAGCCGGAGAGATGCAAGGGTGTGAGCCGGAGAGATGCAGGGGTGTGAGCCGGAGAGACGCAGGGGTGTGAGCCGGAGAGACGCAGGGGTGTGAGCCGGAGAGACGCAGGGGTGTGAGCCGGAGAGACGCAGGGGTGTGAGCTGTAGAGACGCAGGGGTGTGAGCTGTAGAGACGCAGGGGTGTGAGCTGTAGAGACGCAGGGGTGTGAGCTGGAGAGACGCAGGGGTGTGAGCTGGAGAGACGCAGGGGTGTGAGCTGGAGTGACGCAGGGGTGTGAGCTGGAGAGACGCAGGGGTGTGAACTGGAGAGACGCAGGGGTGTGAGCTGGAGAGACGCAGGGGTGTGAGCTGGAGAGACAGGTGAATGATGGTGATTATAATAGCATAACAGCCTCATACTAGGGCAACCTCTAGACTCACGAAGAGTCATCCTTCAGCACTCAGGAGAGGAAAAACCCCCTGTGGAGGAAACCTCTGGGGAACCATGGCTTCAGGATCGCCCGTCCCTCTGGGCATTAAGAGGTGTATAACTAGATAAAGGGAGAGGTTCAATACTTTCCAATACTTACCAAAGATCAGCAGTTGGGGAAAGAGAGGAGAAGACATTGTTAGTATAAGAAGAAGCAGAGTGACAACCTGTAAACATTGATTTGGCTGTGAAGAGGAAAAATTTCTCTATGTAAATAGGTTAATCTGATTTTCCAACTATTGAGGACATTGATAATGCCTAAAATATGAACAATTGCCAAAAGGGACAATTTTATTCCCCCTAATGTGTGGATTATATAAATAAGTTCACTCGCCGGTGAGGTCCAGTGACGTCCCCCCGGCTTAGCTGCTAGCAGCCTAACGCTGCCAGCAACGGGCTTCTATGTCATGCGTATGTGCGATGGTCAGTCTGCGTATGCGTCATCTAAAGATGTCAGGAGCGAACAGTGATAAACAGTGATAATGTTGGATAGATTGTTAAATAGCGGGTGCTAAAAGGGTTATGTATTGTTGGTAAATGGAGCCCTTAATATTTGCATAGGCAAAGATACAGGGATCTATTTACTAAGCAGTGTTAGGAGACAGAGTGAAAAGTGATAAGAAAGTGATAAGGTGCCAGCCAATCAGCTCCTAACTGCAATTTTTCAAACACAGCCTATGAGATGGCAGTTAGGAGCTGATTGGCTGGCACCTTATAACTTTCTTATCACTTTTCACTCTGTCTCCTAACACTGCTTAGTAAATAGACCCCTATGTTTTGTACTGTGCTCTCATCACACCCCCACACCCCACTGCTACAAATACATTTATCTGCCCGTCTGTCTCTCACTCCATCGCCCTGTCCCTCCTCACAGCCCATTGTATTACTAATGATCCCTCTGCCAGCCCTCCTCACTCTGCACCGACCTCTGTTACTGTATCACGTGGATAGTTCTCCTGTCTTTTCCTCGTCCATGCTATAAGTTTCTGTTCTTCCAGCTACTTTATGTGTGTTTATCATCCATACTGCCCTCTTCATTTCTCTAACACTACATTATGAATATTCGTTCCTAAATGTGTTATTCCTTCCTGTACTTCTCCTAATTGTGTGTCCTTGTACATATAGTCCCTGTTCTATATTGTCCTGTTATCACCCTAATACACTGCACCCTGCCTTCCTTACCCACCGCCATCATACCCTGCTATGTAGGACTTACCTTCCTCCTTCCTGGCCAGTAACTGTACATTGCAGCAACTGTAGACAGAATGTTACAGGATGAGGCACTGTGATGTCACAGGATAGGTGTATGATGTCACCGTAACCATAGCAATGCTGCTAAGTTACAGCTATCATACATTTACATCAATCATAACTGGATTCACATGAACTTTCAGTAATAAAAAGAGAATAATGTAGAAAAATAACTACAAGGCAATGTTATACAGAGTGCCCCAATATATAAGTGAAGGGAAAATGTAAGTGATAGTAAAATCTAGACTATGGGGCCTATTCATCATAACTAAAAAAATCTATGGAGGTAATTAGGTTTAGAACTGGCATGGAGTTCTACCTCATTACCGGAGGAATCCATCATTCCTCCTCTCCATCACTATCTATCCTGAAAAGCTGTTATTTTTGAGATGACAGCTTTTCGGGAAATAGATACTTTTCCCTCTCTACACTAACTTATCGCAGCTGTAATCAGCGCTGTGCATGTGCTGTTATATTCACAAAATCGGTGCATGCGCAGCACTGCCTACAGCTGTGGTAATTCTGTGTCCCACCCCAACCCCCCATCTCCTCTGCTCACCTCCCTGTCCCCCGCTGCAGCCACGGACACTGACCTCCCGTCTGAAGAGGAGAAAACAATAAAGTTAACAAATATATATATATATATATATATTAGGGGTGTGCACCGGCCACGTTTTGTGTTTTGGTTTTGGATCTGGATCTTTCTTCGTGTTTTGGATCTGGATTGGTTTTGCCAAAACCACCCTTCCGTGTTTTGGGTTCTGGGTTTTGTGTTTTGGATCTGTATTTTTTTTAAAAAAAGCATAAAAACAGCTAAAATCACAGAATTTGTTGGTTTCTCTGCTCCTATGCTATTATTAACCTCAATAACCTTAATTTCCACTAATTTCCAGTCTATTCTGAACACCTCACACCTCACAATAGTGTTTTTATGTCCAAAAGGTTGCACCGAGGTAGCTGGATGACTATGCTAAGCGACACGAGTGGGCGGCACAAACACGTGACCCATCTAGGAGTGACACTGCAGTGGCAGACAGGATGGCAGTTAGAAAAACTAGGCCCCAAACTGTACATAATGCAAAGAAAAAAAAGAGGTGCAAGATGGAATTGTCCTTGGGCCCTCCCACCCACCCTTATGTTGTATAAACAGGACATGCACACTTTAACAAATCAATCATTTCAGCGCCAGGGTCTGCCACACAACTGTGGCTGAAATGATTGGTTCGTTTGGGCCCCCACAAAACAAGCTGGCAATTAATGTGTCCCTGCACAAACTGGCTCTACGGAGGCAAGATGTCATCCTCATCCTCCTCATCCACCGATTCCTCACCCTCTTCAGTGTGTACATCCTCATCCTCACAAAGTATTAACTCGTCCCCACTTGAATCCACCACCACAGGTCCCTCTGTACCTTCTGGAGGCTGGTCTCCCTGGAAGAGCTGATAATTCATTTTGATGAACATCATCTTCTCCACACTGGAGGGGGGGCAACTCAGGTAAAATAGAGCCAGCTTGTACAGGGGCCTCCAAATTGCCTCTTTTTCCTGCCAGTACAGGTATGGACTGTCTGACATGCCTACTTGGATGCTGTCACCGATGTAATCCTCCACCATTCTGTCAATGGTGACAGTATCATATGCAGTGACAGTAGACATGTCAGAAATTGTTGCCAGATCCTTCAGTCCGGACCAGATGTCCAAACTTGGTCCTGCCTGCCCTGCATCACCGCCAGCGGGTTGCTTAGGATACCTAAGTTTTTTCCTGGCAGCCCCAGTTGCGGGAGAAAATGAAGAAGGAGCCGTTGACGTGTCACGTTCCGCTTCAGCTGACAGTGTGTTCACCAGCAGGTCTTTGCACCTCTGCAGGCTTGTGTCGGCCGGAAAGAGAGACACCACATAGGCTTTAAACCTAGGATCGAGCACGGTGGCCAAAATGTAGTGGTCTGATTTCAACAGATTGACCACCCTGGAATCCTGGCAAAGCGAATGAAGGGCTTCATCCACAAGTCCCACATGCCGAGCGGAATCGCTCCGTCTTAGCTCCTCCTTCACTTTCTCCAGCTGCTTCTGCAAAAGCCTGATGAGGGGAATGACCTGACTCAAGCTGGCTGTGTCTGAACTGACTTCACGTGTGGCAAGTTCGAAGGGCTGGAGAACCTTGCACAACACGGAAATCATTCTCCACTGCGCTTGAGTCAGGTGCATACCCCCTCCTTTGCCTATGTCATAGGTGGATGTATAGGCTTGTATGGCCTTTTGCTGCTCCTCCATCCTCTGAAGCATATAGAGGGTTGAGTTCCACCGCGTCACAACCTCTTGCTTCAGGTGATGGCGGGGCAGGTTCAAGAGTGTTTGCTGGCGCTCCAGTCTTCGGCACGCAGTCGCTGAATGGCGAAAGTGGGCAGAAATTTTTCGGGCCACCCAAAGCGTCTCCTGCACGCCCCTGTCGCTTTTCAGAAAATTCTGCACCACCAAGTTTATTGTGTGAGCAAAACATGGGACGTGCTGGAATTTGCCCAGATGTAATGCCCGCACAATATTGGTGGCGTTGTCAGATATCACAAATCCCCAGGAGAGTCTAAGTGGGGTAAGCCACTGGGCGATGATTTCCCTCAGTTTCTCTAAGAGGTTGTCGGCGGTGTGCCTCTTACTGAAACCGGTGATACACAGCGTAGCCTGCCTTGTAACGAGCTGGCGTTTCTGAGATGCTGCTACTGGTGACGCTGCTGCTGTTGCTGCGTAAGGTGATACATCTACCCAGTGGGCTGTCACAGTCATATAGTCCTTAGTCTGCCCTGTTCCACTTGTCCACATGTCCGTGGTTAAGTGGACATTGTGTACAACGGCATTTTTCAGGACACTGAGGACACTTTTTCTGACGTTTCTGTACAGTCTCGGTATCGCCTGCCTAGTGAAGTGGAATCTAGACGGGATTTGGAACCGGGGACACACTACCTCCATCAATTGTCTAAATCCCACTGCACTAATGGCGGATACCGGACGCACGTCTAACACCAACATAGCAGTCAAGGCCTCAGTTATACGTTTTGCTTCAGGATGACTGCTGTCGTACTTCATCCTCCTCGCTAAGGACTGTTGGAGGGTCAATTGTTTAGTAAAAGTAGTGGTGTTCCTACTTCCTCTCTGGGATGATGAACGACTCCCAGCAGCAGCAACAGCAGCAGCGGCAGCAGTAGGCGTAGCAATGCAGGATCCTCCGGAGGAATCCCGGATAGGAGAGTCAGTCATGCCAGTGACATGGCCTGCAGGACTACTTCCGATCCTGACTAAGGAGGAAATTGACGAGGAGGGAGTTGACGGTGTGGTTTGCAGGCGCTTGGATACAACAGGACAACGGGATTTAGGTGTCCCTGGACTGCTTACGGTCTTAGCCAAAGTTTCTGAACTTGACAGTAACTTTTTATGAACGCGCTGCAGGTGCCGTATAAGGGAGGATGTTCCTAGGTGGTTGACGTCCCTACCCCTACTTATTTCACCTTTACATATGGTACATATGGCAAGACAGTTGTTGTCCGGATTTGGATAGAAATATTGCCAGACCAAAGAGGTGGAATGTTTGGTCTTCTGCCCAGGCATGACCGTGATGGGCTTTTTCATCCCACGGACAACAACTGTCTCCCCCGGAGCCTGATTTAAACAAACCACATCACCATCAGAATCCTCCTCGCCAACTTCCTCCTCAGCGCCAGCTACACCAGTATCCTCATCCTGTTGTACTTCAACAGTGACATCTTCAATTTGCATATCAGCAAGTGGACTGTGGGTGCTCCTTTCAGCACTTGCAGGGGGCGTGCAAATGGTGGAAAGAGCCACCTCTTCCCGTCCAGTGCTGGGAAGGTCAGGCATCGCAACCACCACCACACTTGGACTCTCCTTGGGGATTTGTGATATCTTCTTAGAAAGCACAGTTCTTCGCTGTGCTTTTGCCAGCTTAACTCTTTTGATTTTTTTAGTGGGAGGAGGGCTTCCATCGTCATGTGAAGCTGAACCACTAGTCATGAACATAGGGAAAGACCTTAGCCGTTCCTTGCCACTCCGTGTCGTAAATGGCATATTGGCAAGTTTACGTTTCTCTTCAGCTGATTTAAATGTCTTTTTCAAGGTCATTTTCCTGAACTTTGCCATTTGGGATTGTATGTGCCCTCTACTATGACATTGGGCATCGGCCTTGGCAGACGACGTTGATGGCATGTTATCGTCTATGTCATGACTAGTGGCAGCAGCTTCAGCACTAGGAGGAAGTGGTTCTTGATCTTTCTCTATTTTATTTTTATCGGAGAAAGTTTGGTCCTCCATTTATGTTATATCGATTTGATATATACGTGCGGCTAAACACAGAAAATAATTTTTTTTTTGGTTTGGACTGGAGTGTACTTTGTGGGTTACAGCACCCTTAACGGTCAAGCCAGCCGGCCCTTTACTTATGACACAGGCGCACGCTTGGCACTACTTTGTTGATGCACGTGCGGCTACTGCGCACACAATTCACAAACACAGAAAATATTTTTTTTTTTGGTTTGGACTGGAGTGTACTTTGGGGGTTACAGCACCCTTTAACGGTCAAGCCAGCCGGCCCTTTACTTATGACACAGGCGCACGCTTGGCACTACTTTGTTGATGCACGTGCGGCTACTGCGCACACAATTCACAAACACAGAAAATAATTTTTTTTTGGTTTGGACTGGAGTGTACTTTCGGGGGTTACAGCACCCTTTAACGGTCAAGCCAGCCGGCCCTTTACTTATGACACAGGCGCACGCTTGGCACTACTTTGTTGATGCACGTGCGGCTACTGCGCACACAATTCACAAACACAGAAAATAATTTTTTTTTTGGTTTGGACTGGAGTGTACTTTGGGGTTTACAGCACCCTTTAACGGTCAAGCCAGCCGGCCCTTTACTTATGACACAGGCGCACTCTTGGCACTACTTTGTTGATGCACGTGCGGCTACTGCGCACACAATTCACAAACACAGAAAATATATTATTTTTTTAGCACTTGGGGGGAGCACCCCTGATGGACAGAGCACCCCCTGGACAACACTACAGCACCCCTTTAGGACTGGGACACTGCACAGGACTTTGGAGTGGACACAGCCCCTATGGAGAACTGACTGCACAACACAGTCCAGCCAGCCCCTATGGACTTTGAAGTAGTGGACACAGCCCCTATTAACAACAGCAGCACAGCACAACACAGCCAGCCCCTATGGACTTTGAAGTAGTGGACAACAGCAGCACTACACTACACTACACTACACAGCCCTAACTCCCACCCTCCCTCTTCACTGTCCACAGCCGAGTGAGAAAATGGCGCCGACGCGGGTACCTTATATAGGATTCAAAACCCGCGAGACTCGGAAGGCGGGATGATGACGTTTTGCCTCGATTTCAGATCCGAGTCAGGCGGGAAAAGTCGAGCCTGACTCGGATCGGACTCGGATCGGGGGGGCTCGGGGGGGTTCGGATTTCAGAAATCCGAACCCGCTCACCCCTAATATATATATATACTAGGGGTGTGCACCGGCCACTTTTCGTGTGTTGTGTTTTGGTTTTGGATCTGGATCTTTCTTCGTGTTTTGGATCTGGATTGGTTTTGCCAAAACCACCCTTCCGTGTTTTGGGTTCTGGGTTTTGTTTTGGATCTGTATTTTTTTTTAAAAAGCATAACAACAGCTAAAATCACAGAATTTGTGGGTTTTTCTGCTCCTATGCTATTATTAACCTCAATAACCTTAATTTCCAATCATTTCCAGTCTATTCTGAACACCTCACACCTCACAACAGTGTTTTTATGTCCAAGAGGTTGCACCGAGGTACCTGGGTGACTATGCTAAGAGATACGAGTGGGCGGCACAAACACGTGGCCGTTCTAGGAGTGACACTGCAGTGGCAGACAGGATGGCAGTTTGAAAAACTAGGCCCCAAACCAGGGACGGACTGGCCATCGGACACTTCTGGCAAATGCCAGAAGGGCCGATGGCCAAATGGGCTGCTTTGGCTGAGCACAGGCTCACCCGGCAGTACAACCTCCCGGGCGGTGCCTTGCTCAGTAAACAGATTGCACGAATGTGCGGCCGCGTCATGATGCTGTGACGTCATCACGCTGCGTCATGACGTGGCCGCACGTTCCTGAAATTGCTTGCTGAGCAAGGCGAGGTACGGGAGGTTGTACTGCCGCTACCAGCGCCGTTTCTAGGGGTGGGCGCGCTCCGCCCTTACGCCGGGTCCGACTCAGCGCTGTCTCCCAGCCTCAACTTCGCGTGCGCACGGCGCGCAACCAAGAGCCGCCTTCCCTCCTGTTCTCCTGGGTGCACAGCAGGGAGATGTGCTGCGCTGCGCATGTGCTTGTTGCAGCTTCACCAGGTAACTACACCTCCACGGGGGAAGCGGGAGGAAGGGGGGGATACAAGCAGCATGTGTAAATAATGTCAGTTGTGCGGGGTGAAGTGCAGCCTGCAGCAGGATATCGGGGCCTGGGGGGGTGCACGTGCAGCATGTGCTATGTCATTTGGGGGGGGGGGTGCAGCATGTGCTATGTCATTTGGGGAGGGGTGCAGCATGTGCTATGTCATTTGGGGAGGGGTGCAGCATGTGCTATGTCATTTGGGGGGGGTGCAGCATGTGCTATGTCATTTGGGGGGGTGTGAAGCATGTGCTATGTCGGGGTGTGTGCAGCATGTGCTATGTCAATTGGAGTGTGTGCAGCATGTGCTATGTCAATTGGGGTGTGTGCAGCATATGCTATGTCAGTTGGGGGGGTGTGCAGCATGTGCTATGTCAATTGGGGTGTGTGCAGCATATTCTATGTCAGTTGGGGGTGTGCAGCGTGTGCTATGTCAGTTGGGGGGTGTACAGCATGTGCTATGTCAGTTAGGGGTGTGCAGCATGTGCTATGTCAGTTGGGGGGTGTGCAGCGTGTGCTATGTCAGTTGGGGGTGTGCAGCATGTGCTATGTCAGTTGGGGGGTGTACAGCATGTGCTATGTCAGTTGGGGGGTGTGCAGCATGTGCTATGTCAGTTGGGTGGTGTACAGCATGTGATATGTCAGTTGGGGGGTGTGCAGCATGTGCTATGTCAGTTGAGGGTGTGCAGCGTGTGCTATGTCAGTTAGAGGGTGTACAGCGGCTGACATTCTGTCTTCTTTCTAGACCATGCTCATTTACTGTGATACCACACTCCCTCACGATGAGGCCACGCCCACTCCGCAATATTACTGCTTCTTGGGAGGGGGGGGGCATATTTTGACTGCTCGCACTGGGAGCCTCAGACCCTAGAAACTGCCCTGGCCGCGACCAAGCGTCATGGGATTGGGGTCAGTGGGAAGGAATCTGGGGCAGCGCTATGCACACAGTCTGCTGCCCGGGAGGCGGAGCCGCACGAGGAGTACATGCCATTCAGAGGAGCCGCACTTCCGGGTTCCGGGCATCAGCTACAGTACAGCAGGACGCTGCTTCACGGGGGACTGCATATGGTGAGTAGGTAAAACCTCTGCACACCAAAACTACATCAGGTATCTCTGCCATCTCCGCCATTAATTTCCTTCTGTCTCTCTCTCATCTCACCTTATTCCTCCTCCTCTTATTCTCTCTTCTATCTTCCCTGATTTCTTCTCTCTTTTTTCTGTTTCCCCCTATTCCCTTCGCATCTCCCCCTGTTCCTAAACTCTGCTGCCTGCCCTTATTCCTCCTGTCTCCATTCTCCCCCTATTCCTAGCCTCTATCTCCCATCTCCCCTTATTCCTCCTCTCTCGCCCAGCTCCCCCTCTTTCTCCAATGGGCTCAATTCAATTCAGCGTGTTGTTAGGTTGGAAAAGGTGTTTAGTTGCGAGAACGGTCATTCTCTGACTAAACTTCCCGGCGTGATGCTGTTTCTGCCGCGCAAAGGATTGTTGGATTTTTGCTTGCGTCCCAGGAGGGATGCGAGAAGAAATCCTTTGTCGGGCTTAGTGGCGCAATGGATTAAATAGCTCCGGGAGCTCATTTCCGGTGCTATTGAATTTGTGTTGAATTGAATCGAGCCCAATGTCTCTCCTGTCTCCCCCTATTCCTTCTCTCTCTTTCCCAGGTTCCCCTCTTTCTCCTATGTATGCCCCTCCCGTCTCCCTCTCTCGTCTCCCTCTCCCCCTCCCCCTCCCACACTCCTATCTCTGTACCCCTCTCCTATCTCTCTCCCTCTCCCCTCCCCCTCACTCTCCCCCTCTAGTATCTCTGTCTCCCTCTCCCCCTTCCATCTCCCTCTCCACCTCCCGTTTCCCTCTCCGCCTCTCCCCCCCTTCCTGTCTCTGTCTCCCCTTCTCCCGTCTCTGTCTCCCCTTCTCCCGCCTCCCCATCTCCCCCTCTTCCGTCTCCCATCTCACTCTCCCCCTCCCGTCTCTCTCTCTCTCCCCCTCTCCCGTCTGTCTCCCTCTACCCCCCTTACTCTCTCCCTCTGCCCCTCTCCCATTTTGTCCCCCTCTCTCCCTCTTCCCCTCTCCCGTCTGTCTCCCTCTCCATCTCTCCCGTCTCCCCCTCCATCTCTCCTGTCTCCCTCTCTCCTATGTCTCCCCCTATTCCTCTTCTCTCTCCCAGCTTCCCCTATTTCTCCTATGTCTCTCTAGCTTCCCCAGTTCCTCCTCCCTTTCTCTCGGCTCAACCTCTTCCTTCACTCTCTCGCGGCTCTCCCTATTTCTTCTCTCTCTTCCTACTCCCCATATTTCTCTTATGTCTCTCCTGGCTCCCCATATTCTCTCTCTCTACCCCAGTTCCTCCTATTCCTCCTCTCTCTCTCATGGCTCTCCCTAATTCTCCTATGTTGGGTCCCCTCTTTCCTTTTCTCTCCCCAGCTGCCCAAATTCCTCCTCTTTTTCTCCTGGCTCCCCCCTTTCCTCCTCTTTTTCCTGTCTCTCTATTCCTTTTAGTATGTTGCTATTTCAAACCTGCAGATTCATGTAGTATTAATATTAATTGTACACAATATATTGTTTATTATATTTCTATTTTATAATATTTATGTGCAAATATTCATATATGTGTATGTGAATAAGGGACACTATTGTGTGACATAACGTGAAAAAGGGACACTACTGTGTGACGTAACGTGACTATGTGGCATTACCGTGTGACGTAATGTGAAAAAGGGACACTACTGTGTGACGTAACATGAAATATAAGGTGGCTACGCCCCTTCCCAGCAAAACTACACCTCAATTTTTTTGCGCATGCCTATGGCACGCGTTCTCCCTGCTTCCCCTGTGGTTGGCGGCACAAATGCTATTTTGTTAAAATGTGTGGTTACAGCTCTGCTTTGGTGTGCACAGAGGTGTCCTCTGCATTCAGCACCCCTGCCCTAAAAAAGTCCTACAGTGAACACTATCTAATCTTCTACAACTGCTAAACTATCGCTTGGGAAAATGCCTTCCCCTTTCTTGTGTATGACCTACACCAGTGAAGTGCCAGCTTTACCTATAGATATCTGTCCAATCTGTCTGGTGGAAAGGAAAATCTGGTCCATTTTCCAGCATCTGGGAGCAAATTTCTATTGTTATTTGCTCCCACACATTCCCAGATTTTCTGTCCCACTATACGAATTGGACAGATATATCTATAGGTGTCTGCACAACTTAACAGAACCAACACAATACCAAATGTTTGACTCCCATGTAGGATGTGCTCTGTTGTATGTATTTTAATAGATAATGATGTGTCTGTTGTTCTAATATTAATTACATTTGTAAGAACATAGACTAAGAAGTGGGAGGGGTCAGGAATAGTCAGGGGAGGAGTCTATGCCAGGAGACAGATGCTGACGCGAGGTGGGCTTGTGTGCTCTTTAAATGCCAGGGCCTATATTTAGTCCCAGTCCGGCCCTGCCCCAAACAGTACATAATGCAAAGAAAAAAAAGAGCTGCAAGATGGAATTGTCCTTGGGCCCTCCCACCCACCCTTATGTTGTACTATAAACAGGACATGCACACTTTAACAAAGCAATCATTTCAGCGCCAGGGTCGGCCACACGACTGTGGCTGAAATGATTGGTTCGTTTGGGCCCCCACAAAACAAGCTGGCAATTAATCTGTCCCTGCACAAACTGGCTCTACGGAGGTAAGATGTCGTCCTCATCCTCCTCATCCGCCAATTCCTCACCCTCTTCAGTGTTGTGTACATCCTCATCCTCACAGAGGGCTCTATTTACTACAATCCGCATATTGAATGCGGATTGTAGTGTGATATTACCGAATGAATTCACATTGCGAACTCAGGCAATATCACAGGGATTTACTATAAATCCCTTGCAGGGACAGAGCTTGCGATAAAGCTCTGTCCCTGCGGATCCCATCCATTTTCGTAAAAAATACCGCGACTAAGAGCCCGCGCATGCGCCAACCCACCGTCGCTGCTACCCCTACCAATGCTAAGTCCCGCCCCCGCGATCGCGGACCCCCGCGACCCCCCCTCCCCCCCGTGACCCCCCCCCTTCATTACACTTACCTGCATCATCCTGGCCTCCGGTGATCTTCTCCGGGCTTCCCGATCAGGTGATCTCCCATACTGCACTGGGACCCGATCACCTGATGACCGGGCCGCAGTGCACTATGGGAGACCAGCTGACCGGAGAGGAGCCATCACCGGAGGCCCGATCACCGGTCCCTGGAGTCAGGTAAGTAAAAAAAAATGTTTACATTTTTTTTTTTACAGCAATCAGCTTGCGGTCTGTTTAGACCACATAGCTGATTACTGGTACCGGCTCCCGCCTCTGCTCTCCCCGTTAGAGCAGAATGGGAGCCCGGTGGCGTTATTATCACAGGGCTTCCCCCGGTATTTTTTTACAATTTATTTTTAGTAACTCTGGTCGGATCACATTTCCCATTACAATTATGGGAAATGCGATCTGCTTTACTAAAAATAAGTGATGCTAGGGGTTGAAGTAGAATTTTACTAATTCTACTCCAATTGCCCTGTAATAACTACAGGTGAATCTAAAATAATGTGAAAAGGGTGTGAAAACACCCTTTTTCACTTTATTTTAGTAAAAATAATGTTAATAAATAGAGCCCAGCGTATTAATTCGTCCCCGCTGGAATCCACCACCACAGGTCTCTCTGTACGTTCTGGACGCTGGTCTCCCTGGAAGAGTTGATGAACATCATCTTCTCCACATTTTGTGGAAGCAACCTTTTACGTCTTTCGCTGACAAGGTTCCCGGCTGCACTAAACACATCCCTACTTGGATGCTGTCACCAATGTAATCCTCCACCATTCTGTCAGTGACAGTAGACATGTCAGAAATTGTTGGCACGTCCTTCAGTTCGGACAAGATGTCCAAACCGGCCCTTGACTTATGACAGAGGCGCACGCTTGGCGCTGCTGCTGTGTTGATGCACGTGCGGCTACTGCGCATATATTTCGCACACAAACACAGAAAAAAAAGAATTGTTTATTTTTTGTGGAGTGCACTTTGGGGGTTACACCACCCTTTAAAAGACTTATGGGACACAGGCGCATGCTTGGTGCTGCTCCTTTGTTGATGTACGTACAGTGCACACAATTCACAAACACAGAAGACATTTTTTTATTTTTTGTGGAGCGCACTTTGGGGGTTACACCACCCTTTAACAGACAGGCGCTGTTCCTTTGTTGATGTACGTACAGTGCACACAATTCACAAACACAGAAGAAAATGTTTTTTTTTGTTGGAGTGCACTTTGGGGGCTTACACCACCCTTTAAGAGATGAGCCAGCCGGCCCTTTACTTATGGGACACAGCCGCACGCTTGGCGCTGCTCCTTTGTTGATGCACGTGCAGCCACAGTGCACACAATTCACAAACACAGAAAATATTTTTTTATTTTGTTTGGAGTGCACTTTGGGGGTTACAGCACCCTTTAACGGACAAGCCAGTCGACCCTTTACTTATGGGACACAGCCGCACGCTTGGCGCTGCTCCTTTGTTGATGCACGTGCAGCCACAGTGCACACAATTCACAAACACAGAAAATAATTTTTTATTTTGTTTGGAGTGCACTTTGGGGGTTACAGCACCCTTTAACAGTCAAGCCAGCTGGCCCTTTACTTATGATACAGGCGCACGCTTGGCGTTACTTTGTTGATGCACGTGCGGCTACTGCGCACACAATTCGCAAACACAGAAAAAAAAAAATTTGGGGGGGGGAGTGCACTTTGGGGGAACACCCCTGATGCACAGATCACCCCCTGGACAACACTACAGCACCCCTCTAGGACTACAGCCTTTATGGGACACTGCACAACACAGTCCAGCCAGCCCCTATAGACTTTTGGAGTGGACACAGCCCCTATGGACAACTGACTGCACAACACAGCCCAGCCAGCCCCTATGGACAACAGCAGCACAACACAGCCCAGCCAGCCCCTATAGACTTTGTAGTGGACAGAGCCCCTATGGACAACTGACTGCACAACATAGCCCAGCCAGCCCCTATGGACTGAGTGGACACAGCCCCTATGGACAACAGCAGCACAACACAGCCCAGCCAGCCCCTATGACAGCAGCACAACATAGCCCAGCCAGCCCCTATGGACTGAGTGGACACAGCCCCTATGGACAACAGCAGCACAACACAGCCCAGCCAGCCCCTATGACAGCAGCACAACATAGCCCAGCCAGCCCCTATGGACTGAGTGGTCACAGCCCCTATGGACAACAGCAGCACAACACAGCCCAGCCAGCCCTAGCTCCCACCCTCCCTCTTCACTGTAGACAGCCGGAGTGAGAAATGGCGCCGACGCGGGGACCTTTTATAGAATCCAAAACCCGCGAGATCCGGAAGGCGGGATGATGACGTTTTGCCTCGATTTCAGATCCGAGTCAGGTGGGAAAAGTCGAGCCTGACTCGGATACGACTCGGATCGAGGGGGTTCGGATTTCAGAAATCCGAACCCGTTCATCCCTGATATATATTATTATTATTTTTACAGGTGTGATTATATATATACATACACACAGTGTATATACATATATATATAAATAGTTGGAGTATATATAATATTTATATATAATTATTAAACTTTCATAAGTAACTACCTAAGCCTGTTGCCGGCCCTGTATTATGTGTACAATTTATACTACTATACAGCAGCAGCCAGGCCGCCTTCACGGAGCTGCTGGTGAGCCTGCCTGTGCTGGTGGATATAGCCGGCCCGGGCTGCTTCAAGGGGCGGCGGTGGCGGGCAGCACCTGTGTGACATCACACGCAGTGACGTCACGTGGAGCAGAGATGGTGCCGCTACGAGTCACTGTCTCTGGGCGTAAGTGGCGCTGGGAGGGCTAGTGAAGCCCTCTATGCTCCCCTCTCTTGGACATTCCGGGGGGCGGGCTACTGTAGAGGGGAAAAATAAATCCTGTCTGATGCAGCACACAGTAAATGCTTCTGTCTATGGGCCTATTCTGATAGTGGGCCTGGAGCTGCAGCTCCATCAGCCCCATTATTAATCCAGCCCCGAATGAACCTATCAATTTTGAACTTTTACGCTCCATTAGACTAGGTGGGAGACACTTCCGGTATAGATATACACTTAGTTCCACCAAGGTAATGGTTGGCAGAGCACCAGAAGGGTACTGTGCAGTTATTGTACAACCTAAAACATGTATTAGTCAAATGGGAAAATCTGGAGTAGGATTATTTGTTAGAGAATTGTGCCCGATGATAATGATGCATTCTATCCCTTATGTAGTCCCAGATGATGTGTATTTTATATGTGGAAGGAAAGCATATAAGTGGCTCTCTCCAAGTTCCGAAGGTTTATGTTATTTGGGAAGGGTACTCCCAGAAGTTATGACCCTTACACATGGTGAAATGCTTGGTATCCATAAAAACACACCATATCCATATCTTCATACGCATTATGAAAACCGTGACAAGAGAAACATGATACCTTGTGATGTACATAAAGCCACACAGTTGATTAGTGAAACAACTAGCTTTCAAGTTTTAGTAGCATTGGATCCCACCAGGATCGCTCGGGGTACTCTAAATTTCAGATATATTCAAGACCTTGCTAAATCAATAGATAATATCACCGAGATGTATGATGACACATTCAGGTATACAGGTAGAAGAGTGGTTCACTTGGTTAAACCCTGTGACATGGCTGTCCAGTCTAGGAGAGTGGGTCCAGGAACTGGTTGCTATTGTGGGTAAACTCCTGATCCTTATACTGATCGCCATCTTAGTAATTGGCTTGTGTGTGAGGTGTGTTCCTAATGTATTGAAGTGTGGAAAATGTACAAGGGCAAACAGAGAAACCGAGATGATGTTGGTGAGAAATGATATTATGGTTACCAAGGTCAAGGAAGAACTGTATTACAACCCTAAATTAGTGTACCATCATATGATGAAATATGAAATCGTGTGGTCATGCACAGATGTATTATTAAGGTTATTTTTAAAACATCCTAGATAATATATTCTCAAGTCCCCAAACTTCCTTTATAGGTTTGATGAGATCCCACATCCCACCGGTGATCCCTATAGATCTGCAGTTGACGTATAATGGATGTTCTACCTTCTTGAAATGCATTATTTAACGGTTCAGTGACCTACTTGTGTCACACCGAGAATAACCATAAATAATCCATTATCATGCATGACTACAACAGGTTAAGATCAGAGTGTGATAGCGTATTGTTTGCTACCAAAGGGTGGACTGTCAAAGCCAGATGGTTGGCTGAGACCTAAATTGTAAAATTAATATCTGAAGATGCCATGTTTGCATCTGGTGTAGTTGGTATAATATCATTGTGCACGGTGCTATTTTAGCATTGTGTACATCTGCCGTGTTGTATTCTGGATAAACATAGTAAAGCCTTTTGTTAAAATGATCAGACTGTTTGCCAAAGCTTGCTCCATATATGAACAGGACAAACTCCATTGTCTGTAATTTTTTAGCTCAGACAGAAGTAATATTGATAGTAGCCAGTGATTGCAGCTGTATATATATATATATATATAAATATATATTAATATTAATATATATATATATGTATATATACACTTAAACGATCGCATGTGTATCCACAATGTGTGCACACATATATACAGTTGCTATTGTAAATAGAAGCACATACAGCGCACCTTTTTACACTCCATGTAGACACCCAACGAATACTTACATATAACCATAAATATACACGCACTCATAAAAGGTTCCTGCACATTATGGTTATATTAAAGTTATTATGATGTAAAATGTATGTATTTGATATTAATGGTATACAACATGATAGAGATGGCATGTTTGGTACTAAACTGATACACTGTTTATTTCCAGATATCTGAATCCATCAGCTAGGGAGTCGCATCTTGTGTTCGATGGTTATGGAATATAGGAAATTATTGGTTAGAATGTATAGACTGTAATGTAGTGTCTCTATCTAGTTTAAATCAATTAAAGAAAGACAATGTAATCTGGAGAATTGGGACATACCCCTAGTGAACTGTCCTATGAACTACAGCGTACTACAAAGACCCAGAGCAAGAACCAATGGAATTATATTTGTGTGTCTGCATTGTTGTTATCATGATCTGTTAGGGTATATAGCCTGTGTCCCGGTCCCAGTTAGTAGCCATTCTCCTGGATGACCACAGACCTCAGGATTGATGACTGTAACTGGGACTGGTGCGCTTGTGTATGTATTGACTGTACCTTGATTATGTATAATCTTTTGCGCTAATTGTATTTAGATCACAGCATGTAACTAAATGCTTTTTATGTGAATAATAACTTTTTGTGCTTTGGAACCACACTCAAAGTCTGGAAAGCAATTATTTCTTGTGCGACTTACAATGCTAAATATCGACATTTAGGTATATAGATCATTAGGTATTCATAATAGATAGATAGATAGATAGATAGATACTATAGACAGGCATAAGTTATGCCTGTCTATAGTATCTATCTATCTATCTATCTATCTATCTATCTATCTATCCTTCTGTCTGTCTACAGTATCAGCTAGATAGATATATACTGTAGACAGACAGAAGGATAGATAGATAGATAGATACTGTAGACAGACAGAAGGATAGATAGATAGATAGATAGATAGATAGAAACTGTAGACAAACAGACAGAAGGATAGATAAATAGATAGATAGATATATACAGGGGCGTATCTATAATGGGTGCAGGGTGTGCAGTGCACAAGGGCCCCCGAGTCCAGGGGGGCCCGCACCGCACACCCTGTAAAACCTATGTAAAACTTACCTCTCCGAGGTCCCGCGTCGGGTCTCCCAGCATTGCTCAAACACCGGAAAATGTCCGCCGCCGCCATTATTCCGGTGTTTTGCACATGCGCAGAGAGGAAAATCTATTGATTCTGCGGTGGCCAGCCAGCCGCGTCAGTCGGCTGCCGGAGTGAGAGGAGGGGGCCTGTGACGGGGGATGCACACGGGCCCCCTCCTCTCTAAAGACACCCCTGGATAGATAGATAGATAGATATATAGATGATATGAGACAACAACCCATTTAATGATTTGTACTACTACTACTACTACTATTATTATTATTTGTATTCATTTTATTAATAATAAAAATGTATAAAATGCCATCATATTACGCAGAACAATACATGGAGCAGGATACAAGTAAATAACATACAAGGACAGGAAACAGAAGGTAGAGAAGGCCCTGCCCAATGAGCTGAGGTGCGGAAATAACTGATACATTAGGTCTGATTCTGCGTCTCCCTAAAAACTCGCCTGACGCATGCGTCCCACGGTGCGTATGCACAGAATCACGGTACAGAATGAGAAGCACAACGTCTGAAATTTATTGGAAATGTATTGGGCGTTACTGGGTGGTGACTGGGAGGTGGCTATTTAGACGTATGGAGACGCGCCATCTTATGCGCACATTATGGGAGTGTCACGGGAGTGGTGCAGAACTGGTTGTGAACTCAGGCGCTTAATCACTCACATTGGACACCATACTCAGACTGACAATCGGCACCTAGTATGGGGCTGGTGCAATTTCCGATGGTGCGTCCGATGGTTGCGACTAAAAACTTACAACGTGGGATGGTTGTGACTGCATCCCTTGCACATTCAGACACCGGGTTGTACACAAGAAGGGTTTACACTAGGGGTGTGCACCGGCCACTTTTCGTGTTTTGGATCTGGATCTTTCTTCGTGTTTTGGATCTGGATTGGTTTTGCCAAAACCACCCTTCCGTCTTTTGGGTTCTGGGTTTTGTGTTTTGGATCTGTATTTTTTTGAAAAAAAGCATAAAAACAGCTAAAATCACAGAATTTGTGGGTTTTTCTGCTCCTATGCTATTATTAACCTCAATAATCTTAATTTCCACTCATTTCCAGTCTATTCTGAACACCTCACACCTCACAATAGTGTTTTTATGTCCAAAAGGTTGCACCGAGGTAGCTGGATGACTATGCTAAGAGATACGAGTGGGCGGCACAAACACGTGGTCCATCTAGGAGTGACACTGTAGTGGCAGACAGGATGGCAGTTTGAAAAACTAGGCCCCAAACTGTACATAATGCAAAGAAAAAAAAGAGGTGCAAGATGGAATTGTCCTTGGGCCCTCCTACCCACCCTTATGTTGTATAAACAGGACATGCACACTTTAACAAACCAAACATTTCAGCGCCAGGGTCTGCCACACGACTGTGGCTGAAATGATTGGTTCGTTTGGGCCCCCACAAAACAAGCTGGCAATTAATCTGTCCCTGCACAAACTGGCTCTACGGAGGCAAGATGTCGTCCTCATACTCCTCATCCACCGATTCCTCACCCTCTTCAGTGTTGTGTACATCCTCATCCTCACAGAGTATTAATTCGTCCCCGCTGGAATCCACAACCACAGGTCCCTCTGTACGTTCTGGAGGCTGGTCTCCCTGGAAGAGTTGATAATTCATTTTGAGGAACATCATCTTCTCCACATTTTGTGGAAGCAACCTCCTACGCCTTTCGCTGACAAGGTTCCCGGCTGCACTAAACACTCTTTCGGAGTACACACTGGAGGGGGGGCAACTCAGGTAAAATAGAGCCAGTTTGTACAGGGACCTACAAATTGCTTCTTTTTCCTGCCAGTACAGGTACGGACTGTCTGACATGCCTACTTGGATGCTGTCACCGATGTAATCCTTTAACAGACAGACGCACGCTTGTCGCTGCTGCTTTGAGGATGCAAGTGCGGCTACAGCCCACACAATTCACAAAGACAGAAAAAAGAAGAATATTTTTATTGTTTGTGTAGCACACTTTGAGGGTGTCACCACCCTTTAACAGACAGACGCACGCTTGTCGCTGCTGCTTTGAGGACAGTATCATATGCAGTGACAGTAGACTTGTCAGAAATTGTTGGCACGTCCTTCAGTCCGGACCAGATGTCCAAACCAGCCCTTGACTTATGACACAGGCGCACGCTTGGCGCTGCTACTATGTAGATGCACGTGCGGCTACATCGCACACAAGTCACAAACACATTAAAAAAATAGTTTTTTATTTTTTGGAGCACTTTGAGGGTTACACCACCCTTTAACAGACAGACGCACGCTTGTCGCTGCTGCTTTGAGGATGCAAGTGCTGCTACAGCCCACACAATTCACAAAGACAGAAAAAAAAGAATATTTTTATTGTTTGTGGAGCGCACTTTGAGGGTTACACCATCCTTTAACAGACAGACGCACGCTTGTCACTGCTGCTTTGAGGATGCAGGTGGAATCTAGACGGGATTTGGAACCGGGGACACACTACCTCCATCAATTGTCTAAATCCCACTGCACCAATGGCGGATACCGGATGCACGTCTAACACCAACATAGCAGTCAAGGCCTCAGTTATACGTTTTGCTTCAGGATGACTGCTGTCGTACTTCATCCTCATCGCTACTTTGTTTAGTAAAAGTAGTGGTGTTCCTACTTCCTCTCTGGGATGATGAACAACTCCCAGCAGCAGCAACAGCACTAGGAGGAAGTGGTTCTTGATCTTACCCTATTTTATTTTTATCAGAGAAAGTTTGGTCCTCCATTTATGTTATATTGATATATACGTGCGGGAAAAGTCGAGCCTGACTCGGATCTGACTCGGATCGGGGGGGTTCGGATTTCTGAAATCCGAACCCGCTCACCCCTAGTTTACACTAGCATTAGCCTAAAGATGGGCCTACGGCAACAGATGCTACTGCGGTCGCAGCATTGCGTGCCTAAGAACCAGGCCTGTATGCCAGCAGACCTTCCAAACCCAGTGTTGAATTGGAGTATGAAGGGCCCACTGGGGGTATGCAGTGGTCAAGGACCAGCCTAATGGGTTGTGGTCAGTCAGCAGGCCATGGTCCTGCTCCACCAAGAAACTGACCCTCTAATAGAGTACCAATGTATTTATAGAGTGCATAGTCTGGAACCTGACCTGTATGGAAGGGGAAGGGACCCTCAGGCATTGGGGTCCTCCAGGGATTTCTCCTGTTGCCCTATGGGCCAGTCCAGTTCTGTCCAGACTTCCCTACCCTGGGTGTGATCACCTTCCTTGGCAATACTGTGTGGTTCTCACTGCCTACACACATTCTTCACTGCTTTATATGTGTGAGACAATGATTATATGGGACACAGGGGTCTCTTTACTAAGGAGTGTTAGGAGACAGAGTGAAAAGTGATAAGAAAGTGATAAGGTGCCAGCCAATCAGCTCCCAACTGTCATTTTTCAAGCACAGCCTGTGAGATGACAGTTGGGAGCTGATTGGCTGGCACCTTATCACTTTCTTATCACTTTTCAGTCTGTCTCCTAACACTGCTTAGTAAATAGACCCCACAGAGCTCATCTGAAGAGCAGCCATCTCTAACTGTCATGCACATTCCATTTCATAGACAGTTAGAGTCTCTGCTGAGTTCCCTGAGTAGAGTAATGGTGCTGACACAATGCTATACAAAATGTTGCATGAATCAGTCCAACAGCATGCGGTAATGGGTTCTGCAGAATATCTATCACTGGCTAAACGAGAGATGCAGATATGTCAATCACAGCAGAGCGTCTTGCACTGTCTCACAAGGGTTATGTTCAGTATAGGGAGGCAGCACAGAGCTGCGTCCTCAGATACCCAAGTACAGTAAATACCATATCTGACATGGGATTACTGAGAGATAGATTGCCTTGGATGTAACTAGTATCTATGCACACACAGCAGCTGTTCCATGATCCACTATACCCTAAGGATAGATGCTGAAAGACCTCCATCTTTAGGGCCAGTTTTGGAGGCTGTGCAAAGGCCAATAGACAATACTAAGATTAGGCCATGTTTGTCTCAGCCCAGTGGCAGACTATAAAGCTTTGGCTGAGAGCCTGCCGGCCAGATGGTTTTTTGCTCGCACTTCCTCCGCAATAGTAAATAAAGGAAGGAATCCTAGAAAACGTAATGGAATCCCTGTTGATTTAATTTGTTTGCTCTTTCACCACTACTCATATCGTCTGATGATAGAGCTGCCAAAGGGAAGACAGTAATTAGATGTTTGCGAGTAGACCACTAATGTGATCAGGACGGTACTGCATGAACGTTTTCACCGGCCCAAGCTGTTTTTTTTTTTTCATGTTTTTCCAGTTGATTTATGACAGCACATGTGAAAACAATTTTCTAGGCATATTTATGTCTACTTACAGTATTTGCAGTATATGTGGTTAAAAAAAAAAATTCTTGATAACATGTGAAATAATTTTAGATAAAGTTCCTCCAATAGCATAGGTTTAGTGAGTATGACTGTCGTGACAGAAGTGGTATGATCCACCCAGTGTTCTTCAGTTTTGCTGACAGGATGACGAAAATAAATAAAGTTGCTTTTTTTTTTTCTCTTGTCATCAGATAACTTTAATTTATTGGCTTGTATATGGCCTTCTGGGACAAAAAAGTTTCACATCTGTGCTTTTCGTGAATGTTATTAAATCATTGCATCCAGGGGCCTATCAATAGAGGAGGGGGTCCGTGTGTATTCCCCGTCTGGGGTCTCCTCTCTCCCCGGCGGTTGGCAGCAGAATGACGGCTGACCGGCAACCGCGGCAACAGTAGACTCTGGGCACTTATATGTGCCTAAAGTCTACTGCGCGTGCGCATTGAAGACATTTTCCCGGTGATTTAGTCACTGCCATTTTCCCAGCGATTTCCTCACTGCCATTTTCACAGAAAATTTCCTCACTGCCATTTTCCCGGCGATTTCCTCACTGCTCAAGCGCAAAACACCGGGAAAATGGCAGTGGCGGCCATTTTCCGGCATTTTGTGCAGGGCTGAGACACCCGATGCGGTACCTCGTGAGAGGTAAGTATTAGAAAATATGGGTGCAGGGTGTGCGGTGCGGGCCCCCCTGGACTCTGTGGCCCGTGTGCAGCGCACACCCTGCACCAATTATAATACGCCCCTGATTGCATCATAAAATGTCCTTCCCCTGTCAGTAGAATTAAATTTAGAAGACCTGGAATGCCAGCGGAAAGCATTTTATATGCCTAAAGATGATTATGGCAGGCTGGGGAAACCCATTTTGGTGATGTTATTAGTGGGGGTGGGGTAAGCTGTTTTTATTGATAGTTGGTTATTGCCAATTAGGTAATGATTGTATTCTGTCGGTGGTGTTTTAGGGGCCTATTAATTAATAATTGCATCAGTCCCGCAATTATTAACAGTCCGCTGGAACAGTGGAAGCAATTTCCACTGTCCCTGCGAGTTACATCCCAAGGGTATAGGAGAGTCTTCTACATTTTTGAAAGACTCTTCTTGGTAATCTGGCACTGTGCATATTCACAATGTCAGACTCTGGAGCTGGAAGGAGTCTGTGGGAAATTCCTCTCTGGTGAGAATTCCTCCATAGGCATAAAGCGATTTACATCATCTGGGATAAACCAAGGAGGCCAACCTCAGAAAAGGTTTGCTTCCCACCCTACCTGTCCACTTCTTGTTGTCAGATTTTAATTTAGCTGGTAAGAATGGTGGTCAGTGGCCAATTTGCTGCAGTAAATCTTGAGGTGCTCTCCCTTAATACACAGATTAGGCTAATTTCACCCTACTGTGGTCAGCGGCACCATCTGTCGGATGGGCCTGTGATTGGTGTCATGGGAAGAAGAGTTTGGAGACCTCTTAATTTTGTTGTACAGTAGATTGATATCAGAATGGGAGAAGGAAGTTATTAGTAAACTCCCTAACAGTTGAACACTGTCATTCCCTCCATTAATAAATATAATAAAAAATCTTTGCCTACTTAAATAACAACAGTTTAAAAAACTGATAAAATGTATTTTTTGATATTGATATTGAATTATTATAATTTTAGTATGGTGGTCAGACAAAAGAACGAAAATAAAAAAAAGACAATGGGTGGTACATCCCACCTCTCGTCGGGTACATACCCTAGGGTAGAGGGGCTTCCGGTTTTAACACCCAGAAGTCCCATATGGAAAATACTGTAAACCCCCCCCCGAAAACGGCATTTTCGGGGGTTTTACCTCATTTTTCACTTTAGTACATCCTGCCCAATGACTTGCAAACAATAACGCAATCATTGGTGTTTGAATCTCCCCAATCTTTAAAGCACGCCCCAGGCAGCCCAATTACTTAGATGTGACAATAATAGCCTAGCACCTCATCATTTATGGAGAATTCGCATCCAACTAATAAACATACATTTTTTTTTCTGCCAAAACAATGCAAAGTGCTACAGCACCGCCGCCATACACATAAACCAAACCATATCAAAACCAAACTTACCCCAAACAACCACCACAAACAGAAGAGACAGTAAAAGATGACATTAGATATAAAATGCACTTCTTCTGACTCACTGTTCCAAAAAAAAAATCATATGTCGCTCTCACAACTGTGTTCTATGTGTTGAATATGCTGCGGATAGTGTGGTCATATTTTAGGAGTCACTTGAGGCATACTTACCATCTATCACATAAATGTCTGACAGAGTCCTGAATATTGGGGGTTTCTCCAGGACTCCAGAGAGAGTGACCCAGCCTCACCCAGGCAGCGCACTTCCTATGTGAATTGTGTATGTATGTTCTCCCCGTGTTTACTTGGGTTTCCTACAGGTACTCCGGTTCTCTCCTCCAAAAAACACGCTGGTAGGTTAATTGGCTGCTGACAAAAAAAAAATGAACCCTAGTTTGCATTAGGGGTGAGCGGGTTCGGATTTCTGAAATCCGAACCCCCCAGAGGCCCCCCGATCCGAGGCCGATCCGAGTCAGGCTCGACTTTTCCCGCCTGACTCGGATCTGAAATCGAGGCAAAACGTCATCATCCCGCCTTCCGGATCTCGCGGGTTTTGGATCCTATATAAGGTACCCGCGTCGGCGCCATTTTCCCACTCGGCTGTGGACAGTGAAGAGGGAGGGTGGGAGTTAGGGCTGGCTGGGCTGTGTAGTGTAGTGCAGAGTAGTGTTGTGCTGCGCTGTGCTGCTGTTGTCCATAGGGGCTTTGTCCACTACTTCAAAGTCCATAGGGGCTGGCTGGACTGTGTTGTGCAGTCAGTTGTCCATAGGGGCTGTGTCCACTCCAAAGTCCTGTGCAGTGTCCCAGTCCTAAAGGGGTGCTGTAGTGTTGTCCAGGGGGTGCTCTGTCTGTCAGGGGTGCTCCCCCCAAGTGCTAAAAAAATATATATTTTTTCTGTGTTTGTAAATTGTGTGCGTAGTAGCCGCACGTGCATCAACAAAGTAGTGCCAAGCGTGCGCCTGTGTCATAAGTAAAGGGCCGGCTGGCTTGACCATTAAAGGGTGCTGTAACCCCCAAAGTACACTCCAAACCAAATAAAAAAATATTTTCTGTGTTTGTGAATTGTGTGCGCAGTAGCCGCACGTGCATCAACAAAGTAGTGCCAAGCGTGCGCCTGTGTCATAAGTAAAGGGCCGGCTGGCTTGACCGTTAAAGGGTGCTGTAACCCCCAAAGTACACTCCAAACCAAATAAAAAAATATTTTCTGTGTTTGTGAATTGTGTGCGCAGTAGCAACACTTGCATCAACAAAGTAGTGCGAAGCGTGCGCCTGTGTCATAAGTAAAGGGCCGGCTGGCTTGACCGTTAAAGGGTGCTGTAACCCCCAAAGTACACTACAAACCAAATAAAAAAATATTTTCTGTGTTTGTGAATTGTGTGCGCAGTAGCCGCACGTGCATCAACAAAGTAGTGCCAAGCGTGCGCCTGTGTCATAAGTAAAGGGCCGGCTGGCTTGACCGTTAAAAGGGTGCTGTAACCCCCAAAGTACACTCCAAACCAAATAAAAAATTTTTTTCTGTGTTTGTGAATTGTGTGCGCAGTAGCCGCACGTGCATGAACAAAGTAGTGCCAAGCGTGCGCCTGTGTCATAAGTAAAGGACCAGCTGGCTTGACCGTTAAAGGGTGCTGTAACCCCCAAAGTACACTCCAAACCAAATAAAAAATATTTTTTTTCTGTGTTTGTGAATTGTGTGCGCAGTAGCCGCAAGTGCATCAACAAAGTAGTGCCAAGCGTGCGCCTGTGTCATAAGTAAAGGGCCGGCTGGCTTGACCGTTAAAGGGTGCTGTAACCCCCAAAGTACACTCCAAACCAAATAAAAAAATATTTTCTGTGTTTGTGAATTGTGTGCGCAGTAGCCACACGTGCATCAGCAAAGTAGTAACAAGCGTGTGCCTGTGTCATAAGTAAAGGGCCGGCTGGCTTGACCGTTAAAGGGTGCTGTAACCCCCAAAGTACACTCCAAACCAAATAAAAAAATATTTTCTGTGTTTGTGAATTGTGTGCGCAGTAGCCGCACGTGCATCAACAAAGTAGTGCCAAGCGTGCGCCTGTGTCATAAGTAAAGGGCCGGCTGGCTTGACCATTAAAGGGTGCTGTAACCCCCAAAGTACACTCCAAACCAAATAAAAAATGTTTTTCTGTGTTTGTGAATTGTGTGCGCAATAGCCACACGTGCATCAACAAAGGAGCAGCGCCAAGCGTGCGCCTGTGTCCCATAAGTAAAGGGCCAGCTGGCTCATTTCTTAAAGGGTGGTGTAACCCACAAAGTGCACTACTCTCCAGCAAAAATAAAAAAATATTTTCTGTGTTTGTGTGCGCCTTAGCCGCGCGTATATATCAAATCGATATAACATAAATGGAGGACCAAACTTTCTCCGATAAAAATAAAATAGAGAAAGATCAAGAACCACTTCCTCCTAGTGCTGAAGCTGCTGCCACTAGTCATGACATAGACGATAACATGCCATCAACGTCGTCTGCCAAGGCCGATGTCCAATGTCATAGTAGGGGGCACATACAATCCCAAATGGTAAAGTTCAGAAAAATGACCTTGAAAAAAACATTTAAAGCATCTGAAGAGAAACGTAAACTTGCCAATATGCCATTTACGACACGGAGTGGCAAGGAATGGCTAAGGTCTTTCCCTATGTTCATGACTAGTGGTTCAGCTTCACATGACGATGGAAGCCCTCCTCCCACTAAAAAAATCAAAAGAGTTAAGCTGGCAAAAGCACAGCGAAGAACTGTGCGTTCTAAGAAGATATCTCAAATCCCCAAGGAGAGTCCAAGTGTGGTGGCGGTTGCGATGCCTGACCTTCCCAGCACTGGACGGGAAGAGGTGGCTCTTTCCGCCATTTGCACACCCCCTGCAAGTGCTGAAAGGAGCACCCACAGTCCACTTGCTGATATGCAAATTGAAGATGTCACTGTTGAAGTACAACAGGATGAGGATACTGGTGTAGCTGGCGCTGAGGAGGAAGTTGGCGAGGAGGATTCTGATGATGATATGGTTTGTTTAAATCAGGCTTAGCCGCACGTATATATCAATATAACATAAATGGAGGACCAAACTTTCTCCGATAAAAATAAAATAGGGAAAGATCAAGAACCACTTCCTCCTAGTGCTGTTGCTGAGGAGGAGGTTGGCGAGGAGGATTCTGATGGTGATGTGGTTTGTTTAAATCAGGCTCCGGGGGAGACAGTTGTTGTCTGTGGGATGAAAAAGCCCATCACGGTCATGCCTGGGCAGAAGACCAAACATTCCACCTCTTTGGTCTGGCAATATTTCTATCCAAATCCGGACAACAACTGTCTTGCCATATGTACCATATGTAAAGGTGAAATAAGTAGGTGTAGGGACGTTAACCACCTAGGAACATCCTCCCTTATACGGCACCTGCAGCACGTTCATAAAAAGTTACTGTCAAGTTCAGAAACTTTGGCTAAGACCGTAAGCAGTCCAGGGACACCTAAATCCCGTTGTCTTGTTGTATCCAAGCACCTGCAAACCACACCATCAACTCCCTCCTCGTCAATTTCCTCCTTAGTCAGGATCGGAAGTAGTCCTGCAGGCCATGTCACTGGCATGACTGACTCTCCTATCCGGGATTCCTCCGGAGGATCCTGCATTGCTACGCCTCCTGCTGCCGCTGCTGCTGTTGCTGCTGCTGGGAGTCGTTCATCATCCCAGAGAGGAAGTAGGAACACCACTACTTTTACTAAACAATTGACCCTCCAACAGTCCTTAGCGAGGAGGATGAAGTACGACAGCAGTCATCCTGAAGCAAAACGTATAACTGAGGCCTTGACTGCTATGTTGGTGTTAGACGTGCGTCCGGTATCCGCCATTAGTGCAGTGGGATTTAGACAATTGATGGAGGTAGTGTGTCCCCGGTTGCAAATCCCATCTAGGTTCCACTTCACTAGGCAGGCGATACCGAGACTGTACAGAAACGTCAGAAAAAGTGTCCTCAGTATCCTGAAAAATGCCGTTGTACCCAATGTCCACTTAACCACGGACATGTGGACAAGTGGAACAGGGCAGACTAAGGACTGTATGACTGTGACAGCCCACTGGGTAGATGTATCACCTTACGCAGCAACAGTATCAGCAACTCAGAAACGCCAGCTCGTTCCAAGGCAGGCTACGCTGTGCAAACACTCTTGAACCTGCCCAGCCATCACCTGAAGCAAGAGGTTGTGACGCGGTGGAACTCAACCCTCTATATGCTTCAGAGGATGGAGGAGCAGCAAAAGGCCATTCAAGCCTATACATCCACCTATGACATAGGCAAAGGATGGGATATGCACCTGACTCAAGCGCAGTGGAGAATGATTTCCGTGTTGTGCAAGGTTCTCCAGCCCTTCGAACTTGCCACACGTGAAGTCAGTTCAGACACTGCCAGCTTGAGTCAGGTCATTCCCCTCATCAGGATTTTGCAGAAGCAGCTGGAGAAAGTGAAGGAGGAGCTAAGACGGAGCGATTCCGCTCGGCATGTGGGACTTGTGGATGAAGCCCTTCATTCGCTTTGCCAGGATTCCAGGGTGGTCAATCTGTTGAAATCAGACCACTACATTTTGGCCACCGTGCTCGATCCTAGGTTTAAAGCCTATGTGGTGTCTCTCTTTCCGGCCGACACAAGCCTGCAGAGGTGCAAAGACCTACTGGTGAACACACTGTCAGCTGAAGCGGAACGTGACACGTCAACAGCTCCTTCATTTTCTCCCGCAACTGGGGCTGCCAGGAAAAAACTTAGGTATCCTAAGCAACTCGCTGGCGGTGATGCAGGGCAGGCAGGACCAAGTTTGGACATCTGGTCCGGACTGAAGGACCTGGCAACAATTTCTGACATGTCTACTGTCACTGCATATGATACTGTCACCATTCACAGAATGGTGGAGGATTATATCGGTGACAGCATCCAAGTAGGCATGTCAGACAGTCCATACCTGTACTGGCAGGAAAAAGAGGCAATTTGGAGGCCCCTGTACAAACTGGCTCTATTTTACCTGAGTTGCCCCCCCTCCAGTGTGTACTCCGAAAGAGTGTTTAGTGCAGCCGGGAACCTTGTCAGCGAAAGGCGTAGGAGGTTGCTTCCACAAAATGTGGAGAAGATGATGTTCATCAAAATGAATTATCAACTCTTCCAGGGAGACCAGCCTCCAGAACGTACAGAGGGACTTGTGGTGGTGGATTCCAGTGGGGACGAGTTAATACTCTGTGAGGATGAGGATGTACACAACACTGAAGAGGGTGAGGAATCGGTGGATGAGGAGGATGAGGATGACATCTTGCCTCCGTAGAGCCAGTTTGTGCAGGGACAGATTAATTGCCAGCTTGTTTTGTGGGGGCCCAAACGAACCAAACATTTCAGCCACAGTTGTGTGGCAGACCCTGGCGCTGAAATGAATGCTTTGTTAAAGTGTGCATGTCCTGTTTATACAACATAAGGGTGGGTGGGAGGGCCCAAGGACAATTCCATCTTGCACCTCTTTTTTTTCTTTGCATTATGTACAGTTTGGGGCCTAGTTTTTCAAACTGCCATCCTGTCTGCCACTGCAGTATCACTCCTAGATGGGTCACGTGTTTGTGCCGCCCACTCGTGTCGCTTAGCATAGTCATCCAGCTACCTCGGTGCAACCTTTTGGACATAAAAACACTATTGTGAGGTGTGAGTTGTTCAGAATAGACTGGAAATTAGTGGAAATTAAGGTTATTGAGGTTAATAATAGCATAGGAGCAGAAAAACCAACACATTCTGTGATTTTAGCTGTTTTTATGCTTTTTTTAAAAAAAAAATACAGATCCAAAACACAAAACCCAGAACCCAAAACACGGAAGGGTGGTTTTGGCAAAACCAATCCAGATCCAAAACGCGAAGAAAGATCCAGATCCAAAACCAAAACACAAAACACGTAAAGTGGCCGGTGCACACCCCTAGTTTGCATGAGTAATAATTACAAAACAGAAGAAAAGAAAGCATCTTCATAGGTGCACTCAGACCCAATTAATATGTTAAAACGTATACTTTTATTGATTTATATTAAGATAATATTTAAATTCAAAGGAATTGGTGAAATATTAAAATGTATAGGACTCTATTTATTAACATTATTTTTACTAAAATAAAGTGAAAAAGGGTGTTTTCACACCCTTTTCACTTTATTTTAGTACCACCTAAAACTAAGGGGCAATTGGAGTAGAATTCGTAAAATTCTACTCCAAGCAAACCCTAATTATCACTTATTTTTAGTAAGCAGATCGCATTTCCCATAATTGTAATGGGAAATGTGATCTGGTCAAAGTTACTAAAAATAAATTGTGAAAAAATACCGGGGAAAGCCCTGTGATAATAACGGCACCTGGAGGTGGCGTTATCCAGGGTCTCCCCCGGTTACCGGACTCCTGCTCTGCTCTAAAAGGCAGAGCAGAGCGCGGAGCTGTCCTCAGTGATCAGCTGTGTGGTCTAAACAGACCATGCGCTGATACACTGTAATAAAGAAATGAAAAAAAATGAGTAAAAAAAAATAACTTACTTGAGTCCAGGGACCCCGATCTCCGGTGATGTCCTGCCTCCGGTCAGCTGGTCTGACCGGGTCCCAGTGCAGGATGGGATGTCAGCTGACTGGAGCCACAGAGGACATCACCGGAGCACTGCTCACTGCTGGTAAGTGTAATTAAGGGAGGGAGGGTCCGCGATCGTGGGGGGCGGGGCTTAGCAGTGGGGGCAGGGCTTAGCGCCGGCCGATCGGCGCATACACGGGCACTTGTCATGGTATTTTTTGCGAAAATAAGTGTGCGGAGGGGATTCGCAGGGACAGAGCTTTATCGCAAGCTCTGACCCTGCAAGGGATTTTTTAGGAAATCCCTGTGATATTGGCTGAATTCGCAATGCGAATTCAGTCGGTAATATCCTATTACAATCTGCATTCCCAATGCGGATTGTAGTAAATAGAGCCCTTAGTGTGAAAAAGAAGAAATAGTGTATTAAAATATGTATACATATTTTAGTACACTATTTCTTCTTTTTCTCACTATGGGGCGTATTCAACATGAGTAAAAAAATCTCTGGAGGTAAATAGGTTTAAAACTCGCATGGAGTTCAACCGAATTACCAGAGGAATTCATCATTCCTCCTCTCATTAAGGGCTCTATTTACTACAATCCGCATTTGTAATGCAGATTGTAGTGTGATATTACAGGCAATATCACAGGGATTTACTACCAATCCCTTGCAGGGACAGAGCTTGCGAGAAAGCTCTGTCCCTGCGAATCCCCTCCGCACACTAGTCACGGTATTTTTGCAAAAAAATACCGTGACTAGTGCCCCGCACATGCGCTGCCCGGCCGCCGCTGCTACCCCGCCCCTGCGCTAAGCCTCACCCCCGTCGTTAAGCGATACTTAAGGGTTGGAGTAGAATTTTATGAATTCTACTCAAATTCCATACCTCCCAACATGACCCTCTCCAGGAGGGACACAATGCTCTGGTCCTGGATTTCCCTGGTAATTTCTGATTGATGGCAGCTCCAGGCGGGGCTGCAGTACAGTCCATAATTCAAATAGGGGAGTCACACCAACTGCCAGTGAGTCCCAGCCAGTGATGTTTGGCAGTGTGTGAAATGACAGTTGGTGTGGCTTCCCTATTTGACTTTTGAACTGTGCTGCAGCCCTGCCAAGGAAGTCCAGGACCAGAGCAATGTGTCCCTCCTGGAGAGGGTCATGTTGGGAGGTATGAAATTCCCCTTTAGTTACTGTAGGTGAAACTAAAATAGTGTGAAAAGGGTGTGAAAACACCCTTTTTCACTTTATTTTAGTAAAAATAATGTTAATAAATAGAGCCCTAAGTATCTATGAAAAGCTGTCATTTTTGCAATAACAGCTTCTCGGGAAATAGATACTTTTCCCTGCCTAGTCCTACCTTACCGCAGCTGTAATCAGTGCTGCGCATGCGGTGTTACATACGTTAAAGCAGCGCATGCGCAGCACTGCCTACAGCTGCGGTAATTCTGTCCCCCCAACACCCCCCCTTTCCCCCTCTGCTCACCTCCCCCCTATCCCCCACTTACCTGGCCGCTGCAGCTGCCTCAGGCTCCGTCTGCTGTGCTGACACTGTTCTCATGACAGAACACAGTAAAGTTTAGAAAAAAAACCCTTTTTTTTTCTTCTAAACTTTACTGTGTGCTGCCGGGAGAACACAGTGTCAGCACAGCAGAAGGAGCCTGAGAAGCGAACAGAGGCCCTGATTCAGAGCCGGACACGCTGACAGAGCGCTCGCTCTGAATCAGGGCCGGCCTTCTCGTTTTTTAGAGCGGCCTCCTGGCCGCTCGCATAGCTGTGGGTGACCACCCACAGCTATAGCAAGCAGCCAGGAAGATGGTCGCAATGGTCAAGACCATCGCGACCATAGGGCTTGCGACGAGACCCTTGTGGTAGGGTCTCGTTGCCGCAGGCCCCAGAGAGATTTCGGCTCTCACAGAACTGAAATCTCTCCCACCGACATCACTCGAGATGTCAGTGGGGCCGCCCCCCAAACGGAGGTGTTCACATGGGAATGCCTCTGTTTGGGCAGCCACTCCCCGGGCCTGCCCACCAAAGGGGGCGTGCTGTCACTCAACATCGACAGCACGCCCCCTTTGGTACGAGATCCGGAGCGACGGTTTGCCCATCACTATCCGGGTCTCTCGCATGCGCACGTCGGAGCCGGCTCCGTCGTGCGCATGCGCACTGGGCCACCATCGACCTGCTTGCGAGCGCATAACGCTCGCGTGCAGGTCTGAATCAGGCCCAGAGTGTCGGAGGGAGCCAGAGGAGGACCTGCTCAGCTGAAAGTAGGTAAGTGTAACCTGCTATACCCCACCTCACAGTGGCGTATAGTAACATCATCAAATTCGGAAACAGCATAATTTTCGGAATATGATGAATAGCCTAATTTCTACATCCCCATACTAATGTACTAATGTATGAGGATTGTGGAAATTAATGCAGGCGGACTAAACCAGGAGATATCAGTGATATATCCTGTGTTAAGTGTCTTCATGAATACTAAAATAACGGAATTAAGGAAAATTTCCTAAAAAACTTTATTTTAGTGTTAATGAATAGGCCTCTATATATTTTAATATTTCACCAATTCCTTTGAATTTAAATATTATCTTAATATATATCAATAAAAGTATATGTATTAATTGGGTCTGAGGGCCTGATTCAGACCCACTCGCGAGCGGCTGTCCGCTCGCAAGTGGGTCGATGTTATGCACTGAGCATGCGCACGACGGAGGGAGCTCCGTCGTGCGCATGCGCCAGACGCGACGAGCGAAGGAAAGTCCTTCGCTCGTTGTGTCCGATCAAAGGGGGCGTGCTGTCAATGTTGATTGACAGCACGCCCCCTTTGGTGGGCGTGCCGGGGGCGTGCCTCCCTGACGGGGGCGTTCCCACGGGAACGCCTCCCGTCAGAAGCCGGCCCACTGACATCACTAGTGATGTCAGTGGGAGTGATTTTGGCTCTGATAGAGCCAAAATCACTCCGGAGCTTGCGGTTGAAAACCTCAACCGCAGGCTCCGGCTCGCAATTTCGATGGTCGCGAGGGTCTCGACCATCGCGGCCATCAAAATGCACGCTCGTATAGCCTGTGGGTGGTGACCCACAGCTATACGAGCGTCCAGGAGGACGCTCCATGTAAATGGAGCCCAAAACACGGAAGGGTGGTTTTGGCAAAACCAATCCAGATCCAAAACGCGAAGAAAGATCCAGATCTAAAACCAAAACACAAAACACGTAAAGTGGCCGGTGCACACCCCTAGTTTGCATGAGTAATAATTACAAAAAAGAAGAAAAGAAAGCATCTTCATAGGTGCACTCAGACCCAATTAATATGTTAAAACGTATACTTTTATTGATTTATATTAAGATAATATTTAAATTCAAAGGAATTGGTGAAATATTAAAATGTATAGGACTCTATTTATTAACATTATTTTTACTAAAATAAAGTGAAAAAGGGTGTTTTCACACCCTTTTCACTTTATTTTAGTACCACCTAAAACTAAGGGGCAATTGGAGTAGAATTCGTAAAATTCTACTCCAAGCAAACCCTAATTATCACTTATTTTTAGTAAGCAGATCGCATTTCCCATAATTGTAATGGGAAATGTGATCTGGTCAAAGTTACTAAAAATAAATTGTGAAAAAATACCGGGGAAAGCCCTGTGATAATAACGGCACCTGGAGGTGGCGTTATCCAGGGTCTCCCCCGGTTACCGGACTCCTGCTCTGCTCTAAAAGGCAGAGCAGAGCGCGGAGCTGTCCTCAGTGATCAGCTGTGTGGTCTAAACAGACCATGCGCTGATACACTGTAATAAAGAAATGAAAAAAAATGAGTAAAAAAAAATAACTTACTTGAGTCCAGGGACCCCGATCTCCGGTGATGTCCTGCCTCCGGTCAGCTGGTCTGACCGGGTCCCAGTGCAGGATGGGATGTCAGCTGACTGGAGCCACAGAGGACATCACCGGAGCACTGCTCACTGCTGGTAAGTGTAATTAAGGGAGGGAGGGTCCGCGATCGTGGGGGACGGGGCTTAGCAGTGGGGGCAGGGCTTAGCGCCGGCCGATCGGCGCATACACGGGCACTTGTCATGGTATTTTTTGCGAAAATAAGTGTGCGGAGGGGATTCGCAGGGACAGAGCTTTATCGCAAGCTCTGACCCTGCAAGGGATTTTTTAGGAAATCCCTGTGATATTGGCTGAATTCGCAATGCGAATTCAGTCGGTAATATCCTATTACAATCTGCATTCCCAATGCGGATTGTAGTAAATAGAGCCCTTAGTGTGAAAAAGAAGAAATAGTGTATTAAAATATGTATACATATTTTAGTACACTATTTCTTCTTTTTCTCACTATGGGGCGTATTCAACATGAGTAAAAAAATCTCTGGAGGTAAATAGGTTTAAAACTCGCATGGAGTTCAACCGAATTACCAGAGGAATTCATCATTCCTCCTCTCATTAAGGGCTCTATTTACTACAATCCGCATTTGTAATGCAGATTGTAGTGTGATATTACAGGCAATATCACAGGGATTTACTACCAATCCCTTGCAGGGACAGAGCTTGCGAGAAAGCTCTGTCCCTGCGAATCCCCTCCGCACACTAGTCACGGTATTTTTGCAAAAAAATACCGTGACTAGTGCCCCGCACATGCGCTGCCCGGCCGCCGCTGCTACCCCGCCCCTGCGCTAAGCCTCACCCCCGTCGTTAAGCGATACTTAAGGGTTGGAGTAGAATTTTATGAATTCTACTCAAATTCCATACCTCCCAACATGACCCTCTCCAGGAGGGACACAATGCTCTGGTCCTGGATTTCCCTGGTAATTTCTGATTGATGGCAGCTCCAGGCGGGGCTGCAGTACAGTCCATAATTCAAATAGGGGAGTCACACCAACTGCCAGTGAGTCCCAGCCAGTGATGTTTGGCAGTGTGTGAAATGACAGTTGGTGTGGCTTCCCTATTTGACTTTTGAACTGTGCTGCAGCCCTGCCAAGGAAGTCCAGGACCAGAGCAATGTGTCCCTCCTGGAGAGGGTCATGTTGGGAGGTATGAAATTCCCCTTTAGTTACTGTAGGTGAAACTAAAATAGTGTGAAAAGGGTGTGAAAACACCCTTTTTCACTTTATTTTAGTAAAAATAATGTTAATAAATAGAGCCCTAAGTATCTATGAAAAGCTGTCATTTTTGCAATAACAGCTTCTCGGGAAATAGATACTTTTCCCTGCCTAGTCCTACCTTACCGCAGCTGTAATCAGTGCTGCGCATGCGGTGTTACATACGTTAAAGCAGCGCATGCGCAGCACTGCCTACAGCTGCGGTAATTCTGTCCCCCCAACACCCCCCCTTTCCCCCTCTGCTCACCTCCCCCCTATCCCCCACTTACCTGGCCGCTGCAGCTGCCTCAGGCTCCGTCTGCTGTGCTGACACTGTTCTCATGACAGAACACAGTAAAGTTTAGAAAAAAAACCCTTTTTTTTTCTTCTAAACTTTACTGTGTGCTGCCGGGAGAACACAGTGTCAGCACAGCAGAAGGAGCCTGAGAAGCGAACAGAGGCCCTGATTCAGAGCCGGACACGCTGACAGAGCGCTCGCTCTGAATCAGGGCCGGCCTTCTCGTTTTTTAGAGCGGCCTCCTGGCCGCTCGCATAGCTGTGGGTGACCACCCACAGCTATAGCAAGCAGCCAGGAAGATGGTCGCAATGGTCAAGACCATCGCGACCATAGGGCTTGCGACGAGACCCTTGTGGTAGGGTCTCGTTGCCGCAGGCCCCAGAGAGATTTCGGCTCTCACAGAACTGAAATCTCTCCCACCGACATCACTCGAGATGTCAGTGGGGCCGCCCCCCAAACGGAGGTGTTCACATGGGAATGCCTCTGTTTGGGCAGCCACTCCCCGGGCCTGCCCACCAAAGGGGGCGTGCTGTCACTCAACATCGACAGCACGCCCCCTTTGGTACGAGATCCGGAGCGACGGTTTGCCCATCACTATCCGGGTCTCTCGCATGCGCACGTCGGAGCCGGCTCCGTCGTGCGCATGCGCACTGGGCCACCATCGACCTGCTTGCGAGCGCATAACGCTCGCGTGCAGGTCTGAATCAGGCCCAGAGTGTCGGAGGGAGCCAGAGGAGGACCTGCTCAGCTGAAAGTAGGTAAGTGTAACCTGCTATACCCCACCTCACAGTGGCGTATAGTAACATCATCAAATTCGGAAACAGCATAATTTTCGGAATATGATGAATAGCCTAATTTCTACATCCCCATACTAATGTACTAATGTATGAGGATTGTGGAAATTAATGCAGGCGGACTAAACCAGGAGATATCAGTGATATATCCTGTGTTAAGTGTCTTCATGAATACTAAAATAACGGAATTAAGGAAAATTTCCTAAAAAACTTTATTTTAGTGTTAATGAATAGGCCTCTATATATTTTAATATTTCACCAATTCCTTTGAATTTAAATATTATCTTAATATATATCAATAAAAGTATATGTATTAATTGGGTCTGAGGGCCTGATTCAGACCCACTCGCGAGCGGCTGTCCGCTCGCAAGTGGGTCGATGTTATGCACTGAGCATGCGCACGACGGAGGGAGCTCCGTCGTGCGCATGCGCCAGACGCGACGAGCGAAGGAAAGTCCTTCGCTCGTTGTGTCCGATCAAAGGGGGCGTGCTGTCAATGTTGATTGACAGCACGCCCCCTTTGGTGGGCGTGCCGGGGGCGTGCCTCCATGACGGGGGCGTTCCCACGGGAACGCCTCCCGTCAGAAGCCGGCCCACTGACATCACTAGTGATGTCAGTGGGAGTGATTTTGGCTCTGATAGAGCCAAAATCACTCCGGAGCTTGCGGTTGAAAACCTCAACCGCAGGCTCCGGCTCGCAATTTCGATGGTCGCGAGGGTCTCGACCATCGCGGCCATCAAAATGCACGCTCGTATAGCCTGTGGGTGGTGACCCACAGCTATACGAGCGTCCAGGAGGACGCTCCATGTAAATGGAGCCCGGCCCTCATTCAGAGCGTGCGCTCTGCTCAGAGCGTACGGCTCTGAATGAGGGCCTGAGTGCACCTATGAAGATGCTCCCTTTTCTTCTTTTTTTGTAATTATTGGTCTATGACTCATAGCAGCAAGGTAGCACCTTTTTGAAAACTTGCATCTAATTGATGGAACATTTTTTATTTATAATAGCAAGCCCATAGATATTGAACCAATGGTCACTGGATAATTTGTATTATAGGTTCCTTAGATACTGGTGCGGGATTGATCCACCAAAATTGCTACCGTAGTTTGTATGAGTGTCCATGTGGTAGTGAACATAGGGCCTGATTCAGAGCCGGACGCTCTGACCAGAGCGCTCGCTCTGAATCAGTGCCCTCCTACCTAAGAATGGAGCGGCCTCCTGGCCGCTCACATAGCTGTGGGTGACCACCCACAGCATATGCGAGCGGCCAAATAGATGGTCGCGATGGTCAAGACCATCGCGACCATCGGGTTTGCGACGAGACCCTGCGGTAGGGTCTCGGTGACCGCAAGCCCTGGAGTGATTTTGGCTCTAAGAGCCAAAATCACTCCCACTGACATCACTAGTGATGTCAGTGGGGCCGGACCCAGACGGTAGGCGTTCCCATGGGAACGCCTCCGTCTGGCAGCCACGCCCCCGGCACGCCCACCAAAGGGGGCGTGCTGTCAGTCACCATTGACAGCACGCCCCCTTTGGTGCGAGACCCGGAGTGACAGCTTGGCTGTCGCTGTCCGGGTCTCGCGCATGCGCACGACGGAGCTCCCTCCGCATTGGGGTAACATCGACCCGCTTGCGAGCGTCCTGCGCTCGCGAGCGGGTCTGAATTACCACCATAGATTGTAAGCTCCACTGGGGCAGGGACTGATGTGTATGACTGAAATGTTCGCTGTGAAGTGCTGTGGAATATACCTGTGCGCTATATACATATATAACTGTCAGTAAAAAAATTATCATGGCCATGACACTTACTCGTATGTTGACAAAGTGAAGTGAGCAGTGAGTGGGGTCAGTATCGTGATTTGAATATGGGAATGCAGGCTGAACGGTACAAAGTAGTGATGTGAGGCTCCTGTCACACTGACCCATGAAATTTGTTGTCAGATGAACATCTATAAGAAATTAATTTCTCACCTGGTAGTTACATTATTACAGTATATAAACAACTGTCACCTCCTGTGTTTATAATGCTAAACTGATCATACCGTAAACAATCAAAACCACAGTATCTACAAGGTCGGTTCTCTACTTGCAGAGAACTGGTTGGAACCATTACATTTATTACGCAGATTCTTGTATCACTGGTATAAATCTGCCACACCTATCGGCTTCATGTCTTCCTGTGTGATGTAATAATTACAGTACCCGGCATGGGGCTCTCTTCTCTTCAGAGGCTTTTGATGGCGCAATCATGAAGGGAGACAGGTGGAGAACTTGCAGGCTCACATCTGGGTGGAAGATAACAGCTTGTGATTTAAAAAAAATAAATAAATTCCTTGCATTGGGACATCTGTAAACTTTGTGCACCTTAAAAGCTAAAGTCTTAAAGGAGCTCAGAAAAAAAATCACAATAAAAGTTTTACGGACTGGTAAATCTACTGCAGGCAGCTTTGCTATTTATTGCATTGGGACAATGGTTAATTTTGGTCAAATTGAATTGCAAAACATTTAAAGTCCTGCTTATGAAACTAACAATGTCGTGTGTTTTTTTTTAAATGCTTGTTGACAAAATGTATTATTATATATTAACAGGGCAGATGAGATGTCACACCACTGATATATAAAAAAATAGAAGCTTTAATAAAAAAAAAGTATATATCTATAAAAATGGTGGTTATGATATAAAAGGTTATATTGTATATATATATATATATATATATATATATATATTAGGGGTGTGCGGGTGCGGATTTCTGAAATCCGAACCCCCCCGAGCCCCCCCGATCCGAGTCCGATCCGAGTCAGGCTCGACTTTTCCCGCCTGACTCGGATCTGAAATCGAGGCAAAACGTCATCATCCCGCCTTCCGAGTCTCGCGGGTTTTGGATCCTATATAAGGTACCCGCGTCGGCGCCATTTTCTCACTCGGCTGTGGACAGTGAAGAGGGAGGGTGGGAGTTAGGGCTGTGTAGTGTAGTGTAGTGCTGCTGTTGTCCACTACTTCAAAGTCCATAGGGGCTGGCTGTGTTGTGCTGTGCTGCTGTTGTTAATAGGGGCTGTGTCCACTACTTCAAAGTCCATAGGGGCTGGCTGGACTGTGTTGTGCAGTCAGTTCTCCATAGGGGCTGTGTCCACTCCAAAGTCCTGTGCAGTGTCCCAGTCCTAAAGGGGTGCTGTAGTGTTGTCCAGGGGGTGCACTGTCCATCAGGGGTGCTCCCCCGAAGTGCTAAAAAAATAATATATTTTCTGTGTTTGTGAATTGTGTGCGCAGTAGCCGCACGTGCATCAACAAAGTAGTGCCAAGCGTGCGCCTGTGTCATAAGTAAAGGGCCGGCTGGCTTGACCGTTAAAGGGTGCTGTAACCCCCGAAAATACACTCCAGTCCAAACCAAAAAAATTTTTATTTTCTGTGTTTGTGAATTGTGTGCGCAGTAGCCGCACGTGCATCAACAAAGTAGTGCCAAGCGTGCGCCTGTGTCATAAGTAAAGGGCCGGCTGGCTTGACCGTTAAGGGTGCTGTAACCCCCGAAAGTACACTCCAGTCCAAACCAAAAAAAAATTTATTTTCTGTGTTTGTGAATTGTGTGCGCAGTAGCCGCACGTGCATCAACAAAGTAGTGCCAAGCGTGCGCCTGTGTCATAAGTAAAGGGCCGGCTGGCTTGACCGTTAAAGGGTGCTGTAACCCCCGAAAGTACACTCCAGTCCAAACCAAAAAAAAAATTATTTTCTGTGTTTGTGAATTGTGTGCGCAGTAGCCGCACGTGCATCAACAAAGTAGTGCCAAGCGTGCGCCTTTGTCATAAGTAAAGGGCCGGCTGGCTTGACCGTTAAGGGTGCTGTAACCCCCGAAAGTACACTCCAGTCCAAACCAAAAAATAAATTATTTTCTGTGTTTGTGAATAGTGTGCGCAGTAGCCGCACGTGCATCAACAAAGTAGTGCCAAGCGTGCGCCTGTGTCATAAGTAAAGGGCTGGCTGGCTTGACCGTTAAGGGTGCTGTAACCCCCGAAAGTACACTCCAGTCCAAACCAAAAAAAAAATTATTTTCTGTGTTAGTGAATTGTGTGCGCAGTAGCCGCACGTGCATCAACAAAGTAGTGCCAAGCGTACGCCTGTGTCATAAGTAAAGGGCCGGCTGGCTTGACCGTTAAAGGGTGCTGTAACCCCCAAAGTACACTCCAGTCCAAACCCCAAAAAAAAATATTTTCTGTGTTTGTGAATTGTGTGCGCAGTAGCCGCACGTGCATCAACAAAGTAGTGCCAAGCGTGCGCCTGTGTCATAAGTAAAGGGCCGGCTGGCTTGACCGTTAAGGGTGCTGTAACCCCCGAAAGTACACTCCAGTCCAAACCAAAAAAAAAATAATTTTCTGTGTTTAGCCGCACGTATATATCAAATTGATATAACATAAATGGAGGACCAAACTTTCTCCGATAAAAATAAAATAGAGAAAGATCAAGAACCACTTCCTCCTAGTGCTGAAGCTGCTGCCACTAGTCATGACATAGACAATAACATGCCATCAACGTCGTCTGCCAAGGCCGATGCCCAATGTCATAGTAGAGGGCACATACAATCCCAAATGGCAAAGTTCAGGAAAATGACCTTGAAAAAGACATTTAAATAAGCTGAAGAGAAACGTAAACTTGCCAATATGCCATTTACGACACGGAGTGGCAAGGAACGGCTAAGGTCTTTCCCTATGTTCATGACTAGTGGTTCAGCTTCACATGACGATGGAAGCCCTCCTCCCACTAAAAAAATCAAAAGAGTTAAGCTGGCAAAAGCACAGCGAAGAACTGTGCTTTCTAAGAAGATATCACAAATCCCCAAGGAGAGTCCAAGTGTGGTGGTGGTTGCGATGCCTGACCTTCCCAGCACTGGACGGGAAGAGGTGGCTCTTTCCACCATTTGCACGCCCCCTGCAAGTGCTGAAAGGAGCACCCACAGTCCACTTGCTGATATGCAAATTGAAGATGTCACTGTTGAAGTACAACAGGATGAGGATACTGGTGTAGCTGGCGCTGAGGAGGAAGTTGGCGAGGAGGATTCTGATGGTGATGTGGTTTGTTTAAATCAGGCTCCGGGGGAGACAGTTGTTGTCCGTGGGATGAAAAAGCCCATCACGGTCATGCCTGGGCAGAAGACCAAACATTCCACCTCTTTGGTCTGGCAATATTTCTATCCAAATCCGGACAACAACTGTCTTGCCATATGTACCATATGTAAAGGTGAAATAAGTAGGGGTAGGGACGTCAACCACCTAGGAACTTCCTCCCTTATACGGCACCTGCAGCGCGTTCATAAAAAGTTACTGTCAAGTTCAGAAACTTTGGCTAAGACCGTAAGCAGTCCAGGAACACCTAAATCCCGTTGTCCTGTTGTATCCAAGCGCCTGCAAACCACACCGTCAACTCCCTCCTCGTCAATTTCCTCCTTAGTCAGGATCGGAAGTAGTCCTGCAGGCCATGTCACTGGCATGACTGACTCTCCTATCCGGGATTCCTCCGGAGGATCCTGCATTGCTACGCTTACTGCTGCCGCTGCTGCTGTTGCTGCTGCTGGGAGTCGTTCATCATCCCAGAGAGGAAGTAGGAACACCACTACTTTTACTAAACAATTGACCCTCCAACAGTCCTTAGCGAGGAGGATGAAGTACGACAGCAGTCATCCTGAAGCAAAACGTATAACTGAGGCCTTGACTGCTATGTTGGTGTTAGACGTGCGTCCGGTATCCGCCATTAGTGCAGTGGGATTTAGACAATTGATGGAGGTAGTGTGTCCCCGGTTCCAAATCCCGTCTAGATTCCACTTCACTAGGCAGGCGATACCGAGACTGTACAGAAACGTCAGAAAAAGTGTCCTCAGTGTCCTGAAAAATGCCGTTGTACACAATGTCCACTTAACCACGGACATGTGGACAAGTGGAACAGGGCAGACTAAGGACTATATGACTGTGACAGCCCACTGGGTAGATGTATCACCTTACGCAGCAACAGCAGCAGCGTCACCAGTAGCAGCATCTCAGAAATGCCAGCTCGTTACAAGGCAGGCTACGCTGTGTATCACCGGTTTCAGTAAGAGGCACACCGCCGACAACCTCTTAGAGAAACTGAGGGAAATCATCGCCCAGTGGATTACCCCACTTAGACTCTCCTGGGGATTTGTGATATCTGACAACGCCACCAATATTGTGCGGGCATTACATCTGGGCAAATTCCAGCACGTCCCATGTTTTGCTCACACAATAAACTTGGTGGTGCAGAATTTTCTGAAAAGCGACAGGGGCGTGCAGGAGACGCTTTGGGTGGCCCGAAAAATTTCTGGCCACTTTCGCCATTCAGCGACTGCGTGCCGAAGACTGGAGCGCCAGCAAACACTCTTGAACTTGCCCCGCCATCACCTGAAGCAAGAGCTTGTGACGCGGTGGAACTCAACCCTCTATATGCTTCAGAGGATGGAGGAGCAGCAAAAGGCCATACAAGCCTATACATCCACCTATGACATAGGCAAAGGAGGGGGTATGCACCTGACTCAAGCGCAGTGGAGAATGATTTCCGTGTTGTGCAAGGTTCTCCAGCCCTTCGAACTTGCCACACGTGAAGTCAGTTCAGACACTGCCAGCTTGAGTCAGGTCATTCCCCTCATCAGGCTTTTGCAGAAGCAGCTGGAGAAAGTGAAGGAGGAGCTAAGACGGAGCGATTCCGCTCGGCATGTGGGACTTGTGGATGAAGCCCTTCATTCGCTTTGCCAGGATTCCATGGTGGTCAATCTGTTGAAATCAGACCACTACATTTTGGCCACCGTGCTCGATCCTAGGTTTAAAGCCTATGTGGTGTCTCTCTTTCCGGCCGACACAAGCCTGCAGAGGTGCAAAGACCTGCTGGTGAACACACTGTCAGCTGAAGCGGAACGTGACACGTCAACGGCTCCTTCTTCATTTTCTCCCGCAACTGAGGCTGCCAGGAAAAAACTTAGGTATCCTAAGCAACCCGCTGGCGGTGATGCAGGGCAGGCAGGACCAAGTTTGGACATCTGGTCCGGACTGAAGGACCTGGCAACAATTTCTGACATGTCTACTGTCACTGCATATGATACTGTCACCATTGACAGAATGGTGGAGGATTACATCGGTGACAGCATCCAAGTAGGCATGTCAGACAGTCCATACCTGTACTGGCAGGAAAAAGAGGCAATTTGGAGGCCCCTGTACAAACTGGCTCTATTTTACCTGAGTTGCCCCCCCTCCAGTGTGTACTCCGAAAGAGTGTTTAGTGCAGCCGGGAACCTTGTCAGCGAAAGGCGTAGGAGGTTGCTTCCACAGAATGTGGAGAAGATGATGTTCATCAAAATGAATTATCAGCTCTTCCAGGGAGACCAGCCTCCAGAAGGTACAGAGGGACCTGTGGTGGTGGATTCAAGTGGGGACGAGTTAATACTTTGTGAGGATGAGGATGTACACACTGAAGAGGGTGAGGAATCGGTGGATGAGGAGGATGAGGATGACATCTTGCCTCCGTAGAGCCAGTTTGTGCAGGGACACATTAATTGCCAGCTTGTTTTGTGGGGGCCCAAACGAACCAATCATTTCAGCCACAGTTGTGTGGCAGACCCTGGCGCTGAAATGATTGGTTTGTTAAAGTGTGCATGTCCTGTTTATACAACATAAGGGTGGGTGGGAGGGCCCAAGGACAATTCCATCTTGCACCTCTTTTTTTTCTTTGCATTATGTACAGTTTGGGGCCTAGTTTTTCTAACTGCCATCCTGTCTGCCACTGCAGTGTCACTCCTAGAACGGCCACGTGTTTGTGCCGCCCACTCGTGTCGCTTAGCATAGTCATCCAGCTACCTCGGTGCAACCTTTTGGACATAAAAACACTATTGTGAGGTGTTCAGAATAGACTGGAAATGAGTGGAAATTAAGGTTATTGAGGTTAATAATAGCATAGGAGCAGAAAAACCTACAAATTCTGTGATTTTAGCTGTTTTTATGCTTTTTTTCAAAAAAATACAGATCCAAAACACAAAACCCAGAACCCAAAACACGGAAGGGTGGTTTTGGCAAAACCAATCCAGATCCAAAACACGAAGAAAGATCCAGATCCAAAACCAAAACACAAAACACAAAAAGTGGCCGGTGCACACCCCTAATATATATACACAGTAAATTCAGTGGGCAAATCAGGCCTCCTGACGAAGTCGATGACGAAACGTGTTGGGCCGTAGTTTGACGTTGCTTCCCATTACTGATCGAATAGCCGACGGAGTCCCCGGAGACGTTCAGGTGATATTCAGGCTTCTTAATTTTTATTACTTGCGGTGGTATCTGACCGCTGATTGTGGTACGCACATTCATTGAACGAGTTTTATGTCTGCTGTCTGCAATAAAATCTGTTTTAGTTTCATGCACTATGTGGCGCCCCTTCTTTCTTGCTCTCAATTCAAGATAAATATATATATATATATATATATATATACATATATAAAATATTATTATATTTACCCCGACCCTCCCCTTTCCCCAAATTATTATCTTTATTTTCTGGTGATGGGGGATATGTGATATCCTGCCATAATTTTTTTCCATTTTATATTTTTTTTTTAACCATCTTTAGGTGCCATTAAATGAACAGACGGTACTTTGTAGTTTTCACATTTTTTTTTTTTTTAAGAAAAAAAATAATATTTAAATGTGTATATGATCCCCACCACCAGAAAGATAATAATTCGAGGAAGGGACCTGGGTCTTCCAGTGAATCGGTAAGGGTAAGCTGCCAACCATTACACCAGTGAATTGCCTTTAATAAAATGGCCCAAAAAGATTTTCTATTGCTACAATAAGTGGTGGTAGAAAATCTTTCTTATAAACCAATATCGGAATATACAGCAGTCCCCTATTATCATCAGGCAAGTATATACATACTGTAGACAACAACCTGTAGTGCACAGTGAAATTGCCATACCTTGTGCAGAATGACTCTCTGTTTGTAGAAAAGTGACAAAGAGTACTTTATCTATTGTAAAAAAGAAAAATCTTTAGGGCTCTATTTATTAACAATATTTTTACTAAAATAAAGTGAAAAAGGGGGCGGGGCTTAGCGTCGGTGGGGGGGTAGTAGCGGTGGTCGGTCGGCGCATGCGCGGGCTCTTAGTCGCGGTATTTTTTCAGAAAATACCGCGACTAGAGTGCGGATGGGATCCGCAGGGACAGAGCTTTATCGCAAGCTCTGTCCCTGCAAGGGATTTATAGTAAATCCCTGTGATATTGCCTGAATTCGCAATGCGAATTCACTCGGTAATATCACACTACACTCCACATTCAATATGCGGATTGTAGTAAATAGAGCCCCAAGTCACATAATTGCTATCCTGTGCTACCAAAACATTATTTTACCACTCACTGTTTAATAACATACAGTACTTCAACCTGCAATAAAGTGATCAGTTCCCTTTAATTCACAATAAGCAAAGCCTCAAAGAGAGAATCATGAAGTAACAGAGGGAGCGGATATACTGCCTGAAGATGATAAAAGCCGTTTTAAAGCTGCGTCTAATAACTTGTAGAGCAATCCATCTCACTTCTGGCTATTGTCTCTTAATTCTTCTTAGGATTGAAAGGCAATGACACATGGTGAATATTCCATATGTGTTTGAAACACACAAAACAAAAGAGTATAAAAAAAACATAAAAAATTAAGAAAAAAAAAAAAAAGGGGAAGAGCCAGCGCCATGCACGATAGGAAAAAAGAATCCAGACAGATGATAAATCTTCCCTCATTTCAAATGGCTTCCGCCTCAGTTGGAAGTTATGTGCTAATGATTTACTATCGGGACTTCTAAGATACAAGCTTGTTTCATGTTTGGAGGGGCTCTACAAGGCTGTATGTTGAGTGAAGTAACTGTACAGGATTGAAAGGAAGCTTTCATCACAATGAGTTCTGTGGGCCACTTAAATGTGACCCATGTTAGCATAGGCAAAATAGCTGTTGATTTATGTGAATCATGTATGGGATCATTTATAGGAAACGTTATATTTTGTCTTGATAACCAACTACTTACCCGGGGCTCCATTTAACAAGACATAACCCCTTAGCACTCACTAAAGGGGCTATGTCCTCCATTCAGTATTTAACAAACAGCAACAGGCTAAGGTTATTGCTGTTTATCACTGTACCGCTTACGCCTTCTATAGATGGCGATGGCGGGACAGTCACCATGGCCGACAAGGGTGACTCAGCAAAAGTCTTTCCGGCTTTAACAGAGCCTTCTAGGCTTCTGGAAAGTGCAAAGCGCATGGGCATACAGCCACCAAGCATACGCGTTACACAGCAGGTTAGACTGCCAGTAACACAGCGGAGGACGCCAGTGAGGATAGGGACACACCGTGGAACCTCGCCGGAGGGGTAAGTAATGGTAAATCCTAGTGGCATATACATTAGTATCAGTGTGATACTAAATTCTATATGCCACCTGTAATAAGTATAATTGTTCAATGGAGCCCCTGCAAATAGAATTAAGGGGCTGATTTAGTAGGGTGAAAAACCACGTTGGGCAATGATCTGGCTTTTTATTCTTTGCCATATACATCAAAGGGTTAATGACAATCATTACAAGCAGAGACGTAGGTATTGCATACTACCCTGGGGGCAAATGCCCTAGGCCTCCGCCCCATATACTGGTCCCACAGTTCTTATATAGCCCATTCCATACATTGCCAGCCCTGCCACAGGCAAACTAGGATATACCAATTTATTTGTAAAATGTAGTACAGTTTGCCATGGGAGTACGGCTTACAGTATTATCTACAGTGCTTTCCTCGTACATAATACATATGAAATCAATGTCTGATCCCATCAGTAGTTGCTGGACAGTATATGTCATTAGTTCATTCATCTCTCCTATGACACACATCTTTTTCGAATGATCCTTTGTTGAAGTAAATCACTGTATCACATATGAAAGGCTCTGAGAGTGCAAGATTGAACCTGAGTATGTGGAAGAGTGCCTCCCCCTCCCTCATCCCTCATTTCACTCATTATCGCACACAGCAGAGCAAGCTGGAGAGCGCTCTGTCGGCAGCGCCGCGTTCCTGGATGTCAGCATTGCCTTAAATCATCGCTGATAGCTGCTCTCATTATTTATTTAGATTTTTACAGAATTCAAGATTGCCTTATACAGCAGGAATGTGAGCACAAGGCGAGCCAGTCCTCCAGAGATACTTCCCAGTTAGGTTCAGCTGGTAACATGAATGAAGAAACCGCTGCAGGGTTCATTGACAATTCCTACTTTAAAATGATTCTCACGCCTGGTTACGATGGGCCTGATTCATTACGGATCGCTATTGCGATCGCCAGGGCTGGATTAATAATGGGGCTGATGGAGCTGCAGCTCCAGGCCCACTATCAGAATAGGCCCACAGACAGAAGCCTTTACTGTGTGCTGCATTAGACAGGATTTTTTTTCCCCTCTACAGTAGCCCGCCCTCCGGAATGCGCAAACCCTCCCCCTTTTCCCCCGCCAGCCCTCTCTCCCGTCCAGATCAATAGCCGAATGTGCAAACATTAGAGCGGTGCATGGAGGGCTTCACTAGCCCTCCCAGCGCCACTTACGGCCAGCGACAGTGACTCGGTAGCGGCGCAATCTCTGCGCCACATGACGTCACTGCGTGTGACGTCACACGGGTGCTGCCCGCCACCACCGCACCTTGAAGCAGCCCGAGCCGACTTTATCCACCAACACAGGCAGGCTCACTAACAGCTCCGTGAAGGCGGCCTGGCTGCTGCTGTATAGTAGTATAAATTGTACACATAATACAGGGCCGGCAACAGGCTTAGGTAGTTACTTATCAAAGTTTAATAATTATATATAAATATTATATATACTCCAAATATTTATAATATATACAAATATTTATATATATGTATATTACACTGTGTATATATATATATATAGATACACAATACATATATATATATATATATTAGGGATGTGCGCCGGACCATTTTTGCCGGATTTGGTTCTAATTCGTCGTCCGGCTTTGGATTTGGATATGCCAAACTGCGGTGACTGGCTTTGGATTTGGATTTGGATTTTTTTACAAAAATTGACAAAAAAAGCTAAAATCACATAAATTGGTCTTTTTTTTCTTCCTAGAGTATTATTAACCTCAATAACATTAATTTCCAGTCAATTTAGACCATATCACAGCTTATAATATTGTTTTCAACATTATTGGCCAAAGGTTGCAGTGAGCTGACTGGTTACTAAGCGACAACGCAGCGGCACAACGACACAGGCACCACAGTATAAAGCACATATATGGCACATTGCCACACAGCAGTGGCAGAAATGAAAAGTAGTGCACCCACCCAGTGGGGTACGGCCAGCAGAATCACAGTACTTGTTTACATAGTGGGCTACGGCCCAAGGAGTCACAGTGCACAATCTTATTCACATTAAACCGCACATAGGGCCTGATTCACATTACACCATAAAGTAGTGTCTCTTATTTATGTTACGACACACAGTAGTGCCCCTTTTACACAATGCCCACAGTAGTGCCCCTTTTACACAATGCCTACAGTAGCAGTGTCCCTTACACAATGCCCCCAGCAGTGGTGCCCCCTATGCAGTCCCCTTAGTAGTAGGGTCCACTATGCAGTGCCCCCAGAAGAATGCCCCCCAGTAGAATGCCCCCCATTAGCAGGCCCCCCCAGTAGTATGCCCCCCATTAGCATGCCACCCAGTAGTATGCCTCCCATTAGCAGGCCCCCCCAGTAGTATGCCCCCCATTAGCAGGCCCCCCCAGTAGTATGCCCCCCATTAGCATGCCACCCAGTAGTATGCCCCCCCAGTAGTATGGCCCCCCAGGAGTAGGCTGCCCCAGTAGCAGGCCCCCCCCAGTAGTAGGCTGCCCCAGTAGTAGCCCCCCCTGTAGTATGGGCCCCCCTGTAGTATGGCCCCCCTTGTAGTAGGCTGCCCCAGTAGCAGGCCCCCCCAGTAGTAGTAAGCCCCCCCAGTAGTATGCCCCCCCCAGTAGTATGGCCCCCCCACTAGCAGACCCCCCCAGTAGTATAGCCCCCCCAGTAGCAGGCCCCTCAGTAGTATGGCCCCCCCAGTAGTATAGCCCCCCCCAGTAGCAGGCCCCTCAGTAGTATGGCCCCCCCAGTAGCAGACCCCCCCAGTAGTGCAGACCCCCCCCAGTAGTGCAGACCCCCCCCAGTAGTATGGCCCCCCCGCACCCCCAGTAGCAGACCCCCCAGTAGCAGACCCCCCCCCCAGTAGCGCCCCCGGCCCTTGCACAAATAAAAAATAAAAAAATAAAAACTTACCTGTATCCCCGCTCCCGCGCCGTCCGCTCTGCTGTCACACGCTGAGGAGGGAGCCGGAAGACGGAGCTCATGTGTGAGCTCCAGCCGGCTCCCTCCGTGCAGCAGCCAATGAGAGTCTGTGTGACTCTCATTGGCTGCTGTAACAAAGACACAGCTGCCGCTGGCGGCTGTGTGTTTGTGTCTGTGTAGGGCAGAGCACTATCACAGCGCTCTGCCCTACACAATAGGAGCCCTGATGTCGGATTCTCTAGTGAGAATCCGTCATCAGGCGGCCGCCTTTCGGCCCCGAACGGGGATCCGAGTCAGGCGGTGAACACCCGAACAGGGTTCGGGTGGACTCGGATCCCCAATGTTCGGAGCGGTTCGGATTCCACAGAATCTGAACCGCTCATCTCTAATATATATATGGCATCGGTATGGAATCCCGGCTGCCGCATGACCGGGAGTTCGAATCCCAGCAGTGGCAGCCCAACAAACCAGCAGAGCCCGGCAGCGGAAGCCCAACAGCGCTGGAAATCCTGATTGTCCTAACGTGAGTATCTACTAACCTGACCCTAACCCTCCTTGGGGGTGCCTAACCTCCCCCCCTGTGCCTAACCCCTCCTCTAAGTGCCTAACCCTAATCCCCCTTCCCTGCTGCCTAAACCTAAGTCCCCCGGGGGGGTGCCTAACCCCAAGTCCCCCCCGGGGGTGCCTAACCCTCCCTCCCCCTCGCCTAACCCTAACCCTCCCGGGGGGGTGCCTAACCCTAAGTCCCCCCCCGGGTGCCCTAAACCTAACCCTCCCCCCTAGCGGCTGTCCGCTCGCGGCGTCCGGCATCCCTTCGATCGGGATGCCGGGCGCCTGTCATTTCACCCTCGCCGGGATATGACAGTCGGGAAGCCGGCAGCCGGTATTAAGGCAGCCGGCTTCCCGATTGTATACCATATATACTGTACATATATATATATATATATATATACATACTGTATATATCTATATATGTAGTTTATATCTATGGGATCATGTGTGGCACCCAGTTTTGCCAATATTTACGTGTTCAGGGTGGAGGAGGACTGCTTTTTTTCAGATCCCAATATTTCCAATAATATAGTGGGATATTCCAGATACATAGATGACATCTTTTTGCTATAGTCAGGTCCCCAACAAGAATTTATACAGCTAATGAGTAAGTTGAATGATCGAGAACATCCTATCAAGTTTACTTATGAATGCAGCTATAGGTCTGTACACTATCTGGACGTCACTATCACCCAGAATGAGCTGAATGAACTACACATTTCTCTGTTTTTTAAACCTACGGACTGTAATTCGCTGTTGTTTGCAGACAGTCATCATCCTCCTTCTCTAAAATAGGGACTTCTGTACTCGCAGTTTGTAAGAATTCTCAGGATATGTAGTGACCCAGTTGATGATGCCTATCAAATTGACATGATGGCTCGGGAATTTCTTAAACAAGGTTATCACTACAGCACACTGAAAAAAGCTAAAGAAAAGGCGTTAGCCTTACCAAGAAATGTAGCTTTAAAGTTATCAGGACCGACTATTTTGCCATCGTACAGGAGAGGCAAAAATGTCAAAGATACAGTGGTCCACAACGATATCAGCCAGTATGGCAAAGTTCAAACTACCCATTTTTTGACCCGGAAAGCAGGGAATTTTAAATGTGTAGGATGTATTACTTGTACCTTTTTGGAAGTAGGCAACACGTTTTGCCACCCTCGATCTGGCAAAAAGTTTTTCATCAAACTTCCGTTAACGTGCTCAAGCCGCTTTGTAGTATATCAGATCCAATGCCTGTGTTGCAAACTATATATTGGCAAGACCTCTAGACAGATGAAGGAGAGAATGGCCCTACATCGTTCCAATATCAGGGCTGCGATCGATGGCAAGGGTTCGGATCAGCCGGTGGCCAAACACTTCAGGGACCATCAACATAATGTCTCCAATATCAGATAGAAGATGATCGACTGGATCCCTCCCAATTCCAGAGGTGGCGACAGAAATCGGTTGCTCCTTCAGAGGGAAGCCTATTGGATATACACCCTGCAAACAGTTCAACCCTCTTATAGTCTCGGATCTCATCACACTGTGACATTCTTACACTTTCATTCTGATTAGTATCATTTCTATAACATTGGTTGCCCACATTAGTTATTTGATTCTTTATTTAAGTTAGATCCTGATATGCTACTTTTTGTTTCCCTATATAGATTCTTACAGCCCATGTTTAGACACCAGGAGATTTAGGGCTTCTCATTCGTGATTTACATATTGCTATATACTCTTTTCATTATGCATTTACTTTTTACAGTTATATGCTCTGATTTAGTTGTTTATTATTAGCCCCTCCTTCTGCCCCTGCTTCCCTCTTCTTCCTCTAATGGTGGGTACACACTGGGCGATATTACTGAGCGACTGCACGATTACGACATCGTAATCGTGCAGTCGCTCAGTAATCGTGCACAAATCGTGCACTTTTATGTTGGAAACAACCAGCGATGCGCACTCCCGCTGGTCGTTTCCGACATTGTCCATCGCCTGAACATGCAGCCCAACCTGACGACCTCGTCAGGTTGCTGCATGTTGGGGAATGGGGGAGAGAGCTCGGTGCTGAACGATATCGTTAATGATATCGTTCAGCGGCTGTGCTCAATGTCATGAACGACATTGAGCACAGCCTGCCGGTGACACACTACATGATATCGCTCAGGGAGCATATCGTGTAGTGTGTACGCACCTTAACAGTCACCGCATAATTTTGTGTTTTTGTAGTTGTCATGGTGATGGTATCACTGTTTGTCCACGCCCCCTGGTGAGTTACCGGACGCAGGCATCGCGCACGCCAATTACGTCATCGGGACTCCGATGGGACAGCGTGGTGAGTTCACACGGGTGTATTGGCTTAGGTATGTATTTATATGTCTGTATTTTATGTGTTTTTTCAGTCTTGATAAAAGAGCTAAGAGCTCTGAAACGTTGGCTACTACTTGTGCATTGGATGGTTGATTTATTGGAGACTCTGGGCCTGATTCAGACCCGCTCGCGAGCACATCGATGGTACCCACTGCGCATGCGCATGCTGGAGCCGGCTCCAGCGTGTGCATGTGCGAGACCCGGCCAGCGACGGGCGCTCCGTCGCTATGGGGTCTCGCACCAAAATGGGGCAGCTGTCGATTTTGATTGACAGCTCGCCCCGTTTTGGAGGCGGGCATGGGGGGTGGCTGGCCAAATGGAGGCGTTCCCTGCCGTTTGGGGACGGCCTCAGTAGTGAGCTTCCGGTGACCATCTCCTGGCCGTGACCATCACGTGGCCGCTCGCAAAAGCTGTGGGTGGTCACCCACAGCTTAGCGAGCGGCCAGGAGGCCGCCACTAAAAAAAAAAATGCCACCCTGATTCAGAGTGAGCGCTCTGAAAGAGCATCCGGCTCTGAATCAGGGCTTCTGAGTGCTATGCCCACTGTCTGTATTACCTATATATAATATTACATATATATTTTTATTATATGTGTATATATTATAAATATATAGAGAGTGCCTATATATATATATATATGTGTGTGTGTGTATATATATATATATATATATATATCATACTTGCCAACATTCTGCTTGCTGAATTTCTGCTTGCAGACTTTCACTGGCACCTTCGCAGACATTCTGAGCAACCATAAGGTATCTGATGGTGCAGTCAATGTTCGATTGATGGTGCATCTTCATGCGCGCATCGGCGGATTTGTTTTGCGGCTGGTGGATGTCTCAATAAGATGCCAACTGACTGCGGCTTTAGCATAAATATGCTGTAGTGGCTGCGACTTTGTCGCAGCTGCTACTGCAGATCCATCCACCTCTGAATCAGGACCAGTATTACTACACCCCCACCCCATCACCCAGATGGCAGTAATATACCCCCATCATATTACTGCACCCCCAACCCACCACCCAGATGGCAGTAAAATACCCCCATCATATTACTGCACCCCCACCACACAGATGGCAGTAATATACTCCCCCATAATATTACTGCACCCCCACCCCACCACACAGATGGCAGTAATATACCCCCCATAATATTACTGCACCCCCACCCCACCACCAAGATGGCAGTAATATACCCCCCAGAATATTACTGCACCCCCACCTCATCACTCAGATGGCAGTAATATACCCCCTGTAATATTGCTGCACCCCCACCCCACCATACAGATGGCAGTAATATACTCCCCAATAATATTACTGCCACCCCACCCCACCACCAAGATGGCAGTAATATACCCCCCCATAATATTGCTGCACCCCCACCTCATCACCCAGATGGCAGTAATATACCCCCTGTAATATTACTGCACCCCCACCCCACCACCAAGATGGCAGTAATATACCCCCCATCATATTACTGCACCCCCACTCCACCACCCAGATGGCAGTAATATACCCCCCCATAATATTACTGCACCCCCACCCCATCACCCAGATGGCAGTAATATACCCTCCCATAATATTACTGCACCCCCACCCCATCACCCAGATGGCAGTAATATACCCCCCATCATATTACTGCACCCCCACCCCACCACCCAGATGGCAGTAATATACCCCCCATAATATTACTGCACCCCCACCTCATCACCCAGATGGCAGTAATATACCCCCAATAATATTACTGCGCCCCCACCTCATCACCCAGATGGCAGTAATATACCCCCCATAATATTACTGCACCCCCACCCCATCACCCAGATGGCAGTAATATACCCCCCATCATATTACTGCACACCCACCCAGATGGCAGTAATATACCCCCATAATATTAATACACCCCCCATCCCATTAACACTACCCCCACAGATAACCTTAATGCACCCTACCCCCAGACTGCATTACATCTTCTCATACACTGTACTTTCCTCAGCAGGAAGATCATGGTGTCCTGGCAGGGCCGGATTCTAGGCAGGGCAGACGGAGCAGTCGTCCAGGGGCCCCCACACATTGGGGGCCCCCACACTGTGGCAAACATTGCTCTGACTCGAACCACTGTGCACTTTCCCTGGCACGGCTCCCGGCAGCACCGCAGTGCACTATATCATGTACGCGATGCTGCCGGGCAGGACGGTCTTCATGGTGGTACAGAGCAGGGTGCCCTCACTGATAGAGGACCCGCCGGCACTGATCTCTGGGATTCTAGTAGTTGACTGCTGTACTCTGCTCCCGGTAGCTGATGACATCGCAGTGCTGCAGCTGCCTGTCAGAGCAAAGAAAAGAGCCAGGGAAAGAGCCAGCGAGAGGAAACTGACTCCGGGATGGGTGAGTGTATTATGATTTTGCACTGGAGCACAGCATTTACTGGGGGTGAAGAGAACATTTAAAAACTGTCAGAGAGCTCCGTGGGGTGGGGGGAGGGGGAGCATACATTTAAATACATAAAGAGGTGTGGTGTAGGGGTTTGTGTGGAGCACAGTAAGAATACACACACTAGGGGTGCAGAGGCTGGGCACATTGGGAGGGGTAGTGGGGCATTAAAAAAAAAAACCACAGATCAGAAGCAGTGCTTGGAGTACGTTACATAGCTTACATGTGGGGGCAATGATGACCAAAATAAAAAAAAATAGAGAGAGGGGGGCATGATTCAGGACATATGGAGGGAAGCACAATATAGAACATATAGGGGGAACATATGCACACCCTGGGGGTGCAAACACATAGCATGTTTTGTCATTTTGTGTAGCGGAGGATGGAGGAGTGGGCTGGACAAAATAGAAGACCGGGAGCAAGAGAAGCTGCCTTGAAAGATTTGCTGGTCATTGGTTGCTAGACTTGGGGGGAGTGGTCGGTAACCAGGAAAAATTAAGCAGGACTACTATCTGTGACTAAAGAGTCCGGAGACAAGGTATGGGGGATGGCGGCGGTAGGGCGTCAATTTTATTGGTGGAGCCCCCCCCAACTTAGTTGCCCCAGGGTCCCCACAAGCCTTAATCCGGCCCTGTGTCCTGGTCTCAGCAGACTGTCACTTCAGAGCTCCGGAGGAGGGGAGGCTGACCTTACACAGACAGGGGACTCAGGGGGCCTATTCATCAACACTGAAATAACGGTTTTAAGGACATTTTCCTTAATTACCGTTATTTTAGTATTCATTAATACACTTTAACACAGGAGATATCACTGATATCTCCTGGTCAAGTACACCTGCGTTAATTTCCACACTCTGGGTATATTGAAGTCACCCTGAGGGAGAAGAGAACAGAAGAGAAAAACCGGGGAATACATGTAGAAAATTTGTCAAGGAAGATTGAGAAGAGAGACAGGCAGGGCCGTCTCTTCCATTGGGCTTTAAGGGCAGTTGCCCAAGGGCCCAAAGCTTCAAGGGGCCCTCCAGCCCCTGCAGCCGCCAGTTAGTAAATGTTTTTTTTTTTTTAAAGCACTAGTCTGTGATCCACCAGTCTCCCCCCCATCCCCCGTGACGAGCGACCCCCCCCCCTTCCCCTGGTACGCAGCCGCGGGCAGTCTGTGTCTCTGTGACACAGCTACACCGCATGTGTAGCGCTGACTGAATGGAGTTTCTGGCTTCTGGCTCCCGCAGTGGGTAATGGGAGAGACGTCATGATGTCTCTCCCATAATGCAGAGCGGGCCAGCCCGGGAGACGGACGGAGGAGCGGATGGCGGCGGCGGGGATTCAGGTAAGTGTTTATTTTTTTGTTTTAATTACGTGTGTGTCTACTGGGGGGCTACTACTAAGGGCAATACAAGGGGAGGACCACTACTGGGGGAAATATAAGGGGAGGGACCACTACTGGGGGCAATACAAGGGGGGGACTACTACTGGGGGCAATACAAGGGGGGGACTACAACTGGGGGCATATGTCCCTTTGAAAAATGAGGGGGGCGCCAATGCTCTTTCTGGCACAGGGCACCAAATAGTCCACACTTGCCTACCCTCCCGATTTTCGCGGGAGCCTCCTGATATAAGCTGGGAGCTCCCGCTACCCTGGAAAGCATGTAATTTCCCCCGTTTTTTCTCACTGCCCCGTCAAACCTATACACTGGGCATGCGCAAGTTGGTTGGGGCGGGGCCTTACTGAAAGATGTCACAACGCGTGACATCATTGGCTAGCCATTCGCTAGGTGGCCACCACTACCCACAACCCCGCGGTGGTCGCCCGGCAGCTTAGCTAGTCCAGCATCAGCATGCAGTCTCACAGACACTGCGACTACCTTTCCCTGGAGTCAGTGACAGCAACAGTGGCAGCGGTAGCAGCGCCAGCAGCCTTTCCTGGAGTCAGTGACTGTGTGATAGCAGCGTCAGCGGTAGCAGCGCCAGGGGCTGGGAAGCGCAGAAGAAGCCAGCAGCACCCCAGGTCAACTTTACCTTTCCAGCCAGCCACTTGAAAGGTAAGTGCACCACAAAGAGAGGAGGGACCGCGGCTGCCGGTGGGGTTACTCTGAGATATAGGATTAGTAAGAGGTAAGAGAGGAAGGGCAGGGGAGCACAAGGGGGGAAGGACTGAAGAGCACAGTAAGGCATTTTGGAGAAGGGAAGCAGTAGGCACAGTGGGGAGCAGTGTGTGGGATGTGAATAGGGGAAGGGGAACACTATGTGTGGGATGTGACTAGGGGAAGGGGAACACTGTGTGGGATGTGAATAGGGGAAGGGGAACACTATGTGTGGGATGTGGATGGAAGAAGGGGAGCACTGTGTTTGGGATGTGCACAGGGGAAGGGGAGCACAGTGTGTGGGGAAACCTGCTCTGGCAGTATGCTTCTCTTAGTTTTCAACTTCCACTGCAGGATACACCCCTGAGTGGCAATAAGTTTGCCCACAGGTGGAGCTAGATATGCCCTTTGGGCGGAGTTGGTCATGCCCCCTCTGCGGTGCGCCGAACATCACAAATCTCCCTGAAACTACTTTTCAAAAGTAGGCAAGTATGAAATAGTCTAGTTACCGCTCTGGGTACCACTACTAGGGAAACTTCATTGGGGGGACTACTACTGGGGGCACTAGATAAGGGGCTTACTACTGGGGGCACAATGGGTGGGTAGGGGCCCCAGTGCATTGCTTTGTCCAGGGCCCACACTGCTGTTAAGACAGCCCTGGAGACAGGTAGAAATTAGGCTATTCATCAAATTTCCGAAAATTATGTATTTTCGGAATTTGATGGTGTTACTACACGCCACTCTGAGGCGGCGTATAGCGGGTTACACTTACCTGCTTTCAGCTGGGCAGGTTCTCCTACGGCTCGCTCCGTCGCTCCCTTGTCCCTCCTCCGGCTCCGGCTGCTGTTCCAACTGTGTTCTTCCAGCAGAACACAGTAAAGTTTATATATATACCTCCTGATGACGAGTTGAAATAAACTCGAAACGTTGAAGATGCAGTCTCTGTTTCACTGATAAAAAACTGTGTCCGACGAGTGCCGCTGTACGTGGATGGATGTTTGTATTTATTGGTCTGGCAGGCACCATGGTCTTATAACAGAATTGAAGGGAGTGCCAATCGCACTGGATTTCTATATATATATATATATATATATATAATTATATATATATATGTATCCAAATCCCGGCATATATAACTTCACCGGGTGCCCTCCACAGTAAATGCCTGCAAGCAGGAACCTCCGTTGTATATAAATCCCAATGGCGGCACTCCGGATAAATAAATCACAGACACAGCATAGCTATGTTTAGCAATGTTTCAGCGCTCCTTCGCTTTTATCAAGCCAATACAAAAAATATACAAACACTTACCAGTATATATAGCAAGCACCCCGCAAGTGTACCCATTAGCTGCTCCACGTGTCCGACGCTCTAAGGCAGTCGCACCGGAAGTTACATCATAATGGTCCGTGTAACCATAGTGATGTTACAACAAGTAAATTTTAATAGTGTCAGATATTTAACAACAAACTATAACGACGATAACCCTTATAACGTAAATGGGCTAATTAGAAGCATGAATGTGAAAATTGCTTATTAGTGCAAATATCAAGTGATCCATTTAAACAATCTTAAAACACTCCGTGAGGGTCATGCCATATTATATGGCTATGTCACTCAACGCAAAGTGGATAAAAGACACATAATAAACATACAACACAAACCACATAAATACACACAATTAAAAGATAATTATTACAGAACATATACAAATGATCTGAGCAACATCATAACAATGATCGGTGAAACGTTGCTAAACATAGCTATGCTGTGTCTGTGATTTATTTATCCGGAGTGCCGCCATTGGGATTTATATATATATATATATTTTTACTTTACTGTTTTCTCCTCTTTAGAAGGGAGGTCAGTGTCCGTGGCTGCAGCGGCCAGGTAGGTGGGGGACAGGGAGGTGAGCGGAGGGGAGGGGGGTTACAGAATTACCGCAGCTGTAGGCAGTGCTGCGTATTGCACTGATTTTGTGAATATAACGGCACATGCACAGCACTGATTACAGCTGCGATAAGTTAGTGTAGAGAGGGAAAACTATCTATTTCCCGAAAAGCTGTCATCTCAAAAATAACATCTTTTCGGAATAGATAGTGATGGAGAGGAGGAATGATGGATTCCTCCGGTAATGAGGTAGAACTCCATGCGAGATCTAAACCTAATTACCTCCATAGATTTTTTAGTTATGATGAATAGGCCCCATAGTCTAGATTTTACTATCACTTATATATTGGGGCACTCTGTATAACATTGCCTTGTAGTTATTTTTCTACATTATTCTCTTTTTATTACTGAAAGTTCATGTGAATCCAGTTATGATTGATGTATATGTATGATAGCTATAACTCAGTAGCATTGCTATGGTTACGGTGACATCATACACCTATCCTGTGACATCACAGAGCCTCATCCTGTAACATTCTGTCTACAGTTGCTGCAATGTACAGTTACTGGCCAGGAAGGAGGAAGGTAAGTCCTACATAGCAGGGTATGATGGCGGTGGGTAAGGAAGGCAGGGTGCAGTGTATTAGGGTGATAACAAGACAATATAGAACAGGGACTATATGTACAAGGACACATAATTAGGAGAAGTACAGGAAGAAATGACACATTTAGGAACGAATATTCATAATGTAGTGTTAGAGAAATGAAGAGGGCAGTATGGATGATAAACACACATAAAGTAGCTGGAAGAACAGAAACTTATAGCATGGACGAGGAAAAGACACGAGAACTATCCACGTGATACAGTAACAGGACGGTGCAGAGTGAGGAGGGCTGGCAGAGGGATCATTAGTAATACAATGGGCTGTGAGGAGGGACAGGGCGATGGGGTGAGAGACAGACAGGGCAGATAAATGTATTTGTAGCAGTGGGGTGTGGGGGTGTGATGAGAGCACAGTACAAAACATAGGGGTCTATTTACTAAGCAGTGTTAGGAGACAGAGTGAAAAGTGATAAGAAAGTGATAAGGTGCCAGCCAATCAGCTCCTAACTGCCATCTCATAGGCTGCGTTTGAAAAATTGCAGTTAGGAGCTGATTGGCTGGCACCTTATCACTTTCTTATCACTTTTCACTCTGTCTCCTAACACTGCTTAGTAAATAGATCCCTGTATCTTTGCCTGTGCAAATATTAAGGGCTCCATTTACCAACAATACATAACCCTTTTAGCACCCGCTATTTAACAATCTATCTAACATTATCACTGTTTATTACTGTTCGCTCCTGACATCTTTAGATGACGCATATGCAGACTGACCATCGCACATACGCATGACATAGAAGCCCGTTGCTGGCAGCGTTAGGCTGCTAGCAGCTAAGCCGGGGGGACGTCACTGGACCTCGCCGGCGAGTGAACTTATTTATATAATCCTCACATTAGGGGGAATAAAATTGGCCCTTTTGGCAATTGTTCATATTTTAGGCATTATCAATGTCCTCAATAGTTGGAAAATCAGATTAACCTATTTACATAGAGAGATTTTTCCTCTTCACAACCAAATCAATGTTTACAGGTTGTCACTCTGCTTCTTCTTATACTAACAATGTATTCTCCTCTCTTTCTCCAACTGCTGATCTTTGGTAAGTATTGGAAAGTATTGAACCTCTCCCTTTATCTAGTTATACACCTCTTAATGCCCAGAGGGACGGGCGATCCTGAAGCCATGGTTCCCCAGAGGTTTCCTCCACAGGGGGTTTTTCCTCTCCTGAGTGCTGAAGGATGACTCTTCGTGAGTCTAGAGGTTGCCCTAGTATGAGGCTGTTATGCCATTATAATCACCATCATTCACCTGTCTCTCCAGCTCACACCCCTGCGTATCTCCAGCTCACACCCCTGCGTCTCTCCAGCTCACACCCCTGCGTCTCTCCAGCTCACACCCCTGCGTCTCTCCAGCTCACACCCCTGCATCTCTCTGGCTCACACCCCTGCATCTCTGCAGCTCACACCCCTGCGTCTCTCCGGCTCACATCCCTGCATCTCTCTGGCTCACACCCCTGCATCTCTCTGGCTCACACCCCTGCGTCTCTTCCCCTCACACTCCTGCGTATCTCCACCTCGCACCCCTGAATCACTCCACCTCACACCCCTGCGTCTCCACTCTCTGGCTCACACCTCTGCATATCTCCATATCAAATCCCTACGTCTCTCCAGCTCACACCCCTGCGTCTTTTTAGCTCACACCCTGCGTTTCTTTAGTTCATGTCTCTGTGCGTCCCAGGCAGGGTGCGGCCACTCTGGGTGCTGCGAGAGTAGCTAAAGCCGGTGCATCCCAGACAGGGTGTGGCCACTCTGGGTGCTGCGAGAGTAGCTAGGGCCGGAACGTCCCAGGCAAGGTGCAACCACGCTGGGTGCTACGATAGTAGCTAAAGCCGGTGCGTCCCAGGCAGGGTGCGGCCACTCTGGGTGCTGCGAGAGTAGCTAGGTCTGGCACGTCCCAGGCAAGGTGCAACCACGCTGGGTGCTACGATAGTAGCTAAAGCCGGTGCATCCCAGGCAGGGTGTGGCCACTCTGGGTGCTGCGAGACTAGCTAGGGCCGGCGAGTCCCAGGCAAGGTGCAACCACGCTGGGTGCTACGATAGTAGCTAAAGCCGGTGCGTCCCAGGCAGGGTGCGGCCACTCTGGGTACTGCGAAATTAGCTAGGGCTGTCGCGTGCCAGGCAAGGTGCAGCCACGCTGGGTGCTACGAGAGTAGCTAAAGGCATTGCGTCCCAGGCAAGGTGCGGCCACTCTGGGTGCTGCGAGACTAGCTAGGGCCGGCGCGTCCCAGGGCAAGGTGCAACCACGCTGGGTGCTACAAGAGTAGCTAAAGCCGGTGCGTCCCAGGCAGGGTGTGGCCACTCTGGATGCTGCGAGACTAGCTAGGGCCGGCGCGTCCCAGGCAAGGTGCAACCACTCTGGGTGCTACAAGAGTAGCTAAAGCCATTGCGTCCCAGGCAAGGTGTGGCCACTCTGGGTGCTGTGAGACTAGCTAGGGCTGGCGCGTCCCAGGCAAGGTGCAACCACGCTGGGTGCTATGATAGTAGCTAAAGCCGGGGCGTCCCAGGCAGGGTGCGGCCACTCTGGGTGCTGCGAAACTAGCTAGGGCTGTTGCGTGCCAGGCAAGGTGCAACCACACTGGGTGCTATGAGAGTAGCTAAATCCAGTGCATCCCAGGCAAGGTGCGGCCACTCCGGGTGCTGCGAGACAACCTGGTGCCGGGGCATCCCAGGCAAGGTGCAACCACACTGGGTGCTACGAGAGTAGCTAAAGCCATTGCATCCCAGGCAAGGTGTGGCCACTCTGGGTGTTGTGAGACTAGCTAGGCCCGGCGCGTTTCAGGCAAGGTGCAACCACGCTGGGTGCTACGAGAGTAGCTAAAGCCATTGCGTCCCAGGCAAGGTGAGGCCACTCTGGGTGCTGTGAGACTAGCTAGGGCCGGCGTGTCCCAGGCAAGGTGCAACTACGCTGGGTGCTACGATAGTAGCTAATGCCAGTGCATCCCAGGCAGGGTGCGGCCACTCTGGGTGCTGCGAAACTAGCTAGGGCTGTCGCGTGCCAGGCAAGGTGCAACCACACTGGGTGCTATGAGAGTAGCTAAATCCAGTGCATCCCAGGCAAGGTGCGGCCACTCTGGGTGCTGCGAGACTAGCTAGGGCCGGCGCGTCCCAGGCAAGGTGCTACCACGCTGGGTGCTACGAGAGTAGCTAAAGCCATTGCATACCAGGCAAGGTGCGGCCACTCTGGGTGCTGTGAGACTAGCTAGGGCCGGCGCGTCCCAGGCAAGGTGCAACCACTCTGGGTGCTACGAGTGTAGCTAAAGCCATTGTGTCCCAGGCAAGGTGTGGCCACTCTGGGTGCTGTGAGACTAGCTAGGGCCGGCGCGTCCCAGGCAAGGTGCAACCACTCTGGGTGCTACGATAGTAGCTAAAGCCGGTGCGTCCCAGGCAGGGTGCGGCCACTCTGGGTGCTGCGAAACTAGCTAGGGCTGTCGCGTGCCAGGCAAGGTGCAACCACACTGGGTGCTATGATAGTAGCTAAATCCAGTGCATCCCAGGCAAGGTGCGGGCACTCCGGGTGCTGCGAGACTAGCTAAAGCCGGCACGTCCCAGGCAAGGTGCAACCACGCTGGGTGCTACGAGAGTAGCTAAAGCCATTGCATACCAGGCAAGGTGCGGCCACTCTGGGTGCTGTGAGACTAGCTAGGGCCGGCGCGTCCCAGGCAAGGTGCAACCACTCTGGGTGCTACGAGAGTAGCTAAAGCCATTGCGTCCCAGGCAAGGTGTGGCAACTCTGGGTGCTGTGAGACTAGCTAGGGCCGGCGCGTCCCAGGCAAGGTGCAACCACTCTGGGTGCTACGATAGTAGTTAAAGCCGGTGCGTCCCAGGCAGGGTGCGGCCACTCTGGGTGCTGCAAAACTAGCTAGGGCTGTCGCGTGCCAGGCAAGGTGCAACCACACTGGGTGCTATGAGAGTAGCTAAATCCTGTGCATCCCAGGCAAGGTGCGGCCACTCTGGGTGCTGCGAGAGTAGCTAAAGCCATTGCATACCAGGCAAGGTGCGGCCACTCTGGGTGCTGTGAGACTAGCTAGGGACGGCGCGTCCCAGGCAAGGTGCAACCACTCTGGGTGCTACGAGAGTAGCTAAAGCCATTGCGTCCCAGGCAAGGTGTGGTCACTCTGGGTGCTGCGAGAGTAGCTAGGTCCGGCACGTCCCAGGCAAGGTGCAACCACGCTGGGTGCTACGATAGTAGCTAAAGCCGGTGCATCCCAGGCAGGGTGTGGCCACTCTGGGTGCTGCGAGACTAGCTAGGGCCGGCGAGTCCAAGGCAAGGTGCAACCACGCTGGGTGCTACGATAGTAGCTAAAGCCGGTGCGTCCCAGGCAGGGTGCGGCCACTCTGGGTGCTGCGAAATTAGCTAGGGCTGTCGCATGCCAGGCAAGGTGCGGCCACTCTGGGTGCTGCGAGACTAGCTAGGGCCGGCGCGTCCCAGGGCAAGGTGCAACCACGCTGGGTGCTACAAGAGTAGCTAAAGCCGGTGCGTCCCAGGCAGGGTGTGGCCACTTTGGATGCTGCGAGACTAGCTAGGGCCGGCGCGTCCCAGGCAAGGTGCAACCACTCTGGGTGCTACAAGAGTAGCTAAAGCCATTGCGTCCCAGGCAAGGTGTGGCCACTCTGGGTGCTGTGAGACTAGCTAGGGCCGGCGCGTCCCAGGCAAGGTGCAACCACGCTGGGTGCTATGATAGTAGCTAAAGCCGGGGCGTCCCAGGCAGGGTGCGGCCACTCTGGGTGCTGCGAAACTAGCTAGGGCTGTTGCGTGCCAGGCAAGGTGCAACCACACTGGGTGCTATGAGAGTAGCTAAATCCAGTGCATCCCAGGCAAGGTGCGGCCACTCCGGGTGCTGCGAGACAACCTGGTGCCGGGGCATCCCAGGCAAGGTGCAACCACACTGGGTGCTACGAGAGTAGCTAAAGCCATTGCATCCCAGGCAAGGTGTGGCCACTCTGGGTGTTGTGAGACTAGCTAGGCCCGGCGCGTTTCAGGCAAGGTGCAACCACGCTGGGTGCTACGAGAGTAGCTAAAGCCATTGCGTCCCAGGCAAGGTGTGGCCACTCTGGGTGCTGTGAGACTAGCTAGGGCCGGCGTGTTCCAGGCAAGGTGCAACTACGCTGGGTGCTACGATAGTAGCTAATGCCAGTGCGTCCCAGGCAGGGTGCGGCCACTCTGGGTGCTGCGAAACTAGCTAGGGCTGTCACGTGCCAGGCAAGGTGCAACCACACTGGGTGCTATGAGAGTAGCTAAATCCAGTGCATCCCAGGCAAGGTGCGGCCACTCTGGGTGCTGCGAGACTAGCTAGGGCCGGCGCGTCCCAGGCAAGGTGCTACCACGCTGGGTGCTACGAGAGTAGCTAAAGCCATTGCATACCAGGCAAGGTGCGGCCACTCTGGGTGCTGTGAGACTAGCTAGGGCCGGCGCGTCCCAGGAAAGGTGCAACCACTCTGGGTGCTACGAGTGTAGCTAAAGCCATTGCGTCCCAGGCAAGGTGTGGCCACTCTGGGTGCTGTGAGACTAGCTAGGGCCGGCGCGTCCCAGGCAAGGTGCAACCACTCTGGGTGCTACGATAGTAGCTAAAGCCGGTGCGTCCCAGGCAGGGTGCGGCCACTCTGGGTGCTGCGAAACTAGCTAGGGCTGTCGCGTGCCAGGCAAGGTGCAACCACACTGGGTGCTATGATAGTAGCTAAATCCAGTGCATCCCAGGCAAGGTGCGGGCACTCCGGGTGCTGCGAGACTAGCTAAAGCCGGCACGTCCCAGGCAAGGTGCAACCACGCTGGGTGCTACGAGAGTAGCTAAAGCCATTGCATACCAGGCAAGGTGCGGCCACTCTGGGTGCTGTGAGACTAGCTAGGGCCGGCGCGTCCCAGGCAAGGTGCAACCACTCTGGGTGCTACGAGAGTAGCTAAAGCCATTGCGTCCCAGGCAAGGTGTGGCAACTCTGGGTGCTGTGAGACTAGCTAGGGCCGGCGCGTCCCAGGCAAGGTGCAACCACTCTGGGTGCTACGATAGTAGTTAAAGCCGGTGCGTCCCAGGCAGGGTGCGGCCACTCTGGGTGCTGCAAAACTAGCTAGGGCTGTCGCGTGCCAGGCAAGGTGCAACCACACTGGGTGCTATGAGAGTAGCTAAATCCAGTGCATCCCAGGCAAGGTGCGGCCACTCTGGGTGCTGCGAGACTAGCTAGGGCCGGCGCATCCCAGGCAAGGTGCAACCACGCTGGGTGCTACGAGAGTAGCTAAAGCCATTGCATACCAGGCAAGGTGCAGCCACTCTGGGTGCTGTGAGACTAGCTAGGGCCGGCGCGTCCCAGGCAAGGTGCAACCACTCTGGGTGCTACGAGAGTAGCTAAAGCCATTGCGTCCCAGGCAAGGTGTGGCCACTCTGGGTGCTGTGAGACTAGCTAGGGCCGGCGCATCCCAGGCAAGGTGCAACCACTCTGAGTGCTACGATAGTAGCTAAAGCCGGTGCGTCCCAGGCAGGGTGCGGCCACTCTGGGTGCTGCGAAACTAGCTAGGGCTGTCGCGTGCCAGGCAAGGTGCAACCACTCTGGGTGCTACGAGAGTAGCTAAAGCCATTGCGTCCCAGGCAAGGTGTGGCCACTCTGGGTGCTGTGAGACTAGCTAGGGCCGGCGCGTCCCAGGCAAGGTGCAACCACTCTGAGTGCTACGATAGTAGCTAAAGCCGGTGCGTCCCAGGCAGGGTGCGGCCACTCTGGGTGCTGCGAAACTAGCTAGGGCTGTCGCGTGCCAGGCAAGGTGCAACCACACTGGGTGCTATGAGAGTAGCTAAATCCAGTGCATCCCAGGCAAGGTGCGGGCACTCCGGGTGCTGCGAGACTAGCTAGGGCCGGCGCGTCCCAGGCAAGGTGCAACCATGCTGGGTGCTACGAGAGTAGCTAAAGCCATTGCATATCAGGCATGGTGTGGCCACTCTGGGTGCTGTGAGACTAGCTAGGGCCGGCGCGTCCCAGGCAAGGTGCAACCACTCTGGGTGCTACGATAGTAGCTAAAGCCGGTGCGTCCCAGGCAGGGTGCGGCCACTCTGGGTGCTGCGAAACTAGCTAGGGCTGTCGCGTGCCAGGCAAGGTGCAACCACACTGGGTGCTATGAGAGTAGCTAAATCCAGTGCATCCCAGGCAAGGTGCGGGCACTCCGGGTGCTGCGAGACTAGCTAAAGCCGGCACGTCCCAGGCAAGGTGCAACCACGCTGGGTGCTACGAGAGTAGCTAAAGCCATTGCATACCAGGCAAGGTGCGGCCACTCTGGGTGCTGTGAGACTAGCTAGGGCCGGCGCGTCCCAGGCAAGGTGCAACCACTCTGGGTGCTACGAGAGTAGCTAAAGCCATTGCGTCCCAGGCAAGGTGTGGCAACTCTGGGTGCTGTGAGACTAGCTAGGGCCGGCGCGTCCCAGGCAAGGTGCAACCACTCTGGGTGCTACGATAGTAGCTAAAGCCGGTGCGTCCCAGGCAGGGTGCGGCCACTCTGGGTGCTGCAAAACTAGCTAGGGCTGTCGCGTGCCAGGCAAGGTGCAACCACACTGGGTGCTATGAGAGTAGCTAAATGCAGTGCATCCCAGGCAAGGTGCGGCCACTCTGGGTGCTGCGAGACTAGCTAGGGCCGGCGCATCCCAGGCAAGGTGCAACCACGCTGGGTGCTACGAGAGTAGCTAAAGCCATTGCATACCAGGCAAGGTGCGGCCACTCTGGGTGCTGTGACACTAGCTAGGGCCGGCGCGTCCCAGGCAAGGTGCAACCACTCTGGGTGCTACGAGAGTAGCTAAAGCCATTGCGTCCCAGGCAAGGTGTGGCCACTCTGGGTGCTGTGAGACTAGCTAGGGCCGGCGCGTCCCAGGCAAGGTGCAACCACTCTGAGTGCTACGATAGTAGCTAAAGCCGGTGCGTCCCAGGCAGGGTGCGGCCACTCTGGGTGCTGCGAAACTAGCTAGGGCTGTCGCGTGCCAGGCAAGGTGCAACCACACTGGGTGCTATGAGAGTAGCTAAATCCAGTGCATCCCAGGCAAGGTGCGGGCACTCCGGGTGCTGCAAGACTAGCTAGGGCCGGCGCGTCCCAGGCAAGGTGCAACCACGCTGGGTGCTACGAGAGTAGCTAAAGCCATTGCATATCAGGCAAGGTGCGGCCACTCTGGGTGCTGTGAGACTAGCTAGGGCCGGCGCGTCCCAGGCAAGGTGCAACCACTCTGGGTGCTACGAGAGTAGCTAAAGCCATTGCGTCCCAGGCAAGGTGTGGCAACTCTGGGTGCTGCGAGACTAGCTAGGGCCGGCGCGTCCCAGGCAAGGTGCTACCACGCTGGGTGCTACGAGAGTAGCTAAAGCCATTGCATACCAGCAAGGTGCGGCCACTCTGGGTGCTGTGAGACTAGCTAGGGCCGGCGCGTCCCAGGCAAGGTGCAACCACTCTGGGTGCTACGAGTGTAGCTAAAGCCATTGCGTCCCAGGCAAGGTGTGGCCACTCTGGGTGCTGTGAGACTAGCTAGGGCCGGCGCGTCCCAGGCAAGGTGCAACCACTCTGGGTGCTACGATAGTAGCTAAAGCCGGTGCGTCCCAGGCAGGGTGCTGCCACTCTGGGTGCTGCGAAACTAGCTAGGGCTGTCGTGTGCCAGGCAAGGTGCAACCACACTGGGTGCTATGAGAGTAGCTAAATCCAGTGCATCCCAGGCAAGGTGCGGGCACTCCGGGTGCTGCGAGACTAGCTAAAGCCGGCACGTCCCAGGCAAGGTGCAACCACGCTGGGTGCTACGAGAGTAGCTAAAGCCATTGCATACCAGGCAAGGTGCGGCCACTCTGGGTGCTGTGAGACTAGCTAGGGCCGGCGCGTTTCAGGCAAGGTGCAACCACTCTGGGTGCTACGAGAGTAGCTAAAGCCATTGCGTCCCAGGCAAGGTGTGGCAACTCTGGGTGCTGTGAGACTAGCTAGGGCCGGCGCGTCCCAGGCAAGGTGCAACCACTCTGGGTGCTACGATAGTAGCTAAAGCCGGTGCGTCCCAGGCAGGGTGCGGCCACTCTGGGTGCTGCGAAACTAGCTAGGGCTGTCGCGTGCCAGGCAAGGTGCAACCACACTGGGTGCTATGAGAGTAGCTAAATCCAGTGCATCCCAGGCAAGGTGCGGGCACTCCGGGTGCTGCGAGACTAGCTAGGGCCGGCACGTCCCAGGCAAGGTGCAACCACGCTGGGTGCTACGAGAGTAGCTAAAGCCATTGCATATCAGGCAAGGTGCGGCCACTCTGGGTGCTGTGAGACTAGCTAGGGCCGGCGCATCCCAGGCAAGGTGCAACCACTCTGGGTGCTACGAGAGTAGCTAAAGCCATTGCGTCCCAGGCAAGGTGTGGCAACTCTGGGTGCTGTGAGACTAGCTAGGGCCGGCGCGTCCCAGGCAAGGTGCAACCACTCTGGGTGCTACGATAGTAGCTAAAGCCGGTGCATCCCAGGCAGGGTGCTGCCACTCTGGGTGCTGCGAAACTAGCTAGGGCTGTCGCGTGCCAGGCAAGGTGCAACCACACTGGGTGCTATGAGAGTAGCTAAATCCAGTGCATCCCAGGCAAGGTGCGGCCACTCTGGGTGCTGCGAGACTAGCTAGGGCCGGCGCGTCCCAGGCAAGGTGCAACCACGCTGGGTGCTACGAGAGTAGCTAAAGCCATTGCATCCCAGTCAAGGTGCGGCCACTCTGGGTGCTGTGAGACTAGCTAGGGCCGGCGCGTTTCAGGCAAGGTGCAACCACGCTGGGTGCTACGAGAGTAGCTAAAGCCATTGCGTCCCAGGCAAGGTGTGGCCACTCTGGGTGCTGTGAGACTAGCTAGGGCCGGCGCGTCCTAGGCAATATGCAACCACGCTGGGTGCTACGATAGTAGCTAAAGCCGGTGCGTCCCAGGCAGGGTGCGGCCACTCTGGGTGCTGCGAAACTAGCTAGGGCTGTCGCGTGCCAGGCATGGTGCAACCACACTGGGTGCTATGAGAGTAGCTAAATCCAGTGCCTCCCAGGCAAGGTGCGGCCACTCTGGGTGCTGCGAGACTAGCTAGGGCAGGCGCGTCCCAGGCAAGGTGCGGCCACTCTGGGTGCTGTGAGACTAGCTAGGGCCGGCGCGTTTCAGGCATGTTGCAGCCACGCTGGGTGCTATGAAAGTAGCTAAATCCAGTGCCTCCCAGGCAGGGTGTGGCCACCCTGGGTGCTGCGAGACTAGCTAGGTCCAGCGCGTCCCAGGCAAAGTGCAACCACTCTGGGTGCTACGATAGTAGCTAAAGCCGGTGCGTCACAGGCAGGGTGCGGCCACTCTGGGTGCTGCGAAACTAGCTAGGGCTGTCGCGTGCCAGGCAAGGTGCAACCACACTGGGTGCTATGAGAGTAGCTAAATCCAGTGCATCCCAGGCAAGGTGCGGGCACTCCGGGTGCTGCGAGACTAGCTAGGTCCAGCGCGTCCCAGGCAAAGTGCAACCACTCTGGGTGCTACGATAGTAGCTAAAGCCGGTGCGTCCCAGGCAGGGTGCGGCCACTCTGGGTGCTGCGAAACTAGCTAGGGCTGTCGCGTGCCAGGCAAGGTGCAACCACACTGGGTGCTATGAGAGTAGCTAAATCCAGTGCATCCCAGGCAAGGTGCGGGCACTCCGGGTGCTGCGAGACTAGCTAGGGCCGGCGCGTCCCAGGCAAGGTGCAACCATGCTGGGTGCTACGAGAGTAGCTAAAGCCATTGCATACCAGGCAAGGTGCGGCCACTCTGGGTGCTGTGAGACTAGCTAGGGCCGGCGCGTCCCAAGCAAGGTGCAACCACTCTGGGTGCTACGAGAGTAGCTAAAGCCATTGCGTCCCAGGCAAGGTGTGGCAACTCTGGGTGCTGTGAGACTAGCTAGGGCCGGCGCGTCCCAGGCAAGGTGCAACCACTCTGGGTGCTACGATAGTAGCTAAAGCCGGTGCGTCCCAGGCAGGGTGCGGCCACTCTGGGTGCTGCGAAACTAGCTAGGGCTGTCACGTGCCAGGCAAGGTGCAACCACACTGGGTGCTATGAGAGTAGCTAAATCCAGTGCATCCCAGGCAAGGTGCGGCCACTCTGGGTGCTGCGAGACTAGCTAGGGCCGGCTCATCCCAGGCAAGGTGCAACCACGCTGGGTGCTACGAGAGTAGCTAAAGCCATTGCATCCCAGGCAAGGTGCGGCCACTCTGGGTGCTGTGAGACTAGCTAGGGCCGGCGCGTTTCAGGCAAGGTGCAACCACGCTGGGTGCTACGAGAGTAGCTAAAGCCATTGCGTCCCAGGCAAGGTGTGGCCACTCTGGGTGCTGTGAGACTAGCTAGGTCCAGCGCGTCCCAGGCAAAGTGCAGCCATGCTGGGTGCTGCGAGACTAGCTAGGGCCTGCGCGTCCTAGGCAAGGTGCAACCGCGCTGGGTGCTATGAGAGTAGCTAAATCCAGTGCGTCCCAGGCAGGTTGCATCCACTCTGGGTGATGCGAGACTATCTACGGCCAACGCATCCCAGGCAAAGTGCAGCCATGCTGGGTGCTATGAGAGTAGCTAAAGCCAGTGCGTCCCAGGCAGGGTGCGGCCTCTCTGGGTGCTGCGAGACTAGCTATGGCCAACGCGTCCCAGGCAAAGTGCAGCCACTCTGGGTGCTGCGAGACTAGCTAGGGCCGGCACATCTTTCCAGTGTATACTTCTGCATTTCTTCAGCTCACACCCCTGTGTCTCTCCAGCTCACACCCCTGTGTCTCTCCAGCTCACGCCCCTGCATCTCTCCAGCTTAGCTACCTGCGTCTCTCCAGTTCACTCTTCTGCGTCGTCATTCCGCATGATAGTCATTCCGCATGATAAATTGTTTTTATAGTTTAACAAACAATAAAAAATGTTTTATGTATTCATTGACAGAGTCTCTATTCTTTACTGAATACCACTTTCACAGAGTTCACAAATTACTACTGATATGATTGTTACTCTACTGTGCTGCTAGTGCTCCTGAGCAGCTATATAACAGCTAGACACATTTATATTCTATATTTAGCAGCCGTGGAGGTTTATTTAATAAGTGTCAGGTTGTACCTACACTTCTGTTCGTGCTTATACCCGATATTTAAAAGATCAGTGCCCTTTTAATTATTGGGCATAAACAGGAACAGAAGTGTCGGATTGTAAACTTCACAAATAAACCCCTCGAAGAAGGATAAAGTGGAGAAGCCGTCCAAAGCAGCCAATCAGCTTCTGTCATTTATCTAGCACAATATTTGAAATGACAGTTAAAACCTGATTGGTTGCTTTGGATAACTTAACCATTTTATCTCTCTCCAAGACTTGATACATCTCCCCGACTGTTTTATGTCCCCCTTTCACTTAATTAGCAAGTTCAATTATTATTATTAACAATGTTATTGTCTTGGGAAATTCACAGTATAACATGTAATGTAAAAATAATAATAATAATAATAAAAAAAATATTTATATAGTACTGTTCTTCAATAGGTCTCAAGGTGCTTAAACAGGGGTTTCCATCTTCAGATAGCTTTGTTTTATGATTCAGGGGCCTATTCATCATCACTTAATTTAAACAAAAGCTGGTGAAAATTAACATTTTCCCCTAGTTTTGTATAATATAAGTGTCAGGGCCATTCATCATTGCTGTAACGCAGGAGAAATCACTCATATCTCGTGGTTACAAATCTGCGCCGATAATTTGCACAGTCCCCATACTATATTATGGGGATGTAAAGATTATGTAATTCACCAAGTTCCGAAAATGCTTTTTTTTCGGAATTTGACAGTGAAGCTGTACGCCACCCTGAGATGGCATACAGCCCCCGAATCTCTTCACAAGTTGCCATTTACAGGTAGTCAAGTGGTCCAAGGGTGCACTGGGTGCCCATAGTCTGCTGCACACCTTAGTAACCACAGTCTGCATGCCAAATGAAAAATTGGCAGGCTCGGAGGAGATGGCTGCGGTGACACTGGCCAGCGGGGTACAGTGATGGGACTGTAGTGGGAACACTGGCCAGCGGGGTACAGTGATGGGACTGGGGTGGGGACACTGGCAGGGGGGTACATTGATGGGACTGTGGTGGGGACACTGGCAGGGGGGTACAGTGATGGGACTGTGGTGGAGACACTGGCAGGGGGGTACAGGAGAGAGGGCTGTGGGACACTAACAAGCTCACCTCTGCTGCTTCTGTCTGGCGTCCTGCATTGGCTCCTCTCCTTGTTGGATCACCATCATTGCCTCAGTCTATCCTCCCCTCCAAGCTCCCCAACACACACTATGGCCACTTGAACAGCACAGCACACACTCTGGCCTCATAACGGGACATATGCTGTGTAATGAAATGTGTATTTAAAGTGTATATATATGTTCTTATATAATATATATATTAAATACACAATTCACTGTACTGCAAGTATGTGGTCAGACTAATCAGCACATGCGCAGTGTGAGGTAAGTCCTTAAAAGTACAATTTTTACGAAAATCTGACTTCGGAAAAATAGCAGCTTTTCGGAAGTGATACTTTTCTCATAGAGGCACGATGATAAGTGATAATTATGTAATGATGAAAGCCTCCAAAAAAAATGTTTAAACTCGCAGCGAGTTTAAAACATAAATATCACAAGTGATAAATAATTATGTAATGATGAATAGGCCCCTCAGGGAGAGAAGAGGACTGGGTGGTGGGTGGAGACTAGGGAAGGGCAAGGCTAAACAAAGGGTAGAGTGGGGTAAAAGGGGTGGGGCTTGATGGAGGCAAATGGGTGGAGTCTCAGCCAGGAGGGCTCATTGGAGAAGAGCCTTACTGCAGCACAATCCTCTCAGTGCACACTACATACACTGCATAGAGCACTGCTCAACACACAGTAGCAGCAGTGTTGGACTTGAGAGGGGGGCTTGGGGTTACTTGCCTCCTTTCCCCCCCTTACTCCGTCTCCACTGCGGGGGTTTCTAGTTTACTCTGGGGGAGGGATAGCTGCCTGCCTTTCCGGGGGCTTGGAGCCTTATAAATATGTATATATATCGTACATATGCATATATATATATATATATATATATGCATGTGTATCTATATATAAATATGTATGTATATCTACATATAATATTAAATATAATAAAAAATATATGTATTTGTTTATAAACATATATATATAATGTATTTATATATAATATGTATAATGTATATATATTATAAATATATAGAGAGAGCACGTTTGATTAAAATGGCATGTCTGAAACAAAGGCAAATAAAAGCATATTTGAATGAGATAGGAAGGGGCAGGTGCAAGATTCAAATTGTTGTCAGGGTGCATATATACAAACATAATAATTATAAAGCTAACCCACACTGGCCAACAATGGCGCAGCAGAATCCAGATTACATTATTTGTTTACACCCCCCACATCACTGGTCACACCCCCACATCACTGGTCACACCCCCACATCACTGGTCACACCCCCACATCACTGGTCACATTCCCACATCACTGGTCACACCCCCATATCACTGGTCACACCCCCACATCACTGGTCACACCCCCACATCACTGGTCACATCCCCATATCACTGGTCACACCCCCACATCACTGGTCACACCCCCACATCACTGGTCACATTCCCACATCACTGGTCACACCCCCACATCACTGGTCACACCCTCATATCACTGGTCACACCCCCACATCACTGGTCACACCCCCACATCACTGGTCACATTCCCACATCACTGGTCACACCCCCATATCACTGGTCACACCCCCACATCACTGGTCACACCCCCACATCACTGGTCACACCCCCACATCACTGGTCACATTCCCACATCACTGGTCACACCCCCACATCACTGGTCACACCCCCACATCACTGGTCACATTCCCACATCACTGGTCACACCCCCATATTACTGGTCACATTCCCACATCACTGGTCGCACCCCCACATCACTGGTCACACCCCCACATCACTGGTCACACCCTCACATCACTGGTCACACCCCAATATCAGAAGTCACACCCCCTAGGGAAGCACACAATAGGCCCTTCATAAATTTGAGCTCCAGGCCCGTGAGGACATTAATCTGGCACTGGTGATCTCAATTGCGATTACGCACGCAGTCTCACTGCGAAAATACTGAGCTTTTGAGGAGCTCAAGGGCCTGGTCCAGAGGCGTGTGCAACGCTGAGGTCCGCAGAGTTGAGAGATTTTTGTTGCTAGTGTGAAGGTGCAAATTATGCGTTACATAATGCGTATGCACAAAGGCGCTGTTTTCGATTGAAGTGTACAGTATCAGAAATGTTTTGGACAAGTGCTGGGCGTTCCTGGGCGGTGACTGTTACTAGAAATAATGTGTGTCGGGGTGTTGAAGCTACAGAGTTATAGAAGAAAAGAAATCAGTTACATAGCTACACTCTATCAATTCACATATGGATAAATGGATACGATTCCGTGACATCAAGTAAAGTTCCACCGTTATGTTATGGGTATGAATAATATCCGGATTACTAGTGTAAAAATATAAATGTCACAGAGATATTGTACAATGAATGTTTCCTGTAGAGACTTTGTGCCGTATTCAATTTGGAGCGAAAAGCCGTTCTCGTTCAGCTTCTTTTCGCCTGTGCGAAAACGCAATGCAATGTAACAAGCGAAAATGTTTTGAGGAAACCACTGTGTACACTTTGTACACCCACTTGACACAAACTGCGTCAAAAAAGCTTAAAAAACCCCACAAAGGACACCCCAAAAAAAGCACTTTGAATTTTTCCACCCACATTTTCAAAGTGGGGGTACAAATTCAAACACTAGTGAAATAGCATTTGGGGGGTCTAGAAGTATGGGGGAGGTGTTTTTTTGATTGCAGGTGTTTGCTGAAGGTGCGTTTTTGGCACTTTATAATGCTTGACCTTAGCGATTTTTAAATATGCTTGCTCCCATTTTCATGTACCTCAAATTTGATCGGACTAATTAATTTCACAAAAAAAAGTTGCAAAATGCTATTCTTCACCACTTGCTAAAAGACACTAAATAGCACCTATTGAGACCATTCAAAGACCCCAAATACCTTTTGCAGGGCTATTCAGGGGTACCCATAGTGAACCCCCATGTCAGAGCATCTTTAGGGGGGTGTCAGGCCGATTTCCCCAAAAACGACAGGACTTTTCGCCGATTTTGTTTTCGCCGGGGACGCGAGCTATAAGTTTTCAACAGCAAAATCTCCGATGATGGTGAAAAGTCCGGCAACAGACTTTTCACTCCAAAATGAATATGGCCCTAAGTAGTATTTGTTAAGTACACTTAAAATAGATGTATAAAGGTCTCCATGGTTTGAGAAGGAATCCTTAGTCTTAATCATGTATCAAATGATTCACAAATAGTGATAATTTTTATAACAATGACTCGTGTAGGAATGGTACTTTTAATAATTAGTACATAATATATAAAATTATTCTAATTGCAACATTCTGTGCCACCTTGACGTCCATTTGAACAAAATAACAGTTTTCTTCTTAGCATCGGATTAGAGGAGTACTGTTTTAAACCGGCGGGCATTTGAATTTGGTGCCGAGCGCGTGCCAATTGCGGCTTGTGGACCGGCAGCCAAAAGAAAGTGGCCGCAGCAAGCCCAACTCGGCGACCTGCGTCTTGGCTGGCTCCGCCCGCAGCGCCTGACGTCTGACTCCACTGGGCAGAAAAGTCAGTTCGGCAGCGGCGTGCGGAGGATGCAGACATTATGGGAAGAGCTCCGGGAGCTATGGAAGAGGCCAGAAGACGCCGTGCTCAAGACAGAAGAGCTCTGGCCACGGTGCCGCAGGCCAAGACGGGCCAGCAGCAGAAGAATGCAGTTGAGGACTGGACAGGTAGGCTACCATTAATCCCTCCCTAGACCACCAGGTTGTGGGCACTATGCCCGTGGGCTAAATAGGCCTGTGGCAATGATAGGGAGGGCGCCGTTTATTACCTTGCCCTGGGCGCCAAACACCCTAGTTACGCCCTGGCCCTGCTTTATGCCCATAAGTACACTATACCACCACCGTTGTACACTAGACCACCAGTGCTACTTTCTGTCAGAACTGCAATCATAGAAAAAATGAGATTTGCCCCCCAGCACACTGCAGCAAAAGCAATACTTAAATCCTATATGATAATAGCGATTCAGGGGTATTAGTTACATACATTTGCAAATATATGAATAAGCGCCAGGCCAATCGTCAAGGCTCCTCTATACTGGCGTCCCTAACATTAAGGGGTTCACGTCCGAGAAGCAAGGCACCCCAAAAAAGGCACCCCGCCCTTTACAAGCACCTGTGTTATGCAATTAAGCTGATTTGAGCAGCTACCATATTTTATTGCAGTTTGGAGAGGCATGAAGGGAGTCAGCATTAGGAGGATGTGCTGATCCTTGTAGTGCCATGTGGAGGTTTTTTGGGGTACCTCCAAGGTAAGTTATCTCTCAGCTTTTATATGTACTGTTATCATGCAGTACATCAATTGTAATTATATGACCCAGAGTGGGTGCTACCATTATGTAGCAATAATTATTTTGGGGTGAGCGTTTGGCAGTGGGGCCCCCAGGGGGGTTCTGACTGGACCTTTGTCATGGCATCACCACTTAATTCACATAAAATACTTTTATCACTTTTCTTTTCTATTTGTTTGTATATTATTTATGTCATTTTAATTCTTTCTTATTTCATTAACATTCATTGATTTATACTTACACATCTTTTCTTTACACTTCACTATCACCTTTTTCCCTTTTTCGTGTGATGCCCTGGGGATGGCCCTTGGTTGGAATTTGTTTGGGGTGCCTTGCTTCTCGGACGTGAACCCCTTAATGTTAGGGACGCCAGTATAGAGGAGCCTTGACAATTGGCCTGGCGCTTATTCATATATTTGCAAATGTATGTAACTAATACCTCTGAATCACTATTATCATGTAGGATTTAAGTATTGCTTTTGCTGCAGTGTGCTGGGGGGCAAATCTCTTTTTTCTGTGTTCAGTGTAAACCCCCCCCTTTACAAGCACCTGTGTTATGCAATTAAGCTGATTTGAGCAGCTACCATATTTTTTTGCAGAACTGCAATCATGCCTGGCATAATGGCCAGCAATACTTTAAGCTCCAGGCTTCTACAAACAGGATATTACATCTACCGCTGTTACCAGAGCCGGATTTAGATCTCATGGGACCATAAGCAGGATACCGGTTTAGGGTCCATCCCTCAAACAATACTACATGTACATATTTATTACAGGATGATATATATATATATATATATATAGCGGTCTAGTAACAGCTACAGAAACATACTACATATATTACAGTAGGCGCTGCTGGAGGTACACAAACACACACATATATATTAGGGGTGTGCACCAGCCACTTTTCGTGTTTTGTGTTTTGGTTTTGGATCTGGATCTTTCTTCGTGTTTTGGATCTGGATTGGTTTTGCCAAAACCACCCTTCCGTGTTTTGGGTTCTGGGTTTTGTGTTTTGGATCTGTATTTTTTTGAAAAAAAGCATAAAAACAGCTAAAATCACAGAATTTGTAGGTTTTTCTGCTCCTATGCTATTATTAACCTCAATAACCTTAATTTCCACTCATTTCCAGTCTATTCTGAACACCTCACACCTCACAATAGTGTTTTTATGTCCAAAAGGTTGCACCGAGGTAGCTGGATGACTATGCTAAGCGACACGAGTGGGCGGCACAAACACGTGACCCATCTAGGCGTGATACTGCAGTGGCAGACAGGATGGCAGTTTGAAAAACTAGGCCCCAAACTGTACATAATGCAAAGAAAAAAAAGAGGTGCAAGATGGAATTGTCCTTGGGCCCTCCCACCCACCCTTATGTTGTATAAACAGGACATGCACACTTTAACAAACCAATCATTTCAGCGCCAGGGTCTGCCACACAACTGTGGCTGAAATGATTGGTTCGTTTGGGCCCCCACAAAACAAGCTGGCAATTAATGTGTCCCTGCACAAACTGGCTCTACGGAGGCAAGATGTCATCCTCATCCTCCTCATCCACCGATTCCTCACCCTCTTCAGTGTGTACATCCTCATCCTCACAAAGTATTAACTCGTCCCCACTTGAATCCACCACCACAGGTCCCTCTGTACGTTCTGGAGGCTGGTCTCCCTGGAAGAGCTGATAATTCATTTTGATGAACATCATCTTCTCCACATTCTGTGGAAGCAACCTCCTACGCCTTTCGCTGACAAGGTTCCCGGCTGCACTAAACACTCTTTCGGAGTACACACTGGAGGGGGGGCAACTCAGGTAAAATAGAGCCAGTTTGTACAGGGGCCTCCAAATTGCCTCTTTTTCCTGCCAGTACAGGTATGGACTGTCTGACATGCCTACTTGGATGCTGTCACCGATGTAATCCTCCACCATTCTGTCAATGGTGACAGTATCATATGCAGTGACAGTAGACATGTCAGAAATTGTTGCCAGGTCCTTCAGTCCGGACCAGATGTCCAAACTTGGTCCTGCCTGCCCTGCATCACCGCCAGCGGGATGCTTAGGATACCTAAGTTTTTTCCTGGCAGCCCCAGTTGCAGGAGAAAATGAAGAAGGAGCTGTTGATGTGTCACGTTCCGCTTCAGCTGACAGTGTGTTCACCAGCAGGTCTTTGCACCTCTGCAGGCTTGTGTCGGCCGGAAAGAGAGACACCACATAGGCTTTAAACCTAGGATCGAGCATGGTGGCCAAAATGTAGTGGTCTGATGTCAACAGATTGACCACCCTGGAATCCTGGCAAAGCGAATGAAGGGCTTCATCCACAAGTCCCACATGCCGAGCGGAATCGCTCCGTCTTAGCTCCTCCTTCACTTTCTCCAGCTGCTTCTGCAAAAGCCTGATGAGGGGAATGACCTGACTCAAGCTGGCAGTGTCTGAACTGACTTCACGTGTGGCAAGTTCGAAGGGCTGGAGAACCTTGCACAACACGGAAATCATTCTCCACTGCGCTTGAGTCAGGTGCATACCCCCTCCTTTGCCTATGTCATAGGTGGATGTATAGGCTTGAATGGCCTTTTGCTGCTCCTCCATCCTCTGAAGCATATAGAGGGTTGAGTTCCACCGCGTCACAACCTCTTGCTTCAGGTGATGGCGGGGCAGGTTCAAGAGTGTTTGCTGGCGCTCCTGTCTTCGGCACGCAGTCGCTGAATGGCGAAAGCGGCCTGAAATTTTTCGGGCCACCCAAAGCGTCTCCTGCACGCCCCTGTCGCTTTTCAGAAAATTCTGCACCACCAAGTTTATTGTGTGAGCAAAACATGGGACGTGCTGGAATTTGCCCAGATGTAATGCCCGCACAATATTGGTGGCGTTGTCAGATATCACAAATCCCCAGGAGAGTCTAAGTGGGGTAAGCCACTGGGCGATGATTTCCCTCAGTTTCTCTAAGAGGTTGTCGGCAGTGTGCCTCTTACTGAAACCGGTGATACACAGCGTAGCCTGCCTTGGAACGAGCTGGCGTTTCTGAGATGCTGCGACTGGTGACGCTGCTGCTGTTGCTGCGTAAGGTGATACATCTACCCATTGGGCTGTCACAGTCATATAGTCCTTAGTCTGCCCTGTTCCACTTGTCCACATGTCCGTGGTTAAGTGGACATTGGGTACAACGGCATTTTTCAGGACACTGAGGACACTTTTTCCGACGTTTCTTTACAGTCTCGGTATCGCCTGCCTAGTGAAGTGGAATCTAGACGGGATTTGGAACCGGGGACACATTACCTCCAGCAATTGTCTAAATCCCACTGCACTAATGGCGGATACCGGACGCACGTCTAACACCAACATAGCAGTCAAGGCCTCAGTTATACGTTTTGCTTCAGGATGACTGCTGTCGTACTTCATCCTCCTCGCTAAGGACTGTTGGAGGGTCAATTGTTTAGTAAAAGTAGTGGTGTTCCTACTTCCTCTCTGGGATGATGAACGACTCCCAGCAGCAGCAACAGCAGCAGCGGCAGCAGGAGGCGTAGCAATGCAGGATCCTCCGGAGGAATCTGGGATAGGAGAGTCAGTCATGCCAGTGACATGGCCTGCAGGACTACTTCCGATCCTGACTAAGGAGGAAATTGACGAGGAGGGAGTTGACGGTGTGGTTTGCAGGCGCTTGGATACAACAGGACAACGGGATTTAGGTGTCCCTGGACTGCTTACGGTCTTAGCCAAAGTTTCTGAACTTGACAGTAACTTATTATGAACGCGATGCAGGTGCCGTATAAGGGAGGATGTTCCTAGGTGGTTAACGTCCCTACCCCTACTTATTCCACCTTTACATAAGGTACATATGGCAAGACAGTTGTTGTCCGGATTTGGATAGAAATATTGCCAGACCAAAGAGGTGGAATGTTTGGTCTTCTGCCCAGGCATGACCGTGATGGGCTTTTTCATCCCACGGACAACAACTGTCTCCCCCGGAACCTGATTTAAACAAACCACATCACCATCAGAATCCTCCTCGCCAACTTCCTCCTCAGCGCCAGCTACACCAGTATCCTCATCCTGTTGTACTTCAACAGTGACATCTTCAATTTGCATATCAGCAAGTGGACTGTGGGTGCTCCTTTCAGCACTTGCAGGGGGCGTGCAAATGGTGGAAAGAGCCACCTCTTCCCGTCCAGTGCTGGGAAGGTCAGGCATCGCAACCACCACCACACTTGGACTCTCCTTGGGGATTTGTGATATCTTCTTAGAAAGCACAGTTCTTCGTTGTGCTTTTGCCAGCTTAACTCTTTTGATTTTTTTAGTGGGAGGAGGGCTTCCATCGTCATGTGAAGCTGAACCACTAGTCATGAACATACTAGGGATCGACCTTAGCCGTTCCTTGCCACTCCGTATCGTAAATGGCATATTGGCAAGTTTACGTTTCTCTTCAGCTGATTTAAATTTTTTTTTCAAGGTCATTTTCCTGAACTTTGTCATTTGGGATTGTATGTGCCCTCTATTATGACATTGGGCATCGGCCTTGGCAGACGACGTTGATGGCATGTTATCGTCTATGTCATGACTAGTGGCAGCAGCTTCAGCACTAGGAGGAAGTGGTTCTTGATCTTTCTCTATTTTATTTTTATCGGAGAAAGTTTGGTCCTCCATTTATGTTATATCGATTTGATCTATACGTGCGGCTAAACACAGAAAATATTTTTTTATTTTTGCTGGAGAGTAGTGCACTTTGTGGGTTACACCAGCCTTTAAGAAATGAGCCAGCCGGCTCTTTACTTATGGGACACAGGCGCACGCTTGGCACTACTTTGTTGATGCACGTGCGGCTACTGCGCACACAATTCACAAACACAGAAAATATATATTTTTTTGGTTTGGACTGGAGTGTACTTTGGGGGTTACAGCACCCTTTAACGGTCAAGCCAGCCGGCCCTTTACTTATGACACAGGCGCACGCTTGGCACTACTTTGTTGATGCACGTGCGGCTACTGCGCACACAATTCACAAACACAGAAAATATATATTTTTTTGGTTTGGACTGGAGTGTACTTTGGGGGTTACAGCACCCTTTAACGGTCAAGCCAGCCGGCCCTTTACTTATGACACAGGCGCACGCTTGGCACTACTTTGTTGATGCACGTGCGGCTACTGCGCACACAATTCACAAACACAGAAAATATATATTTTTTTGGTTTGGACAGGAGTGTACTTTGGGGGTTACAGCACCCTTTAACGGTCAAGCCAGCCGGCCCTTTACTTATGACACAGGCGCACGCTTGGCACTACTTTGTTGATGCACGTGCGGCTACTGCGCACACAATTCACAAACACAGAAAATATATATTTTTTTGGTTTGGACTGGGGTGTACTTTGGGGGTTACAGCACCCTTTAATGGTCAAGCCAGCCGGCCCTTTACTTATGACACAGGCGCACGCTTGGCACTACTTTGTTGATGCACGTGCAGCTACTGCGCACACAATTCACAAACACAGAAAATAATATAGTTTTTTGGTTTGGACTGGGGTGTACTTTGGGGGTTACAGCACCCTTTAATGGTCAAGCCAGCCGGCCCTTTACTTATGACACAGGTGCATGCTTGGCACTACTTTGTTGATGCACGTGCGGCTACTGCGCACACAATTCACAAACACAGAAAATATATATATTTTTGGTTTGGACTGGAGTGTACTTTGGGGGTTACAGCACCCTTTAATGGTCAAGCCAGCCGGCCCTTTACTTATGACACAGGCGCACGCTTGGCACTACTTTGTTGATGCACGTGCAGCTACTGCGCACACAATTCACAAACACAGAAAATAATATAGTTTTTTGGTTTGGACTGGGGTGTACTTTGGGGGTTACAGCACCCTTTAATGGTCAAGCCAGCCGGCCCTTTACTTATGACACAGGCGCACGCTTGGCACTACTTTGTTGATGCACGTGCGGCTACTGCGCACACAATTCACAAACACAGAAAATATATATTTTTTTGGTTTGGACTGGAGTGTACTTTGGGGGTTACAGCACCCTTTAACGGTCAAGCCAGCCGGCCCTTTACTTATGACACAGGCGCACGCTTGGCACTACTTTGTTGATGCACGTGCGGCTACTGCGCACACAATTCACAAACACAGAAAATATATATTTTTTTGGTTTGGACCAGAGTGTACTTTGGGGGTTACAGCGCCCTTTAACGGTCAAGCCAGCCGGCCCTTTACTTATGACACAGGCGCACGCTTGGCACTACTTTGTTGATGCACGTGCGGCTACTGCGCACACAATTCACAAACACAGAAAATATATATTTTTTTGGTTTGGACTGGAGTGTACTTTGGGAGTTACAGCACCCTTTAACGGTCAAGCCAGCCGGCCCTTTACTTATGACACAGGCGCACGCTTGGCACTACTTTGTTGATGCACGTGCGGCGACTGCGCACACAATTCACAAACACAGAAAATATATATTTTTGTGGTTTGGACTGGAGTGTACTTTGGGGGTTACAGCACCCTTTAACGGTCAAGCCACCTGGCCCTTTACTTATGACACAGGCGCACGCTTGGCACTACTTTGTTGATGCACGTGCGGCGACTGCGCACACAATTCACAAACACAGAAAATATTTTTTTTTTTGGTTTGTACTGGAGTGTACTTTGGGGGTTACAGCACCCTTTATCGGTCAAGCCAGCCGGCCCTTTACTTATGACACAGGCGCACGCTTGGCACTACTTTGTTGATGCACGTGCGGCTACTGCGCACACAATTCACAAACACAGAAAATATATATTTTTTTGGTTTGGACAGGAGTGTACTTTGGGGGTAACAGCACCCTTTAACGGTCAAGCCAGCCGGCCCTTTACTTATGATACAGGCGCACGCTTGGCACTACTTTGTTGATGCACGAGCGGCTACTGCGCACACAATTCACAAACACAGAAAATATATTTTTTTTTGGTTTGGACTGAAGTGTACTTTGGGGGTTACAGCACCCTTTAACGGTCAAGCCAGCCGGCCCTTTACTTATGACACAGGCGCACGCTTGACACTACTTTGTTGATGCACGTGCGGCTACTGCGCACACAATTCACAAACACAGAAAATATATATTTTTTTGGTTTGTACTGGAGTGTACTTTGGGGGTTACAGCACCCTTTAACGGTCAAGCCAGCCGGCCCTTTACTTATGACACAGGCGCACGCTTGGCACTACTTTGTTGATGCACGTGTGGCTACTGCGCACACAATTCACAAACACAGAAAATATATATTTTTTTGGTTTGGACTGGAGTGTACTTTGGGGGTTACAGCACCCTTTAACGGTCAAGCCAGCCGGCCCTTTACTTATGACACAGGCGCACGCTTGGCACTACTTTGTTGATGCACGTGCGGCTACTGCGCACACAATTCACAAACACAGAAAATATATATTTTTTTGGTTTTGACTGGAGTGTACTTTGGGGGTTACAGCATCCATTAATGGTCAAGCCAGCCGGCCCTTTACTTATGACACAGGCGCACGCTTGGCACTACTTTGTTGATGCACGTGCGGCTACTGCGCACACAATTCACAAACACAGAAAATATATATTTTTTTGGTTTGGATTGGAGTGTACTTTGGGGGTTACAGCACCCTTTAACGGTCAAGCCAGCCGGCCCTTTACGTATGACACAGGCGCACGCTTGGCACTACTTTGTTGATGCACGTGCGGCTACTGCGCACACAATTCACAAACACAGAAAATATATATTTTTGTGGTTTGGACTGGAGTGTACTTTGGGGGTTACAGCATCCTTTAATGGTCAAGCCAGCCGGCCCTTTACTTATGACACAGGCGCACGCTTGGCACTACTTTGTTGATGCACGTGCGGCTACTGCGCACACAATTCACAAACACAGAAAATATATTTTTTTTTGGTTTGGACTGGAGTGTACTTTGGGGGTTACAGCACCCTTTAATGGTCAAGCCAGCCGGCCCTTTACTTATGGCACAGGCGCACGCTTGGCACTACTTTGTTGATGCACGTGCGGCTACTGCGCACACAATTCACAAACACAGAAAATATATTTTTTTTTGGTTTGGACTGGAGCGTACTTTGGGGGTTACAGCACCCTTTAACGGTCAAGCCAGCCGGCCCTTTACTTATGACACAGGCGCACGCTTGGCACTACTTTGTTGATGCACGTGCGGCTACTGCGCACACAATTCACAAACACAGAAAATATATATTTTTTTGGTTTGGACTGGAGTGTACTTTGGGGGTTACAGCACCTTTTAACGGTCAAGCCAGCCCGCCCTTTACTTATGACACAGGCGCACGCTTGGCACTACTTTGTTGATGCACGTGCGGCTACTGCGCACACAATTCACAAACACAGAAAATATATATTTTTTTGGTTTGGACTGGAGTGTACTTTGGGGGTTACAGCACCCTTTAACGGTCAAGCCAGCCGGCCCTTTACTTATGACACAGGTGCACGCTTGCACTACTTTGTTTATGCACGTGCGGCTACTGCGCACACAATTCACAAACACAGAAAATATGTATTTTTTTGGTTTGGACTGGAGTGTACTTTGGGGGTTACAGCACCCTTTAATGGTCAAGCCAGCCGGCCCTTTACTTATGACACAGGCGCACGCTTGGCACTACTTTGTTGATGCACGTGCGGCTACTGCGCACACAATTCACAAACACAGAAAATATATATTTTTGTGGTTTGGACTGGAGTGTACTTTGGGGCTTACAGCACCCTTTAACGGTCAAGCCAGCCGGCCCTTTACTTATGACACAGGCGCACGCTTGGCACTACTTTGTTGATGCACGTGCTGCTACTGCGCACACAATTCACAAACACAGAAAATATATATTTTTTTGGTTTGGACTGGAGTGTACTTTGGGGGTTACAGCACCCTTTAACGGACAAGCCAGCCGGCCCTTTACTTATGACACAGGCGCACGGTTGGCACTACTTTGTTGATGCACGTGCGGCTACTGCGCACACAATTCACAAACACAGAAAATATATATTTTTTTGGTTTGGACTGGAGTGTACTTTGGGGGTTACAGCACCCTTTAACGGTCAAGCCAGCCGGCCCTTTACTTATGACACAGGCGCACGCTTGGCACTACTTTGTTGATGCATGTGCGGCTACTGCGCACACAATTCACAAACACAGAAAATATATATTTTTGTGGTTTGGACTGGAGTGTACTTTGGGGGTTACAGCACCCTTTAACGGTCAAGCCAGCCGGCCCTTTACTTATGACACAGGCGCACGCTTGGCACTACTTTGTTGATGCACGTGCGGCTACTGCGCACACAATTCACAAACACAGAAAATATATATTTTTTTGGTTTGGACTGGAGTGTACTTTGGGGGTTACAGCACCCTTTAACGGTCAAGCCAGCCGGCCCTTTACTTATGACACAGGCGCACGCTTGGCACTACTTTGTTGATGCACGTGCGGCTACTGCGCACACAATTCACAAACACAGAAAATATATATTTTTTTGGTTTGGACTGGAGTGTACTTTGGGGGTTACAGCACCCTTTAACGGTCAAGCCAGCCGGCCCTTTACTTATGACACAGGCGCACGCTTGGCACTACATTGTTGATGCACGTGCGGCTACTGCGCACTCAATTCACAAACACAGAAAATATATATTTTTTTGGTTTGGACTGGAGTCTACTTTGGGGGTTACAGCACCCTTTAACGGTCAAGCCAGCCGGCCCTTTACTTATGACACAGGCGCACGCTTGGCACTACTTTGTTGATGCACGTGCGGCTACTGCGCACACAATTCACAAACACAGAAAATAATTTTTTTTTTGGTTTGGACTGGAGTGTACTTTGGGGGTTACAGCACCCTTTAACAGTCAAGCCAGCCGGCCCTTTACTTATGACACAGGCGCACGCTTGGCACTACTTTGTTGATGCACGTGCGGCTACTGCGCACACAATTCGCAAACACAGAAAATATATATTTTTTTGGTTTGGACTGGAGTGTACTTTGGGGGTTACAGCACCCTTTAACGGTCAAGCCAGCCGGCCCTTTACTTATGACACAGGCGCACGCTTGGCACTACTTTGTTGATGCACGTGTGGCTACTGCGCACACAATTCACAAACACAGAAAATATATATTTTTTTGGTTTGGACTGGAGTGTACTTTGGGGGTTACAGCACCCATTAACGGTCAAGCCAGCCGGCCCTTTACTTATGACACAGGCGCACGCTTGGCACTACTTTGTTGATGCACGTGCGGCTACTGCGCACACAATTCACAAACACAGAAAATATATATTTTTTTGGTTTTGGGTTTGACTGGAGTGTACTTTGGGGGTTACAGCATCCTTTAATGGTCAAGCCAGCCGGCCCTTTACTTATGACACAGGCGCACGCTTGGCACTACTTTGTTGATGCACGTGCGGCTACTGCGCACACAATTCACAAACACAGAAAATATATATTTTTTTGGTTTGGATTGGAGTGTACTTTGGGGGTTACAGCACCCTTTAACGGTCAAGCCAGCCGGCCCTTTACGTATGACACAGGCGCACGCTTGGCACTACTTTGTTGATGCACGTGCGGCTACTGCGCACACAATTCACAAACACAGAAAATATATATTTTTGTGGTTTGGACTGGAGTGTACTTTGGGGGTTACAGCACCCTTTAACGGTCAAGCCAGCCGGCCCTTTACTTATGACACAGGCGCACGCTTGGCACTACTTTGTTGATGCACGTGCGGCTACTGCGCACACAATTCACAAACACAGAAAATATATATTTTTTTGGTTTGGACTGGAGTGTACTTTGGGGGTTACAGCACCCTTTAACGGTCAAGCCAGCCGGCCCTTTACTTATGACACAGGCGCACGCTTGGCACTACTTTGTTGATGCACGTGCGGCTACTGCGCACACAATTCACAAACACAGAAAATATATATTTTTTTGGTTTGGACTGGAGTGTACTTTGGGGGTTACAGCACCCTTTAACGGTCAAGCCAGCCGGCCCTTTACTTATGACACAGGCGCACGCTTGGCACTACATTGTTGATGCACGTGCGGCTACTGCGCACTCAATTCACAAACACAGAAAATATATATTTTTTTGGTTTGGACTGGAGTCTACTTTGGGGGTTACAGCACCCTTTAACGGTCAAGCCAGCCGGCCCTTTACTTATGACACAGGCGCACGCTTGGCACTACTTTGTTGATGCACGTGCGGCTACTGCGCACACAATTCACAAACACAGAAAATAATTTTTTTTTTGGTTTGGACTGGAGTGTACTTTGGGGGTTACAGCACCCTTTAACAGTCAAGCCAGCCGGCCCTTTACTTATGACACAGGCGCACGCTTGGCACTACTTTGTTGATGCACGTGCGGCTACTGCGCACACAATTCGCAAACACAGAAAATATATATTTTTTTGGTTTGGACTGGAGTGTACTTTGGGGGTTACAGCACCCTTTAACGGTCAAGCCAGCCGGCCCTTTACTTATGACACAGGCGCACGCTTGGCACTACTTTGTTGATGCACGTGTGGCTACTGCGCACACAATTCACAAACACAGAAAATATATATTTTTTTGGTTTGGACTGGAGTGTACTTTGGGGGTTACAGCACCCTTTAACGGTCAAGCCAGCCGGCCCTTTACTTATGACACAGGCGCACGCTTGGCACAACTTTGTTGATGCACGTGCGGCTACTGCGCACACAATTCACAAACACAGAAAATATATATTTTTTTGGTTTTGGGTTTGACTGGAGTGTACTTTGGGGGTTACAGCATCCTTTAATGGTCAAGCAGCCGGCCCTTTACTTATGACACAGGCGCACGCTTGGCACTACTTTGTTGATGCACGTGCGGCTACTGCGCACACAATTCACAAACACAGAAAATATATATTTTTTTGGTTTGGATTGGAGTGTACTTTGGGGGTTACAGCACCCTTTAACGGTCAAGCCAGCCGGCCCTTTACGTATGACACAGGCGCACGCTTGGCACTACTTTGTTGATGCACGTGCGGCTACTGCGCACACAATTCACAAACACAGAAAATATATATTTTTGTGGTTTGGACTGGAGTGTACTTTGGGGGTTACAGCATCCTTTAATGGTCAAGCCAGCCGGCCCTTTACTTATGACACAGGCGCACGCTTGGCACTACTTTGTTGATGCACGTGCGGCTACTGCGCACACAATTCACAAACACAGAAAATATATTTTTTTTTGGTTTGGACTGGAGTGTACTTTGGGGGTTACAGCACCCTTTAATGGTCAAGCCAGCCGGCCCTTTACTTATGGCACAGGCGCACGCTTGGCACTACTTTGTTGATGCACGTGTGGCTACTGCGCACACAATTCACAAACACAGAAAATAATTTTTTTTTTGGTTTGGACTGGAGCGTACTTTGGGGGTTACAGCACCCTTTAACGGTCAAGCCAGCCGGCCCTTTACTTATGACACAGGCGCACGCTTGGCACTACTTTGTTGATGCACGTGCGGCTACTGCGCACACAATTCACAAACACAGAAAATATATATTCTTTTGGTTTGGACTGGAGTGTACTTTGGGGGTTACAGCACCTTTTAACGGTCAAGCCAGCCCGCCCTTTACTTATGACACAGGCGCACGCTTGGCACTACTTTGTTGATGCACGTGCGGCTACTGCGCACACAATTCACAAACACAGAAAATATATATTTTTTTGGTTTGGACTGGAGTGTACTTTGGGGGTTACAGCACCCTTTAACGGTCAAGCCAGCCGGCCCTTTACTTATGACACAGGTGCACGCTTGGCACTACTTTGTTGATGCACGTGCGGCTACTGCGCACACAATTCACAAACACAGAAAATATGTATTTTTTTGGTTTGGACTGGAGTGTACTTTGGGGGTTACAGCACCCTTTAATGGTCAAGCCAGCCGGCCCTTTACTTATGACACAGGCGCACGCTTGGCACTACTTTGTTGATGCACGTGCGGCTACTGCGCACACAATTCACAAACACAGAAAATATATATTTTTGTGGTTTGGACTGGAGTGTACTTTGGGGCTTACAGCACCCTTTAACGGTCAAGCCAGCCGGCCCTTTACTTATGACACAGGCGCACGCTTGGCACTACTTTGTTGATGCACGTGCTGCTACTGCGCACACAATTCACAAACACAGAAAATATATTTTTTTTTGGTTTGGACTGGAGTGTACTTTGGGGGTTACAGCACCCTTTAACGGACAAGCCAGCCGGCCCTTTACTTATGACACAGGCGCACGGTTGGCACTACTTTGTTGATGCACGTGCGGCTACTGCGCACACAATTCACAAACACAGAAAATATATATTTTTTTGGTTTGGACTGGAGTGTACTTTGGGGGTTACAGCACCCTTTAACGGTCAAGCCAGCCGGCCCTTTACTTATGACACAGGCGCACGCTTGGCACTACTTTGTTGATGCATGTGCGGCTACTGCGCACACAATTCACAAACACAGAAAATATATATTTTTTTGGTTTGGACTGGAGTGTACTTTGGGGGTTACAGCACCCTTTAACGGTCAAGCCAGCCGGCCCTTTACTTATGACACAGGCGCACGCTTGGCACTACTTTGTTGATGCACGTGCGGCTACTGCGCACACAATTCACAAACACAGAAAATATATATTTTTTTGGTTTGGACTGGAGTGTACTTTGGGGGTTACAGCACCCTTTAACGGTCAAGCCAGCCGGCCCTTTACTTATGACACAGGCGCACGCTTGGCACTACTTTGTTGATGCACGTGCGGCTACTGCGCACACAATTCACAAACACAGAAAATATATATTTTTTTGGTTTGGACTGGAGTGTACTTTGGGGGTTACAGCACCCTTTAACGGTCAAGCCAGCCGGCCCTTTACTTATGACACAGGCGCACGCTTGGCACTACTTTGTTGATGCACGTGCGGCTACTGCGCACTCAATTCACAAACACAGAAAATATATATTTTTTTGGTTTGGACTGGAGTCTACTTTGGGGGTTACAGCACCCTTTAACGGTCAAGCCAGCCGGCCCTTTACTTATGACACAGGACACGCTTTGCACTACTTTGTTGATGCACGTGCGGCTACTGCGCACACAATTCACAAACACAGAAAATAATTTTTTTTTTGGTTTGGACTGGAGTGTACTTTGGGGGTTACAGCACCCTTTAACAGTCAAGCCAGCCGGCCCTTTACTTATGACACAGGCGCACGCTTGGCACTACTTTGTTGATGCACGTGCGGCTACTGCGCACACAATTCACAAACACAGAAAATAATTTTTTTTTTGGTTTGGACTGGAGTGTACTTTGGGGGTTACAGCACCCTTTAACGGTCAAGCCAGCCGGCACTTTACTTATGACACAGGCGCACGCTTGGCACTACTTTGTCGATGCACGTGCGGCTACTGCGCACACAATTCACAAACACAGAAAATATATTATTTTTTTAACACTTGGGGGGAGCACCCCTGATGGACAGAGCACCCCCTGGACAACACTACAGCACCCCTTTAGGACTGGGACACTGCACAGGACTTTGGAGTGGACACAGCCCCTATGGAGAACTGACTGCACAACACAGTCCAGCCAGCCCCTATGGACTTTGAAGTAGTGGACACAGCCCCTATTAACAACAGCAGCACAGCACAACACAGCCAGCCCCTATGGACTTTGAAGTAGTGGACAACAGCAGCACTACACTACACTACACTACACAGCCCAGCCAGCCCTAACTCCCACCCTCCCTCTTCACTGTCCACAGCCGAGTGAGAAAATGGCGCCGATGCGGGTACCTTATATAGGATCCAAAACCCGCGAGACTCGGAAGGCGGGATGACGTTTTGCCTCGATTTCAGATCCGAGTCAGGCGGGAAAAGTCGAGCCTGACTCGGATCGGACTTGGATCGGGGGGGCTCGGGGGGGTTCAGATTTCAGAAATCCGAACCCGCTCACCCCTAATATATATATATATATATATATATACACACACACACACATATATATATATATATATATATAAAATGAAGCAGGGATCTGGCACTCCCTCAAATTAGTGACTAAGCTGGGTGTCTTCACGATGAATCGACAATCACATATGGTAGGTGCGGCACTCCGTACAGAAAAGTACTTCCAATCAGCGTCAGTGCAGTCAACCTTTCAATGTTTGATACATTTTCATCAGGACATAGATTCCAAACAAACAGTATCTTACCTTTAAACCCCATAGCACCCAGTCACAATGCACACCATGCCGGAGGCGGAGCCGCATATCCGGCCAGTGGCATACCTCTATGACGTCATCAGGATGGTCACATGACCAGCAACCAAAGATGACATCACTGTATACCCCATCTCCATAGTAACCCCTCATAGTTACACTAAACAACCCAAGCACGGCAGCTAGAAAAATACAAATACTTTCTTGAAATACATAGAACAAAATATATATGTATACTGTATATGTATATGTATACTCCTTTCTTACATATGGCCCATTATATGAGTAAAATTCTATCCCTAATCTGGCCTCTCTCACACACAGGCCCTCATTCGTGTCGGTCGTAACCGGCCGCTCGGTCATACGCCTAACGATCGCAAAACTGAAAAAGGAAGCGATCGCACGCCCGATCGGTTGCAACCAAAGTGACGCCCATGCATGAACAAAGCCACTCCGCTAGCTAACGAGTGATAGCAGCTAGCGATCGAGTAGATCATTGTCAGTCGTTGTCAGTCGCTGTATGTTAATTTTCTTCTGCTGGTTGCGGCCGCTTGTGTTGTGTGCAAATTACTCCTAAAATTAACAAAAAACATAGAATAAGCCATCCCCATGAAATGTATTTATTCTTATTATTCTCTAATGCAAACGCAACTGAATCAATTACAAGCCAATTAGCAGTGTTATTAGCAACAACAAACGATTATTAGCTGCTTGCATTGTGTGGCACAAAATAGAAACATCAAACATAACATCAGTCACATTCGATAGTATCGATTGTACTTGAGAGAGCACGTACCCAACCTTAAGCTGTACGATCAGCCAGGCCTCTAACCTGCTCACAGAGTGACGTTTTACTACTTCCGGCCTTCTATGTTGGTCGTAGCAGGAAATTTATGTACGCCCCCAAAACGCCCTGAAACCGGTGAGGAACGCCTGCGTTTTTAGACCACCACCCCCGTCAACACCCACAAACGGCCTTTCATGTCAATCAACTCTCAGAAGCCACTTCCTGCTCGTAAGCCGTATGATCGACAGCACATGCGCACAACTAACCGTACGCATGCTTGGATTGGAAACATCGGATGCGTGCGACAGAGTGGCCGCTTGCGACCGACTCTGAATAAGGACCACAGTGACAGCCCCAGCACAGTTGCCCTCCGTTCCTCACTCTCGTGTGCTGGGGCTGGGCTGACGCTGAGCTGAGGCTGGTGCCGGGCTGCCTGCCGCTTGACTGTAGTGCAGAGTTGCTGAGTGAGTGTGGGAGCGTGGGGCGGGGCTGCGTGACATCATGACACTGCTGGGAGAGATTTTGCATAGGCTCAGTAATAGGGTCTAGCCGCCCAGTGCCAGTATTAGCGCTATTACTGGCCTAAGCACCGTGGAGCCTCTGTAAAACAAAACAACAAGAGAGAAACCTGCCTTAGTCTGGGCCGGATTCCTGGGTGCTGCAGGCCCCCTGGGACCCGTCGGGCCCTAGGTGGACGCCTAGGTTGCCTAGCGGTAAATCCGGCCCTGGCTGTTACACCTCTGTAATTCCCAGTGTCACATGCTACCTGCTGTTCTACCTAATAGTATAATAATAAGAACTGGTTAAGCTGTAACACATGTGGACTAATCGCCACCGGCACCAACTACTGGTTATACATTTATTCAACATCAGCCACACTCTGGCCAGTTATATTCTGGTGCATCAATTAATCTGGAGAACTACTGCCCCCAGCAAATTCTGCATCTGCATCATTGTGACAAGTTTACACTCTCACCTGTTGTCACCACCAACTCTGCTTATAAGAACCAGGAGACAAGTACTGTACCCACTGCAGGAGCAGGTGAGGCAGAAGCAGCAGCCACCCCTGGAAGACTCTGTAGCAGTGGAGGCTCCAGAGGTGGGGCTGCAGCACAGTCCAAAATTCAAATAGGGGAGACACACCAAGTGCCAGGGAGTCCTGGACGGTGGTGTTTGACAGCGTTTGGGGTGGCAGTTGCTGTGGCTCCCGTATTTGATTATATATATATTATATATATAGTTGTATATAAAGCATACTTGCCGACATTTCTGCAGGGTGATCCGGGAGGGGGCTACCTCATGAGGAGGGTGTATGTTTAACACCGAAACGGCTGCTGTCGGGCTTTCAGGAAATGCGGGGACCCATGACTACATTACTATCGGTATACCACTAAGCTCATTTATGCTTGGATCATTGTGTAGTACTCCTCAATGTCATTTCTAAAGCATGGATATCCCTGTATGCCTTGACTTCTTTTTTTTGCATTATTTGATATGCTGGACTGTTTATTGATAAAATGACGCTTTGATACTTTTGCACAAGAATGTGCTGGCTGTCTTCATTTTCTATATATATATATATATATATATATATATATATATATATAAAAATATATAGTTGTATATAGGGCATACTTGCCGACATTTCTGCAGGGTTATCCGGGAGGGGGGGGGCTGGCAGGTTCATCCAGCAGGGAGGGTGGGGGCGGGTTCATGTAGGCGGAGCAGGGGCGCGCCAACGCGTTTGCGTCATAGTAGCCCCGCCCCCGCTTTATAATGCCAATATTACGGGCATTATAAGGCAGGGGGTGGGGCTACGATGACACGATTTAGTGCAAACCGCGTCATCGAAGCCCCGGACCGCTCACTTTTGCGGCGGGCACGGGGGTTTGCAGGGTGTCAGCGGCCATCCCGGGGGACTTGCCTAGTCTTGCGGGGTGCCGGGAGCGGCACCTGATTTTCGCGAGGCTCCCGACAGTCCCGGGAGAGTGGGCAAGTATGATATAAAGGTATGCATGTACAGCATATACTGTACAGGTATGTAAAGGTGTTTGTGTTCATACATGTATAATAAATTTATAAAATATGTGTGTGTAGTTAGCAGTGGTGGCTTGTTCCTTGGCTGGTTGGGGGGGTTATAATTGTTGGCATACTGGGGTTGGCGATCCCGTGCACAAATTACCAAGTTGGCCGGCTTCTAGGGACTGCATCATATGCTGGTAGTTATAGTATAGTTTCCTGCTCACCAAGATGATCTGGAAGACTCCTGATTTATTGGGCGGCCTGTCAGGTTTGGGTTATATAAGGCCCAGCCCAGTGCTCCCAGAATTCTGTGATCTGTAAAGCATGTCAGTGTCATTGCTCAGACATAGATGTACTGGCATTGGCACAAGTACTGCCCAGTCGTAGCACTGCGTCACTCTGCCATGTGAGATCCCCCAACCAACGATATCATCGGAGGGGTGTGGATGCAAGTGAATGGTGTCATCCAACAATAAAGTCACGCCCGCCTATTCTTTTTCTACCTGGCCTCTGTATCTCCACGTAGCAATGCATGATCTACAGTCTAACACATTATTGGGCTAATGCAGAGCTGAAGGCACACCTGTTTGCGGAGAGTACTTACTTTATGTGACTTTGTGCTGAGACAGTGCTGGAAATGGGCCCACGCCGGCACGGGTGATGCAGAGGCGTAAGCGTTCCAATCACATTTACACTTACAGCTGAAGAGGCGCAGCCGGGCATTAACTCAGCGCTCTCACATAAGTAAATGTCAGTGAGGGCATGTAGAAGCAACTGCGGGATAGGCAGAGATTTACGTAAGCGTAAAGATGCCTGTTTCCAAAAGTATCTTTGGCACCTAGTATACTGTATGCTGGTGCAAGTGTGCACTGACTTCAATGACTAGTAGCAGACAAAGAACACAAATAGAGGCTAGCGTGCCGTAGGATGCTTACATCTCTGCACGTGGTCAGATATACAATGCTGGTACTTGTGCTCACCATTATGCCCCCTTTCCTACTCCTCCACAGGGCCGGATTAAGGTTCACATGGGCCTGGGCCCGAAACTGTTCGAAGGGTCTATTTTGAGAAGCAGAGGAGCTTTCACCAGTGCTGTGTGGGCAGTGCCATGTGGGTGTGACTAGTGCTGTGTGGGTGTGGCCAGTGCAATGTTGGGGAGCGTACACCCCTACACTGGCGGCCCCAATGTCTCCCAAAGGGGTCTGTGTACTAAGCCTTAGAGATAGATAAAGTGGAGAGAGATAAAGTACCAACCAATCAGCTCCTAACTATCATTTTTCAAACACAGCCGGTAAAGTGACAGTTAGGAGCTGATTGGTTGGTACTTTATCTCCGTCCACTTTATCTCTCTCCAAAGCTTAGTACATAGACCCCCCTTTATATGTAAAACTAAAAAGATTGCATCATTTGAGGGAAATAGAAATACAAATTTAATACTTATGATTTATGGACGACTTCGTGGCCAGCTAGGCAGCTGGTCATCATTATGCCGTCATGACGATGGGCCTATTTTTATGTGGAGGCCTGGAGCTGTAGCGCCATTAGCCCGATTGTTAATCTGACCCTGCGCCCCAACCATAAATTGACGTCTCTTGTCTAGTTACATATGAAATTTTTATGTCACACAGCAGCTGGTCAGTTCCTATAATTTGATATATGTTGTGGCGCCCTACCTCACTGCTTATTGGGAACGTTGGGAAATGCACCCATCTCACTCAAGCTATGGGGCCATTTCAATTAGAGCTGATGTGCCACTGAACTTCTCCTTTTACAGTAGGCTCAACATCGTTAATTTTCCTGTGCACCTCTATAGGACTAGCAATGTTGCTGGACACAATGTGCTATTCCGAGGCAGAACATCGTGGCCGAGTAGCTAATTGACTTAACCCCCTATTTGTCCCTTAGAATGTCAGTCTGTCCCTTCCCACCCACCTACAGGATACAGGGCCTGATTCAGAGCCGCTCGTAAGCAGACGCTCGTTCGCTCCGAGCGATGTTTGCCCAACTGCGCATGCGTACGGATCGTTATACGCATGCGCGAACCAGTCAGTGCGGTCGAAATTCATGTGCTCGCAAAATAGCGAATGCCTGATAATTTGAGTGACAGAAAGAGGCGTATGTGGGTGGTAACAGGGGAAGGTGCTTGAAAACGGGGAGTGGAGATCCGATCGCAGGCGTGCTTAAAGGTCAAAACGGGCGTTTTATGGGTGTGCATAATTAAAACAGCAGCGTCATTGACCACGTCACTGGGTTATTTTATAGCCAGAACTGCTCGCAAAATTGTGGTAGCAAAAACCAACCACAAGAATAGCGAGCAGCTCATACCCTGGTCGATGTACTCGATTAATCTAATAAATAGCCGACATGACGTAGGATGCGAGCGGCCAGGGGGCGTAGTTTCCCAAAAAACGACCCCAAGTTTTGTTCGCTCTTTCAGACCTAGAGGCGTGAACAGACCGCAAAGAGCGAACAGTTCATTTGAATAGCCACCCCTATTTTCTGGACGAGCGAGCGCTAATTGCGTTCGGCTCTGAATCAGGCCCAAAGTTTGACAGAGCTCTATACTAGAACGTTCAAAAGATCTAGTTGAAGGGTAAGGGTTACAGTTGTTGCTAAGGAAGATCATGTCCAATTACAGCATCTGTGTTTTTGAGGTTTCAACAGGCAATTTCAGGCAAAATTCCTATTTCGAGTGTTACTGTAGGAGTTTTTTTTTTAGCGAGTTAGTTTTTAAGCCAAAATACTGTAAAACTATTTTTGTACATTCCTTTAGTAGTTTGCACAAATTTCTCGCCACGGGAAACATGTTGATGGCGATATCTACAGTACATGTTTATATTGTGGCCAAACAAGCATGTAAGGCTGTACAGAAATGGTAAGACATGGAACCGACTGTGTATATCAAGGGAAAACTTTTGACAGCTGCTCATAAGTTTTGCAGCTATTAGCTAATGATTAAAATAATAGCCATCTGGATTTCTTCCATGCAAATCTATTTACTCTGTACTTTGCTTCTCCTCTGAGGATGCACTGATGTCCTCAGTAACTAAGATGACATATTTGCTGCATTCGCCAATGATCTTACTGCAAACGCAACAGTCACTGGCTTTAGCCGTAGACATGTTAAACACAGCCTGAGCCAAAATGCTGAATGTACTGTATGTGAAAAGCGAATCTATCTCTCCTTACAGCTGGGTCATTTCCCCAAACTTTTCAGAGCATTCCCCCTACAATGGGATTCATATTTCTGTAGCCAAGTTTCTGTCAAAAAAAATATATTTTTATTTTCCCCCTTTGGATATGCGTTTCTATCTGGATTTATGTACATCTGGCCCTGCAGGTGCTGGGTTTAAACAATATAAAAAGATCTAAAACAATCTGTAAGGATGAGTCTAATCGTTTGGGCTCATTACGTTCTGCCATTTGTGGTCACATGTTCTTTAGTATGTGGGTAGGAGGCCTGAAATGATAAAAGGCCTGATTCAGCAAGGAACGCAAGGGAGAGAACGCACGCACTCGGACGATGTTTTCGCACTGCGCATGCGTATGCATTGCACTGCGTATGCGCAAACTAGCCAGTGCGATCGGGTAAGGGTACGCAGACTACACGCAGTGTGTACGCAGACCCTTCCGATATTGATTGACAGAAAGTGCGATTTGTGGGTGGTGACGGGGGGGTGGTTGGGTGAACGCAGGCGTGCCTGTGCATCGGGACGCCATTATAGGGGCGTCAATAATTAAGGCAGTGTGGCAGCATATGCAGCCAGAGTACTCGATGCACGCAGGAAGTGGCCAAAATCCTGCGCCAGGTCAGGTCATCTTCTATTGTGCGTCTGGGTACGATGGTTCTCAATGTTACTGGTGTTTGCGCTATTCTGCATACAGATTGAGCATTGAGTAAAGAGAGATGGGCGGCACTATGTATTTGCTGGGCATCTGCATCCTTGTGCTGCGGTTGCCGCGTGTATGCATTGATCAGCACAAACTCGCAGAGGCCGAGTGCGTGCGTTCTCCCTTGCGTCCTTTGCTGAATCAGGCCCAAAGTCTTCTTTCCTATTAAAGTTTCCATTCAGCTGTTTAATGATATATCTGATAATGGGCTGGATTCAGAGATGGACGCTAATGCTGCCGCAGCTGTAAATTTGTACGCAGTGGCTGTGCGAAAAAATGCGGTGCAGCGCTTACCACCGGTGAATAGATGACCTAGACTGAACACTAATCTGCCACCCCAAATGCTGCCAAACATTGCCTCCCTGGCAGTTGGTGTTGTACCCCTATTTGAATTTTGGACTGCGCTGCAGCCCCACCTCTGGAGCCACCACTGGTTGCCACGCGCCAACATTTGAGTCACCACAATCCCCCCTTTAACAACCACAAATGGTCCTTGTCTGTCAATCACTTTGCAAATAAATCCTAAGTGTGAGCAATATCGGCAATGAAACTGGATACATGCGCAGTGAGACTCAGACATATGCACAGATCACCGATAATCTCTCAACTGTGGAAACATCGGCAATGTGTCTATTTCTGAATCAGGCCTGATGTAGGGAAATCCTGGTGACTACAGAGTACTTAAAGATTATTTCGAAGGTACTCTGATGTCTGGTTGCCAAAAGTATACTGTTCATATACTGTTCAACAAATGTAGCTATGTATCAAGACCTTGAGGCAACCAAGTACCGTTGAGTTGGATATATTAAACTCTATGGGCAAGGGCAGTGACGGAAATGGAGAAAGAACTGCCATTGCAGGGGTGCAGTGGTGTTTTTGTAGTGTTGAACACAGTGTTGTGCATATTAACAGAGCTATTGTATAGAGTTGTGCGGGATGGGTTTTACTTGGTTCTTTTCACCAAAATGATCGCAAATTCGGATTAGTTCAGATTTATTTTATTGGCTATCCAAAACACGTGATAGCCGATAGCCAATAAGATGCAGTTTTTGAGATCCGAACACATCCGAGTAAAACTGTATATTGACATCAGTAATATTGTGATGACCAAGGAAAATAAAAAAATATCTATATATTTATGTATAATTCCCTGATGAAGCCCTGGCATTTCTGATTGGAAAAAATGCTTTGGAACAGTTTCTTGGACCCTTTCCACTCTCTATTTGTATGACTATCTTCATGCTGCAGGATTACAAATAAAATTGTTACATAGAAGCATATTATGACGTCTTGATAAAGTTCTGAGAGCACGAAACGCATTGACAGAAGGAGCGTTCTTAACTGCACACCTTTGCAAATTGGACTTCTTATTGGCATCACCGGGTGGAACTATTTAATCCACATATTGTATTTTCCAGATTTAAATTGTAAAGTGCGCAGTATACCAACTTCATTTAAACGCTGTAGTGGAACTCTTATTCGGCTTTACCGGTAAATTGCCTAGCAACCACAGGCGCAGTGATACTAAATGTCCAGCAGGTGCTAAGACGGACCCCAATGGGGACTGAGACTCGCTTGCTACGAATCCTGCTCTGTTTGGGGCAGTGACACAAGCAGCCGACAGGCACCGAGACGGCCGACGGGGACCAAGACTTGCTGATGCTCTAATCCAGTGTTTATAAATTCAACATATATTCTTTATTAATGTTTGTGATCTATTTTTTTTGTAGGTTTTAGTATGTGCCTAGTTTTAATAAATATTGTTTTTAAAGCAAATCCTCCTACATTCTTTATCAATAAGCAGATATACATCTGTTTATTTAAATCTGTTATTATAACACCAAATTAGCGCAGTCCTTTTTTAAATTTTTACATATATACATGAGTTTGTATTTAAACTGTACAAGCAATACCTCTATTTTGCCTTTGTGTTAATCGTTGAACTCACTACACTAAGTAGTTGTTAAACCTCTGGTATGACTAATGCTGGGTAAACACTGGCCGATATATTGGCCGATCAATTGATCGGCCAATATATCGTGCCCCCGTCGGCCAGTGTGTACAGACGATATGTCTGTGAACAGCGTCGTTCACAGACATATCGCATTGTCTGTGCTGCACAGCCAATGAACAGATATGTCTGCAGACATAGCTGTCCATCAGCAAGATTGTACGGGCGATCAGCCGATCACCCGTACACAGGGGTGCAGAGAGAGGGGGGGGGCCACGAGCGGGTACTAACCCGGGTTCGGCACAGCTCCTCCCATGCACAGCAGCCCAGCACACGCTGCTGTGTGCTGGGCTGCACTGGGAGACTGTCCTAGGCTGCCAAAGCAGCAGCCTGAGCAGTCTCCTATGCCAAAGGGAGGAGCTATCATGCTGATCGAGCCCACCATTGACTGTGTGCTGGGCTAAGGGGCACACAGCGCCCCTCTCCCCAGCGTCGCGTCGTATATGTGTGTTGTTGTTTTTTTCTTTCGAAGGGGGTGTGGCCACGCCTCCTGCGATTAGGTCACACTCCTACCCGCCCCCAGTCCGGCCCGAGCTGCTGCAGCATGCAGATGATGGTCGTTCAGTGTGTATGAACGACCATCATCTGCAGATATATCTGTCAGGCGTGTACCCACCTTTCGAAGGGTATAGTCCCGCAACCGCCTTGAGGGCTGGTATTACCTTGGCTAGATGCGGCCGTGTAGCAGCTTAAACAGCTGATAAGATTAGGGCGGCTGAAGCCTGTGAGCCTGTAGGATGTGATGTGGCCTTCGGGCCATGCAGCAGCCTTGAGAGCTGGAAGTGACTTGGCTGGCTGTGGCCTGTGGGCCTGGAAATGAGATGCGGCCTCTGGGCCGGTAGCAGCCTTGAGGCTGGAAGTGACTTGGCTGGCTGCTCTAACACAAGACTGCAGGAAGTATGCTGGCCCGCGTACAAAGGACGCTGGATAGCGACTTGTGCCGCCGAGTTGACACAAGCCGGCGGTGCTGAAGTGCGGCCTGTGCCACCGGGTTGACACAAGCGCGAGTACACTGGTTTGTCTACTGAGGATGCTGGAGTGCGGCCTGTGCCACTGGGTTGACACAAGCGCGAGTACGCTGGCTTGCGTACAGAGGGCCTAATTCAGACCCGCTCGCGAGTCGATGTTTGCCAAGTGTGCATGCGCACGAGGGAGCCGGCTCCGTCGTGCGCATGCGCGAGACCCAGATAGCGATGGCCAAGCTGTCGCTATGGGTCTCGCTACAAAGGGGGCGTGCTGTCGATGGTGAGTGACAGCACGCCCCCTTTGGTGGGCGTGCCGGGGGCGTGGCTGCCCAGACGGAGTCGTTCCCATGGGAACACCTACCGTCTGGGGCCGGCCCCACTGACATCACAAGTGATGTAAGTGGGAGTGCGGCAGACGAGACCCTACCACAAGGGTCTCGTCGCAAGCCCAATGGTCGCGATGGTCTTGACCATCGCGACCATCTTTTTGGCCGCTCGCTATAGCTGTGGGTGGTCACCCACAGCTATGCGAGCGGCCAGGAGGCCGCTCTAAAATTCAGAGGGACGGCCCTGATTCAGAGCGAGCGCACTGTCAAAGCGTCCGGCTCTGAATCAGGGCCACAGGACGCTGGAGTGTGGCCTGTGCCGCCTGGATAACACAAACGGCAGGTAGATAGTTATCGAACCATGCCGCCCAGATGACACAAACAGCAGGTATACAAGACAGGCAGGAGGACTGTATACTCGACTGGATACAGGAGACAATGCCAGAACCGGAAACACGTGAAATGCTATCACTTGCATCGGAGCACCGTTCACAGCAGAAGAACATGGACGCAGGAGCCAATCCGGGCTGATCCCAGAATGATGGACAGAAGGTAGGCGGAGTTTCAGCAAACGCCGACTCGGCGTTCGCTTTGCAGAGCATTAGCAGTGCGGCGGCTTGTGACAGTAGTTATGTCCTGCTGTTTTCTGAGTGAAAACCCGGCAAACAAGTATGTCAGCCAAATCAATACGCTATTTATTCTCTAAATTCTGGTAGACTGGCACTTTTACTGCATGGTTATTGGCATATTGGTGCCTGATATATTTTCATTTCACATGTATTGGGATCTGCATGTGATTTATAACAGGGTTCAGCTACACTAAAAAGAGGGGGGGGCTATCTCATAGGCACACAAGCTGCCAGGGTTTAGTCAATGTTAATACAGTACATGCCTTGATGTGGTGTGACGTCCTGGTGTTAGGTGGGCGGATTTATCTCCTTTTTAGAGAGTCCTTGGATGTTGTTCACTCGGTTGATATATAAAAAAAAATTGAAAAAGAACAATGGGTACAGGTTGAGTCTCCCATATCCAATATTCCGATATACAGAATATTCCGAAATACAGATTTTTTTTTTAGCATAACTGAGATAGTGAAACTTTTGCTTTTTGATGGTTCAATGTAGACAAACTTTGTTTAAGGCACAAAATTATTAAAGATAAAGTATAAAATTATATACAGGGAGTGTGTACAAGGTGTATATAAAACATAAAGGCATTATGTGGTTAGATTTGGGTCCTATTCCCAAGATATTTCATTATGGTATACAAATATTCCAAAATAAGGAATATTCCGATATTCAAAATACCCCTGGTTCCAAGCATTTCGGATATGGGAGACTCAACCTGTAGTATGTTTGTACAATGTATCCCCAATAACATGGGAACAGAAGTCTATTCTCCAATATATAAAAATGGTGCACCCCACTCACTATTAAAGTGAGGTAAACCAATGTATAGCGGTATCATTAACAGCTCAGTCACATAAGACATATACAGAAGACTTCTATTTCTTTAAAATTTGATATCCACAATGGGCATACCTCGGTTTCACAGCATAATGATGGTATCTTTTAACTAAGGTGGCTTAAATGGAATGCCTGCACTCACACTTGGTAAAGAGATAATATTCCCATAAAGGTATCTTTTACAACAACTTGATTATCGTAGCCAAACTCATACTGGATATACAGGGGTATTCAATTTGGAGCGAAAATTGATGTCATTTTCGCCGACTTCAATTATCCCCGTATTCAATTTAAAAGACTTTTCGCAGGTTCGAAAAGTCTTTGAAAAAAAACGGGGAAAACTTTTCACGAAAAAAAGTGCAGAATTGGGGTTTAGGGGTGCAAGCTTGAAAAAAATAGCCTGCAACCCTGGGAATGTCATTTAAAAATAAACTGTGTCAAAAAAAAGTAAAAAAAAAAATTAGGGACACCACAAAATATTTTTTTTTAAATTGGGGTGAAAAAAAAAAAGGAAAAAAAGTGTTTAAAAATAGGGAAATAGGTTCAGGGCTATTCTGCAAGTATGCGGCAGGTGTTTTCTAGAATAGGCTATTAGCGGCAGGTGAATTTTTGCTGAATTTTTAAAAAATTACTTTAGGGACATAAAAATATGCTAGTACCCATTTTCATGTACTCCAAATTTGATGGGACCACTTAAAAAAGCGAAAAAAATAACCTAAGTGCTCTTCTGCATCACTTCTTCAATGTCGGAAAAAAAACACCTGCCGCGGCTATTTAAAACCCCGACTTTCATTTGCAGGCTAAAACGGGGGTACCCATAGTGATCCCCCATGTTTTGACAGCTTTAGGGGGGTCCTACAATTTATTCCAGGTAAATCCCGTTTTTTTTCACCGATCCTATTTCGCCGGCTCCTACTTTCGTAGCTTTTTAATTGAATACGGGGATAAAGCGGGCGCGTGCCCGATACTTTAGCCCAGGAGAATCAGCGATGTGGAGCGAAAAGTCCAGCACGGACTTTTGCTCCAAATTGAATATCCCTGATAGAGTTATAATTCCCATAAATGTACCTTTGTACTGTAATGAAGATAGCATACCCCGACTCACACTTTGTATGACAATGGCAATCCCATAAAGGTATCTTTGTGCTGGAACTCCTTATGTCACCCAAAATCCCCAATAAATTTACCAAAAATTAGAGGTTTGTTTAAAATCCAAAAATCTTTATATGGTTTTCAACAAATCACTATAGTCACTTATTGATGTCAGAATTATTTGATGATCTACCGGGAGGAAACAGACCATTGGGGTTTGGTACCATTCCTTAGCTTATGTGAATGAGGCTGATTCTGAGGTGGGCTATAATTTAATTTTCACACAGGATTCCGATTTTTTTTTCTATCTCCGGGTGAGTATAAGTCTGCAGCCGTTTGGGTGCAGGGAAGATTGCAGAAAGTGTGGGCATGTCTGGTCCATTTTCTGGGCATGCTGAAGCCAGTTTGCTGCGTCCCCAGACACAGTTTCACTGACCTCGGCAGCGTAATTTTGCCAGATAGTCTGAACTGTCCTCTGGCTGCCCAATGTTGACGTAGTGGATCCAATGCTGTGTCTTTAAATCTGTGGAAGCCAGCGGTGGGCATCAAGTTACAAAAGACACCGGGATGTAGTCACCATCCCGGAGCAGACAAGGCCGGCGGACAGAATCCCGACGCCGGAATCCCGACAGCAGTCAGAATTCCGGCTCCAGAATTCTGACAGCTGCGATCCAGATGGTGAGTATTTAGGGTTAGTTTTAGGGTTAATGGTCAGAGTTAGGCACTAGCGGGAGGGTTACGATGCGGGAGGGGAGGGTTAGGGTCAGGCTGCGCGCAGGGGGGGCATCGGTTAGTAGTGTAGTGGTGCACTCACCAATAGAAATGGTGGCTGGCAGACCTGTGGGGCCTTGTATGGCATTAACTGTGGAGAGAGTCTCAGGGGCACATCCATGCACGGAGGACGCCAATGGAGAAGGATGCGTGGAGAAGCCATGCATATGCAGTAACGCATGTCGGGACCAGACTTCTTGACAGAGCCACAGCGGTTCCTAGAGACCACTGGCTCTCACTAATATGGATGGAGGCCGCACAGAGTGCACCTCATCCAACATATTTAAAGTTGTCAGGATGGTAAAGACAGAGATATCTGCGGTTACAGCAACTTTACCTCCAGCCGATTGAAAAGTACCCAGCGAACCTGTCACTAACTATACAGAGATCACCCGTCTAGTGGCCGGTCAACTAATTCAGCATCAATCACCTCACCCACAACACACTATCCACTACCTACACTCCTCCCCAAGCACTAACTAACTATCACAATAAGAAACCAATTACACCCATGTCCTCCTGTCCTCATTCCTGTGTGTACTGTATCTGCCCTGTGTGCAGGTAAGTGTAAATGTTTAGCTCTACCTGCAGAATGAGCCTACAGACTCCTTGAGAGCCTGTCAAGACCCTGACAAACTGCTCTCTTTGCCAGTATATACATACTGTAAGAGAGAAGATTGAGGCGCGCCCTATGTAGTGCATTACAAATTCTAGAACAAACTAAAAAGTAACAGCGTTGGCCTCTGAGCATGCCAGAAAGTGCGAAATAATGTGCTCATCCCAGCAAGTTGTAGTGATAGACTTCAGTTTGGACTCTTTATCTGCAGATAGATCAAGATGCCTCCAGAAGAAAGGAAACAGACAAGAAATAGTGTGGTATAGTCCAAATAATTGGGTGAATATAGGCGGTAATAGTAATTAGCCTTGTACCTTAACTGTTCCTTAATTGGATAATTTCACATCTTATCGCATAGATGGTTTTCTTAGGTGATCCACAAGGAGACAGCATAGTACTTTTATAGCAAGGCCCTGTACCTCAAGAGAAGGAATCATAAAAGTGTGATAATGTAAAACACAATTATTTATTACATAAAAGAATTGACTGAACATCAATCAAACATTCAAAATCCTATCTGATACCTTCATAAGAACACCAACAATAGAATTTTCTTTGGTCACAAGATACTGTAGTCAATAGAGTGGTCAGCAGGAGAACGTATCCAGTGTTAGGTCCCAAGGATGAAGGACCAACACGTTTTGTCTGAACCAAACAGACTTCCTCAGGAGATGTGGGTAACTGAGGACAATGACCCCAATTTATACCAAGAGCAATTTGGGTCCATTGGTTGGAAAATAATTTTTTTTATATATATATATTTTTGGATATCATGTTTTTAATACATTCTATAATTGTTATTAAAAAATTTTCTTACACTTTTATTAAACAGTGTCACGCTAGATGCGTTTTGCTTTTCTTCATTATGTATGTTTACAATTACAAATTTGTAAGTATCTGAAAGTGTCGACAAAGTACTAGCTACATGCAAGAGTCCATAAAACTGGGGGTGTGTCCTATTTTGCACATCATCCTTTTTCTATTGGATCTTTTTTGGTTTCAACTTCTACAGGTTGTGGTTCACAAGACTTGTCTACATTTCTGGCAGAGAGTGATCACACTGGGTGTGTGTGAGTCAGTTTGACAATATTATGCTATGTTATCTCTTTTTATTTTTATTTTTTTTATGAGTGACGAAGAAGAATTGGATCATTATCTACAGCAAAGAAAAAAACATTTCTATTGTGAAGGACTGACGTATTTTAGGACACAAGTCTCGCTGATGTATCTATGTCTTTTTTTGTGTATATGTCTAAGACTGTGTTTAGGTAAAACACATTGATATTGAGTATAGTGACCTTGACAGCCCTTTTCAAGACCTTAGCCTATAGTATTGGCAGATGCCTACAAGTTGGTAGGTGCATAGCAGATATGAACAAGGAGGTTACTCCATACGTTGATTCCAAACCAGAGTAGGTTTTTTTTAAGATAACTGGATATAGATAGTAGAAGATAAACAGCAGTCAATACGATAAAAGTAGTAATCTCTCTTGAGCTAAATACTCTACAGCTGTACAGCACTGTGAGGCTCCAATAACACAGTGACAGGTTTGGGCACATGTAGATCCTTTTATAGAGCCAAGTAAACAAGTCTTGAACCTGCAATCTTTTGGGTTGATCTTTTAGTCTGGTAACCCAGACCTGTGACTTGTCATGCACAATAGGCATGTGATGTTATTGTGGCTGCTGAGTCATTCAAAGTCAATAACACACAGTCAGGGTCAGATTAAGGGGGGGGCGACAGGGGCGGTTGTTCCTGGGCCCCCACACACAGAGGGGTCCCCACACAGGGTCGTTGTGACCCTGTCGAGAACAGGTATCCAGCGGCACCTGTTCCCGGGTGGAGGCTCTCAGCTGTCTAATGGAGAGAGAGAGGGCCAGCTTTACTGTGATTAATCCCTCCGACCCCCGACGATGCCTCAGCTGGCCGCATTGGGGGTGGAGCCAATATGGCAAGCCCTGCCCCCATATCCCCGCGAATCGCATCATCAATCACGGGGGCGGAGCCTAACAAATTGAGGTGCCGGCTGGGCAACCTGCTGCTGCTTCAAGTGTAAGTGTACTGTTTTAGTGTGTGTATGTATGTATGGTATGTATGCATGTATGTATGTATGTATGTGATATTGTGCATATGTGTTGGTGTGTATACTGTGTATGTATGTGTTAATGTGTATATATGTGTTAGTGTGTGTATACTGTTTATGTGTATGTGTGAGTGGTGGCTTTGTGTTTGGTTTTCGGGGGGGGGAGGAATGTGGGGTAGGCTCGGCTGTGTGTGGCTTGAAGGGGGCCCCCACAGCTAAGTTGCCCTGGGGCCCCCTCAAGCCTTAATCCGGCCCTGCACATGGTTATTCTAAGAGACAGCTTGTAGCGTTTAACCATTTAACTACATGTCAACATTTATTGTATTGTAGACATTGTGAACATGTTGACATTCTGCACATGACGGCATTTTCAATGTCGACATTTCAACAAAGCAGACATCATAATTGTCAACATTGTGATGATGACATTATGGATGTTCACATTGCAAATGTCGACATTATGGCTAGATTCCAGAAATAGCCCCCTGTAATTCATATAGAATTAACTGTGTTAAATACATTAAATAGTGCAATGGAGAAGATCTTAAATGGAAATAATATTACGTTAAAGGAAATAGCCCACATGTTATACAAGGATAAGTTCACTTCTTCGGGGAATATTACAGGAAATGAGCTAACAAACATGTTAGTTATTCTTCTACCTTATTCTGTTATAAATGCCAGATGGAAATCGGGTTTGCTTATTATTTAGAAAAACATTTTGCGTAACAATTTAGATTATAACTTGGAAGACTTCTAGTACATATAACATTTTGTATATAACACACAAGTGATTATCTATTTCTGATGTCTTCAATTTTCATTAGGAAAACTTGTGTATTATTTATAAGGAATTATTTCCTCCCTTCAATGTAAATTATTACAGACCTTATTAGAAGTCATCTCTGAGTTCTGTAAACTTTTAAATGGTAACAAGTCCTCTGTGATGATTAATTTGTGTAACATGTGGCAGTAAAATCCCATAAGTCATCTTTCCCAGCCAAATTTCAGCTGATGGAATAATGTAGATCTGATTATCTGCAATCATATGTGTTGTAAATATCTGTTGTAAAGAAAGCATTTTCCTATTGTGTAACATATGTCTTTGTTTAATATAATTTAACAATATACAGTTATTGCACTAAGCTAGTTCAGAGAGCTCCTTGGGGAACTGAGACTATAGTCCAGGAGCAATCAGCAGCTTTTAAATTTAACCTGGACTGAATAACCCGGTTTCCCGTTTTACAGGTGCAGATTATTCGGGTTGGTCCCAGGTTTGACCCTAGTTAGATTCAGGGTTGAAGTCGTGGGACACACAGGGCTGCCAAGAGCCGGCCCGGACCAGGGCGAAGTGAGTGTGGCATGGGAGGCGTGGCTGTAAGAAAAAATATACAGCTGCAACGCCGCAAAGTGGCACTACATTCTGGGAAGGGGGCACTGTGAGCCCAGCGCACACCCAGGGGGGGGCGTGATCAGGATGATCGCTTCCCCTCAAAGGCAGAGGAGAAGGCAGCTCTGCAGCAGCAAGCAGTCTCCCTTTGCAGCCCAGCACACAGCAGCGTATGCTAAGCTGACAGAGGAAGGGGAAGCGGCGTCAGACCAGGGCCCCCGCTGATCCCCTCCAGCAAACCCAGGTCCGGATAATTAGTACACGCTCCCCCTTCCCTCTCGGCGCCCCTGGGGACACACCAGCACAGACCCGGGTTGCCCCAGGAATGATCCAGATCAGAGGCTCGAAATGATAGGCGTACATGACTATTTTTGAAAAAAACTTTCAGGGAGAGCAACACCTACAGTATGAGCAAGGCGGTAAAGTGGACGTTACTGCTAGATCTGAGAGGAGTGCCATAAACTGACTTACATCCAAATGTAAATGAGCCCCAAAGCAGTTAGTAAGATCTAATTGTTGATGAAAACACGCTGATACTTCTTCATGCTTGCTCATGTATTGTGTTTTACAAGTGGTTCCATATAAGTGTCCAAGAGAAACCTTATATGAAATTGTATGTAACCATAGGGATGGGTTGTGTACAGGATCCCGACAGTCAGAATCCCGACACAAGTAGGTAAGTATAACCCTAACCCTCCCCTAACCCTCCTTTCCTACAGCTTAACCCTAACCATCCCCTCCCGCAGCCTAACCCTAACCCTCTCCCCCATAGCTTAACTCTAACTCTCCCCCCCACAGCCTAACCCTAACTGACCTTTCCTGCAGCCTAACCCTAACTCTTACCCCCCCACAGCCTAACCCTAAGTCTCCCCCCCACAGCCTAACCCTGACTCTTACCCCCCCACAGCCTAACCCTAAGTCTCCCTCCCACAGCCTAACCCTGACTCTTACCCCCCCACAGCCTAACCCTAAGTCTCCCTCCCACAGCCTAACCCTGACTCTTACCCCCCCACAGCCTAACCCTAAGTCTCCCTCCCACAGCCTAACCCTAACTTACCTTTCCTGCAGCCTAACCCTAACTCTTACCCCCCCACAGCCTAACCCTAAGTCTTCCCCCCACAGCCTAACCCTAACTCTTACCCCCCCACAGCCTAACCCTAACTCTTACCCCCCCACAGCCTAACCCTAACTCTTACCCCCCCACAGCCTAACCCTAAGTCTCCCCCCCACAGCCTAACCCTGACTCTTACCCCCCCACAGCCTAACCCTAAGTCTCCCCCCCACAGCCTAACCCTGACTCTTACCCCCCCACAGCCTAACCCTAAGTCTCCCCCCCACAGCCTAACCATAACTTAGCTTCCTGCAGCCTAACCCTAACTCTTACCCCCCCACAGCCTAACCCTAACTCTTACCCCCCCACAGCCTAACCCTAAGTCTTCCCCCTACAGCCTAACCCTAACTCTTACCCCCCCACAGCCTAACCCTAAGCCTCCCCTAGAGCCTAACCCCTAAACCTAACCCTCTCCCTAACCCTAATACTTACTGTCGGGAAGCCGGCAGTCAGGATTCTGGCTCCAGCATTCCGACTGCCGGGATGGTGACTACATCCCATAGGGATCCCTGGGGACGATTCAATTCAGTGCGATGCTGAATAGCCCCGGGAGGGAGCTCCCGGAACTATTCAACTCACTGTGCTGTTTGCTTAGTTGGAGAGAGTTCCTGTTCCCTCAACTTAACCTGGGTGTTTAGTCGTGAGAAGCGACATTCACACAGTAAAGTGCCAGGAAAGCATCCGCGCGGCCGGCACTTTAGTCAGGTTTTTCCTCACACCCTCAGGGGGGTGCGTGAAGAAATCCTTAAGTCCTGACAAACATCGCGGTGAGTTGAATAGCTCTAGGAGCTCCCCCCTGGTGCTATTCATCATCGCTCTGAATTGAATCGCGCCCACTGTGCCTTATAACTAGGGGTGTGCACCGGCCACTTTTTGTGTTTTGGTTTTGGATCTGGATCTTTCTTCGTGTTTTGGATCTGGATTGGTTTTGCCAAAACCACCCTTCCGTGTTTTGGGTTCTGGGTTTTGTGTTTTGGATCTGTATTTTTTTTAAAAAAAAGCATAAAAACAGCTAAAATCACAGAATTTGTGGGTTTTTCTGCTCCTATGCTATTATTAACCTCAATAACCTTAATTTCCACTCATTTCCAGTCTATTCTGAACACCTCACACCTCACAATAGTGTTTTTATGTCCAAAAGGTTGCACCGAGGTAGCTGGATGACTATGCTAAGCGACACGAGTGGGCGGCACAAACACGTGACCCATCTAGGAGTGATACTGCAGGGGCAGACAGGATGGCAGTTTGAAAAACTAGGCCCCAAACAGTACATACTGCAAAGAAAAAAAAGAGGGGCAAGATGGAATTGTCCTTGGGCCCTCCCACCCACCCTTATGTTGTATAAACAGGACATGCACACTTTAACAAACCAAACATTTCAGGTTTGTTTGGGCCCCCACAAAACAAGCTGGCAATTAATCTGTCCCTGCACAAACTGGCTCTACGGAGGCAAGATGTCATCCTCATCCTCCTCATCCACCGATTCCTCACCCTCTTCAGTGTTGTGTACATCCTCATCCTCACAGAGTATTAATTCTTCCCCGCTGGAATCCAAAACCACAGGTCCCTCTGTACGTTCTGGAGGCTGGTCTCCCTGGAAGAGTTGATAATTCATTTTATGAACATCATCTTCTCCACATTTTGTGGAAGTAACCTCCTACGCCTTTCGCTGACAAGGTTCCCGGCTGCACTAAACACTCTTTCGGAGTACACACTGGAGGGGGGGGCAACTTAGGTAAAATAGAGCCAATTTGTACAGGGACCTCCAAATTGCCTCTTTTTCCTGCCAGTACAGGTACGGACTGTCTGACATGCCTACTTGGATGCTGTCACCGATGTAATCCTTTAACAGACAGACGCATGCTTGTCGCTGCTGCTTTAAGGATGCAGATGCGGCTACAGCCCACACAATTCACAAAGACAGAAAAAAAAAAGAATTTTTTTATTGTTTGTGGAGCGCACTTTGAGGGTTACACCACCCTTTAACAGACAGACGCACGCTTGTCGCTGCTGCTTTAAGGATGCAGGTGCGGCTACAGCCCACACATTTCACAAAGACAGGAAAAAAAAGAAGAATATTTTTATTGTTTGTGGAGCACACTTTGAGGGTGTCACCACCCTTTAACAGACAGACGCACGCTTGTCGCTGCTGCTTTAAGGATGCAGGTGCGGCTACAGCCCACACATTTCACAAAGACAGAAAAAAAAGAAGAATATTTTTATTGTTTGTGGAGCGCAGTTTGAGGGTTACATCACCCTTGAACAGACAGACGCACGCTTGTCGCTGCTGCTTTGAGGACAGTATCATATGCAGTGACAGTAGACTTGTCAGAAATTGTTGGCACGTCCTTCAGTCCGGACCAGATGTCCAAACCGGCCCTTGACTTATGACACAGGCGCACGCTTGGCGCTGCTACTGTGTTGATGCACTTGCAGCCACAGTGCACACAATTCACAAACACAGAAAATATTTTTTTATTTGGTTTGGAGTGTACTTTGGGGGTTACAGCACCCTTTAACGGTCATGCCAGCCGGCCCTTTACTTATGACACAGGCGCACGCTTGGCACTACTTTGTTGATGCACGTGCGGCTACTGCGCACACAATTCACAAACACAGAAAATATTTTTTTATTTGGTTTGGAGTGTACTTTGGGGGTTACAGCACCCTTTAACGGTCAAGCCAGCCGGCCCTTTACTTATGACACAGGCGCACGCTTGGCACTACTTTGTTGATGCACGTGCGGCTACTGTGCACACAATTCACAAACACAGAAAATATTTTTTTATTTGGTTTGGAGTGTACTTTGGGGGTTACAGCACCCTTTAACGGTCAAGCCAGCCGGCCCTTTACTTATGACACAGGCGCACGCTTGGCACTACTTTGTTGATGCACGTGCGGCTACTGCGCACACAATTCACAAACACAGAAAATATTTTTTTATTTGGTTTGGAGTGTACTTTGGGGGTTACAGCACCCTTTAATGGTCAAGCCAGCTGGCCCTTTACTTATGACACAGGCGCACGCTTGGCACTACTTTGTTGATGCACGTGCGGCTACTGCGCACACAATTCACAAACACAGAAAATATTTTTTTATTTGGTTTGGAGTGTACTTTGGGGGTTACAGCACCCTTTAACGGTCAAGCCAGCCGGCCCTTTACTTATGACACAGGCGCACGCTTGGCACTACTTTGTTGATGCACGTGCGGCTACTGCGCACATAATTCACAAACACAGAAAAAATATATATTTCTTTAGCACTTGGGGGGAGCACCCCTGATGGACAGAGCACCCCCTGGACAACACTACAGCACCCCTTTAGGACTGGGACACTGCACAGGACTTTGGAGTGGACACAGCCCCTATGGGCAACTGACTGCACAACACAGTCCAGCCAGCCCCTATGGACTTTGAAGTAGTGGACACAGCCCCTATGGACAACAGCAGCACAGCACAACACAGCCAGCCCCTAAGGACTTTGAAGTAGTGGACACAGCCCCTATGGACAACAGCAGCACAGCGCAGCACAGCACAACACTACTCTGCACTACACTACACAGCCCTAACTCCCACCCTCCCTCTTCACTGTCCACAGCCGAGTGAGAAAATGGCGCCGACGCGGGTACCTTATATAGGATCCAAAACCCGCGAGACCCGGAAGGCGGGATGATGACGTTTTGCCTCGATTTCAGATCCGAGTCAGGCGGGAAAAGTCAAGCCTGATTCGGATCGGCCTCGAATCGGGGGGCTCGGGGGGGTTCGGATTTCAGAAATCCGAACCCGCTCACCCCTACTTATAACCAATGCAGTGATGTGGCACTGATTATACCATTTGAATGGATATTTCTACTTCAGGGTCCATAGGGTATCCACAGGATACCTTGGGGTATAGGCGATGGCGGCAGACATCCAGGCACCACAGAGTTAAATTTTCAGCCTCCCAGGATGCACTGGGGTCCCTCTCCTATACCCCGCCCCCGAGCCTCAGGCCACTCAGTTTTCGGAGGTGCCTGGCCGGACCAGTCGCACCGTACAGAGGGGGTCTTTTTAAGGCCCCTGAATATTTCTTCACAGCTGTGGCTGCACAACTAGAGTGCTCCAGCATAGGACAGTCAGTATTGACGTCCATGCTGTCACTCCTACACCCCGCCGGTACCAGAACGCCGGTACCGATCCGGGGATGCTGGTAGGTAGCTGGGGTCACAGCTAGCGGTGATCCCTAGCTACCTGGACTGTGGCCGGATGCACGGGGAACAAGGTAAGCGGCGGGGTCCTGCGGTGGGCACCCGCCGGTAACACAGTCCTGTTTGGTCCCCAGGCAGGGGGCTCCCTGGGGACCGGCTGCGCGTGGGGCCAGGTACTGATCCTGCGCCTTCCACTAGACCACCAGGGACAGCGGGCCGTAGCATTTGCGGTACAGCGCGGCGTCCCAGGGGTTGATAGCACGCCAGGGGAGAACGCCTTCCCTGTCTCACAGCCGGCGTCTCCCCCGCTGCACAGTGCCATTCCACAGCGGTCTGAGCGGGCTGTGTCAGCGCTCCTCCCCCGGGCCCTGCCTTCTCTCTGCTCCTCGGTGGCCATTTTCTCACTACATGTGCTGGGGATGGCAAACGCTGCTGGAAGCTGATACAGATGCCATTGCGGTCCGGGTCCCCCGCATACCTCTCCTTCAATTAAGGTCAGTGTATGCAGCACTGTTTCCTACCAGGCTCTGGTCTGTGTAGTTGATTGCAGTGCCTGTAATGCAGGATGTTATCTGTGCATTGTATGTGACTTAAATGCTAGCGCTGTTTGCCTGTACTTTCATTTCTGACTGTCAGCCTTTTCCTATCCCTGTTCTTCTGCTACAGCCCTTGCGGTGCGGTGTCGCAGGGTTTATTACCTCACAGTAAACGTGGTTTTTCTGTGTGGGAGGTCACATACGCTCCGTTCACACTCCTCATGTCGGACAGTGAACGAGGATATCCTCTTCCAGCTATAATGTACTGATATCATGTGCAGTTAGCGGAGGGATATGTAGACGCTGAGGGTTTATGGAGGGCATGTTGTATTATATATCACGCCCCATTTCTGTCACTGTGCCTGCACAAAAAGGGGACCGCCCTCGGCTGGCTAAGATGTGGTCCTTAGGGCTCTCTGAGGACCGCCATTTGATCCACTGGGCTCAGTGGTTTTCAAATGGCTTACGGCTAGGACTGTATTCCTTCTGGCTCTTAATTTGGCCAGTAGGATCTCAGAATGGGAGGCTCGGTCATGTAGACCTCCCTTTTTCTCATCTTTCCTAGGAACAGGGCAGTGCTTGCCTTTACTTCCCCAGTCCTGTCTGCTGGTGAGGCCTATTTGGCTGTGGTACGGGCGCTAAGAATTTAAGTTGACCGTACCAGTCCATTTAGGAAATCAGACTCTCGGTTTTGTCCTTTCTGATTTCCATAAAAAGGGTTGGCCTGCCACTACGCTAACTTTGGCAGGATGGATTCACAGGTCTTCCTGTTCCATCCTCTATTAAAGCTCTTCCACTAAGTCTGTGGGTCCTTCGTGGGCAGCTCGACGTGGCGCCTCAGCGGTGATTGGCAGCCACGTGGTCATCTGTCCATATTTTCGTTAGGTATTATGCTTTTGATACCTTCGCCTCTCAGGATGCTTCCTTTCGGCGGCGGATTCTCCTTACAGCACAGGAGAGTCTTCACCCTTAAAGGATACTGCTTTGGGACATCCCCAAGGTATCCTGTGGATACCCTATGGACCCTGAAGTAGAAAATATGAGATATGGTAAGAACTTACCCTTGTTATCTCTATTTCTACGAAGTCCATAGGGTTCCACAGGACTCCCGCCCTGTCGCACCTGTACTGCAGATGGGCTTTGATCTGGTCACCGGTTTCTCCGTCTCCTTCTGGTGAGAATGTGATTCTTGTGTGTTCCAGACTGTCTTCTCTCTCTTTTTTGCTCCTGCTCCGGCCTATGGCTTGTTACGAAACTGAGTGGCCTGAGGCTCGGGGGCGGGGTATAGGAGAGGGACCCCAGTGCATCCTGGGAGGCTGAAAATTTAACTCTGTGGTGCCTGGATGTCTGCCGCCATCGCCTATACCCCAAGGTATCCTGTGGAACCCTATGGACTTCGTAGAAATAGAGATAACAAGGGTAAGTTCTTACCATATCTCATATTATCTGTGATTTCTACTATTTCAGGGAGTCTCCCTCACAATCAGGGAGAGTTGGCAAGTATGGTGAAAGGGGTATTAGGTACAGCTCTCAGGTGCTCATATGCTCACTGAGTCAATGCACAGCCAGTGTAACCGTTCAATCCACAATTGCTTAGTTAATACTACCAACAGCTTCATAGCAAATTGCTGCATCTCTTTAGTTCAGTGATTCCCAACCTCGGTCCTCAAGGCACACTAACAGTCCTAGTTTTAGTGATATTCATGCTTAAGCACAGATGGTTAAATCAAAATAACTAAGGTACTAATTAAGTCACCTGTTCTCAACTAAGGCTATCCTTAAAACTTGGGCTGTTTGTGTGCCTTGAGAACCGTGGTTGGGAACCCCTGCTTTAGTCTAATGCCACGTGTGTCAGATACTGTACAAAGTGATGAAACTATGGAGGGAAATAAAGGAAATATTTATGAATGACATAGATGTAGCTGTCTATTGTTTCGCCCACCTCATGACAGGGGTTACTGCCAAAGATAACATTGTAAGGGGGATATTTATCAAAGCTTGGAGAGAGATAAAACTGGAGATAAATAGCACCAACCAATCAGCTCCTAACTGTCACTTTTGTTTGAAAAATGACAGTTAGGGGATGATTGGTTGGTGCTATTTACCTCCAATTTTATCTCTCTCCAAGCTTTGATAAATCTCCCCCTTAGTGCTAAGTTTTGATGGCCTTCCCTGTGATTTTGCATGAAGAAGCCTATTTGGCTAATTCAGCATTGCACGCTTATTGCAGATTCCCAATTATCGGGAATCTTCGCATGCGCAGAACCCATTCTGCGAATGTACAAAATGGGTCCTGCGTGATCACACTCTGGGCCTGATTCAGATCCGGACGCTCTGACAAGAGCGCTCGCTCTGAATCAGGGCCCTCCTACCTAAGGAGTGGCCTCCTGGCCGATCGCATAGCTGTGGGTGACCACCAACAGCTAATGCGAGCGGCCAAAAAGATGGTCGCGATGGTCAAGACCATCGGGCTTGCTACGAGACCCTTGTGGTAGGATCTCGCTTCCGCAAGCCCAGGAGTGTTTTTGGCTCTATCAGAGCCAAAAGCACTCCCACTGACATCACTAGTGATGTCAGTGGGGCCGGACCCAGACGGTAGGCGTTCCCATGGGAACGCCTCCGTCTGGGCAGCAACGCCTCGGCACGCCCACCAAAGGGGGCGTGCTGTCAATCACCACCGACAGCACGCCCCCTTTGGTGCGAGACCCATAGCGACGGCTTGGCCGTCGATATTCGGGTCTCGCGCATGCGCACGACGGAGCTCCCACTAGGGCACCATCGACCCGCTGGCGAGCGCTCAGCGCTCGCGAGCGGATCAGAATCAGACCCTCAGCCCCTTCTATGCCTCTGCCTGATTGTCAGGCAGAGGCATTTAACAAATGGTGTGGGGGCGGAGACAGCCGGCGTTCTTGGAAACAGGGGCGTGTCTGTCCCATTTTCAGAGAGTGGCAAGGACAGAGGCTGCGTCCATGGTCGCAGTTTTGTGGCCTTGCAAGCCGGCCAGCCTGAGTAAGCTGGGGCTTGCTCAGCTGGCTGGAGTCCCGGTAATTCCAGCCTGCGACCTCGGTCTCAGTGCTGGAATTGCAAATGCGCAGGGGGTGTCATACACCTCCTGCTGCATTTGCGTGTTTTCAAAGATGGAATTGCACAGCTGCTTGCGCGCAGCTATGCAGATCCGTCCTAAGCTGAACCACCCCCTATGTGACGAATATTGCAGATGCGCTTGTACTGCAGTGATAGCTCTTCTGTTATGGTTCATTCAGGATGGCTGTAACAGAGCAGAAACATTGTTTGGATAACGCAAAAATGGCCTTATGTATTTCTTTAATTTTTAAAAAAAATAAGTTAGAATTTTTCAAAAATGTTATTCTTTTTTTTTTTTTACACAGTAGTTGAGCCTTTTGCCAAAAATCTGGGTTTCCTGTACTGCATCGCATGAGTGTGCTAATAAACCAGGTCACACATGAGCACGAGTGGATTAACAGATGCACCAAAGCAAAAATATTTACCTTACTTACAAGCCAGTATCATGGGCATGGGCAAAGCCAGAACTATGTGGGTTCCATAGCAACATTTTGAAGGGACCGCAACCCCAATGCTTTTAGAGAGACACCACTCTCTTCAGGAGGTGTTCATTTTATGCTCCATAGTAGTGCCCTAGTTTATTTTATGCCCCGTAATACATAATAGTGCCCTAATTCATGTTATGCCCCATAGATGTGCTCTAATTCACATTATGCCACACAGTGCCCCCAGTACATATTATGCCACACTGCAGTGCCCCAGTTCATATTGGTATAAAAGCTGGTAGACAACTATATGATCTGGGTGCAGGTGAACCAGGCCCCAAAAGCCTCTGTGCCCCGTAGCAACGATACCCCTTGCACCCACTGTATTTCTGCCCATGATCATGGATTGTGTGGCAGATGAAAATAGCACATCTGCCTCTGCACGATCTTTCTATCATATTGTGGCAATAAGCTATTGCTTTAAAAAAAAAAAAGCAGTAGGTGTAACCGGGCTGTAATGGGGCGTTCTCATGTAGGGCGTGTTGGCAGACGTGTGGGTTGTGCAGAGCTGAGTGTACATGTAAAGTAGCCTGTTTTCAGACACATCCATTGCACCACGTATAGGGCTGGTAGACGGGCACACTGATAATGATGACCAGGGCCGCCTGGAATGATGTTCCAGCAGAGCGTGTGCACAGGGGTGCCATCCTAAAGGGGAAGCATTGCAGCGGCCGCCAGGACCAATGACTGGTGCTGACCTACATAAAACCTTCCGTCCGTGATCCATAAGGCACCGAGTCTGTCTGACATCATGAGGTCACACAGCCCTGGGGAAGCAGCCAGGGAGTTCAAGGTGCTTGGTTGGGTACAGACAATGAAGGAGTGGCTGAGTGTCCCACCCCTGCACGTGGCACAGCATCTCATGCTGTGCAGCTCCGGCAGATGACGGCCTGCTCCCTTAGACTGTGCACTGGGAGAGGAGCAGCAAGAAGCAGCAGTGAAGGTGTGAAGACGGGAGGCAGTGACATTACCGGTGGCCGGGATGCCGACAGTGAAATCCCGACCAAGGACTAAAGATCGTCGTCAAAATCCCAACGCCTATCTTTAGCCCCACGCTGAAATCCCGACAGCCAGCATCCCAAACAAAGGTAAGCGGGGAATGGGTAGCGTTAGCCGTGGGGGTAGGGAGAATTAGGTGTTAGGTTTAGTCACCCCCGGGTGGAATTATTTGGTTTATGCTATGGGAAGGAGGGGTTTGGGTTAGGCACCCCCGGGGGGAGGTTAAGGTTAGCCCCCCGAGAGGGTTAGGTTTAGGGTGTGGGGAGGGGGCGTTAGTTTTAGGCAAGCCTGGGGGGGGTCTTAGGGTTAGGCACCACACCAGGAGTTGTAGGGTTAGGCACAACCAAGGGAGGTTTAGGGGGGACAGGGGAGGGTTACCCTACTTACCACCTCCTGTCGGGATCTTGAACCTTCGGGCTTTCAACGTCTGTATGCCGATTCCCTGGAGACACTAGAGATGAGTGAGTCAATGACTGCAAGTGTACTAAATCCATTATTAAAAATAATGTTGCGGTTTCTACTAGGGATGTGCGCTGACCCCCGTGTTTTGGTTTTGGATCTTTATTTCCTTGTGTTTTGGATCTGGATTTGGTTTTGCCAAAAGTGCCCCTTGCGTGTTTTGGTTTTGGATCTGGATTTTTTCTAAAAAATTTATAAGAACAGCTAAAAAATAACATTATTTGGGCCTGTTTTTGTTCCTACAGTATTATTAACCTCAATAACATTTATTTCCTGTCATTTCCAGTCAATTTTGACCACCTCACAGTTCACAATATTGATTTTTTTCATCTAGTTTAGGGCCAAAAGATTGCATCCAGCTAGCTGACTGACTAAGCTAAGCGACAGCAGTGGGCGGCACTAACATGTGGCAGTTCAGCTTCCAACATGGCACAGAGTGGCATTGCAGTGGTAGACAGGATGGCAGTTTAATAAACTATACGACCAGTAGGAATTTTAAAAACCAAGAATGTTTTCCTTAACTAGTTCAGAGGCCCGACGGAGTTGGAATATGTTTATGGACTGAAGACATTGAAAGGACGGAAGGATTGATTTGTTTTTAATTTATTTGTTTTTAATATTTTGATTCTCAAAAAAGATCAATCTAGGATCAAGTTCTTCAGTTCCTAAAAGACATCTTTGATCTGGAGGATGTTTTTTAATTTTTTATACATCTAATAGAAATGAGGTGGCCTTGCTTGTGGAGGTGCTGCTAGAACATACTGTAAACAGACCTTTACTTCGTACTAGTTGTTAGGGATAATGGGACCAAGACTTGCTGTTTACATCAGAGGAAAGCAGCCTGTAGTTCTCCGGCTGAACTAGAACTCCCAGCATATGTGATGCTTGCTGGGCTTACTGGAAGTTATTTGTCAACGGGTGGTGTGCCTCAGGTTACCTCATCCTGCTTTACACACTGTATGCACCATGTAAATATGTATGTATGTGACCAATATACACAACTAATTTTTGTATTAAACGTATTTGCACTTTGTTGCTCACATCCTGGCAAAAAGATGCTCTGTGCTGCTGCTGCTTATATTTGCCCACCCCATCAACTTGGTGGTTCAGAATTAAAAAAAAAAAAATGAAAGGGGTATGCAGGAGATGCCATTACAATTTCTGGACATTCATAAACCATAAAATTATAAATGTCAGCAATGCCCCAAACAGCACATAATGCAAAGAAAAGAGGTGCAAGATGGAATTGTCCTTGGGCCCTCCAACCCACTCTTATGTTGTATATATGAAACAGGACATTCACAGTTTAACAAACCAATCACTTCAGCGACAGGGATTGCCTCTTGTGTCTGAAATGACTGGTTTGTTTGGGCGCCCACAAAACAAGCTGTCAATGTGCAGTGGACATTGGTGGCAATGATCCCATACACAAACTGGCATTACAACATACAGTAGGTAAGATCAGATGTTGTCATCGTCATCATCATCCCCATTAGTGTGTACATCCTCTTCTTCATACAATATTAATTTGTGCCCGCTGGAATCCATCATTACAGGCGCCTCTGTATTTTTTTGACTTAATTGCTGGTAAAGGTCTTCCTCGTAGAATTTGTAATTCATTTTGATGAACATCATCTTTGCCACATTTTGGGGAAGTAACCTCCTACGCCGATCGCTGACAAGGTCCCGCCTGTGCTGAAAACTCTTTCAGAGTATACACTGGACAGTTGGCAACTTAAGTAAAGCAAAGCCAGTTTGTGTATGGGACTCCAAATTGCCTCTTTTTCCTGCCAGTAGTGAAACGGACTGTCTGACATGCTTATTTGGATGCTATCCGTGAAATAATAATCCACCCATCTCTGAATGGTGACCGTATCAGACAAAGTCATGGTAAACATGTCATTAGGTTTTGATGACTGATCTGCATCACCACCAGCAGTGGGTCGGGTCTCTTAGGAATATTTAGTTTTTTCCTGGCAGCTGCAGAAACTGAAGGAGGAGATGCTGCCGTGTCAAGTGCAGCATGAGCTGACAATTTTTTCACCAACAGCTCTTTGCATCTCTTCAGATTTATGTCTGTTGGAAAGAAAGACACAAGGTATGACTTAAATCTAGGATCAAGTGTGGTCGCCAAAATATAGTGATCTGCTTTCAAGAGATTGGCGACCCTAGGATCCTGGCGAAGGGAGTGAAGGGCTTGATTTACAAGTCCGGCATACTTAGCAGAATCACTCCATTTCAGCTCCTCCTTCAGTTTCGCCAGCTGCTTTTGCAAAAGTCTGATTAGGGGAATTACCTGACTCAAGCTGGCAGTGTCTGAACTAACTTCACATGTGGCAAGTTCAAAGGGTTTGAGAACCTTGCACAACACAGAAATTTTTCTCCACTGCGCTTGACTAAGGTGCATTCCTGCTCCTTTCCCTATGTCATAGGCCATAGTGTAGCCTAGGATGGCCGTTTGCTGCTCCTCCTTCTGTTGAAGCATATAGAGGGTAGAATTCCACCTAGTTACTACCTCTTGCTTCAGCTGATGGCAGGGCAAATTCAACAGTACTTGCTGGTGCTGCAATCTACGACACGTAGTTTCTGAATGTCGAAAATGTCCCAAAATCTTTCAGGCCACCAAGAGCATCTCCTGCACGCCCCTGTAATTTTTTTTTTAAATGTTGCACCACCAAATTAATTGTGTGAGCAAAACATGGGACGTGTTCGAATTCGCCCAGTTGTAATGCTCGCACAATATTTGTGACATTGTCAGAAATCACAAATCCCGAGGAGAGTCCAAGTGGGGTAAACTATTTTGCAATGATTTCCCTCAGTTTCTCTAAGAGGTTCTCAGCGGTATGCCTCTTAGTGAAACTGGTGATACACAGGGTAGCCTTCCTCTGAAATAGCTGGCATTTGTCAGATGCTGCTGTTGCTGTTTGTACTGTTGGAGGCAATACACCTACCCAGTGAGCTGTCACAGTAATGTAATCTTTAGTTTGCCCTGTCCCGCTTGTCCACATATCTGTGGTTAAGTGGACTATGGGCACAATGGCATTTTGGAGGACATTAATAAGGTTTTTTTTAATGTCCTTGTACAGACTGGGAATTGCTGTTCTAGTGAAGTGGAAACTAGAAGGAACATGGTAGCAGGGACACAGGACCTCAATTAACTGTCTAAAATCCACTGCATTAATAGCGGATACTGGGCCTGATTCAGAGCCGGACGCTCTGACCAGAGCACTCGCTCTGAATCAGGGTCCTCCTACCTAAACTTGGAGCGGCCTCCTGGCCGCTCGCATAGCTGTGTGTGACCACCCACAGCATATGCGAGCGGGCAAAAAGATGGTCGCGATGGTCAAGACCATCGGGCTTGTGATGAGAGCCTGCGGTAGGGTCTCGGTGACCGCAAGCCCTGGAGTGATTTTGGCTCTATCCGAGCCAAAATCACTCCCACTGACATCACTAGTGATGTCAGTGGGGCCGGACCCAGACGGTAGGCGTTCCCGTGGGAACACCTCCATCTGGCAGCCACGCCCCCGGCATGCCCACTAAAGGGGGCGTGCTGTCACTCACCATCAGCAGCACGCCCCCTTTGGTGCGAGACCCAGAGCGATGGCTTCCCCGTCGCTAGCCGGGTCTCGCGCATGCGCACGACGGAGCAGCCTCTGTCGTGCGCATGTGCACTAGGGCACCATCGACCTGCTTGTGAGCACTCAGCACTCGCGAGCAGGTCTGAATCAGGCCCACTGGACGCACATCTAATACCAGCATAGCAGTTATGGCATCAGTAATCCGCTGTGCAACTGTGTGACTGATGTCATACTTGTTCCCCATTGCAAAGGATTGTTTGACAGTCAATTGTTTTGCTAAACTACTAAAAGTAGTCTTCTTCATGGTCCCCTTTTGAAGATCCACTCACAGCATCAGCAACAGGCATAGCACTCAAGGATCCTACTGAGGAATCATAGAAAGGAGAGGAGTCAGTCATTCTTATGAAATTAGATGCAGACCTACCTCCGATCATGATTGAGGATGTTGATGATTATGCAGGTGGTGGTGGTGGAGATTGCAGGCGCTTGGATCTATCAGAGTGAAGGGAACAGCTAGGTGACACTGGACTTATTATTATAAGTTTTTAGCCAAAGTTTCTAAATTTGAAAAAAACTTGAATTTGATGAATGTGCTGCAAGTGACGTAACAGGGAGGAGGTTCCTAGATGGTTAAGGTCCTTACCTCTACTCACTATTGCTTGGCAAAGGTTACAGATGGCTTGACAACTGTTGTCTGGATTTGGGTGGAAATAATTCCACACGAGAAGTGGATTTTTTTGTCTTTTGCCCAGGCATGACAATTGGCTTTTTCAAACCATGGGCAAAAACTGCTGCCTGATTTACAAAAACAACATCCTCGGCATCAACATCCTCATCATCCTTGTTAGCGCCAGATGCAGAAATATCCTCTTCATCCTCCTGGTGCTATTCCACAGAAGCATCCTCGATTTCAATGTAAGCATGTTGACTTGTGCTGCTCATCCCCACATTTGCAGAGGGCACACAAATGGTGGAAGGAGGATCCTCTATAAGTAGAGTATTAGAAAGGTCAGGCTCACACATGGCAACGGCGGCAGTGTCGGACTGGAGCATGAAGGGCCCACTGGGGGAATTCAGTGGTAGGGGCCCATGCTTTGGGGCATGGTTAGGGGATGAGGCCAGCCCCCACAGAAGCTTGGACAGACATAAGTGCCCATTTAACTGACCCTCTAATAGAATAACAATGTATAGTTCAAGTGCACAGTCTGAAACTGACATTAGAGCAAGTGGTAGGGCCCCCAGGCAGTGGGGCCCACCGAGGATTTCCCCTGTATCCCTGTGGGCCAGTCCAACCCTGAACGGAGGACACACTTGTACTCTCCTCGGGGATCTGTGACTTTTCTGAGCACACAGTTGGTTCATGTGCCTTAGCAATTTTAATTTTTTTGACATTTCTACAGGGAGAAGGGCTTACATCATCATAAGATGCAGAACCACCAATCATAAATAAAGGCCAAGGCCTTATCCTTTCCTGGCCACTTCGTATAGTAAATGGCATATTGCCAATTTTTTGTTTCTCTGCAGCTAACTTAGCATTTATTTTTTTTCTTTAACACTGTAAAACATTGCTTGTTTGATTTTGACTTAAGTCCTTGGGCATCGACCTTCATAGATGACGTTGACGGCCTTGCATCATCATCATGATTGCTGGCAGCAGCTGCAAGACTGGTATGTGGTTCCTCTGATTTGATCATCCTCCATATGATGAACAACACAGGCAGTACCCTTTCTTTATGGACAACAAAGCACCCCTGCTGATTGCGGACAGACCACCTGCAGAGTCACAAATACTTGGACAAGAAACTGTGGCAGTGTCACCGAACAATAATAGCACAGCTAAGTTGCTAACGCACACACACAAATAAAAAAATTAAAAATAGAAAAAACTTACTTTTATTTTTTTTTACACTGGGGAGGAGCACTCCTAATTGACAGAGCACCCCCCTGGACAACACATCACCCCTTTATGGACTGCAGCCCTAGCCTGATGGACAGGACAAAAACACAGCAGCAGCCACAGTTAATTGACAGGACAAGTGACACAGCAGCTGCAGCACCCACTGAAGGAAGCCCCCATTTATATACTGCAGCCTAAGCCCCTTTATGGACAACACAGCAGCAGCCTTCAGCCCAAGACCCCAACTGGACACACACACTGAGTGACTGACTACACGTCTGCTACCTTCTCTCTCCACAGCCGGAGTGAAAATTGCGCCGATCGAGAGGACCTTTTTATAATTGAAAACCCGCGAGAATCCGATAATGGAAGGATGACATTTTGCCTCGTTTTGAGATCAGAGTCATGCGGGAAAGCTCAAGCCACGTTCGGATTTCGGTCCGGATCTCAAAGTTCGGGTTAGTCCGGTTCTCTAGCTCATCTCTACTTTCTATATAGCAACCACGTAGTTCACAGACATATCCGATCTGCTGTGCAGCACAGCAGATAAAGATAATATTGCAGATATCATTTCGATACACTATACCAGTTGTGACGTCAGGCCCGACACATAGGGTGGACGATTGGTAAGTGTGGACACACTTACCTATTGTAAGATAGGTTGGCGGGTCGGCCTAGTGTGTACCCAGCTTTATACACTGAATTTACACTACTCACAGCTCTATCGGGTAACATACATTTTACATTACTCTTCCCTGCAACACTAATTATTTTCAAGGTGCATATGCGGTACCGCACCTTGTGCCTCAGGGGGTCTATTCATTAAACCCCAAAAGGCTGTTTTTTCCGTATTACTATTTAGTGTTATTTGTAGGCCTTCCTGGTTTAAAAAAATAACTGTCTGCTGTCCATACTATTCATATAGACAACCTCTACTTTATAAGAATCAGTGTGTGCAACTAGGAGGGGGGGGCTAGGTGGGGATATACTTGGCATCCCGGTATGTGGGATGCCGACAGTCTAAATATCGGCGCCAAAATTCCGACAGGTCGGGATCCTGGGCACCAGGATCCCGACCGTCAGCACCCCCTAGGTAAGTATCGGGATGTCAGGGGGAGGTTAGGGTTATGGTGCAGGGTTAGGCCCTAGGGGGAGGGTTAGGGGTAGGTACTAGGGAGGGAGTGTTACGATTATGGTGCACGGAGGGGGAGGTTAGGTTTAGGTACTAGGTGGGAGGTTAGAGTCAGGCACTGGGGAGGGAGGGTTAGGGTAGGAGTTAGGAAAACACTCTGCGTTCGTTCCTATGGGTGTCAGGATTTTGGCTGTTGGGTGCCGTTGTCAGTATTCTGACGTGTGGCATCCCGACAGCTGAGATTTCATACCCAACCCGCTAGGTGGGCACGTGCCCCAGGTGCAGTATTTGAAGGGATGCTGGTAGCACAGCCATAACTAGGGTGCTCCGGCCATCAAAACCAGATGCCATCACCCGTGTATGCACCACCACCACCACTGGCCGCCCTCTGGCCACTGAAATGTATTATAGTAGCAGTGCACCGAGTTCCTTCTCTGATCCGTCCCACTCCACCTTCTTCTGCAGTATCTGTAGGGACTGGACTTCCGCCGGTCACAGGAGCAATACCGTGCTGCTACTGCTGGGCACAGCCACACAACAACCAAGATAAGCAGCATAGGTGCTCGAAGGAGGGGGGAGGAACAATGAGAAAGAGGAATGAGGAGGAGGAATGAGGAGAAGGACGAATGAGGAGGAGGAATGATGAGAAGGAATGAAGTGGAGGGGCTCTACCATGGCATAATGTGCAAAATGGGCTTTACGGTGGCGTAACATGTATAAGCGATTCTACTGTGGTGTAACGAGTATAAGGGGCTCTACTGTGGTATAACATGCATAATGTAGAATGTAAGCTCTTACGAGCAGGGCCCTCTCCCCTCTTGTGCTTCTCTTTACTTTACTTTCATCTACTTCTTACCCCCCACCAGGGCACCTAACACTTGGTTGCTTACACTCTGCTGCATATCTAGGTGTTATGGTCACTTATGTAGCAATGTATATTATCCATGTCCTTGTCCTAAATTCTATTGTACTGTAAGTCGCTTGTCAAATTATTATGTTTATGTACTTCGTAAGGTGCTGCGGAACACTTGTGGTGCCAAAGGATAATAATAATAATAATAATAATAAGGGACTCTACTGTGGTGTAACATATATAAGCTGCTCTATTGTGGTGTAAATTATATAAGGGGCTCTACTGTGTGGCATACCATGTATAAGTGGTACTACTGTGTGCCATAATGTGTGAGGGGCTTTACTATGTGGCATAATGTGTTATAAGGGGCATTACTTAATGTGGCACAATGTGTAAGAGGCATTACTGTGTCATGAAACCACACCCCCTTTTCAGAAGAATGCCCCCTTTGTTTTGCTTTTTGGGGGTGCAAAATTACTGCCTTGCCCCGGTGGGGACAAAAATCATCCTAGATTTGGCCCTGATTAAACACCCAAAAACAGCCACAAAGTGAACAATAGTTCACTTTACTGTAATTTAAGTATTGGTATTTTTTAATCTCTTTTTGCAACTAGTTTAGGCTCGGGTGGGCTTCTTGGACACGCTTTTGGCATCCAGCTTTGGTGATTAAAGCTGTAGAGTAAGTATTTTTTTAACTGGCGCCTTTATTCTCAGAACAATTATTCTTATTCTTGGACAAGGCAAGGTGAATTGTAGAAACCATGGCTTGCATGTTTCTTCAAAGCCTGATAATTGACCAGCTCAGAAAGAAAACTTTGACTTTTTATATAACATGGTCAGGATAGAAAATCCCATAATTCACATTAAGCGAAGCAAGTATTCCAAATACTGTTCATTGTTTTGTCGTTATTTGAAAAGTAGTGATCTAATAAAATGTGTTATTCAAACCACAATAATGTGTTTCTCTGGATTATGGTAAATACAGTTGGATCCAGTCAGTTTTTAAAAGACTCATTAAAGCAAAGTAATGTTGGGCTTCAAATTGGTATCAGAGTTAGAAGATTACTAATCATCTTATATCTAGTTAAAGTTGTTGGGTATTTCATATTTAATTAGAATGCAATATTCTCTATACTCAAAAACTAAGCTAAGATACCCGACGTTGCCTGGCTTGAAGAACGGACCTTGAAGTACATCTGCAGCCTTTATTTTTAACATTGCAGACGAACATTGGAGATCATAGCATATGAAAATGTGCTTGGTGAAATGAACTGTCAGTGCAGGTGCAGTGTGACAGTTGATCCTCCAAGTTACTGCTCTTCCGTTGGAGCTCTGTCTGCCCCCTACTGATATATATATCAGTCTGTGCCTTCAGATCAGTGCAGTTTTAGGCACTATAAGACATCCTGAACAAACTTGTTTAAACAAAAACCTCAAATCAGACACTCCACAGCCAACTTGGTGGGCACCATGAAGACCTCCATGGCCCAGATGAACTTCAAATATAGCCAAAAACCTAATCCTGTTTAAACTACACCACCATGGCAAATTTGGTGGAGCTAGGTAAAAAAAACTGTGGCTGTGCATAAAGGACAAACAGACACAAACACACAGGGGCATTACAATAGCCCCCACAAACCCCGCCGTGACTTGGGTCAGCGTGGTGGCTGCAGAGTCTCCAATATCGGGAAAAGTTACTTTACTCTTCCCTGATGATGTCACCAGGTGATGGTTTTGGACTCTTTAGGCTGGAACCAATGAGATTAAGGTGCATGTTTCTCACATGGTATCTGGAAAGGGACAATGCAGGATAGGACAACAAGGCTTCAGTTAATCATACCGGTGAGGTACAGACTAGGATTAGACAGCAGGACTTCAGCAAACATTGGGCCAAATGTAATAGGGTGACACTTTTTAATTTCTGCCAATGAGTCCAAGAACATGGAAACTCGTATGTTTTTAGACTGAAAAAACTCTCACGATTTAAACTCTCATCCAGATGTTTTGCCATTTTGAAGATAAACTCGACCAATGTGAGAGTTTACTGCTAAACTATCACATTTTCTATTAATTTTATTTTTATTGAAGCATTGTAAAAAAATTATACTGATACATATTGCAGTTTAGAGTACAGTACATGTAAAGGTTTACAATAAACAAATATAACAATTCCATGTACAATATGAAATAAACGCTAAATAAAAAATAGTATACTACCATTAAAAAAGTCTGCATTCACAACTGTTGTATTTTTATAATAAGCAAATTAATACAATGAAAGTTTTGGTAAATTACAATTCAATTCGTTTTCCTTTGGACCTGGGGAGGAGAAGTCATCTGGTCCTACATCTAACTATCACATTTTCTAAGCTGTCACATTTTCTAAACTCTCACCCTATTACAATTGGCCCAAAGAGTCAATCAAACTGGCGAGGTACATCAAGGATAATACAACAAGACTTTGGTACACGTTGTATAAACAGACTTGGAGAGATACGGGCAAAGATTAGACAGCAATACTTCTGTACAGGCTAAATCCAAGGTACAAGGCATGAACAAGGCTTAAGTGGAACAAGCGGCTCGAGAGCTGGCATGTCCAAACAGCATGCAGGCTTCTCTTATGATCAAGCACAGGAAGCTGGCCCAACTTTCCTTAAATAGGGAACTGGGATCTGATGTCCCACACTGAAGTTAGAAATATGACCAGCAGAGGGCACAGATATGCTGCTTTAGGTTTGTAGAGGAAGGCTGCTCGGCGGTAATGGTGGCGGCAGGAAGTATGGTACGCCGGGGACTCTGCAGCTTGAACCGGGCAGACCCGCCAGGGTGGTAGGCAACTGCCTGGAATCCTCCTTTGTGGCCATCTATTACGGCAGCTCCATGGTACTTCCTCTGCTGTGTTAAGTGCATTAAGTGCCTCTTGTGACAAATTAAACTTCCATTGCACTAGAAAACCAACTTTTCAATAGAATCCTGACTGACACATTCCCTAAATATTCATGTAATAACAACTCGTTGAAGACCAGAACCGTTTGTGGTGAAGGCATAATGGATTCATCGTTTTCCAAGGACATCGTGGACAAGGCTACATAAATTTTACGAATCTCTAAGCTATTTGCTTGCTTGTTTCTCCAAAGACTTTTTATTAGTTGCTCAGAAGCAAAGTTTTGAATTTTTGTTAAAATAATTGGTGCCATACATCAAAAAATGTTGGCCCTCTGGACACAAACTATTCCAGGAAAATTATTCCAAGCATTCAGCAGCGGCTGCCTACCCGGACCACCAACATACACTGGCGGAGAGCAGCTCCAGAAATTTCCTATGTAAGTGCCATCAAACTAATGTGAGCAAACATCAAACATTCCCTAAGAAACAAAATGAAGCCTAATAATAAAGAACAACTTGTTTTCGGTATCCTAGACTACCAGGGAAAAGTGTTATCTGCAGAACTGATCATTGATTGTATCCTGCGTGTATTACCTGCTGTGGTACGAAGAGGAGGACAAGCCCCAGACATGCTATACTGTGCTCTGTACTAATGGTGCACCTGTGTGTCACCAGCATTACACATCTGTTGGTGGGCAGGACCCGGCCTGAACTCTTTCAAATAATGTGTATTGTGAGTTGACAGAAGAAACCATGTGCAAACTTTGGGTACATATATGTTTAACACTTTGGCCCTGATTCAGAGCCGGACGCTCTGACCAGAGCGCTCGCTCTGAATCAGGGCCCACCTCCATAATTATGGAGCGTCCTCCTGGACGCTCGTATAGCTGTGGGTCACCACCCACAGCCTATACGAGCGTGCAGGTTGATGGCCGCGATGGTCTTGACCATCGCCACTGCGAGCCGGAGCCTGTGGTTGAGTTTTTCAACCGCAAGGCCCGGAGTGATTTTGGCTCTATCAGAGCCAAAATCACTCCCACTGACATCACTAGTGATGTCAGTGGGCCGGCTTCTGACGGTAGGCGTTCCCTTGGGAACGCCCCCGTCTGGGTGGCACGCCCCCGGCACGCCCACCAAAGGGGGCGTGCTGTCAATCAACATCGACAGCACGCCCCCTTTGATCAGACACAACGAGCGAAGGAAAGTCCTTCGCTCGATCCGTCTCGCGCATGCGCACAACGGAGCTCCCTCCGTCGTGCGCATGCGCAGTGCACACCATCGACCCACTTGCGAGCGGACAGCCGCTTGCGAGTGGGTCTGAATGAGGCCCTTTGTCAGTATGAAAAGGACTCTGTACCAATGCTACTTATAGGGCATGATCATTAGTAAGATCTAAAGGACAATGGGCCTCATTCTCAGTTGGACACAGCCACGTCCATGTCTGCATTCTTTGCCATAGTCTCGCCGTTGACTTTTTGCACCTGCCGCTACAAAGCCCTTCCCCGGTGTACATCCATGCATACAAATGCGCAAGAACTGAGACACCCATTGTCAGCGTCCGTAGACGCTGAAATACTTCTTGGTGCGTCTTTACATGCCACCATCGGAAGCAGCATGGAAACTCACCACCAGCCGTATGACAGTAGTGGATTATCTGTCAGAATATGACCTCCTAGGTGAGCAGTTCTGCGTCTCTGTACTTAACCACGATCAGGCACACATTTGCGACATTGTTATAAATCGCAATATCTCCATGCATGCGATCAGCTACCACCCCGTCTCCGCCCAGAAATGCCCCATACCTTAGGTAAGCCAAAAAATATCAAAACAATGGGCTGTAATAATGAGGCATAACAAAACAAAGCAGACACACACAAACGTCATACATTCTGGGGGTGGGGGGGGGGGGTCGGGGGAAGGGAGAGGAAATGCACCCTGTAAGTATAGGAGCTGTGTTTTATACATTGGGCCTGGGAACAGAAATCACTGAATACGTTGGTTCTATTCAATTGGCTGAAGGGGAGCAGATAAAAAAAGAAAACATGCTATGTTGTTGATAAGATAACATAATATTCTGTCACAGCAAAGAGGGGATTCGTGCCATAAAAGTTGTTTTGTTCTTCAGACTTATGATGAGGCCACGGGCACACTCCATTGGGCCACTTACCGAAGCTGTGCTGGCCTCCTGTCCAAACCGTTGGCAGGTCTCTGTTGACTCTTACCTTGTTTCATGTTTTCCATTCACTGATGTCAAGAGGAAGGTGTCTGACGATGGTGATGATGGCTGTAATGGTTCTACTCTCACCACCTGTCGAAGCGAGACGTTATTTGAAAGAAAAGAAAGCAGGAAACAATTATATCCCTATAGTTACATGTCCCACATCTGTGTATCCGTGCAGCCCTCACTGTCAAGACATCTCTGACTAAGCACCAGCTATAATGCTTGGATATTGGATCATTGTACAAACTCTGTCGTTCTAGTCCAGCTTTCCTTCCCTAACTCTTCCCATCTGGACCTAATTTCAGTCAGTTCAAGTACCGGAGATCAACATCTTCCTTTCTTTGGCAATCCAACTGGGCAGGCACCTCGTTCTCCAAGTAAGGGAGTACAGGATATGGAGATGCTGGGTACTCTGAGTGCAGAACGAAGCCTCAGGAAGCTGAATAACACCCCACGCAATGTTCTGGATGAAGTAATGTGGCTGTTATCCTTCCATGCAGCACCATGTTCAAAAAACATGTGCCGCCAGATTATGGGGAATTTAGTAATGGAGCATAATGGAGAGAAATAGGGACTGGAATGGAGAAAAACAGTGGAGGGAGAGAAGAAGAAGAAGGGGAATTTCGGCTACTAAAGGATTTTGTAACTAAAAAGAACACATGTGCATATATATATATATATATATCTTTTAGACTGCAAGCTCTCACGAGCAGGGCCCTCTTCCCCCATGTGCTTTTCCTTCCCTCTCTTATGCCATCATCTCCTTATCTCCACCCCACTGCCTACAATGGCACCTGTCCCTTGGGTTCTGTTGCCCTATTTACAGAATTTGGCTTTTTTTGTATTGGCTGATTTTCGCCCCCTATTTTCTCAGTACAGTATTTGCTATAGTAAAGCAGCACCCGCTGGGGAGAGGTCCTATGTAAATCTTCCTCTCCAGTGAGTTACTTTTGGCTAATGCAACGTGGACATTTTGCCTTCCTTGCACATTCCTCATGCGCAAGTCGGTAAGGCCACACGTGCACTTTGCACTGTGCATGCCTGGTCTGGCCTGCTCACACATGCGCACGAAAACAATCAGCCATTATAGATTAAAGGATTCCAATAGTGCAAAGGCGAGATCAGACTTCATAGTCTTTGAGACACATATATTGAAAGACATGACAGATCCTGTTAAGTTCCATCCTGCTTAGACTAGAACAGACATGTACAGAAATGCTGAGTGTGACCAAGCCTCGTTGCGGAGGTGAAACGCGCCTTACTCCTGAAACTCCTGAAGTCTCGATGATTTATGGGGCTCCCTCCAGATACCACTAAATGATGTTGCATCTACCTACTGTATCTATTGAGAGCACAGGTATCGCACATACACCTCATACATCTATCGTCCAAGAGGGACGCAGGAGTCTCGTGGGTGCATTTTTTCCTTGCAATGCCTACATGACATCAGGGTTAATCTAACCTCCCTTTAGAGACTACCAGTAACCACTTCTTTTCAAGGGAACACAGGGCCTGATTCAGAGCTGGACTCTATTAGCGGATGCTCGTTCTAAAAAAGGGGCTGGCTATTTAAATTGAGCACTCGCTCTTTGCGTTGTGTTGACTCCTCTATTTCTGAGCGAGCATACGAAAAATGCACTCGCTATTTTGTAAAGACGCCCCTTTGCCGTTCGCATCATACGTCATATCCGCTATTTATTAGATTAATCGGGAGCAACAAAAGGCATCTGAACTGCTCGCAGTGCTTGTGGTAGGATTTTCTTTCCCCTAATACTGCGAGCAGTTCAGGCTAAAAGACAACCAAGTGACGTGGTCGATGACGCTCCTTTACTAATTATGCACTCCCATTAAACGCCCTTTTGACCGTTAGGCACGCCTGCGTTCGGATCTCCACTCCCCTGTTTTCAAGCACCTTCCCCTGTTACCACCCACAAACGGCACATTCTGTCAAGCAAATTAGCAGCCCCTCGCTGTTTTACGAGCGCACGATTTCTGACCGCAATGACTGTTTTGTGCATGTGCATTAAGACCCATACGCATGCGCAGTTGTGCGAACATCGCTCAGAGCGAACGAGTGGCCGCTTACGAGCGGCTCTGAATCAGGCCCACTGTCCCTTTACTCTCTCATTGATAGTCCAATCCTTAGGAAGACTTCCAACAGCAGAGGTAGGGGGATACTTGGTACCCCTCTATTCTATACAATACTATTATCTCCCAATGTGGTTCTGAGAATTATAAGGAGACATATATTTTCACCTTTTATCTGATGGAAGGAGAATATGATCAATTTATGGTCATATAAGTTGAATAAATAACTCCTTTCCATACTTATCTGAGCTAATCATACTATTCTTATATGATTCACATAGTTTTTGTATGTTTTGTATGTACTTTTTGTAGTCCTAATAACGAGCCATTATTTACCAAGGCTCGTTCATATTTTAATTAATAATTATATTAAAAGTTATATTTTAATTTAATACATTATACACAAAGAGTGTCCCTAAAAAAAGAGTCCTTCTTTTTTTGTTTTCTCTGTGCTCTGCGGCAAAGAACAAATTTCTCCACATGTACAGAAATGCGCAAATTGGCATGAGTGCATGAGTAGTATGTAAACACTTGCCATTTGCACCCATGTACCGAGATCTATCCAACTCAATGCCAGGCCCGTAATGCCATCTAGAGATAGGAAACTGTTTTGAACAAAAGATGATAGACTCAAAGCTTTTCGCCACTTTATAAAAACCGGACCTGCACAGCACCATTGCTAGTGTACCTATAGAGGCTGCAGGAATATGAAAAGCCATATGTCCAGTGTAATAGATAAGGCGATATATATATATATATATATATATATATATACACAGCATAGCCAACCAACAGGACTTACGCTTGGGGGAATAGAATTACAAAACACTGAACATGTGCGGAATCTTGGTGTTGTCCTGGATCTGACACTTAAACATCAGGTATCAACCACAATCAAATCCTCATTCTTTCATCTGAGGAACATTGCCAGAATCAAGCACATAATTCCCTCAGAAGATCTGCCTGAAGTCATACATGCATTTATATCATCACGCCTAGACTACTGCAACGCCCTCTACCTCGGTCTCCCAGCAAAAGAACTGCACTGCTTGCAGATGGTACAAAACGCAGCTGGCAGGCTATTAACCAACCAGCCCCGTTCCAGCCACATAACACCCATTCTCTACTCCCTTCACTGGCTGCCTGTCAGATGGCGAATTGTTTTCAAGATTGGCTTACTAACTTACAAAGCCCTACATGACCAGGCCCAAGGTACCTAAAGCAGCTTCTGATTCCTTACCGTCCCACTCTATTACTGCGATCCATTGATGAAGGACTATTAACAGTACCTAGAATCTCCCGGAATTCGTCTGGGGGTCGAGCTTTCAGTTTTGGGGATCCAACCTTATGGAACTCTCTTACCTGCACAGTTCGAGAGGTCTCCACTCAAGAATCCTTCAAAAATAGACTCAAGACTTTCACCCTAGCATTTCACTAATGTCCCTTCTTTAAGCTTATTTTGTTTGAGAAAAGCGCTATATAAACAAAATTATTATTATTATTATTATTATTATTATTATTATTATTATTATTATATATAAAAATAATGCTCTCTCCAGCTAAAATGCTGGAGAAAAGTGTTTTTGTGATTCTGTAAATGGACCACATAATCTGCAAAATTAAGCATTTGGCTTCCAAGATGAACTATAAAATGACTTTAATACGTTCTGCATAGTTTATGACAAAAACTCAATAGATTCATAAGATTAAAAGGACTACTTTCTGTACCATACAAAAATTATTTATACCAAAGTTGTTATTCTATTTCCATTCATTTATTTTTTGTTGAATACATTTTTTGTTACATTGTACTTGCTTTATAAGAAAAATATTAAAGAGTAATTTAACTTTTGTTCAAAGTTAGATTTACTTTCACTTTTTCCTGTTTATCTATACTAATAGAATAAGAACGTTGTGTCTGTCTGTTTGATCCAAGTTGGTGCAAAAACTACTGAATGGATTTTAATGAAAACTGCATCATTTTGTAGTGGAAACTCCTAGAAACGACCCTGCACTTTGATTCATCTCCACCCATCAGAGAGTCGGGAAACCGGCGGGCGGCATTTAGACCGTCGGCTTCCTGACTACATCCCAGCGACCAGTGGCATCACAAGAGGGGTGCGGACGGTGCGGCCTGCACCGGGTGTCAGCCTTCAAGGGGGTGACACCAAAGAGCAGCGCATACACACCCGCGGGCCGCACCCCATCTGCACTCCCTTCCCCGGCACCACCGCACCCCGCCGCCGCCTGGAGTCATTCTCACCGCGGCCGGCATCCAGCGCCACACACAGACGCAGAGCATAGAGAAGGAGCACAGAGAATCTCTCTGTGCCTGTGTGTGGCTCTGGACACCGGCCGCAGTGACGTCATCACTCATGCGAAGAAGGAGATGCGCGCCCGGACATCGTGAAGAGAGGTAAGTAGTATTGCACAGGGGAGGGGGCACAGCATAAGGGGCGTTACTGGGGTACTGTATGGGGGCACAGTATAAGGGCACTACTGTCTGGGGCACTACTGGGGGTCAGGGCCAGATTAACAATGGGGCGAGTGGAGCTACAGCTCCAGGCCTTCCATTGAAAATAGGCCCACAAACACTTATCTGCGTTGAAGACAGGAAAAATACTTTTTTTTTCCCGTCACCACCAGCCCAGCTAACTCTTCCCCCGGCCGCCCATAGCTAAGTTTAGTCAGTGTAAGAGAGAGAGCTACAGGAGAGAGAGAGCTACAGGAGAGAGAAAGAGAGAGCTGAGAGAGAGAGAGAGTCCCACATCAGCGCCGGTGTCAGCACTATGAAAAATGCCTGGGAAAAGGCTGCTGAGGCCATTTTCCCATCGTTTTGCTCATGCGCAGTACAGGGGAAATGGCCACCATGGCCATTTTCTTGGTGGCCTGTGCATGCGCTATAGACTCTGGACACACTCTAGTGCGCTCAATGTGTGTGTGTGTGTGTATATATATAAAATTTATATTGAGAGTGGTGTTTGGAGGGAAAGACAGAGGGTCTCATTCAGACCCGGTCGCAAGCGCTGAGTGCTCGCAACCGGGTCGATGTTAAGGCCCTGCACACGCGCAGGGGACTACTGTGGAGGCACTGCATAGGGGCACTACTGGGGGTACTGTATGGGGCACAGTATAAGGGCACTAATGGCCAGGCATTGTATAATGGTCACTACTGGGGGCATTGCATAAGAGCACTACTGGGGGTACTGTGTAAGGGCACTACAGGGCACACTGCATAAGGGGAGCTCCTGGGGGTATTGTAAAAGGGGCACTGGTTACGAGCTCTACTGGGGGTACAGTATATGGGCACTACTGTCTGGGGGCACTGCATAAGAGGAGATCCTGGGGGTATTGTATAAGGAGCACTACTGGGGGCACTGCATAAGGAGCACAGCGTCAGGGAATTTAATACAGGAGGCATTGCATAAAGGGCTATAATACAGGAGGCATTGCATAAAGGGCTATAATACAGGAGGCATTGCATAAAGGGCTATAATACAGGAGGCATTGCATAAAGGGCTATAATACAGGAGGCATTGCATAAAGGGCTATAATACAGGGGGCAGTGCATAAAGGGCTATAATACAGGGGGCATTGCATAAAGGGCTATAATACAGGAGGCATTGCATAAAGGGCTATAATACAGGGGGCAGTGCATAAAGGGCTATAATACAGGGGGAACTGCATAATGGGCACAGCTACAGGGGGAATTGCATAAGGGGCACTACTACTGGGGGTATTGCATAGGGGCACTATTACTGGGGGCATTGCATAAGGGGCACTACTACAGGTGGCATTGAATAAGGGGCACTACTACTGTGGGCATTGTATAAGGGGCACTACTGTGGGCATTGTGTATAAGGGTCAATAATGTGGTCATTGTGTAAAATGGGAACTACTGTGTGTCAGAACATAAATAAGGGACACTACTCTATGGTGTAATGTGAATCAGGGGCACTATGTGCGGTGTAACGTGGATAAGATTGTGCTATTGTGTGGCGTAATTTGAATTTGGGATAGTAATGTATAACCATGCCCCTTTCTTTCGAGATCACGCCCCTTTTTTGCGCCACATGCCTTAGGCAATTTGCTGTCCTTTTATTGATAAATTGCCGTGGAAGGGGGGGTTGTTCTACCAGGACCACTTAAGCAGTCTGTGCACTGGGCACACAGTGACATTGGTGTGAGTGGTGGGTGAATAGGATAGGCTACATAGCAGTCTGTGCACAGGGCACACAGTGACATTGGTGTGAGTGGTGGGTGAATAGGATAGGCTACATAGCAGTCTGTGCACAGGGCACACAGTGACATTGGTGTGAATAGGAGAGGCTACATAGCAGTCACTGCACAGGACACACAGTGACATTGGTGTGAGTGGTGGGTGAATAGAATAGGCTAAATAGCAGTCTGTGCACAGGTCACACAGTGACATTGGTGTGAGTGGTGGGTGAATAGGATAAGGCTACATAGCAGTCTGTGCACAGGGCACAAAGTGACATTGGTGTGAGTGGTGGGTGAATAGGATAAGGCTACATAGCAGTCTGTGCACAGGGCACACAGTGACATTGGTGTGAGTGGTGGGTGAATAGGATAGGTTACATAGCAGTCTGTGCACAGGGCACACAGTGACATAGGTGTGAGTGGTGGGTGAATAGGATAGGTTACATAGCAGTCTGTGCACAGGGCACACAGTGACATAGGTGTGAGTGGTGGGTGAATAGGATAGGCTACATAGCAGTCTGTGCACAGGGCACACAGTGACATTGCTGTGAGTGGTAGGTGAATAGGAGAGGTTACATAGCAGTCTGTACACAGGGCACACAGTGACATTGGTGTGAGTGGTGGGCAAATAGGAGAGGTTACATAGCAGTCTGTGCACAGGGCACAAAGTGACATTGGTGTGAGTGGTGGGTGAATAGGATAAGGCTACATAGCAGTCTGTGCACAGGGCACACAGTGACATAGGTGTGAGTGGTGGGTGAATAGGACAGGCTACATAGCAGTCTGTGCACAGGGCACACAGTGACATTGGTGTGAGTGGTGGGAGAATAGGATAGGCTACATAGCAGTCTGTGAACAGGGCACACAGTGACATTGGTGTGAGTGGTAGGTGAATAGGAGAGGATACATAGCAGTCTGTGCACAGAGCACACAGTGACATAGGTGTGAGTGGTGGGTGATTAGGATAGGCTACATAGCAGTCTGTGAACAGGGCACACAGTGACATTGGTGTGAGTGGTAGGTGAATAGGAAAGGCTACATAGCAGTCTGTGCACAGGGCACAGAGTGACATTGGTGTGAGTGGTGGGTGAATAGGAGAGGTTACATAGCAGTCTGTGCACAGGGTACACGGTGACATTGGTGTGAGTGGTGGGTGAATAGGAGAGGTTACATAGCAGTCTGTACACAGGGCACACGGTGACATTGGTGTGAGTGGTGGGTGAATAGGATAGGCTACATAGCAGTCTGTGCACAGGGCACACAGTGACGTAGGTGTGAGTGGTGGGTGAATAGGATAGGCTACATAGCAGTCTGTGCACAGGGCACACAGTGACATTGGTGTGAGTGGGGGGTGAATAGGATAGGTTACATAGCAGTCTGTGCACAGTGCACTCAGTGACATTGGTGTGAGAGGGGGGGTGAATAGGAGAGGCTACATAGCAGTCTGTGCACAGGGGACACAGTGACATTGATGTGAGTGGTTGGTGAATAGGATAAGGCTACATAGCAGTCTGTGCACAGGGCACACAGTGACATTGGTGTGAGTGGTGGGTGAATAGGAGAGGTTACATAGCAGTCTGTGCACAGGGCACACTGAAATTGGTGTGAGTGGTGTGTGAATAGGAGAGGTTACATAGCAGTCTGTGCACAGGGCACACAGTGACATAGGTGTGAGTGGTGGGTGAATAGGAGAGGTTACATAGCAGTCTGTGCACAGGGCACACAGTGACATTGGTGTGAGTGGTGGGTGAATAGGAGAGGTTACATCGCAGTCTGTGCACAGATCACACAGTGACAATGGTGTGAGTGGTAGGTGAATAGGATAGGCTGCATAGCAGTCTGTGCACAGGGCACACAGTGACATTGGTTTGAGTGGTGGGTGAATAGGCTAGGCTACATAGCAGTCTGTGCACAGGGCACACAGTGACATAGGTGTGAGTGGTGGGTGAATAGGAGAGGTTACATAGCAGTCTGTGCACAGTGCACTCAGTGACATTGGTGTGAGAGGGGGGGTGAATAGGAGAGGCTACATAGCAGTCTGTGCACAGGGCACACAGTGACATTGATGTGAGTGGTGGGTGAACAGGAGAGGTTACATAGCAGTCTGTACACAGGGCACACAGTAACATTGGTGTGAGTGGTGGGTGAATACGATAGGTTACATAGCAGCCTGTGCACAGGGCACACAGTGACATAGGTGTGAGTGGTGGGTGAATAGGAAAGGCTACATAGCAGTCTGTGCACAGCACACACAGTGACATTGGTGTGAGTAGTGGGTGAATAGGAGAGGCTACATAGCAGTCTGTGCACAGGGCACACAGTGACATTGGTGTGAGTGGTGGGTGAATAGGAGAGGTTACATAGCAGTCTGTGCACAGGGCACACAGTGACATTGGTGTGAGTAGTGGGTGAATAGGAGAGGTTACATAGCAGTCTGTACACAGGGCACACAGTGACATTGGTGTGAGTGGTGGGTGAATACGATAGGTTACATAGCAGTCTGTGCACAGGGCACACAGTGACATAGGTGTGAGTGGTGGGTGAATAGGAGAGGTTACATCGCAGTCTGTGCACAGAGCACACAGTGACATTGGTACGAGTGGTGGGTGAATAGGATAGGCTACATAGCAGTCTGTGCACAGGGCACACAGTGACATAGGTGTGAGTGGTGGGTGAATAGGATAGGCTACATAGCAGTCTGTGCACAGGGCACACAGTGACATTGATGTGAGTGGTGGGTGTATAGGATAAGGCTACATAGCAGTCTGTGCACAGGGCACACAGTGACATTGGTGTGAGTGGTGGGTGAATAGGATAGGCTACATAGCAATTTGTGCACAGAACACACAGTGACATTGGTGTGAGTGGTGGTGAATAGGAGAGGCTACATAGCAGTCTGTGCACAGGACACACAGTGACATTGGTATGTGTGGTGGGTGAATAGAATAGGCTACATGGTAGTCTGTGCGCAGGGCACACAGTGACATTGGTGTGAGAGGTGGGTGAATAGGAGAGGTTACATAGCAGTCTGTGCACAGAGCACACAGTGACATTGGTGTGAGTGGTGGGTGAATAGGAGAGGCTACCTAGCAGTCTGTGCACAGGACACACAGTGACATTGGTGTGAGTGAATAGGATAGGCTACATAGCAGTCTGTGCACAGGGCACACAGTGACATTGGTGTTAGAGGTGGGTGAATAGGAGAGGTTAAATAGCAGTCTGTGCACAGGGCACACTGACATTGGTGTGAGTGGTGGGTTAATAGGAGAGGTTACATAGCAGTCTGTACACAGGGCACACTGACATTGGTGTGAGTGGTGGGTGAATAGGAGAGGTTAAATAGCAGTCTGTGCACAGGGCACACTGACATTGGTGTGAGTGGTGGGTTAATAGGAGAGGTTACATAGCAGTCTGTGCACAGAGCACACAGTGACATTGGTGTGAGTGGTGGCTGAATAGGAGAGGCTACATAGCAGTATGTACACAGGGCACACAGTGACATTGATGTGAGTGGTGGGTAAATAGGATAAGGTTACATAGCAGTCTGTGCACAGGGCACACAGTGACATTGGTGTGAGTGGTGGATGAATAGGATAGGCTACATAGCAGTCTGTGCACAGGGCACACAGTGACATTGATGTGAGTGGTGGGTAAATAGGATAAGGTTACATAGCAGTCTGTGCACAGGACACACAGTGACATTGGTGTGAGTGATGGGTGAATAGGATAGGCTACATAGCAGTCTGTGCACAGGGCACACAGTGACATTGGTGTTAGAGGTGGGTGAATAGGAGAGGTTAAATAGCAGTCTGTGCACAGGGCACACTGACATTGGTGTGAGTGGTGGGTGAATAGGAGAGGTTACATAGCAGTCTGTACACAGGGCACACTGACATTGGTGTGAGTGGTGGGTGAATAGGAGACGTTAAATAGCAGTCTGTGCACAGGGCACACAGTGACATTGGTGTGAGTGGTGGGTTAATAGGAGAGGTTACATAGCAGTCTGTGCACAGAGCACACAGTGACATTGGTGTGAGTGGTGGGTGAATAGGAGAGGCTACATAGCAGTATGTACACAGGGCACACAGTGACATTGATGTGAGTGGTGGGTAAATAGGATAAGGTTACATAGCAGTCTGTGCACAGGGCACACAGTGACATTGGTGTGAGTGGTGGATGAATAGGATAGGCTACATAGCAGTCTGTGCACAGGGCACACAGTGACATTGATGTGAGTGGTGGGTAAATAGGATAAGGTTACATAGCAGTCTGTGCACAGGGCACACAGTGACATTGGTGTGAGTGGTGGATGAATAGGATAGGCTACATAGCAGTCTGTGCACAGGGCACACAGTGACATTGATGTGAGTGGTGGGTGAATAGGAGAGGTTACATAGCAGTCTGTACACAGGGCACACTGACATTGGTGTGAGTGGTGGGTGAATAGGAGACGTTAAATAGCAGTCTGTGCACAGGGCACACAGTGACATTGGTGTGAGTGGTGGGTTAATAGGAGAGGTTACATAGCAGTCTGTGCACAGAGCACACAGTGACATTGGTGTGAGTGGTGGGTGAATAGGAGAGGCTACATAGCAGTATGTACACAGGGCACACAGTGACATTGATGTGAGTGGTGGGTAAATAGGATAAGGTTACATAGCAGTCTGTGCACAGGGCACACAGTGACATTGGTGTGAGTGGTGGATGAATAGGATAGGCTACATAGCAGTCTGTGCACAGGGCACACAGTGACATTGATGTGAGTGGTGGGTAAATAGGATAAGGTTACATAGCAGTCTGTGCACAGGGCACACAGTGACATTGGTGTGAGTGGTGGGTTAATAGGAGAGGTTACATAGCAGTCTGTGCACAGAGCACACAGTGACATTGGTGTGAGTGGTGGATGAATAGGAGAGGCTACATAGCAGTATGTACACAGGGCACACAGTGACATTGATGTGAGTGGTGGGTAAATAGGATAAGGTTACATAGCAGTCTGTGCACAGGGCACACAGTGACATTGGTGTGAGTGGTGGATGAATAGGATAGGCTACATAGCAGTCTGTGCACAGGGCACACAGTGACATTGATGTGAGTGGTGGGTGAATAGGAGAGGTTACATAGCAGTCTGTGCACAGGGCACACAGTGACATTGGAGTGAGTGGTGGGTGAATAGGAGAGGTTATATAGCAGTCTGTGCACAGGGCACACAGTGACATTGGTGAGTGGTGGGTGAATAGGATAGGCTACATAGCAGTCTGTGCACAGGGCACACAGTGACATTGGTGTGAGTGGTGGGTGAATAGGAGATTTTACATAGCAGTCTGTGCACAGGACACACAGTGACATTGGTGTAAGTGTAACCCTTGTTAGAGTTACGGAGATAATTCATATATACAATTGAAACAGGTATATATTTTCATTCATCTTTTTACAGCAAAATGCTATTTATGAGGTAAATGTTAAATATACTGTAGGGATAGATGTGATGTGATGTAAATATAAGTAAATATGTGGAAATGTATGCACCCTGTGCATGTTAGATATCTATGATGTCAGTGGACTTTGGTGCTTCATGCTGCAGATATACATTTCACAGACATTGGTGATAGTTGCAGAAGGGGGCGGAGTAATATAGGTGGGAGTGAATCGGTTCCTGTCAGGAAAATAGGATCCGGTGAGAGGGAGGACATATAACAGCTGTTAGCAGCAGTTGAGGGGCAGTCTCCTGATCCAGTGCCTGCCCTCCTGTGACCCGGGCAGCTATGAGCTGCCGGGCGCAGGGGGGCAGAGCTGGAGATGGAGCCCAGCCGGAGCTGGGGAAGAAGGTGGGACAGTGGCACCCACCCTGCCTACCTGATGATGCCAGAGAGGCAGCGTTGTGGGACGTGGACTAGGCAGCATGAGTGGAAGTGGCTAGGAGCCACGCAGGAAGTCCCGGCGTCAGCCGCCACATCAGCGGGGAGGCAGCTCCAGAAGTTCTGGCTACTGTCCAGTGACAGGAGGGCTGCCTGCTTGGTGGCAGGCTATGACAGAGCCGGGGGAGAGGGAGACACTGCAGCTGATGGGGTGATGCTATCAGCAGTCATCCCTGCACAAGCAGCTGGAGAGCCTGTGTGCACACAGCCCCTGTCAGTGAAGCAGACTAGTGTCCTGCCGGGGCAGGCACTAAACGCTGACGTGGTCATAAAGCCTCTATCTCCCTGGAAAGCACCAGTCATCGGCTGTGAGAAACCATAACTTGTGCCCTTACAGGATGCAGAAAAAGCTGGGCAGTCTCACCAATAGCAGCCGTGTTACCTGCAGTTACTAGCCTCATGTACTATATCTCTAATACTCTCTCATTAATACCAGACTGACTAAAGAGTTGGGGGAGAGAACAGTTTACTGCACTTATTCAGGCAAAGCTGAAAACTGGTATATTGACATTTGATCACACAGTAAAGTAACTATTCAGTTTTGGCTTCTGATAGCAGAGATCCACAGGAACTGCAACCGGACTTTTAGAACTTAGTATTTAGGAGGAAATCTATATTGATATATTGTTATTATTTATGCATGATGTTACTGCATTGTTCAGATAAACATATGTATGTCAATATACAACACAGTACACTGTTATGTCATATAATGAGATGAATGTATGTTCTTATTTACTTGGAATTTCGTCAAGTTAAAGAACGTTATATCTATATGTAATTGTGTTTACTTACCTGGAGGTGTGATGCAAGCATCCAAAAAGTATAAGGAACAGATGTCTTTGTGTTATAATATTGTTTTCAACTAACATGCCCCTTCTACACACTACACTATAGGGAGTAATATTAATACTTGAGTGTATCCTTGGGCTTACATAGGCAAGTCCTATACATATTCTATGGGTTTTCCCAAGTAGACCCATACCGACAACCAATACTTGGGTGGAGGCACTGATAAAATAATGGTACACCACTTAGAGAGAGGTTAAGGGTGGGTGCATTATACAACATGGGAGTTAGTAACCTAGTGACCCTTTAGTGGTAAAAAGGGGGGTAACATTTGGAGGTGCACTGCTGAGATGCGAGTTATAAACTAAGGTGCAGGGCAGATGCAGATTTAGCTTATTAGCCAACAGGGCTTAAATTTGGGGAAGGAGGCCTGTGAAAGGCGTAGTCGCTCCAGGGAGGAGTTGAGTATTATATGGGGATCTTACAGACCCTATAGAGATAAGGGATGAAGATGCAGGGTGAAGAATTTGAGTAGATGATGTCCAATCCTGTACCAGCAGAGCACCCTCTGTGGTTACAGGTGAGGACAAGGAACTATTCCTCAGGGAGATAGAGAATGTAGTAGAGGAGATATGGGGACCAGCTATACTAGCATGATATGGGAGACTAGGAGTAGAGGTGACCGGTAGATAAATTGAGAGATGGAAATAGTCATGCTCTCATAGAGAGTAGGAGAATATGTAGAAGTAGTCATGACCGGTATATAAATATAGAGAAAGACGGATGTAACCGTGCTTTCACAGAGAGTCGGGGGAGTAGATTATAGCCAGGAGCCATGGGGGCTGACCCTGAGGAGAAGACAGAAGAGGGGCCAGATGAGGAGGTCCACCCTTAGGTGTAAGGGAAAGGTAGGGGGAGCAGAATGGAGTTCTGCTTCTCTAGAATAAAAGTAGAAATGTGAGGAGACTCACTAACAGAATGAGAGGGTAGTAGAGGATGCCACATATGTGACAGGAAATAGAGAGAGGAAGAATCCCCCAGTAGTAATAGCCGTGGCCAATAGAGGTAGTTTGAGTGATAATCTGGATGATAACCATGTATCATTCACAGATTATCAGGGGGAGTGTGTAACCCTGGTTAGGGTTACGGAGATAATTCATATATACAATTGAAACAGGTATATATTTTCATTCATCTTTTTACAGCAAAATGCTATTTATGAGGTAAATGTTAAATATACTGTAGGGATAGATGTGATGTGATGTAAATATAAGTAAATATGTGGAAATGTATGTACCCTGTGCATGTTAGATATCTATGATGTCAGTGGACTTTGGTGCTTCATGCTGCAGATATACATTTCACAGACATTGGTGATAGTTGCAGAAGGGGGCGGAGTAATATAGGTGGGAGTGAATCGGTTCCTGTCAGGAAAATAGGATCCGGTGAGAGGGAGGACATATAACAGCTGTTAGCAGCAGTTGAGGGGCAGTCTCCTGATCCAGTGCCTGCCCTCCTGTGACCCGGGCAGCCAGTGAGCAGCTATGAGCTGCCGGGCGCAGGGGGGCAGAGCCGGAGACGGAGCCCAGCCGGAGCTGGGGAAGAAGGTGGGACAGCGGCACCCACCTTGTCATGTCAATGATGCCAGAGAGGCGGCGACGCGGGAGGTGGACCCGCACCGATCTGGGTGATCCCTGGTGAGAGGAGGCGGCTGGCTCAGACAGCAGGCCAATGGTCGCAGTGGGACTGCCGGCGTCATGGAGCAGGCGCCGGCTACAGTTGGCCAGGAGGTGGCTGTCGGGAGTCCCCCTGTGATGGAGGTCTGAGAGGCAGGTCCTGGGCAGGCAAATCAGCCTGAATTCAGGCTGACTGCAGAGGCTGAAGCAAGCAGCAGCTCCCACTACAAAGGACAGCCTGGAGGCTGTATCTCTATACCGCAGGGGTGTGAGTACAAATATAAGCACCACACTCACAGTAATCACCAGCTGCCCTTCAAACGTTACTCAAAGGCTTAATTTCTGCCTAATCATATAACCCACTTACTAGCAAGCTGAGGCAGCAAAGAGGAGGGACCAAAAGGGAGAGATAACTCAATATCTATAATAGATTGGGACTTAGGAAAAAAAAAGCTATTCCCTCAGGGAATACAGGAAGAATTTGCAGCCTGATGCAGATATAAGTCAGGGGGAGTTGGTGTATGCATCTACTGTACTGTCTATAATAGTGCCATTTACACTTATAATCCACAGCACACAGCATCAAACTCGGGTTGTTGCATTGGCAGGACTGCTGTATAAATATAATTATTTTGGAGTATGGTTATGTTCATTGTGACTGTAATGGAATAACCCCACAGGACTATGGCCCTCATTCAGAGCCATACGCTCTGAGCAGAGCGCACGCTCTGAATGAGGGCCGGGCTCCATTTTCATGGAGCGTCCTCCCGGACGCTCGTATAGCTGTGGGTCACCACCCACAGGCTATACGAGCGTGCATTTTGATGGCCGTGATGGTCGTGACCATCGCGACCATCGAAATTGCGAGCCGGAGCCTGCGGTTGAGGTTTTCAACCGCAAGCTCCGGAGTGATTTTGGCTCTATCAGAGCCAAAATCACTCCCACTGACATCACTAGTGATGTCAGTGGGCCGGCTTCTGATGGGAGGCGTTCCCGTAGGAACGCCCCCATCAGGGAGGCACGCCCCCGGCACGCCCACCAAAGGGGGCGTGCTGTCAATCAACATTGACAGCACGCCCTCTTTGATCGGACACAACGAGCGAAGGAAAGTCCTTCGCTCGTCGTGTCTGGCGCATGCGCACGACGGAGCTCCCTCCGTCGTGCGCATGCTCAGTACAGACCATCGACCCACTTGCGAGCGGACAGCCGCTCGCGAGTGGGTCTGAATCAGGCCCTATATTTGTTGATATTGCAAGGCTTATATACTTACCAAGGTACCGGCATAAGCACATTATATGGACTTAGATATATTGTGGAGGGGAGTCCAGTTTTACTAATCTATGGCATGACAAAGTCTATAATACGACCAAGGAAAAGTGAAGGCTTGCTAGAGGAAAAGCCCCATAAGGATAATTAACAAAGACAATGGGCCTGATTCAGACCCACTCGCGAGCGGCTGTCCGCTCGCAAGTGGGTCGATGTTATGCACTGAGCATGCGCACGACGGAGGGAGCTCCGTCGTGCGCATGCGCCAGACGCGACGAGCGAAGGAAAGTCCTTCGCTCGTTGTGTCCGATCAAAGGGGGCGTGCTGTCAATGTTGATTGACCGCACGCCCCCTTTGGTGGGCGTGCCGGGGGCGTGCCTCCCTGACGGGGGCGTTCCCACGGGAACGCCTCCCGTCAGAAGCCGGCCCACTGACATCACTAGTGATGTCAGTGGGAGTGATTTTGGCTCTGATAGAGCCAAAATCACTCCGGAGCTTGCGGTTGAAAACCTCAACCGCAGGCTCCGGCTCGCAATTTCGATGGTCGCGATGGTCTCGACCATTGCGGCCATCACAAAGCATGCTCGTATAGCCTGTGGGTGGTGACCCACAGCTATACGAGCGTCCAGGAGGACGCTCCATGAAAATGGAGCCCGGCCCTCATTCAGAGCGTGCGCTCTGCTCAGAGCGTACGGCTCTGAATGAGGGCCAATATCTACACTTCAGAAACTGAACCGGGACTATAAACTCTGGATTGGAACTATTTATAAATATAGGCCCTCATTCAGAGCCGTACGCTCTGAGCAGAGCGCACGCTCTGAATGAGGGCCGGGCTCCATTTTCATGGAGCGTCCTCCTGGACGCTCGTATAGCTGTGGGTCACCACCCACAGGCTATACGAGCGTGCATTGTGATGGCCGCGATGGTCGAGACCATCGCGACCATCGAAATTGCAAGCCGGAGCCTGCGGTTGAGGTTTTCAACTGCAAGCTCCGGAGTGATTTTGGCTCTATCAGAGCCAAAATCACTCCCACTGACATCACTAGTGATGTCAGTGGGCCGGCTTCTGACGGGAGGCGTTCCCGTGGGAACGCCCCCGTCAGGGAGGCACGCCCCCGGCACGCCCACCAACGGGGGCGTGCTGTCAATAAACATTGACAGCACGCCCCCTTTGATCGGACACAACGAGCGAAGGACTTTCCTTCGCTCGTCGCATCTGGCGCATGCGCACGACGGAGCTCCCTCCGTCGTGCGCATGCTCAGTCCATAACATCGACCCACTTGCGAGCGCACAGCCGCTCGCGAGTGGGTTTGAATCAGGCCCATAGTCTCCTAACTAATGTTATAACATTGTTTAAGTTTAAGGGTTTTGTATATTAAGCAATGTATTGATGTAATAGATGGAGTTGTGTTTATCCTCTGTATATTAACAGCAGTTTATATGCAAAGTACAAGTGAAGATCCTTTACTTATATTCCTTATAAAAGTAACTTTAATGTTTTTTAACTACAGTGTGTTTACTTACCTGGAGTGATTACGGTGGGAGTTCCATTACTGCGGAATCCGTGGAAGGAGAAGACATTGGTGGTAAATGTGAAGTGAAATGATGCAGTATTGTAATTGTATGTGATTACACATTATCTATACACCACACTATATATTCTATCACTGGGTTTTCCCAGGTGAGCCCTTTTGACATTCAAAATAATTAACCTGGGTGGAGGCACTGACAATGGGAACGTACACCACCAATAGAGGGTAAGGGTGGGTACATTAGGAGTAACAAAGGTGGTAGTAACCTGGTGACCCTTTAGTGGTAAAAAGGGGGGTTACATAAGTGGTGGGTGAATAGGAGAGGTTACATAGCAGTCTGTGCACAGGGCACACAGTGACATTGGTGTGAGTGGTGGGTGAATAGGATAGGCTACATAGCAGTCTGTTCACAGGGTACACAGTGACATTGGTGTGAGAGGTGGGTGAATAGGAGAGGTTACATAGCAGTCTGTGCACAGAGCACACAGTGACATTGGTGTGAGTCAGGGGTGAATAGGAGAGGCTACATAGCAGTCTGTGCACAGGGCACACAGTGACATTGGTGTGAGTGTTGGGTGAATAGGATAGGCTACATAGCAGTCTGTGCACAGGGCACACAGTGACATTGGTGTGAGTGGTGGGTGAATAGGAGAGGTTAAATAGCAGTCTGTGCACAGGGCCCACAGTGACATTGGTGTGAGTGGTGGGTGAATAGGAGAGGTTACATAGCAGTCTGTACACAGGGCACACTGACATTGGTGTGAGTGGTGGGTGAATAGGAGAGGTTACATAGCAGTATGTACACAGGTCACAGAGTGACATTGGTGTGAGAGGTGGGTGAATAGGAGAGGCTACATAGCAGTCTGTGCACAGGGCACACAGTGACATTGGTGTGAGTGGTGGGTGAATAGGATAGGCTACATAGCAGTCTGTGCACAGGGCACACAGTGACATTGGTGTGAGAGGTGGGTGAAAAGGATAGGCTACATAGCAGTCTATGCACAGGGCACACAGTGACATTGGTGTGAGTGGTGGGTGAATAGGAGAGGTTACATAGCAGTCTGTGCACAGGGCACACTGACATTGGTGTGAGTGGTGGGTGAATAGGAGAGGTTACATAGCAGTCTGTGCACAGGGCACACAGTGACATTCTTGTGAGTGGTGGGTGAATAGGAGAGGTTACATAGCAGTCTGTACACAGGGCACACAGTGACATTGGTGTGAGTGGTGGGTGAATACGATAGGTTACATAGCAGCCTGTGCACAGGGCACACAGTGACATTGATGTGAGTGGTGGGTGAATAGGATAAGGCTACATAGTGGTCTGTGCACAGGGCACACAGTGACATTGGTGTGAGTGGTGGGTGAATAGGATAGGCTACATAGCAGTCTGTGCACAGGGCACACAGTGACATAGGTGTGAGTGGTGGGTGAATAGGATAGGCTACATAGCAGTCTGTGCACAGGGCACACAGTGACATTGATGTGAGTGGTGGGTGAATAGGATAAGGCTACATAGCAGTCTGTGCACAGGGCACACAGTGACATTGGTGTGAGTGGTGGGTGAATAGGATAGGCTACATAGCAGTTTGTGCACAGGACACACAGTGACATTGGTGTAAGTGGTGGGTGAATAGGAGAGGTTACATCGCAGTCTGTGCACGGGGCACACAGTGACATTGGTGTGAGTGGTGGGTGAATAGGATAGGTTACATCGCAGTCTGTGCACGGGGCACACAGTGACATTGGTGTAAGTGGTGGGTGAATAGGATAGGTTGCATAGCAGTCTGTGCACAGAGCACACAGTGACATTGGTGTGAGTGGTGGGTGAATAGGAGAGGTTACACAGCAGTCTGTGCACAGGGCACACTGACATTGGTGTGAGTGGTGGGTGAATAGGAGAGGTTACATAGCAGTCTGTGCACAGGGCACACAGTGACATTGGTGTGAGTGGTGGGTGAATAGGAGAGGTTACATAGCAGTCTGTACACAGGGCACACAGTGACATTGGTGTGAGTGGTGGGTGAATACGATAGGTTACATAGCAGCCTGTGCACAGGGCACACAGTGACATAGATGTGAGTGGTGGGTGAATAGGATAGGCTACATAGCAGTCTGTGCACAGAGCACACAGTGACATTGGTATGAGTGGTGGGTGAATAGCTTAGGCTACATAGCAGTCTGTGCACAGGGCACACAGTGACATTGATGTGAGTGGTGGGTGAATAGGATAAGGCTACATAGCAGTCTGTGCACAGGGCACACAGTGACATTGGTGTGAGTGGTGGGTGAATAGTATAGGCTACATAGCAGTTTGTGCACAGGACACACAGTGACATTGGTGTAAGTGGTGGGTGAATAGGAGAGGTTACATCGCAGTCTGTGCACGGGGCACACAGTGACATTGGTGTGAGTGGTGGGTGAATAGGATAGGTTACATCGCAGTCTGTGCACGGGGCACACAGTGACATTGGTGTAAGTGGTGGGTGAATAGGATAGGTTACATAGCAGTCTGTGCACGGGGCACACAGTGACATTGGTGTGAGTGGTGGGTGAATAGGATAAGGCTACATAGCAGTCTGTGCACAGGGCACACAGTGACATTGGTGTGAGTGGTGGGTGAATAGGATAGGCTACATAGCAGTTTGTGCACAGGACACACAGTGACATTGGTGTAAGTGGTGGGTGAATAGGAGAGGTTACATCGCAGTCTGTGCACGGGGCACACAGTGACATTGGTGTAAGTGGTGGGTGAATAGGAGAGGTTACATCGCAGTCTGTGCACAGGGCACACAGTGACATTGGTGTGAGTGGTGGGTGAATAGGATAGGCTACATAGCAGTCTGTGCACAGTGCACACAGTGACATTGGTGTGAGAGGTGGGTAAATAGGAGAGGTTACATAGCAGTCTGTGCACAGAGCACACAGTGACATAGGTGTGAGTGGTGGGTGAATAGGATAGGCTACATAGCAGTCTGTGCACAGGGCACACAGTGACATTGGTGTGAGTGGTGGGTGAATAGGAGAGGTTAAATAGCAGTCTGTGCACAGGGCACACTGACATTGGTGTGAGTGGTGGGTGAATAGGAGAGGTTACATAGCAGTCTGTGCACAGAGCACACAGTGACATTGGTGTGAGTGGTGGGTGAATAGGATAGGCTACATAGCAGTCTGTGCACAGGGCACACAGTGACATTGATGTGAGTGGTGGGTGAATAGGATAAGGCTACATAGTGGTCTGTGCACAGGGCACACAGTGACATTGGTGTGAGTGGTGGGTGAATAGGATAAGGCTACATAGTGGTCTGTGCACAGGGCACACAGTGACATTGGTGTGAGTGGTGGGTGAATAGGATAGGCTACATAGTGGTCTGTGCACAGGGCACACAGTGACATTGGTGTGAGTGGTGGGTGAATAGGATAGGCTACATAGCAGTCTGTGCACAGGGCACACAGTGACATTGGTGTGAGTGAGGGGTGAATAGGATAGGTTGCATAGCAGTCTGTGCACAGGGTATACAGTGACATTGGTGTGAGAGGTGGGTGAATAGGAGAGGCTACATAGCAGTCTGTGCACAGGGCACACAGTGACATAGGTGTGAGTGGTGGGTGAATAGGATAGGGTACATAGCAGTCTGTGCACAGGGCACACAGTGACATTGGTGTGAGTGGTGGGTGAATAGGATAGGCTACATAGCAGTCTGTGCACAGGGCACACAGTGACATTGGTGTGAGTGGTGGGTGAATAGGATAGGCTACATAGCAGTCTGTGCACAGGGCACACAGTAACATTGGTGTGAGTGGTGGGTGAATAGGAGAGGCTACATAGTCTGTGCTCATGGCACACAGTGACATAGGTGTGAGTGGTGGGTGAATAGGATAGGCTACATAGCAGTCTGTGCACAGAGCACACAGTAACATTGGTGTGAGTGGTGGGTGAATAGGAGAGGTTACATAGCAGTCTGTGCACAGGGCACACAGTGACATTGGTGTCATTGTTGGGTGAATAGGATATGCTACATAGCAGTCTGTGCACAGGGCACACAGTGACATTGGTGTGAGTGGTGGGTGAATAGGATAGGCTACATAGCAGTCTGTGCACAGGGCACACAGTGACATTGGTGGGAGTGGTGGGCTAATAGGATAGGATACATAGCAGTCTGTGCACAGGGCACACAGTGACATTGGTGTGAGTGGTGGGTGAATAGGATAGGCTATATAGCAGTCTGTGCACAGAGCACACAATGACATTGGTGGGAGTGGTGGGTGAAGGCGCTGCTGCCACCTGTATGCCACCCGACCGGGTCTCAACCCCCCTAATATGTCTTCTAGGAACAACTGTTACCACTCTGTGAAGTTTTCGTTCAAATCCATTTAGTGGAAGGCCGAAAACAGGCACCCTGGGTCAAAGTTCTGCCCAGCGTACACCATTGGGAGGTCCAACCGGGACCCTAACCCCACTAAAACCTGGCCATGACCCAACTGGACCGCCTCGTGTTAATTCCATCTCAATCGGTGCTGGGTTGTCCAACAGTATAACCGGACAGACAAACAAATAAACATTCTAGATGTAAGATGATTGTGGAACGTTGTCTTGGATTTAAAAAAAACTGTCACTGAATGAAGTTATTCCATTTTTTCAGTATATTTGTTCCTGTTTATTCAACTTTCAAATAACGTCTTGCTTGGACAGGTGGTGAAAGAAGGGCCCATTAAAGCCATTACCGCCAGCTTTAGTTATCTCACTTCATCCAGTGCAAAGTGGAACAAGGAGACAATTACAAACACATTATTTATCTGATTATGTCACCCCGGCTGTTACCATCTGTAGGAAACGTGTGTCATTTCCTAATGCAGGTATAATACAATAATTGGGGATGGGGGATGGTGAAGCATGTGAAGAGATTGAGCAAAAGAGACCACTTTATTCTCTGAGTCCTTTTTCTGTAGATTTCCTTATTTCCATATTGTCCTATTAAACTGTACTACCACCTAGTAAAAGATTTTATTAAGGTGCCAATCTACCTAGATGGAGCCCTGGGGGCTGCTTGACGCTGGTGTTTACACTGGCAGTCTCTCCTGTTACACAGCTCCTCTGAAATTCATGTTGGGGCTGGAGAACAAATCACAAACGGCAATCATGAAACTGTGGCGTGCGATTGGTTGTCCCGCTCACATTCCCTACTCAGTAGCAATCTAAAAATTGGTTTGTTTAATTTATTTGCCATTTCGGTAAAAAGACTGTATGTACCAGGACCCAGGGCTTTAGGTAGAGGAAGTGGCACCTAAGTTCAACATCTCTTACCTTGGTGGTAAAGCCAGGGCCGTAACTAGGGTAGTGCGACTTGTGCCATTGCTGTTTGGGTCTTTCAATTTTCCTGTTTATTATCATTCTCACTTGTAGCTTCCTCTTTTTTTATCCCCAGCATCTCCTGACCTCCCCTATCTCTTCCCTGGCCCTTCCCCATGAGGCCATGGTCCTATTTCAGGTGCACTACCTGATGTCCCTATTTAAAAAATGGGAGGGGGGGAGGCGCCAATGCTCTCTCTGGCACAGGGCACCAAAAAGTCTAGTTACGGATCTGCTTAGAGCAGCTTTAAACCAACAACAATATTACCACCACAAAACTAGGCATTGTCAGAACAAATATAATTACTGTTACAAAAATGTGGGTTCATAGTTCTCAGCTCTGTGAAAGAAATACTAAATGTACTGGCCAAAATAGAGGGTGATTTCATCAGTGCAGTAACTAAGCATGATTAGCTGAATAGTATGGTATTCCGTGTATAAATTCAGCCAATTACGTCATTCAAAAATAGCAGTTTAGTTTTAACAACACATCTGGATTAGCCATCCTGGAGCTCGGACTAGTATAATGTTCATCAGATAACGGGGCTGTGCCCAGTATCTTGATGACGAGATGGTTGGGTCGTATTCTAAACTGTTCTGATGATCCTGTGTTGTATTTGAATACAGCTCTTTGAATTTACTATTTTTTTATCAGTTTCACTGGAAATATAAACCACGTCCCCTTCCAGAAATTCCAGCTTATAGTTCGCTGAAGCTCTAGACAGGTCAGCTATACGTATTCTCTCCAGGACCCCTTAACCCCTAATCCAGCATGATCATATTGGGGGTACCATGTCTTCTGAAATATTCTGTGCTGCTGTAAACATTCCAAACACCTGATTGGATGAAAACAAACTTGGGACATCCTGGACAAGCAAGAGATGAGGACTGACTACTGTGCCCCAACCTTAGTCGAACACACCTGATAAATGACAAATGCAATTGTCAAAATCTTCTACAATCCAAGCACCCCACATATAAATGAATAACTAATAATAATTTTTTGGGGCTGTTCTGTGAGAGGAATAATCATCTTGAAACTTTGCTCAGTCAAAAATCGGGTTCCTGTATCTGGCGCATCCTTACGTTTGCAATAGCTTCTGCATCTTAACAAAAAAATATAATAATCTAAGTGTTTGGAATACCATTCGCTCTCCCCAGACGGTTACCCTTGGTCTCCACTTTTGGCAGCGAGTTCTAGGAATTTCTGAGATATATCCCATCTTAAATCTTTTCTGCCTGCAATGAGCCATGACACATTATTTTGTTTTTGTGGTATATTATTTGGATCACACTCATTACAAGGCTCCATCTAACTTCTTAGCAGTACATATTTCATAGCAATATGCAGCCAAATTGGAGGTCAACGAGAAAGGTCATCACACTTCTAACCGTGGTAGTGAAGCTAAATATTTGTGGGAGCTTGGAAAGAGTCAGCCAGGATCTCAATGGTACTCTGTAAAAAACAAACGTCTAACACTGCAGTTCATATAGGACCATAAATTACAGTCATAGACCACCAACGGGGGGCCCGTCTGATCTGAAATAGAACAGGGTGCGAAAGAGACGGTGGATGCAACTGATGTACATGCACGGTGTTCCCAAGCAGACACGGAAATTGTTATACAGCATATATGTACTAAGCGGAATATCGTTGTAAAACAGCCGGTAGTCTTTAACAGTCACAGTTGTGTAACATGCTGGCCACATGGATGACAGCACGTTACTAAAATTTACATCATCCTCTTTTTTTATTAGTCTGTTTTTTATGGGTAGACTACTTGTGAAAATTAGGAGACTCCAAGTAGACCTCATCACCGGTCAGACTCACTAACACTGAATATCCTGTCCTTTCTATGGCCCTACTCAAGGTCCCACATCAGCGTAATATTTATGCATTGTACATTGTTCTACAACCCTCCAGCTGCATTATGAAATACCAAGGAGAGATTGGTGACCTATAATGTAAATGAAGGTTCGGGTTCGTCCATCGGTCAGGTTATTTCAGACCCATGCTTGTGATGAATGATAGAAAACAGTGTATTGCCTGGTATTGTTAATTTTATTCATTCTCTTAACCTTAATGATATATTTCTAATCACCCCCAGCAGCCCTCACATTAGTTCCACATCCCCATTGTGCATACCCAAATGAATCATGGTCATGATAATGGGGGCACCCAAAGGCACAAGCACCATATCACCGAGCCTCAGAATTGTGGACATGGGAACATAGTTTCACACCCAAATATCCAGATAAAAAATATATGTATTTCAAGTTTATCAACTAAAAAGTGCTAACAGCAATATAGTAATTTAAGTAATAGTTTAATTGACAGAAAACAGAAAATGACATAAAACAAAGGGAGTAAGTAAATCTCTATACACCAGGACCGGCCTTGTAGTAGCAGAACCCTTGTGTATTGACTACATGGTTGATTCTAGACTGCAGAGGTTTCTCTCTTGATAAAGTGTGTAAGGCAGCAGATGTGTGTCATTGTCACCCCACTTTCGGCAGGAACACAGATAAACAAGGTCTGCAGGAATTCCAGATTACAGAATAAGACTTGCAGATCCTTGCAGCACATCAGTAGCATTTTGATTCTTCAGTCAGCCCAGTGGTAGCCGCAATCATCTGCCAATGCTAGCTCCAATTCCCTGCCACTGCTAGCCCCAATCCCCTGCCAGTGCTGGCCTCAATCCCCTGCCAGTGCTGGCCCCAATCCACTGCCAGTGCTGGCCCCAATCCCCTGCCAGTGCTGGCCCCAATCCCCTACCAGTGCTGACCCCAATTCCCTGCCAGTGCTGGCCCCAATCTCCTGCCAGTGCTGGCCCCAATCCCAATCTGCTGCCAATGCTGGCCCCAATCCCCTGCCAGTGCTGGCCCCAATCCCCTGCCAGTGCTGGCCCCAATCCCAATCCACTGCTAGCCCCAATCCCTTGCCAGTACTAGCCCCAACCCCCTGCCAGTGCAAGCCCCAATCCCCTGCCAGTGCTGGCCCCAATCCCTTGCCAGTGCTAGCCCCAATCCCGTGCCAGTGCTGGCCCCAATCCCCTACCAGTGCTGACCCCAATCCCCTGCCAGTGCTGGCCCCAATCCCCTGCCAGTGCTAGCCCCAATCCCCTGCCAATGCTAGCCCCAATCCTCTGCCAGTGCTGGCCCCAATCCCAATCCCCTGCCAGTGCTGGGCCTAATCTCCTGCCAGTGCTGGCCCCAATCTCCTGCCAGTGTTGGCCCCAATCCCAATCTGCTGCCAGTGCTGGCCCCAATCCCCTGCCAGTGCTAGCCCCAATCCTCTGCCAGTGTTGGCCCCAATCCCAATCCGCTGCCAGTGCTGGCCCCAATCCCTTGCCAGTGCTGGCCCCAACCCCCTGCCAGTGCTAGCCCCAATCCCCTGCCAGTGCTGGCCCCAATCCCTTGCCAGTGCTGGCCCCAATCCCCTGCCAGTGCTGACCCCAATCCACTGCCAGTGCTGGCCCCAATCCCCTGCCAGTGCTAGCCCCAATCCCCTGCCTATGCTAGCCCCAATCCCCTGCCAGTGCTGGCCCCAATCCCAATCCCCTGCCAGTGCTGGGCCCAATCCCCTGCCAGTGCTGGCCCCAATCTCCTGCCAGTGCTGCCCCAATCCCAATCTGCTGCCAGTGCTGGCCCCAATCCCCTGCCAGTGCTGGCCCCAATCCCTTACCAGTGCTGGCCCCAATCCCCTACCAGTGCTGGCCCCAATCCCCTGCCAGTGCTAGCCATAGTCCCTTGCCAGTGCTGGCCCCAACCCCCTGCCAGTGCTAGCCCCAGTCCCTAGCCAGTGCTGGCCCCAATCCCTTGCCAGTGCTAGCCCCAATCCCCTGCCAGTTCTGGGTGGTGCTGCCCATTATGGAGTTGCTGACGGCACTGCAGGCAGAGCCTGTGATCACCATCAAAGTTTAGCAGAAGCGATACTCAAGGTGGTGAGTGTGAGTGACCGTGGGGTGTAACTGATTCAGCACGGATTGCAAGGCTGCGTTCGCATGCACCCGCTGGCAGCTAAAATATGCTATTGGATGCAATCGCATGGAAACCGCAGCTCTATACCAAGACACCGATCACTGTGTAAACTAAGCCGACCACTTCCCATGACATGCATCCGCAAGTCACAGAAAACATCGGAACCATTAGCACAGTTGTGGGTGACCTGACCCAGTGCACAAACTGCAAAATTTCCTGTCGCCATCTAGACCTCTGCCAGCGTATGTAATTGCAGGGACTTAATTATACACGCCCCTGTAACGGCGTTCAAATGCACAGGCACGCCTGCGTTCCGCCGACCACCCCCCCTCTTCACCCGCAAATGGTCACTTCATGTCAATCATTATGCAATGGGACGGAATCGGTATGTAATGCCGCCAGATCATATACCAACACCAGAAGACCGAAGGAGGGAAATCCTGATGGGGTTGGTAAGTACCCTAACCCTACCCTACCTCTAACCCTCCCCTAGTGGTGCCTAACCCTAACCTCCCCCCTAGTGCCTAACCCTAACCCCCCTCCACGCTCCCTAAACCCTACCCTCCTGGGGGGGTGCCTGACCCTAAGCCCCCCTTTCCATGCCTAACCCCCCTGGGGTCCCATAAACCTAACCCCCCTGGGGTTCCATAAACCTAACACCCCCCCGCCAGCTAGAAGCTAAGACGCCCGGCATACCTTCGTTTGGTATGCCGGGTATCCGGTTTTCTTAGTGGGGCTAATGATAGGCGTCGGGATTTTGACGCCTATCTTTAGTCCCATGTCGGACTTGCAGTGTCGGGATGTCGGCGGGCGGGATAGTGCCTGTTGGTATCCAGACTGCATCCCAATGGGACTGCGTGCTCACTGTGATCGCTTCCCGATCACAGCAGCTGGTTCGCACACGTGCACTGTGATGCATGCGCATGCGCAGAGCGCAAACATCGCTCGGCTGCGTGCGAGCGCAACCTTGCGATCCAACCTAAATAAGGCCCTGAGCACATGTTAAGAGCCCAGCAATCCCAACAATCATTGGGGAAGACTTAGGGGTCTATTTACTAAGCAGTGTTAGGAGACAGAGTGAAAAGTGATAAGGCGCCAGCCAATCAGCTCCCAACTGTCATTTTTCAAACACAGCCTGTGAGATGGCAGTTGGGAGCTGATTGGCTGGCACCTTATCACTTTCTTATCACTTTTCACTCTGTCTCCTAACACTGCTTAGTAACTAGATCCCTAAGGGTCTGATTGTGAGTGAGATGCTAATTCAATATTTACGCAAATGGCCACTGTTTTGACGTCTTAGTCGCACCGCGTATGCGTCCCAATTTTGTATGTACTGCGTCACCGTACAGATTTGAACGCACGGTATTAGTTCCTGGACGGTGACTGGGAAGTAACAGGTAAAAAGAGGCACGTAGATCTTGCGTCTTATTGGAGTGTCAGAGGCGTCTGCCTGAAAGTTGCTGCGAACACATAGGAGGCCATACTTAGGCGGCGATACTGCACCTGCCATAGGGCAGGTGCAAGTTTTGATGGTGCGACCAAAGATGCACCAGACGGTATTTAACGTGTACAGTCGCTGCGAGTGGGCGTCTCACTCCTTTCACATTCAGACGCACCGATCTCCACCAGGAAAGGACTTTGTAGTGGCATTGGCATAAACATACAGGTGCGTCTGTGGCAAAAGATGTGGCTGCATCTGGGTCCGACACGGAATCAGCCCATTAATTCTAAGCAACAGATAGAGAGCGCCTCCAGGACAGCTGGGTGAAGCCAACCAGGAACATCGCTACGGCACATGGCGGAGAACTGAATCTGGCCCAGGGTCTCTACTGGCCAAAGTTATTTCTTTGATGGTAGCATATGTGCTTTGGCTCAGGCGTGTGGACCACATGCCGCAGTATATGCCAGTGATTTTCACCCTTTTTCAATTCGCGGCACACCACACAAGATTTTAAAATTGCTAAGGCACACCATCAGTCCCTCATGGGAAAAAAGCACACACATTGGTCCCCATTGAAAAAAAACACAAAAAAATTGTCCCCCCACAGGAAAAAAAAAAAAACAGACATTGGCCCCCACAGAAAAGAAAAGAAAACACAAAGGCCCCCATAGAAGAAAAACAAACACATTGGGTCCCACAGAAAAAACACAAAAAAACACAACAGCTCCATAGAAAAAATCTAAAACACAACGCTGCCCACAGAAAGAAAACAAACACACACATTGGCCCCCACAGAAAAAAATAATCACATCGGATGGCCCCCACAGTAAAAAAAACAATCACATTTCTCTCCACAGAAAAGAAAACACAAATATCACATTGGCCACCAAAGAAGAAAATAATATCTAGCTGGGAAGGCTCACTGTCGTCTCTGTCCTGTCCCTCATCAGCTGGGGCCCACACAGTGCAGAGCTGGGAGCAGCGGGCAGACAGGCATGCAACCTGGCATGCGTGACCTATGTCACGCCGCCGAGTCTCCAACGGTCACAACCTAGGCACGCCTCTGGGCCTCCCTGAAGAGCCCAACACTGCCTGGGCCAGCAGTACAAGTAAAGTCAGCTCTGACTGCACTGACCTCGCGGCACAGTTGACAACTGCTCGCGGCACACTAGTTTGCCACGGCACAGTGGTTGAGAAACGCTGGTATATGCTGTGTACACCAAGAATAGTTGATTAGCCTTGCTTTAAAAAGACAGATTCGCAAAGCAGCATGACTAGGCCCAGGTAGTGGTGGCTATGGAAACTGCAAAATGACAAACATCTGATTCTGATGCTTCTTTATAACAGCTGTTTGACAAAGGGATTAGGAAATAGGGTTTGAAGATGATGGATGTAAGTGAGACGGGAGGAAGGGCCTTGGAGGGCAAAGAAAAGAATGAGTGACTAGACGAGCACCTTATTGGACAGTCTGTCGCCGCATTAATCTGGGATGAAGTCTATTGAGTTATACCTTAGGAAATGGTGGGAAATGTAAGAATATAATTCCTTGCATCCTTGCCGGGGAGTGACATCTGTAAATAATCTTGATGTCTCCTTTTATTAAATAGTCGGTAGTCTTCTCTATAATGCTGCTGGTCAGGACTCCTCCATCTAGTCTGTCGGTGGACTCTGCAGTATACACTACCTTTCAAAAGTTTGGGGTCAACCAGACAATTTCGTGTTTTACATGAAAACTGACTTTTATTTATCAAATGAGTTGAAAAATAAATAGAACATATAATCAAGACTTTGGCAAGGTTAGAAATAATGATTTTTATTTGAAATAATAATTTTGTCCTTCAAACTTTGCTTTAGTCAAAGAATGCTCCTTTTGCAGCAATTACAGCATTGCAGACCTTTGGCATTCTAGCTGTTCATTTGTTGAGGTAATCTGAAGAACTTTCACAGCACGCTTCCTGAGGCACCTCCCACAAGTTGGATTGGCTTGATGGGCACTTCTTGCGTACCTTACGGTCAAGCTGCTCCCACAACAGCTCAGTGGGGTTGAGATCTGGTGACTGCGCTGGCCACTCCATTACAGACAGAATACCAGCTGCCTACTTCTTCCCTAAATAGTTCTTGCATAATTTGGAGGTGTGCTTTGGGTCATTGTCCTGTTGGAGGAGGAAATTGGCTCCAATCAAGCGCTGTCCACAGGGTATAGCATGGCGTCGCAAAATGGAGTGATAGCCTACCTTATTCAAAATCCCTTTTATCTTGTACAAATCTCCCACTTTACCAGCACCAAAGCAGCCCCAGACATCACATTACCTCCACCATACTTGACAGATGGCGTCAGGCACTCTTCCAGCATCTTTTCACTTGTTCTGCGTCTCACAAATGTTATTCTGTGTGATCCAAACACCTCAAACTTCGATTCGTCTGTCCATAACACTTTTTTACAATCCTCCTCTGGCCAATGTCTGTGTTCTTTTGCCCATATTCATCTTTTCCATTTGTTGGCCAGTCTCAGATAAGGCTTTTTCTTGGCCACTCTGCCTAGAAGGCCAGCATCCCGGGGTCGCCTCTTCACTGTAGACGTTGACACTAGCGTTTTGCGGGTACCATTTAATGAAGCTGCCAGTTGAGGACTTGTGAGGCGTCTATTTCTCAAACTAGAGACTCTAATGTACTTGTCTTCTTGCACAGTTGTGCACCGGGGCCTCCCACTTCTCTTTCTACTCTGGTTAGAGCCTGTTTGTGCTGTTCTCTGAAGGGAGTAGTACACACCGTTGTAGGAAATGTTCAGTTTCTTGGCAACTTCTCGCATGGAATAGCCTTCATTTCTAAGAACAAGAATAGACTATCGAGTTTCACATGAAAGTTCTCTTTTTCTGGCCATTTGGAGAGTATAATCAAACCCACAAATGTGATGCTTCAGATGCTCAACTAGCTCAAAGGAAGGCCAGTTTTAAAGCTTCTCTAATGAGCAAACCCATTTCAGCTGTGCTAACATAATTGCACAAGGGTTTTCAAGGGTTTTCTAATCATCCATTAGTCTTCTCTAACGCACATAGCATACACAATGTACCATTAGAACACTGGAGTGATGGTTGCTGGAAATGGGCCTCTATACACCTATGTAGATATTCCTTTAAAAAACAGACGTTTGCAGCTAGTATAGTAATTTACCACATTAACAATGAATAGAGTGTATTTCTGATTATTTGATTAATTTAATGTTATCTTCATTGAAAAAAAGTGATAAACTTTTGAACAGTAGTGTATCTAAATTATGTCCTGCATACATTAATATAATTGGAATTCCATAACAATCTGCTAGAGCAAAACCCGGAACTTCCTGTTTTGATAAATTTGCACCTACCTCTTTGGCTCACGAAAACCGACTGCAGATATAGGAATATTTCCTTTACAGGTAAATTATGATTTTCACTGGTTACACCGTAGTAAACAGGCAGTAATTAAACTGATAGGACAACAGAAACGTATCTCAATTCTTCGACTGAGACAGGGGATCAACAGGAACACTTCAGGGTCAGGGTAGACAGCATAGGACCAGAATAATCAAAGGAAAGTCTAAATTCAAACACCAGGAGACAACATAGAACCTATCAGGGACTAGACTAAAGCCTACTGAGCAGGAAGATATACCCGGCACACGTGAAATAAGGTAGCTATTTAAAGGCTGTGCAACCAATAAAGTGAAGAGTGGATTCCAGTCTGCATAATCAGCAGCTCCTGAGAGACAGCCCAGCGAATTAGAGAAACCGCCAGTGTATCCTAGGCAATCTGAACAGGTGTCTGGGTGTTTCTAACACCAGTCACTCAACCCCTTGCTGAATACAGAGTTGTAGTCATATGACTGCTATAGATTTCACCTCATGCTAACAGTGTGAGACTTATTTGGTGAAGATGGAGAGTGCTACTGCCGAGACTCCATATTACTTCTCCAGGGAGGCTTCATTCCATGTACAAATATGGCCGCTGAGACTACTACTGCGCATGTGTGGTGGAATCTTGTTTGCTGTGTTAGAGGGCCAAAGTGGGAGGCTTCATTCCCTGTACCATGATGGCCACTGAAGCTATTACTGTGCATGTGCGGTGCAGTCTTGTTTGCTGCGTTAGAGGGCCAAAGTGGGAGAGGCGTCTTCTACTTAGCTCCTTGAAACCCTGAAAGATTGCCTGCCATGTCCATGCTTTCCAGTGATCCTGCACCACTGCCCAATACCTGCATACACTCACCGGCTGGTAAGCTGTATGACACCCGGTTCCGCTCCGCTCCATCCAACCAGTGTGTATAACAGTGAGTACGGCTATATCTCATGTTTCATCAATAAACCACTTCACTGGTTAAGCAACTGGGCTGTTCATAGTCTCAGGGCATTAGCTGGTCTGTACAGTAACTCTGCCACATCATTCAACCTGTACACACATATTTCTAACATTATTGCATATTTACAGTTTGTTAACTCTAATATTTAATTAAGCAGACCCAAGGTTGCAAAATTATATCAGGTGCTTAGCATCAAGAACACTTGATTCAAATTATTAAAAACTGTATTGCTAAAATGGTAGCTTAATTGGTGATAGATTTTTAATAACCATTCACAACAAGTGTACAACTAGTGCTTTCCCATGTGTGCCGCTGCCTCAGAGGAGGGTTGAGAGAGGAGAAGGCCCATGTGCATACCTCCCAACATGACCCTCTCCAGGAGGGACACAATGCTCTGGTCCTGGACTTCCCTGGTAAGAGGTGGGGCTGCAGCGCTCAAAATTCAAATAGGAGAGTCACACCAACTGTCATTTCACACGCTGCCAAACATCACTGGCTGGGACTCACTGGCAGTTGGTGTGACTCCCCTATTTGAATTTTGGACTGTGCTGCAGCCCCACCCCCCGGAGCCGCCACCAATCATAAATTACCAGGGAAGTCCAGGACCAGAGCATTGTGTCCCTCCTGGAGAGGGTCATGTTGGGAGGTATGCATGTGCAGGCTCCTTGCGGGCCCTGTCCTCCCTGGCAGCTGGTCTCCAGGAACATGGTGCCCGTGTTACGTTCCCAGAGACTTCTCTATTCCGCATGCGGGAAAATGGAAGCCGCAACATTTTCTTAGTGATGTCTGCTGTACTACAGTGCGGGGCTCTCCCATTATAGTGTACTGCAGTCACATGTTCACAGAGAGGTAAGCATAAGTATGGGTGCAGGGTGTGTGCTCTGGGCTCCCTGGCATCACCCTGCACCCATTATTCACCAATGCTCTTACCCCATCCTTCCCCAAGGGTGCCTCTGCCTCATCCCTCCTCATGTATGCCTCTTCCCCATCCCTCCCTATGTGTGCCTCTGACCTAGGGGCGCATGAAGAGTGGAGTGGTACCATGTGCAGTATCAAAGCGCCACCCCCTTGCCCCCTCACCCTAATCCCTAGTGCCTAACCAGTGGCGGTTCTTGGTGCGGGCAACCAGGGCTATTGCCCGGGGTGCTGCGGTCTGAGGGCGCGATCACAGAGTCCCCGCAGGCGCCGTCTAAATAGATGGCACCCGCCCGCGATTGCCCGTCAATTTGTCTTCCCCATTCCCACAGTGCGCTGTCACTCACTTGTTCCCTCCCACCTTGCTCCCAGAATGCCGACGCGGCTCCTCCGTGGCATTCTGGGAGTCCCAGAATGCTATGCGCACCAGCCACAGACGTCACTGAGTGCAGGACAGAGAGGACCTCCGGGACGGAGCGCCGAGAGAAGCGCGGGAAGCAGCAGAGCAGCGCTTGGCGTTGGGTGTGGCGTGTACGACCTCTGAGTCCTCACTGTTCCCCACACCATGGTCACCAGTCACCAGCTCGCTCCCAGCCAGATTCATCTGTCTGCTTAAGCCTTTTCCCGGCCCCAGCAGCAGGCAGCGTTGAGCGTGGTGGAGCCTGAGGTAAGTACATCCATGCGGTTATTTGCTCAGCCACTGCAGTCCCTGACTGACCTCTGCTAAGTTCTGCCACTGCTATGTTTTTTTTTTCCCCTACAGAAATTAGCAATAGTGATTGAGTGACAAAGATGCAAGATTTAAGACAGGTGGGGGGAGGGGAGGAGTGGTCAGTGGATTTCATAAATATATATATATAGGTTTCCCCCTGGCAGTGTACTAGGTCATGTCTGGTATGCTGCAACCTTGCCTGTCAGTGGAGAGGTCGGAGACAAGGGAGGGAAAAGCCTGAGGGTTTCCAGAAGTTGGACAAATAAGGAATCATTGTGATTGTTCTTGCTGTTGAATAAGTGGTGAATTCCACTATATAAGGTACACCCCCATCTACACAGAGGGTGATTATCTTTGGTGATGGTTACATCATTTACATATTTAATGCACTAGGAGGCGCTCTTTTCTCCACCCTTTTTTGTTTTACATATATATAGATATATATAAATAAATAATAATATAAATGTTTTTATACATTAATAATTTATGTTTAAAAATTCATCTTACTGTTATGCTTTTTTTTCCTTTATCAGTGTTTTTTTTCCTTAATTGTGTTTTATAAATAATTTAAAAATCAGAATAGATATATATTATAAGAGGATAATGTGCAAAGGAGTTAGAGAAATAAAAAAGGAAGTGGTCCTGGAGTGCAATCTTTTAGAGGAAGTATTGGATAAAATTGTCCTATAGCAACTTAAGTTAGATAGAGGTTAATGCAAGCACAACAAAGCTGGGTAGGATGGAGTTAGGGCCTGATTCAGAGCCGCTCGTAAGCGGCCGCTCGTTCGCTCCGAGCGATGTTTTCCCAACTGCGAATGCGTACGGATCATTATACGCATGCGCGAACCAGTCAGTGCGGCCGAAATTCGTTTGTTCGCTAAACAGCGAATGCCTGCTATTTTAAGTGACAGGAGGAGTCGTATGTGGGTGGTAACAGGGGAAGGTGCTTGAAAACGGGGAGTGGAGATCCGAACGCAGGCGTGCTTAAAGGTCAAAATGGGCGTTTTATGGGTGTTCATAATTAATACAGCAGAGTCATTGACCACGTCACTGGGTTATTTTATAGCCAGAACTGCTCGCAAGATTGTGGTAGCAAAAACCAACCACAAGAATAGCGAGCAGTTCATACGCTGGTCGATGTACTCGATTAATCTAATAAATAGTGGACATGACGTAGGATGCGAGCGGCCAGGGGGCATATTTTTCCAAAAAACGACCGCAAGTTTTGTTCGCTCGTTCAGACCTAGAGGCGTGAACAGACCGCAAAGAGCGAACGGTTCATTTGAATAGCCACCCCTATTTTCTGGACGAGCGAGCGCTAATTGCGTCTGGCTCTGAATCAGGCCCTTAGTTTCTAGTCCTAGACATAAGTATTTTACTTTATTTATTGCATAAACCTCTAACTGACTTGATATTGGAGGACCTATATTTTATATAAAACATAATAAATATTTTTACTTTATATAGGAGTGCACTAAAACAGAGTATAATTTCTTTTTTTTACGTATGATATGCACACTGACTTCATGGTGTGCTGGCAATTGGATATTGTATGTAGATTAGGTCACAGTAGTTTTTTGTAACTATTTATTTATTTGGTTTGCAATAAATTATTAGAATTTAACGAACATTGGTGTACAATATTGCTGCTGTGACGTAAGCTATATAATACACAATGTAAAAATGGAAGGGGGGGGGGCACCAAAGTATACTTTCGCCCTGAGCTCCACAAAGTCTAGAACCGGCCCTGTGCCTAACCCTAAACCTCCCGACCCACAGCTTAATCCTAATGTCGACATTCTGAGGATGTCGTCATTTCAACATTGTTGACATAACTGTCGACATTGTGGTGTCAACGTTATTATTGTCACCCACACGAATGCATCCCTTATGAACATCATTCCTTTTTGTACAGTACTTGTCACGTACTCTCTGGTCCTTGGTAGGAGGTTGGGTCTCAGTTGTGCTCTGACAGAGGAAACCATATGGACCTAGGAGTCATGTTGTCACTGACAATGTGTGCTTTGGGCACAGTATAAACCCAACAAACTGGCTTTAGCATTGTCCAATTATTGAGTCCGTATACCATTGTCTAGCATTTTCACTTTGTGCTCCGGAGTCAAGAGTGTCCCGAATCTCTAACGTTAACCCTGACTGTGCTTCCTCCATAATCTTCTGCCTTACAAATGTACTGAATCTCCAATAACCCTGAATGCGCTTATTAATAATTCCTCTGGCATTAATCCTGGCTGTGCTTGCTGATTACTGTCTGGCTTCCTGGCACACCGAATCTTTGGCTCTAACCCTAACATTGCTTATTGGTAAAATGTGGGCATTAACTCTGATCACAGTTACTGAGGCGGCTTCTTAGGGAAAGTAAAAACACTGAAAAGAAATAGCAATTTCCATTAAAGGCTCTTCATGGGAGTACATGGAGCCAGATTATGGTGCAGATCCCTGGAAGGAGGTTTAAAGGTTACTTATCCCAGCCCTGACAAAGGCACCAGAGGTAAAAAGGAGGCTGAGCCCCTGTCGCCCTGGCAGTGCATGCACAGGTGGGGGGGTTACATAGCCCCTGCTACTGGATGCAATGCTAAAATGTCTGAAACCCTCCAGGCTGATTCATGTGCAAGTAGCATAATCAGCCTGGATTGGATAATGGGACAGGGGCTTTCCTGAGCTGTATAAAAAAAGGCAGTAGAGCAGGGGTGGGGAACCTTTTTTCTGCTGAGGGCCATTTTGATATATATAACATTATTCGCGGGCACGGTGCAGGCCACGCCTCCTCAGTGTGATTTCACATGGGGACGGGGCCACAATTGCCAGTGATTACAGCAATGCCTGAAGAATCCTGAGGATGCTCCTTGGAGCTGTAAGGGCAGTGGTGTGACCGACTGAAGTGTCCTAAGGATGCTCCAGGCGGCACCGCTGCATAGATTCTGACCACAGGGTGCCATTATATGCACCTTGCTATCCAGATGAGGCTAGCAGAAAAAAGCTCAGAGGGCCAGACCAAATGATTCCAGGGGCGTTATACGGCCCCCGGGCCTCAGGTTCCCCATCCCTGCAGTAGAGCCATGCATAATATTTGCCATATTGTACTTTTAAGGTGATCACTAGTAGCACAGACTAATGTGTAACAAGTTACTTATGAGAACTAAACACCATTCTGCTCAAGTTTCTGTTGCCTGCTGTATCCCTGTGAACTACAGATAAGAGCTAAACTCTAAATCAGCCCTAAAGTAAATTGATACCAGCATATGGTGACAATGCTCTACCTGATCTGAAGTAAATAGTGAGGAGTAACCAGCTAGTCAACAGCAAAGAGGTACTGCAGCAGCTATACCAAACACCCAGAAGGAAGCTGTTCCAGATGGGTGGCAGAGGAGCCTGGTCATGGAGACGATTACTCTCTTACAATAATAGCGCAGTTGGTGGCTGCGTAGCACCAGTAAGATTGGACAGTAATGGGAGGTTACTGACAGTAAAAGAAAACCCGCAGATAAGTGGTGATACCAAAATCTAATTGTTGCGGAAAAAGTCATTGAGGCAGAGTAAGCAGGTTCTAAACACTGTTTTCTAAGTTGTGCCCCAATCTAACGCTGCCACCTGTGACATTTAAATGTCATTAATACAAAACAACTACTAATTAGTCACTATAGTTTTTCCCCATTACCAATTGATATAGCCTATTGGGGTAGTGGTCACAATAGGGGCACAGCAGATGTGAAAGTGACTGTAATAGCGGTAACACAGCCATATCAGCGGTAAGCAGAATAGCGATATTGCAGGGGTTAAAATCTGTATTTAGGTGTTTCACCTCAGGAGCTAAGTACTATACATCTGCACTCTACACACTCTACACAGTAATGATGGTGCCAGCTGAACATGAGCAGTAGCCCAGCGGTGACATTATCAGGTCAGAGGTTGCGCCTCCTTCTTACTCTGGGTCCTAGTACCCAGCATGTATGGTAGAGGGAGGAGACAGTGCTGGAGTGCACTGCTCTCAAACATCCCCCTTACTCACCTCTGGATGCATAAAAGCATATATCACACTTTACTTAATAATCATTTGACAAATTCTATCCTATAACCAGAAACATTTGGGTTATGCATCAAAAGACAATGAAACATATCAACACAGGAACACACTCAGAACTTATGACAGCAGTCATTTTGTCATCGTATCAGTGACGTTTTCTTCACTCGCCACAAAGGTGATGCTGACAGACTTCCCTTCCACTTACTCTCGGATGAAGTGATTTCTGATAGCTCTGTGCTTAGATCGTCCATGGTGCTTTGTGCTGTAGGACATGTCTATTGCACCTCTAATGTCACAGTCTACATTGTCAAATTCATCCTGTTCCAGAAGATCCAATTCACATAAAGTCTCCTTTAGGTATAAGGCTTCCTTGGTTGACTCTGTAAGTGCCATATACTCTGCCTCAGCGGTGGATAGGACAACAGTGGGTTGCTTCCTGTTTGCCCAGCTGATAGCTGTGCCTGCCAGTACAAACAGATAGCCATTTAGGAAAGACGGACATCCTCATCTGATCCCCAGTTGGCATCAAGAGCTTAGAATTTCCATGCTTTGAAAACTTTAATTTCAAAGAATTTGAACCCTTCAGGCTCTTTTAACTGCTCTAACACATGCTTGACACTGGCTTTGTGCTTTTCTTGACCTTCTAATAACAAATCCTCGACATACACAACAATGATGAACAGTCTCTGTTTTATTGTTTTTAGTGGTATAAACAGTGATTAGTTTCTAAATCTAAAAGTCCATTTCCAAAAGTACTGTGTCAAACTTAATGTCTCAGCAGTGGCAGCTCTGCTTCCAGTTGTACATTGCTTACTTTACAGACTTTTTCTTCTTGGAACATGTCAACATTATAATGTTCAGGAGGTACCATATAAATATCTTCATCTAAATCTCCATTCAGGAAAGTTGAATCATAATCTACAGTAACTGGTACAGCAATAAATCATACACGGCAGAAATGGCTATGACTAAATGCAGTGTACTGTACCTTGCTACAAATGTGAAAACTTCACTGTAGTCAATCCTGGATTTCTGTGTAATATCCTTTAGCAACAAGACAGGCCTTGTAATGGGCAACAGTTCCGTCTACATTTCACTTCTTACAGAAGACCCACTTGTTCTTGATTGTCTTGCAGTGACTCAGCCTGTCAGAGTCCACATTAGGTGGCGCTGTGTCACAGAACACTGCATTCCTGGACTATATACGTTTTTTTATTTGTAATGTCCCATAGTCTTTAGCCCTTACTCTCTTGACTGTATCCAAGGAAGATACACTCCACTGACTTGGTATCCAGTTTGCATCACTTTTCTTTTGAAATCAGCACATAAGCTTTGCATCCAAATACTCTGAGATGATTGACATTTGTCTTTAAAACGTAGGGACTGAGGGTGCAACGGCAGCAGGCAAGAAAACTGATTCAACATCCAATTTTGCCATCAAAGCCCCAGGACCTAAAACCCTATATCAATGCGAGCGCCACATCGAATAACTGTTACTGATCGTGGCAAAGCAAGTGAGGGATTGCATCATTCACAGAGCCCCCATGAGGACACGACAAATGCTGAATCGAACGATATTTACCCTGGACCTACTTTAGCACGACACCTAGAGGGGAAATGCACAAGAGCGGCAAAGGGGGGACAGGAAAAGGCCTGGACATATGGCCCAAAGCCATTTCAGCAAACTTTCTGTCGTAACACATGGGGAATCTCTCTGGGCGAACTCAAATATTGGAAGGGGGAGACCACATGCAATGCGCTAGCTACAGGTAACCTAAAACCCGCACTAAAAAAAACCCCAGTAGTACAATTGTGAATCTTTCCGCAAAGGATACCAGCCCAACCACGTAGACAACCCATCTAATACCACAGGGAGAATTAACCTTATTTGTCAACTCTGGAATACATCACTCCTGCCCCTTTGAACCGCCCTTTGATCCTGATCTACAGTCTTTGGTGGGGTGACTGTCATTACAGATGTGGCAGGGGTGACAAAAACGACACACAGCTCCCGGGGGGACGCCAAGAATCACTATATGCAAAACATTTCCCCTTGGCGAGCACATTCAAACTTGCATGGGAAAGAGGATTAGCCTTCCTACCTTGGCCTCTTCCGCAGGCGCCTAGCCTCCTGGGTAACAGCTAACCATCTCATCAGTTGTACAGCCCAGTGGCATAACCAGCTGACCGACCTGCTACCACAAAACTGTACATCGTAATCTCTACAAAGCCCCTGGGTCTCACAACCATAGAATGCACCAAATTAATATATTTAATAACATTACTGTGCTACATAGGGCGAGTTTTCAAGGTAGCAGGCCGAAAGAACCAGGACACCACTAAGCCAATGGTGATAGCTGCAGCAAGAATCTTCAACCAAACGCCGCACAACCATACAAAGAGCTACTATTGCTAGAATCGGTATTACACAGCAAAGGAGGGACAGGAGACTCACCACCAGCCGACCCCGGCATTCCCTCACCATCAGTCGCATGCACTGCAACAACAGGAGCAACAATCACTTGACCCATGGCAAGGCCCACCACCGTGCATCCACCGGAGATCTCATCACCACCAGAATCCATTGTGGGAACACTAGGCGAAACACAGACAATGTTACATCACCGGACACCACAGCAGGGTTACCTGGAACAGGGCCAGGGAAGTGCAGAAACTGGAGAAGGTGCAGTGGGAAAAAGAGGTAAAGGGGGAGGGGCAGCGAAATCTACTTGTTGGAGTGGAAGGTAAATGAGGTAGAGGGGCCACAACCTGTTGTGAAGCAAAATGATGCGGCCAGGACTGGGCAGAGGGCAAGAAAAGACAGGTACAGAACAGTGGGAAAAAGGAGGATGGTAAAAATAGGGTTGCCAGTAAGGAAAAAAAAACCCTGGCAGAAAATAATAAGGGGATCCGTGGCCAGAAAAAGGTGGAACAACAGGGGGTTGGTAAACAGGAGTAAAAAACTTGGAAGGAGCAGAATAAGAGGACAGAGCAGGAAGAGATGGATGTACTGAAAGCAGGGCATAAAGGGGGGGAGAACAGGCAGGGGGGGAGGGGCTGGTGGTAAATGGAAGGGAGAGGAAAGGGTGGGAGATGCCCCCAATTGAAAAAAGGGGGGGTGCAGGAAAGCGGCACCCCCAGCAAAATATGCCCGCAGGAGTTAAAAGGGGCTGTGGCTGTGTATAAAGTGGGCAGGGCCAGTGGCAAAATGGCGGGAGGTGCAGCCGCCGCAGGGGGGCGCACCGCAGGATGCTGGGGCCCCCACAGCTGATACAGGGCGCGGCGGGGGCACCTGGTGGAGGAGGGGGCAACAGGAGGCCAGATTCCGGCCTGAGCGCAGCAGACGGGGGCTACGCGAGTGGTACTCCCGGCCACTGGAAGGAAAGACGTGCCCATGGGGATCATGGGGGGAAGACGGCGGGTGTCGACCTCGTGAGAGGCAGGGGCCGCCCACTCGGGGACAAAGGTAAGGCCACTATAACCCACGGCACACTAGAGGCACGGGGGGCGTGGCTGGGCGCCATTCTGGAAGTGGGACTCCGGGCTGGCAACCAAAGGATGGGAGGCTGAGGAGGTGCAGGGCAGAAACAGGAGATGGGTGGGAGGGGTACATAAAATAGCAGGGAGGGGGAGCAGAGCGCTAGTCCAGATGTCCACCATGGGACAAACACCGTCCAGAAAGGAAGTTGTTGGGTGTACACCAGCCTTATAAAGCCCACATATAGCCACTCCCAATATATCACACATGGTCAGAAATCAACCAACCAAACAAACCCCCCAAACTAATCTACCTAGCAACAGTTGACCAAAATTCTAGCCAATTACAAAAAACTAAGGACTCTTATATAGCCTTATGCTTATTCAGCTTGCATCTCATCTTAGCACCAATTAGAGACATTGTTATCACACATTAAACATTGCAGTGAACGAACTGTATCTGACATATGTGACGTGCACGGTTATGCACTGGTTAATATGAACTGAAGTCTGCTCCAACTGTATCTTTATGACATGGCAAGCCTTTGTTGAATCTCTTGGTTTGAATCTGTGTAACCTGTCACTTTTTATTGTATTCGCTAAAATGGACAATGCAGGAAGTGGTGGTAAGTTGTATTTAAAACTGTGTTTAGCAATCTTTTGCTTCTGTAAAGAGTGTGTGAGCCTCATACTGTGAAATGAAGGCGAAAAAGCTGCTCCAAGTGAAACAAAAATTTAAACTGATATTTTTAAATATATTTTAACCTAAAAAATTACTTTTTGACCATTTTCCAAAGAAATATAACCTTTCAAACAATTTTTTGCTTCAGTAAAGACATTTTAAATCCTATACTCAAAACAAGGAGAAACACCCCAAAACCTACTAATTCTTAGGCTGGGTAAACACTGGCAGTTACATTGGCTGATCAATTGATCTGCCAATGTATCTGCTGCCCGTTGGGCAGCGTGTACCCGCGATATGTCGGTGAACATCGGCGTTCACCGACATATCGCATTGGCTGTGCTGCACAGCCGATGGACAGATATGTCTGCAGACTTATCTGTCCATTGGCAGGTGTGTAGGGGCAGTCGGCAGACCGCCCGTACACACACAGCGGCAGCCGCAAGGAGGGGGACGGGACACACCACTCACCCGCCGGGACATGCCCCCTGGTCGCCGGGACCTGCAGACAGACACAGATGATGGCCGTTCAGTGTATACAAACAACCATCATCTGCAGATATATCTGTATAGTGTTTACCCACCTTTAGGCTATAATCCATTATTTACTTATACGAGTAATTAACCCTGCATTCAACCTAGTCAACCCGTATAGAGTAACTCCCTTCATCCCAGTCTCCAAACACTGTAAATTCTATAGAGGGAGAGGGGGGGGCAACTATACATTAAACTCTGCATAAAATATAACAATACACAGGAAGGTAATGCTATCAATGGGTGAGTTGATGACTGTAAACCATGCTAAGCCTAACATAAAATAAAACTCATAGAAAGTTGTGTAATGATACAAATGCCATTATATTAATATATTATCACATTAGCAATTGCATAGTAATGTAGAACAGCCAATGGCCATGTCTTCCATTTCACTCTGCTGAAATCGTTGCTGGAAACAGGACCAGCCCTCACTATGCACTTGTGAATCCCATGATGCTCCGCACTGGAATAGATCCTGACATTTCTGTGGGTTCCACCTGCTATCACATGCATCAAATCTTCGTTCGCCTGACAGTACCGGTCCCGGCGTTGAGCAAAAATTGATACCGCACAGCTGTTGTCCGTTTTTGCTTTTTGTTTTGCCAACAGCAGTTTTGTCCTTGAAGTAATGCCACTGATGTGGAATCGTGTTTGAGTTTGCTAATAATGGCGATAAAGAATAGCTCTTTGAAAAATAAACCTCAAAGGCACAAAGGCATGTATAATATCTAACAATATAAATGATTTCTTGCAAAGAGACTCCAGAGAATGTAATGTAGCCACTTGAGTATGGCTTGACTTGAAAGCTCCTCGGATGGCCATGGTATCACATGCAGTTGGCATAGAACCCAGACCTCTGATCTCTGAATCTCTGATCTGCCTTTGCCCTTTGTTAACAATTTTACCATCCACCGTGAGCATTAAATAAAAACATTACCCCGTATGTTCAGCCACTGGTCAAATCGCTGCACAGCAGTTTTTGATTCAGCTCATGTGTATATTAATAGAGCTTAGCCCACCGAAACCCCCCCAGCTGAAACACAATAAATACAGTTTTTATGCTGTTATTATTATAAACCCCCCGTGGTGCTCATATACAACTTGTATTAGAACTAAGAAAACAACTTCGTGGTGATTATATGCCTCTTGAAACTTAATTTTTCTCCAGTGGCTTTTGTTGTTAGAAGTTTAAGTATAGTATTCTTTTACTTTGGATTAATCCAAGGCTCTTCCATAGGCTAATACTATGCAATCTGATATTTTAAAATTCCTTTGTAGTTTTACACTCAAACTTGATATAATCTCATAGTTATATAAAGATTGGGGCAAAACCAGTTAGTAATCCAAGGTGACCCATGTAAACACAATTTTCATGTACATGAGAGCGCAAATCGTTTGGAAGGTTATTAAACTAAAATATTAATGCATAGTTATATTGTAAATACTAAAGCTGGCCACACATCTAAAGATTATCTGTCCAACCAGCCAACAAGTTGTTTGGTTGGAATGAAAATCTGGTAAGGAATACAATCAGCAATTTGCTCCCAAACACTGGAAAATGGACAAAAACTGTTTGAACAAATAGTTTAGATCAAACATTTAACAAACTTGTCTAAATGACCATTTTCATCTGTTTTCTGGCATTTAGGAGCAAATTGCTGATCAACAGTTACTCCCATACGTTACCAGATTTTCATTCCAACCAATCAACAAGTTGGCTGGTTGGCTGTAAGTTGGTCTAGTGTGTGGCCAGCTTACGGCTCTGATTCCAAAACGGACAGTATTCCAGAACCGCACACAAGCGGCTGTGCAATATCATCCATATAAAACTAGAGATGTGCAACAAACCCCGTGTTTTGGTTTGGGATCTGTATTTCCTTGTGTTTTGGATCTGGATTTGCTTTTGCCAAAACTGCCCCTTGCGTGCTTTGGCTTTGGATCTGTATTTTTTTTAAAAATTGATCAAATCTACTAAAATCACACAATTTGTTTTTTTTTATCCTACATTATTATTAGTAACCTCAATAACATAAAGTTCCACTTGTTTCCAGTCAATTTTGACCACCTCACAGCTCACAATATTGTTTTCATCCAGTTTAGGCCCAACATTTGCACCAAACTATCTGGCTGATTAAGCTAAGTGGCAGCAGTGGGTGGCACAAACACATGGCAGTTCAACTTCCAACATGGCACATCAGGAAACAAATGTTTTTATTATTCAAGAGAAGCCTGAGGGAGTTGGAGTATGTATGTAGTTGAAGGCAGGGACAGGAGGGGTTGATTGGTAGTAAATTTAATTAAATTTTTTGATTCAGTAAATTTATGAGGGAGGGACGGAGGTGAGGCATTTACAAAAAATATTTTACTCATTCACATCAGTCCTTGCCCCAGAAGAATCCTTGAGCACCATGCCTGCTGCTGCTGGGAGTGGATTTTCATCCCAGAAGATGTAAAGAGCTGTTGGTAAGCAACCTATCAGATCAAGTGGCACTTGATGCAGCAATGGCTTCTCCTTCAGTTTCTCCAGCAAGTGCATCTGCAAAGAAAAAACTAAACTTTCAAAACACCCACTGATAATGCAGATGAGTCAACACAGCCAAGTTTTAACTTTTGACATCTGGTTGGGTCAGAATTGCCTACAATTAATGACACCTCTACCATGACTCCATCTGATATGGTCACCATTCAAAGAATGGTTGGGAACTATTTAAATTTTTTAATGATAGCATCCAAATAGTCAAAATGTGGAAAAGATGATGTCCATCAAAATGAACTACAAATTCTATGAGAAAGACCTTTACCGTCAATTACGTGTAAAAATTACAGAGGCACCTGTAATGGTAGATTCCAGCGGGGACAAATTAATATTGTGTGAAGATGATGTACTGTATACACTGATGAGGGTGAGGAATTGGATGATGATGATGGCAACAACATCTTGCCTCTGTAATGCCAGTTTGTGCACATAGAGATCATTGCCAGCAATGTCAGCTGCCCATTGGTAGCTGGTTTTGTGGGGGCCCAAACAAACCAATCGCTTCTTGATTGAGGATACTGTTGATGAAGGTGTTGGAGGTGAAGATGGCAGTATCTAGCAGAGAGTAGGGAGCTAGCTGATGCTGGACTGCTTGTTGTTACTTTTTTAGCCAAAGTTTTTGAATTTTTCAAAAATGTTTTGAAGGAAGCGCTGCAGATGATGTTGTAGGGTGAAAGTTCCTAGATGGTTAAGGTCCCTATGTCTCCTAATTTTGGCTTTACAAATGGAACAGATGCCTTCACAACTGTTATCAGGATTTGGGTTAAAATAATTCCACACCCAAGATGTGGCTTTTCTGGTCTTATGCCCAGGTATCACCCCAGCCTAGAACCCCAGTTTATATCGTTACACCAGCCTATACCATCACCCCAGATTATACCAGCACCCAAGCCTATATCGTCATCCCATCCTGTGTTGTGTATAAATTACAGCTGCGCTCCCTGTTAGAATGGCGATTCATTGTACACTTTAGTGGATATGAGCTCCATTTTAGTCCAAATCACCACACGCCCTACACATCTTCTAACCTGAGCTACAGGAGGAGCAGCATCACTCTGGAATACGGTTGCATGGAGTTGCCCCTCTGACTCGCTGAAATTCAGGTAGTGGGGCCGTGGGTAGGGAGTAGGGACACTACATCAGAGAATGCAATTTTAGCTGCTTTATTCCATTTTTTAAACCAAATCCTCTATTTTCACCTTTTGAATATATTTTTATGTGAATCTCAGCTGAGGCGTTTGCGATGTCACTATGGCCCTGATTCAGATCCGGACGCTCTGAATCAGGGCGTCTTTTTTTTTTTTTATGGAGCGGCCTCCTGGCCGCTCGCATTGCTGTGGGTTGCCACCCACAGCTAATGCGAGCAGCCAGGATGATGGTCGCGATGGTCAAGACCATCGCGACCATCGGGCTTGCGACGAGACCCTTCTGGTAGGGTCTCGTGGCCGCAAGCCCCAGAGAGCTTTTGGCTCAAACAGAGCCGAAAGCTCTCCCACTGACATCACTTGTGATGTCAGTGGGGCTGCCCCCAGACGGTAGGCGTTCTCATAGGAACGCCTCCTTCTGGGCAGCCACCCCCCCGCCTGTCCACCGAAGGGGGCGTGCTGTCACTCAACATCGACAGCACGCCCCCTTTGGTCCGAGACCCGGAGCGACGGATTGCCCATCGCTATCTGGGTCTCGCGCATGCGCACGATGGAGCCGGCTGTCGTGTCACAAGATTTTTTCTCTGAGAACCGAATCCGCTCATCTCTATCTGACATGCTAATGCAGGAGGAGTCTGAAGAGAAGAGATACCTCCTGTCTGCATCTGCAATCCCAGAGCTTGGACCGAAGTAACAGCCTGGGATCATAATCGTGACCAATGTTCCCCGGCATCGACCAGCTGAGTAAGCCTCAGCTTACGCAGGCTGGCCAGCTCCTGGCTGCTGGTGAGGCCAGGAAGTCTGCGTCCATGGGCGCAGACCCTGGCGAAGCACTCCCAGAAATTGGGGGCGACATGCTCCCATTTCCAGGAACACAGGCCGTCCACGCACCACCCCCCAAACACTGAGGCTTGGGGGAATTGTGTGCGAGATCACAGGACCCATTCTACTTATGCCCATAAAGGGTTCTGCGCAAGCCCAGACTCCCAAACACTGGAATGTGCACTAACCATCAGGTGAGCCTACATCAGTGAATCAGGCCCTAAGTGGTAATTCATTTCTGTATGTTGTAGGTGTTCTATTATTCCCAGAACTTGATTTTAACCGAGTTATGTACAAGGGTAATTCAGAAAGTAAAGAATGTTTGCTTATTCCCGTCGCTCAGGTCATTCATCCTCCACAATTCTTAATCAGGCGTTCTCCCTAACATGTTTTCTAAGTGCTCTGTGAGTATCGGGCTGTTTCGGTTGTTTTTGGCGATGTTTTGCATTGTTAAAATGAACCCTAAGATACAAAATCCCTCGACTGCGATGTGAGGAGCGTTAAACGATTCTTGGATGCTCAGAAAGTGAGACCTGATGAAAATTATCGTCTCATTAAAGTGGTGTGAAATGTTCAATAGTTAACTAACACATGTGTACGGGGAAGATCGAAGGGGATGCCCATCACTTGTCACAGATTTTGGTGGGAGGTCAAACGGACACAGATCTGAAGAGAAAGAGATACATATAAATAACTACTGGCAGGAAAAAGGCAATTTGTGGATATATTAAGGCCCTGATTCAGAGCTGGACGCTCTGACAGAGTGCTCGCTCTGAATCAGGGCAGTCCCTCTTACTTTTTGGAGTGGCCTCCTGGCTGCTCACATAGCTGTGGGTGACCACCTACAGCTATAGCAAGCGGCCAAAATGATGGTTGCGATGGTCAAGACCATCGCGACCAACGGGCTTGCGACGAGACCATTGCGATAGGGTCTCGTCTGCCGCAAGCCCTGGAGTGCTTTTGGCTCTATCAGTGATGTCAGTGGGGCCGGCCCCAGACGGTAGGCGTTCCCATGGGAATGCCTCCGTCTGGGCAGCCACGCCCACCAAAGGGGGCGTGCTGTCACTCACCATCGACAGCACGCCCCCTTTGATGCGAGACCCATAGCGATGGCTTGGCCGTCGTTACTCGGGTCTCGCGCATGACGGAGCCGCCTCCGTCGTGTGCATGCGCACTTGGGCAACATCGACAGGTCTGAATCAGGCCCTAAGTTTCTAACTAAAAATTAAAAGTGTTCATGTTGCCACTTGCTATGGGTAGCATGAAGAACGTTAACGTTCTTTGCTTTACCTTTGCTGCCCACCCACCTTCCAGTGTGTACTCGCTCAGAAAGAGTTTTCAGCACAGCCGGGAACCTTGTCAGTGATCGGCCTAAGACTACTTCCCCAAAATGTGGAAAAGATGATGTCCAGCAAAATGAACTACAAATTATACGACAAAGACCTTTACCGTCAATTACGTGCAAAACTTACAGAGGCACCTGTAATGGTGGATTCCAGCTGGGACAAAATTAATATTGTGTGAAGATGATGATGAATACATCACCCCACATTATACCAGCACCCAAGCCTATATCGTCATCCCATCCTGTGTTGTGTATAAATTTCAGCTGCGCTCCCAGTTATATCGGGCATTCATTGTCCACTTCAGTGGATGTGAGCTCCGTTTTAGACCATATCATCACCACACCCCCTACACATCTTGGGCTATAGTTGGAGCAGCTGCACTCTGGAATACGGTTGCATGGAGTTGCCCCTCTGACTCACTGAAAGTCAGGTAGAGGGGCCATGGGTAGGGAGTAGGGACACTATAATCAGAGAACGCAGTTTTAGCTGCTTTATTAAATTTTTTAAACCATATCCTCTATTTTCACCTTTGAAAATGTTTATGCAAGTCTCAGCAGAGGCGTTTGTGATGCCATGGGTAACGCACACACAGAAAAAAAAACACATTGATTGATTGATTGATTGATTAATTAATGATTTTTTAGGGGGCACTTGGGAGGGAGAGCACCCAAAAGAGACAGCAGCCTCTTGATAACCAACACAGGCAGCACAGTACCCCTGCGCACCTACGCCGATGACAAGTGTGGCTAACACGCACACAAAAAAAAAATTGTTTTTTTTTGGGCAGCATCCCCAGCACAGCACCCCTGCGTACCTATGCCAATGACAGTGATAGGTGTGGCTAACACGCACACCAAAAAATTGTTGTTTTATTAATTTGGGGGGGGCAGCAGCCCTTGACAGACAGCAGCACAGCACTCCTACGCAGCTATGCCGATGACAGTGACAGGTGTGGCTAACACGCACACAAAAAAAATACATATTTTTTTCACACTGGGGGTGGATGAAGATGAACACACCTGAAGGACAACACAGCACTACAGCCAGCCCCTATGGACAGGATAACAGCCAGCCCCTAAGGACAGGACAACAGCCAGCCCCTCTATAGACAACAGCCCTTATGGACAGGACAACAGCCAGCCCCTCTAGACAACAGCCAGCCCTTATGGACAGGACAACAGCTCAGCTAGCCCCTATATGGACAACAGTAGCCAGCCAGCCCCTATATTGACAACAGTAGCCAGCCAGCACCTATGGTCAACATCAGCAACAGATCCCAGCTCCCTCCCTGGCACGCTCCACAGACAGAAGGAAAAATGGCGGCGATTGTGGGACCTTTTATAGAATCCAAAACCCGCGAGAATCCGACAGTGGGATGATGACATTTTGCCTCGTTTTCAGATCCGAGCGAGGCGGGAAAACCCGAGCCAGCTCGGATCTGACTCGGATTTCCTAAGTTTGGGTTGGTTCGGATCCCTGAGATCCGAACCCGCTCATCTCTAATATATATATTTGGATCTGTATTCTTTCGTGTTTTGGATCTGGATTTGGTTTTGCCAAAACTGCACTTCCTTGTTTTGGTTTTGGATCTGTATTTTTTTCTAAAAACATAAAAACAGCAGAAATTACATAATTGGGCATACAGTATTATTAACCTCAATAACATTTATTTACAGTCAGTTTTGACCACCTCACAGCTCATAAAATTGATTGGTTCCAGTTTAGGACAAAAGATTGCACCAAGCTAGTTGGCTGACTAAGTTAAGCAACAGCAGTGGGCGTCACAAACATGGCATATCTAGGAAACAGAGTGGCACTGCAGTGGCAGACAGTATGACAGTTTAATAAACTATACGACCCCATAGAGAAACGAAGAATGTTTTCATTAGAACTAGATTAGAGGCCTGAGGGAGATGGAGTATGTTTCTGGAGTAGTTGAAGGCAATATTTGAGGGAGGATATGTGTAGGATCAAGTTCTTCAGTTTCTGAAAGACATCTTTGATCTGGAGAAGGTTCGCTCTTCGAAGATATTATGCAGTGTCTGCATAATTGCACAGAGATGCTTGGGGCGTATATGGGAGCAGGCTCACTGAAGCCCACTTGTGTCCAATCCTATGTGAACCAAGCACTTAAAACTTGATCACCTGAGTGACACGTACAGAGCACCTGTCGCTAACACACAGTGATGGCAGCAATTTTGTGTCACATGCTGATTGAATATTGATTCAGCCCATATACGCTGTATATTTTTTATACATCTTATAGAAATGTGGTGGCCTTACTTGTAGAGATGCTAAATGGTACACACTGTAAATAGACGTTTACTTTGTGCTCAGGGAGGTTGTTAGGGATAATGGGACCAAGATTTGCTGTTTACATCAGAGGAAAGCAGCCTGTAGTTCTCCGGCAGAACTACAACTTCCAGCATCCGTGCTGTTTTCCGGGCCTGCTGGAAGTTGCTTGTCAACAATGGCTGGAGTGCCTTAGGTTACCTCAGTCTGCTTTACACACGGTATGTACCATATAAATTTGTATGTATGTGACCAACATACACAACTAATTTTTGTATTAAACGTATTTGCACTTTATTGCACACATCCTGGCAGGAAGATGCTCTGTGCTGCTGCTCATATTTCTGGTCTCTCGCATGACACCCACCATCTACATTATCCAGTAATTCCGCTGAGAGTCACCTACATACAAAGGAGGCAGGTGTTTATTGAGCTGAACCGTTATTATCAATTCACCAGGGTCCTGGGGCAAACAGTTGGGTTTGGGGGGGAGGAGCAATTAAAAAAACTGGGTAAATTAGAAAATCTAACATGTTTTGCCCACCCAATCAACTTGGTGGTTCAAAATAAAAAATAAAAATGAAAGGTGCATACAGGATATGCTGTCTGTGGCCGTATGTGGCCATAACAATTTCTGGCCATTTTTGGGATTCATTAACCGCATGTAGAAGATTTCAGCAGCTGTGGCAATGCAACTTTCAACATGGCACATCTAGGAAACAAGAGTGGCACTGCAGTGGCAGACAGGGTGGCAGTTTAATAAACTATAAAAATGTTTGTCATCTGCGCAAAAAGACAGTCAGCAATGCCCCAATCAGCGCATAATGCAAAGAAAAGAGGTGCAAGATGGAATTGTCCTTGGGCCCTCCAAACCACTCTTGTGTTATATATATTAAACAGGACATGTACAGTTTAACAAACCAATCACTTCAGCGACAGTGATTGGTTTGTTTGGGCCCTCACAAAACAAGCTACCAATGGGCAAATGACATTGCTAACAATGATCTCTATGTACACAAACTGGCTTTACAGAGGCAAGATGTTGTCACCATCATACGATTCCTCACCCTCATCAGTGTGTACATCATCTTCACACAATAATTTGTCCCCGCTGGAATTCACCATTACAGCTGCCTCTGTATTTTCTGGTCGTAGTTGGCGGTAAGGGTCTTCCTTGTGGAATTTTTAGTTCATATTGATGAACATTGTCTCTTCCACATTTTGAGGAAGTAGCCTCCTTTGCCAATCGCTGACCAGGTACTTTTCTGAGTACACACTGGAGGGTGGGCAGCTCAAGTAGAGCAAAGCCAGTTTGTGCAAGTGCCTTCAAATTACCTTTTTTACTTGTCAGTAATCAAACAGACAGTCTGGCATGCCTATTTGGGCGCTATCATTAAAATAATCCTCAAACATTCTTTGAATGATGACTGTATCAGATGGTGTTACGGTAGAGGTGCTATTAATGTAGGCAATTATTTTAGATCCAACTAGATGTCAAAAGGTTGTGTTGACTCATCTGCATCAAGAGTCTCCTAGGATGGAACAGTACAGCCCCTGGATGGAACAGTACAGCCCCTGGATGGAACAGTACAGCCCCTGGATGGAACAGTACAGCCCTGGATGGAACAGTACAGCCCTGGATGGACACAGCCTATTCCCTGGATGGACACAACACAGTCCCCCCTGGATAGACACAACACTCCTGGATGGAACAGTGCAGCCCCTGGATGGAGCACATCCCTAAATGGACACAGCACTGCTGGATGAAACAGTACAACATCAAACCAGTAAATATATATACACACACACACACATTATATATATATATATATATATATATATATGTGCTGCCTGTGTCATTTACCAAGGGGCTACTGTAATTTCTGCCTGGCTAGACCTAGGAAGGGATCTTTTCTGGACTGATCGGGGAGATGTACCCGGGTTAGCATCCATCCACCCACGTTCTTTACAGTGCCCATTTCTGGGCCCATTCCGGGACGCAGGATACCCCGAAGGGGGTTTTTCATTTTTTTTTTTATTATATATTTTTTCTGTCCTGTATCGTTTGTCACGTGTTCAGTGTATTTTTATTGTGAATAAATTGCCTTACTGCCTTACACGATGGGAGCCCGCTCTCTGTGATTTATTTGAGGGTCCGTGGAATATCAGTTATAGTGGGATAAGTGTTATCCCTGAATAAATCTAGAAGATCTTCTAAAAGATACCCTTATGTGTACACATCTCACCAATTTGAGGTGAGCATATTCTCATTGGGATATATCAGTCGACATTGATTATTTAAAGTTCCCTGAGGATGTCACTACACAGAAGAACTACTTATAATATATTTTGGATTTCATTATTCAATTAACTATTTTTTTCAGACCAGCGCTGGGTGGCCTTCCCCTATTTTCTGTATATGTATTCCAGAGTGCAGCTGCTCCTCCTGTAGTCCAGGTCAGAAGATGTGTAGGGGGTGTGGTGATGATATGGTCTAAAATGGAGCTCACATCCACTAAAATGGACAATGAATCCCCAATCTAACAGGGAGCACAGCTGTAATTTATACACAACACAGGATGGGATGACGATATAGGCTTGGGTGATGTATACATCATCCTCTTCACACAATATTAAATTGTCCCTGCTGGATTCCACCATTACAGGTGCCCGTAATTGACGGTAAAGGACTTTCTCGTAGCATTTGTAGTTCATTTTGATGGGCATAATCTTTTCCACATTTTGGGGAAGTAGTCCAGAGAATTTTGTTTCTCATGGTATTAGAGTCCTTCAGGTGCATTTACGCGTCAGGGGTGTCCCCTTTCACCTCTCATTTTTGCGCTGGCAATTGAGCCTCTGGCTGAAAGGATTAGGTCCTTGGAGTCTATATGTGGCCCTACTATTGGAGGCTTTTTGCACAAGATCATCTTATTAGCTGATGTTTGCTACGCCCAGAAGTGTCCCTTTCTGAGTTACATTCTGTTTTGGATACTTTTGCGACAGTCTTGTTTTATAAGTTTAATGCTAATAAGACTGAGGCCCTTCCCTTTAATATAGCAGGGGAGATCTTGGAAAGATTGAAGGAGACTTATAGGTATGCCTGGAAGTCTAGATCACTTAGATATTTAGGTGTTGACTTGGCTAGAGATTCTGACATCATTGATTGTAATTATGGCCATCTCTTGAAGGCTTTCGAGGGGCTGACTAAGGAGTGAATGATGCATGAGGTGTCTTGGCTTGGCCCGGATTGCTCCTGCTAATTTGGTACTTCTCCAAAAAAGTTATGTATTTCTTTCGAACCATACCTAGACCCCGACCTATGTCTATTTGTAACACATTTTATCAGATTCTCATATGATATATGTGGAGGGGGAATAAATCTAAAATATCAACTGGTATCCTTTCCCTTCCTAAGCTTGCTGGAGGTGTAGCCTTTCCAGATCTTGAAAAATAGTCAAGCCAGAGATTGGTTCGAACTTGAATTGCCAAAACCTTGGGTAATTATAGAAAGATAATTTATGCACCCTTTAACTCTCCCTGGTTTGTTTTGGCCGCCTCCATCTGCAATCCCCTCTCGGTCCGGTCTTTGCAAGGCAGTTCAAACTACATTATTAGCTAGGCATAAATTCGTATCCTCTAGTGAGGAGATATACTTATCCTCTCCAGCCTTGTCTGGAGAACTGTAGCTAATTTGATGCCAGATTTGCAATTGGGATCCCTGAGTGATCTCTTGTCAGAGAACGGCTTAGCATCTCTCTCGACCTTCAAATACATTATGGTCTTACGAAGGAAGATTTTTATAAGTATCTACAACTGCGACATTGGCTGCAGAGTTACCTCCCCTCGCAACTTAGGGAACCGTCCTTTCCTCTGTTACTACTATCTCACTTGCGGTCCTCTAATCATAAAGGGGGTTATGTCTTGGTGGTATCAATATCGAATATTAGATAGTAAAAAGGGGAAATTGCCATAACAGATGAAGTGGGCGAGGGACCTATCTAGGGTCCTTTCTTAAGGAGGAGTGGGATATTATTTTCTGCTCTTGTTTTACAATTTCTATATGCATTAATCATTCAGAAATATTTTATAAATGGCTTCAGAGAGTATACTTACCCCAGGGTGGCAGCACAAAATCTTGCCCTCCATCTTATACTATTGTGGGAGATATTTACCATATTTTCTGGTCGTGCCCTCTACTTCAGCCACTTTGGACAGCAGTATTTCTCATGATTGGCAAAGAGATGGGGGTAAGTATTCCTGCAGAGCCTCTGACTGCTTTATTTCACTTCTACTCTGGGAAGTTGTCCCGTGGAGATAGATATCTTATGGGTCACATCTTGGTGGCCACTAAAGCCTCTATCGCCCAGCTGTGGAAGACAACCTCTCTACCCAGTATTGCAGTTATAGAAAATAAAGTCCAAAAACATTTTCTATTTTGGAACACTGAATTGTATATATTCCTTCTCTGCTTCTTCCATTCATATGAAATGGTTCAGATGGGGAGAATATAGAGAAGAACAGGGACACCATACTATACATAGCGCTCCTGCAGTTCTTACTGTTCTCTGTTCCCCTCAATCTTACTCTTCGGGGTATATATTTACTAAAGTGCGGGTTTTTAGAAGTGGAGATGTTGCCCATAGCAACCAATCAGATTGTACTTAACATTTATCTAGCACCTTCTAGAAGATAATAGCTAGAATCTGATTGGTTGCTAGGGACAACATCTCCACTTCTAAAAACCCGCACTTTAGTAAATATACCCCTTGATGTGTTAAACCAATGTTGGACCTTATTTCTGTTCATTTTATCATATATGTATTAGTTGCGTAATATTTATGTGGATTTTGACCCTTTGGATATGCAATTTGCCTGGCTTCCCTTCCTTCCCTTTCAATTTCAATAAAAAATATTGTGAAAACAAGATGAGAGACAATGCTAACATCTACAGCTGAAGTACTAATATGTGAATTGCTATATAAAGATTTATAAGACGTTTCTGCTCATAAGTACATTTTTGTCAATACTTTTCAACCAGCAAAATTGTGGAGCCTCTCACCAGTCTTTTTTCTCCCCGCCAAGTCTCAATAGTTTGTTTCTAATACAGGTGCTGATTGATGGCAGCAGTGGCCCTGTGCTATTAGTGTCTCTGATAGGAAACAAGACAGCATTGTGTGTAGCTCCCCTACCCCTGGTTATGGGATGTAGTCAGAATACCGACCCTCAGGATTCCGGCGCTTACAATTTCGTCACCGGAATCCCAACACCTGTCAGATTCCCTCGCTGGCATCCCAACGGTAAGTATAGGGGTTTGGGAGAGGGGGATTGGCTTAAGCACTAGGGAGAGGGTTAGGATGCGGGGGAGAGGTTATGTTTAGGCTGCAAAGGGAAGGGTTAGGTTCAGGCACCAGGGAGGGAGGGTGATGGTTAGGATATACAGTAGACCGACAGATGTCAATATCCTAACCCTGTCGGGATGCCGATGTTGGGATTTTGACCGCCATGATCCGGATCGCCGGTAACCCGTACCCATCCCCTGGTTACATCATGGAGAGAGGATATGTGGGAGAATTAGGAGGGGTGACTTTTCTAAGAAATATTGGGGGCCCCGGCATGGTATCCTTACAGCTATGCTCCATAGGGGCAGCAGAGGTATTGGCACAGAATAGGGGCACAGAAAAGCCCTGTTACGACACTGGCAAGACAGAGAGCATTTTGCTATGCGATTTGAGATGTATGAAAGGAGGTGTTGCTGAGAGTTTTGTAGGTGAGTCATTTGAATTGCATTCCTGAGTAAATGGGCAGAGCGGCAATGGATGTGGAGTGGCGGGAGAGAAAGGTCACTGTTACCATGGTCTTTAGGATGGAGCCAAGCAAAGATAGATGAATGAGGGGAATACCACATAGGAGGAGGTTGCAGTAGTCTAGGAGGGAGATCATGAGAGAATGGAGAAGGAATTTCTTAGCATCTCTGTCGCTGCTTTGTATACTGACCCCTTTGTCTGCTTGTACTGTACATGAAGGCTTGGTTTATTGTGTGCTCCCAATTGTAAAGCACCGTGTAGTATGCTGACGCTATAAACATATATTTTTATTAACAAATCAAATTCACAGTTCTACACTTTTATTGTAACATTGGGCCTGATTCATTACGGATCGAAACTGGGATTGCAATAGCGATTACGCACGCAGTCTCACTGCGATAGTATGCTAACCCATTGTCATCGCTATGCCATCACAGCACAACATAAGGACGCCCACTTTACCTTACACACATCCACAATCCTTAGCAAGACTGCAAGTACCATCGAAGCCTCATGCACATTCGCACAAGCTGTGACCTTACTCAGGAATTGGTAACCTTGACGCGCGCTATGAGTACTCAGACTGCGCAAGGCATCGCAGTGTTTAATTTATGCACGCCCATACAACAGCGTTCAAACACACTGGCATGCCTGCATTTCGCCAACCCCCCCCGTCACCACCCACAAAGGCACTTCCAGTCAATTACTCTGCGATGGGTCTGTGTAGTCACTGCGATCGCAGTCCCGATCACAGTGGCCGGTTCGCGCGCATCCACTGTGATGCATACGCATGCGCAGTATGCACCAATCGGCCGATGGCGGGCATATTAGCAGTTGCGTTCCTTGCTGAATCAGGCCCATTATTCCATGCCTTGCTCCTGTCCGCTCAGTGTCTCATTTAGCGATTGTGCAGATATAACCGGCACAGAACGTACAGTAGCACAGCCATTAAGCTACATATGCATTTGTGAAAAATATGATGGGGAAATTGTGGAACCAGAGATGTTGCAGGGAGGCTGACCCCACAAGCGGGTGCTTCTTGATCACCGGCCAAGGCCTTGTCAGCTGCAGTAAAGAGCTAAGTTTGACAATGAACACGTCTAGAGCATAGATCATGCGTTCTCCTCCTCTGATGTAACAGGACACCGCACTAGCGGAACTATCAGCCTCCTCCGTCTCGTGCAAGTGATTGTTTGATATAGTTCATCATTAGCATGAAATCTAATATTGCTTTCCTGCTATTCTAATTATATTCCTCAACCAAACTTTCTGCAGATTCCCCTGAAGAATTTGGAGAGTTGCTGCAGTATTTATTTGAAATTGAACAATTCAAACAAATGTGGTGAATCGTGAGAATTGGATCAGGCAGCCCAGGGTGATCGGTATTTCTGCCTGTGCATTTCTCTCATTACATTCCTCTAGTCTGTCTTCTATCCAACATGTAATGATAGTGCAGCTTCACGCAGAGAACTTGAATTATTAGGCTGGGATCAGATCTAAATAGAAAGTAGAAAAGAACAAACGGTTTAGTTAAAATAAATAAGAGGTCAGACTAAATAATTCACCACAAATCACGTGCCTAAATTCTGTAGATTGACACTTTTTAATTAGTAATAAGTACTCGCCGATGTGAGTGGCGTCTCTTTCAGCCACTCATATCTAGCAAGCTGTTAAGATGGTTGATCCAGTTGGCTCCTCATTGTCTTATGCCTGTGGGAGGCTGGCGTTTTATCCTGGAAGGGGAATCTTATGTACATTTGGTGCCATATGTAAAAAGCTACTGTAGGAGAATGATGAAGATGACTAAAATGATGGAGAGGAGACCGTCTGTCCATATATCTAACTGGTGGAAAGGTTTCTATTAAGTTTATTGGAAATGCTTTACCTATGACCTAGAGAAGAGTGTGGATATGTCGTATTACTGCCAAGTGAAGTAGGTTCATGGTCTCGTGTTGAGATCCCAAGTAGTTCAGGTCTAGCTGCTGAAGGACCAGTTAATGCATGGATGCTACTGTACGCCCTGGTCTATAAACTGGGGAAGCAGGTTGCAAATTCTTCTCATCAAAGTTCCCCAGCGTTCAGAGACCAGTGTAAAACTTCCTCTTGTAAAACTCTCTGATAGGAAGACCCCCAATATCCTGTATACAGTATACCACCACTCAGGTCCCCTGGAGGAAGCTCCTCAAGTGTTTAGTATTTATTATCAACCGATAGGGTCGGACTGGCCCACCGGGGTACAGGGGAATGGGTGGGCCCATGGCTTGATGGCCCACCCCTTCTCTAGAAGTCAGATTCCAGACTGTTCACTTGAATTATACATTGTTACTTTATTAGGTGGCTCAGTTACTCTATTAGAGGGCTCAGTCACTTGGTGGAGCAGGACCACTGATGAACATGGGTGCTTGGTTCACTTCTTTAGAAACTACTCCAAGATTTGCCAAAGTGGATGGTCCTGAACCAACCCTGTCCCTTCCTTTTGTTGGCTGTGGTCTTTAACATAATGAACACAGTTCCTGTCAGTTATTAAAATATTATCGTAGCTCTGCAATTTTTCAGTAACCTACAATTAAGTGGCTAGTGCCAGGGTTGGATTAAGCCTTCAAGGTGCTCAAGGCACTTAAGACAAGGAGGCCCTCCCCCTATTGTCAGCAGAGGCCCCCTGGCTGTGTCCACTGCGTGTGTGCCTCCCCCCCCTCTGCACCTCCGTGAGGCAGCAGCGTTGGTCCTACCTACACTCCTGCAGCGGGGTAAGACTCTGGAGTCTCCTCTTGTGATGGGCATCTCCAGCAGACCTGCTCCATTACAGATAGCAAGGTAATGCTGTCTGTCCTAAAAGAGGGTGTATGCTAGGGCCCATTTTATTCATACCTCCCAGCTTTTCAAATCCGCTCATCAGGATATATTAGTATGAGGGCAAGCCATGTCATTATAGGGGCAAGCCCACACACTGGGCCTGAATCGGCACAGTTGAGAGTAATGTTTTTAGTGTTTGTCCCTTCCAAGGTACAACTATGGAACTCTTTACCTCCCGTCTCCTTGTTTTTGGTTGGTTTCCTTTTTGTCACGAATCGTGTTCTTAGCCGTCCGTACAGGGTTAAACATTCGTTCATTGCTGTCTAAAACCTCCAACAGACTATCCCAGTGATTACCACTCACCTAGCTGCTCACCTGGGCAGCCTGACCAATTACCTGTTACCACTCCCTATATATTTCCAGGACTAGGAAAGACTCATTGCCTGAACAACTGTGTTCCTTCCTGAGGATCATTCCAGGCTGAGTGTCTCCTGTATTTCCAGAGCTTTCTCCTGTGGATACTCTCCTTGCTGAAACTCATTACCTACTTGTACCAACGATGTTTGCCTCTCAGCACTGCAGCTTCCATGCCACATACAGATAACCGCCGGTACTGTTTACCATCGCCGCTGTATACCATCTCAGCACTGAGGCTTCACCGCCGCACACAGACCGCTTGCTGTTGTCTGCATTCCATCTACCGCTGTGTACCCATCTATCAGCATCGAGGCTTCCATGCAGCACACAGACTGATTATTGCGGACTGCATTATCATGGTGTGTATTCCATCTACCTCTATATACCATCTATCAGCACTGCAGCTGCCACTGCACACAGACGGCTTCCAACTCCAGCTCCAGTTCTGCCAGTGTACCTGCGGAGCATACCATCTGCTGTTGCCACACATCTGATCACCTGCGTGGATTCCACTCTGCGTTGTGCGGCATCATCTGGACTGTGTTGCAAGTATCACTACACTCTGTGACTATAGTGGGTTTCTGCATAATCTAGGTTGACTATTTTGGTTATCCTGTATACTCTTGTCTTGGGCTGACAGTCAGCGTTGGGGTTCCAGGTCTGGGGGGCATGATCGGGTCACAGTCTTTTAGAGCTGTTCAGTACTGTGTGTGCCTGAAGTGTCTCTCTATCCTGAATTACCCTTCCGGATTATGGTCTAGGTCTTGTGTCAGAGCTGTACCAGGGATATAACTTCAATAGTTCTTCCCTGGTTACATAAGACTCCGATTCCTGGCTTGGTTCCAGGGTCCAGTCTGTCAGTACTGCACTGTTTTGAGTTCAGGTTCTTCTGGTCACTGGCGTAGTTCTCTGGCCTAGGTGAGAGGTTGCCCGATGACTTGGGTTCCTGTTCCCAATTCTAGTATCCTTGCATTGCTCCGGTCCATGATTCCTAGTGTCTCTAGCCTGCCAGTACCTGTATTACCTATGAGTTGTGGTATCTTGAAGACTCCCCGTTTCCTGCACTCCTCAGTTAATACCCTGGGCCCCGTGCCAGATCTACAGAATACCAGACACCTTTGTTCTAGCTTTGTCTGCCTTTCCTATTGTTTCATTTTCTGTTCATTCTTGCCGATGCTATTGTTCCTCTTTTACTCTCTTTACATTAAGTTGATTGTGTGATGCTGCTGCAGAATCTGTGGTGCCTTATAAATGCAGGATTATGGCGATGATAAACTTTATTTTTGATAGTTGTTCAGAGGTTAGTCAGCTTACCGTGACCGGGATAGGAAGCACTAGTCTAGAACACTGACTACTGTAAATTGCAAAACCCACCAATTGTTTGTGACAAGTTGTTATTTTCCTGCAGAAGAGATTAGGAATTTCCAGCAGCCAAGTATAGGAACAGAGTGAGCGTTTCATGCATTGTTTTGGGATTATGAAGCACCTCATTACCGTGCAGGAGCTGTGTGTTATCCCTGTTACTTCCATTTATACCTAACCTGCAATGAGGTAAGACATATTTGTAGCATCTGGCTTTCATGGCAGAAGCAATTACACTGGTACACAAAAGGTCAGAGCACCTAGATGTGGATATGTAACACTTTTGTGCATCACATCTGATTTCTGCTGTATGACAGCGGTCAGTGCTGTCATCACCTGGATGAAATAAGTTTCATAAAGGTATAGGGAGCTTTCAGCCTGAAAGGTAAAGTGCATGCTGGCCAAACACCACATGCTTACTGAAACGATGAGCTTTTTTTTAAGGTTTTCAGCAACCTTACTCCTCCAGCAATTATGGAACTACATGTACCATGGGAATCAGTATGTAATACCGCCATTAATTTGGGTAAGTATCGCTAACCTTACTCCCTACCCTAGCCCTAACCATCCTTTAGGGGTGCCTAACCCTAACCTCTCCCCCAAGTGCCTAACCCTAACCTCCCCCCAGGGGTGCCTAACCCTAATCCTCCCTTCTCCTATCCTAACCCTCCCGGCGGGGTGCCTAACCCTAAGTCCCCCTCGGGAGCCCCTAACCTAGCCCCCCCCGCGGGACTGTCCACGCCCAGCTTACCTTAGTTTGGTATGCCGGGTTTCGGGCTTCCGGCATAGGGATAATGACAGGCATCAGGATTTCGACGCCTGTCATTAGTACCTTGGCGGGATTAGACAGTCGGGAAGCCGGCAGTCTGCATTTCTACCGTTGGCATCCTGACTGCATCCCGTGCCATGTACCAACACAATACCAGCTATCTCCATTGCAGGGTGTTGACATCAGATGAAAAATCTTAAAAAAATATTTCTAAGAATATATATATATATATATATATATATTAGGGGTGTGCACCGGCCACTTTTCGTGTTTTGTGTTTTGGTTTTGGATGTGGATCTTTCTTCGTGTTTTGGATCTGTATTGGTTTTGCCAAAACCACCCTTCCGTGTTTTGGGTTCTGGGTTTTGTGTTTTGGATCTGTATTTTTTTTTTTAAAAAGCATAAAAACAGCTAAAATCACAGAATTTGTGTGTTTTTCTGCTCCTATGCTATTATTAACCTCAATAACCTTAATTTCCACTCATTTCCAGTCTATTCTGAACACCTCACACCTCACAATAGTGTTTTTATATCCAAAAGGTTGCACCGAGGTAGCTGGATGACTATGCTAAGAGATACGAGTGGGCGGCACAAACATGTGGTCCATCTAGGAGTGACACTGCAGTGGCAGACAGGATGGCAGTTTGAAAAACTAGGCCCCAAACAGTACATAATTCAAAGAAAAAAAAAGAGGTGCAAGATGGAATTGTCCTTGGGTCCTCCCACCCACCCTTAGGTTGTACAAACAGGACATGCACATTTTAACAAACCAAACATTTCAGCGCCAGGGTCTGCCACACGACTGTGGCTGAAATGATTGGTTTGTTTGGACCCCCACAAAACAAGCTGGCAATTAATCTGTCCCTGCACAAACTGGCTCTACGGAGGCAAGATGTCGTCCTCATCCTCCTCATCCACCGATTCCTCACCCTCTTCAGTGTTGTGTACATCCTCATCCTCACAGAGTATTAATTCGTCCCCGCTGGAATCCACAACCACAGGTCCCTCTGTACGATCAGGAGGCTGGTCTCCCTCGAAGAGTTGACAATTCATTTTATGAACATCATCTTCTCCACATTTTGTGAAAGCAACCTCCTACGCCTTTCACTGACAAGGTTCCCGGCTGCACTAAACACTCTTTCGGAGTACACACTGGAGGGGGGGCAACTCAGGTAAAATAGAGCCAGTTTGTACAGGGACCTCCAAATTGCTTCTTTTTCCTGCCAGTACAGGTACGGACTGTCTGACATGCCTACTTGGATGTTGTCACCGATGTAATCCTTTAACAGACAGACGCACGCTTGTCGCTGCTGCTTTAAGGATGCAGGTGCGGCTACAGCCCACACATTTCACAAAGACAGAAAAAAAAATAAGAATTTTTTTATTGTTTGTGGAGCGCACTTTGAGGGTTACACCACCCTTTAACAGACAGACGCACGCTTGTCGCTGCTGCTTTTGAGGATACAAGTGCGGCTACAGCCCACACATTTCACAAAGACAGAAAAAAAAATAAGAATTTTTTTATTGTTTGTGGAGCGCACTTTGAGGGTTACACCACCCTTTAACAGACAGACGCACGCTTGTCGCTGCTGCTTTGAGGACAGTATCATATGCAGTGACAGTAGACTTGTCAGAAATTGTTGGCATGTCCTTCAGTCCGGACCAGATGTCCAAACCGGCCCTTGACTTATGACACAGGCGCACGCTTGGCGCTGCTACTGTGTTGATGCACGTGCGGCTACATCGCACACAAGTCACAAACACATAAAAAAATAGTTTTTTAATTTTTGGAGCACTTTGAGGGTTACACCACCCTTTAACAGACAGACGCACGCTTGTCGCTGCTGCTTTGAGGATGCAAGTGCGGCTACAGCCCACACAATTCACAAAGACAGAAAAAAAAAGAAGAATATTTTTATTGTTTGTGGAGCGCACTTTGAGGGTTACACCACCCTTTAACAGACAGACGCACACTTGTCGCTGCTGCTTTGAGGATGCAGGTGGAATCTAGACGGGATTTGGAACCGGGGACACACTACCTCCATCAATTGTCTAAATCCCACTGCACTAATGGCGGATATCGGACGCACGTCTAACACCAACATAGCAGTCAAGGCCTCAGTTATACGTTTTGCTTCAGGATGACTGCTTTCGTACTTCATCCTCATCGCTAGGGACTGTTGGAGGGTCAATTGTTTAGTAAAAGTAGTGATGTTCCTACTTCCTCTCTGGGATGATGAACAACTCCCAGCAGCACTAGGAGGAAGTAGGAGGAAGTGGTTCTTGATCTTTCCCTATTTCATTTTTATCGGAGAAAGTTTGGTCCTCCATTTATGTTATATTGATATATACGTGCGGCTAAGGCGCACACAAACACAGAAAATATCTTTTTATTTTTGCTGGAGAGTAGTGCACTTTGTGGGTTACACAACCCTTTAAGAAATGAGCCAGCCGGCTCTTTACTTATGGGACACAGGCGCACGCTTAGCGCTGCTCCTTTGTTGATGCACGTGCGGCTACTGCGCATACAATTCACAAACACAGAAAATATTTTTTATTTGGTTTGGAGTGTATTTTGGGGGTTACAGCACCCTTTAACGGTCAAACCAGCCGGCCCTTTACTTATGACACAGGCGCACGCTTGGCACTACTTTGTTGATGCACGTGCGGCTACTGCGCACACAATTCACAAACACAGAAAATATTTTTTATTTGGTTTGGAGTGTACTTTGGGGGTTACAGCACCCTTTAACGGTCAAGCCAGCCGGCCCTTTACTTATGACACAGGCGCACGCTTGGCACTACTTTGTTGATGCACGTGCGGCTACTGCGCACACAATTCACAAACACAGAAAATATTTTTTTATTTGGTTTGGAGTGTACTTTGGGGATTACAGCACCCTTTAATGGTCAAGCCAGCCGGCCCTTTACTTATGACACGGGCGCACGCTTGACACTACTTTGTTGATGCATGTGAAGCTACTGCGCACACAATTCACAAACACAGAAAAAATATTTTTTTTTTTAGCACTTGAGGGGAGCACCCCTGACGGACAGAGCACCCCCTGGACAACACTACAGCACCCCTTTAGGACTGGGACACTGCACAGGACTTTGGAGTGGACACAGCCCCTATGGACAACTGACTGCACAACACAGTCCAGCCAGCCCCTATGGACTTTGAAGTAGTGGACATAGCCCCTATTGACAACAGCAGCACAGCACAACACAGCCAGCCCCTATGGACTTTGAAGTAGTGGACACAGCCCCTATGGACAACAGCAGCATAGCGCAGCACAGCACAACACTACTCTGCACTACACTACACTACACAGCCCAGCCAGCCCTAACTCCCACCCTCCCTCTTCACTGTCCACAGCCGAGTGAGAAAATGGCACCGACACGGGTACTTTATATAGGATCCAAAACCCGCGAGACCCAGAAGGCGGGATGATGACGTTTTGCCTCGATTTCAGATCCGAGTCAGGCGGGAAAAGTCGAGCCTGACTCGGATCGGCCTCGAATCGGGGGGGCTCGGATTTCAGAAATCCGAACCCGCTCACCCCTAATATATATATATATATAATCTCCAGTGGAGAACCGCGCACATATTATAGGCACTTCAAAAGTGCTGTAATCCCATAATGGGTGTATATATATATATATATATATATATATATATATATATTAGGGGTGAGCGGCTTCGGATTTCTGAAATCCGAACCCCCCCGAGCCCCCCCGATCCGAGTCAGATCCGAGTCAGGCTCGACTTTTCCCGCCTGACTCGGATCTGAAATCGAGGCAAAACGTCATCATCCCGCCTTCCGAGTCTCGCGGGTTTTGGATCCTATATAAGGTACCCGCGTCGGCGCCATTTTCCCACTCGGCTGTGGACAGTGAAGAGGGAGGGTGGGAGTTAGGGCTGGCTGGGCTGTGTAGTGTAGTGTAGTGCTGCTGTTGTCCACTACTTCAAAGTCCATAGGGGCTGGCTGTGTTGTGCTGTGCTGCTGTTGTTAATAGGGGCTGTGTCCACTACTTCAAAGTCCATAGGGGCTGGCTGGACTGTGTTGTGCAGTCAGTTCTCCATAGGGGCTGTGTCCACTCTAAAGTCCTGTGCAGTGTCCCAGTCCTAAAGGGGTGCTGTAGTGTTGTCCAGGGGGTGCTCTGTCCATCAGGGGTGCTCCCCCCAAGTGCTAAAAAAATAATATATTTTCTGTGTTTGTGAATTGTGTGCGCAGTAGCCGCACGTGCATCAACAAAGTAGTGCCAAGTGTGCGCCTGTGTCATAAGTAAAGGGCCGGCTGGCTTGACCGTTAAAGGGTGCTGTAACCCCCAAAGTACACTCCAAACCAAAAAATATATATTTTCTGTGTTTGTGAATTGTGTGCGCCGTAGCCGCACGTGCATCAACAAAGTAGTGCCAAGCGTGCGCCTGTGTCATAAGTAAAGGGCCGGCTGGCTTGACAGTTAAAGGGTGCTGTAACCCCCAAAGTACACTCCAGTCCAAACCAAAAAAAAAATTATTTTCTGTGTTTGTGAATTGTGTGCGCAGTAGCCGCACGTGCATCAACAAAGTAGTGCCAAGCGTGCGCCTGTGTCATAAGTAAAGGGCCGGCTGGCTTGACCGTTAAAGGGTGCTGTAACCCCCAAAGTACACTCCAAACCAAAAAATATATATTTTCTGTGTTTGTGAATTGTGTGCGCAGTAGCCGCACGTGCATCAACAAAGTAGTTCCAAGCGTGCGCCTGTGTCATAAGTAAAAGGCCGGCTGGCTTGACCGTTAAAGGGTGCTGTAACCCCCAAAGTACACTCCAGTCCAAACCAAAAAAAAATATATTTTCTGTGTTTGTGAATTGTGTGCGCAGTAGCCGCACGTGCATCAACAAAGTAGTGCCAAGCGTGCGCCTGTGTCATAAGTAAAGGGCCGGCTGGCTTGACCGATAAAGGGTGCTGTAACCCCCAAAGTACACTCCAGTCCAAACCAAAAAAAAAATTATTTTCTGTGTTTGTGAATTGTGTGCGCAGTAGCCGCACGTGCATCAACAAAGTAGTGCCAGGCGTGCGCCTGTGTCATAAGTAAAGGGCCGGCTGGCTTGACCGTTAAAGGGTGCTGTAACCCCCAAAGTACACTCCAGTCCAAACCAAAAAGAAAATTATTTTCTGTGTTTGTGAATTGTGTGCGCAGTAGCCGCACGTGCATCAACAAAGTAGTGCCAAGCGTGCGCCTGTGTCATAAGTAAAGGGCCGGCTGGCTTGTCCGTTAAAGGGTGCTGTAACCCCCAAAGTACACTCCAAACCAAAAAAAAAATATTTTCTGTGTTCGTGACTTGTGTGCACTGTGGCTGCATGTGCATCAACAAAGGAGCAGCGCCAAGTGTGCGCCTGTGTCCCATAAGTAAAGAGCCGGCTGGCTCATTTCTTAAAGGGTGGTGTAACCCACAAAGTGCACTACTCTCCAGCAAAAATAAAAAAATATTTTCTGTGTTTGTGTGCGCTTTAGCCGCACGTATATATCAATATAACATAAATGGAGGACCAAACTTTCTCCGATAAAAATAAAATAGGGAAAGATCAAGAACCACTTCCTCCTAGTGCTATTGCTGCTGCTGGGAGTTGTTCATCATCCCAGAGAGGAAGTAGGAACATCACTACTTTTACTAAACAATTGACCCTCCAACAGTCCCTAGCGATGAGGATGAAGTACGACAGCAGTCATCCTGAAGCAAAACGTATAACTGAGGCCTTGACTGCTATGTTGGTGTTAGACATGCATCCAGTATCCGCCATTAGTGCAGTGGGATTTAGACAATTGATGGAGGTAGTGTGTCCCCGGTTCCAAATCCCGTCTAGATTCCACCTGCATCCTCAAAGCAGCAGCGACAAGCGTGCGTCTGTCTGTTAAAGGGTGGTGTAACCCTCAAAGTGCGCTTCACAAACAATAAAAAAATTCTTTTTTTTTCTCTTTGTGAAATGTGTGGGCTGTAGCCGCACCTGCATCCTTAAAGCAGCAGCGACAAGCGTGCGTCTGTCTGTTAAAGGGTGGTGACACCCTCAAAGTGTGCTTCACAAACAATTAAAATATTGTTCTTTTTTTTCTGTCTTTGTGAATTGTGTGGGCTGTAGCCGCACTTGCATCCTCAAAGCAGCAGCGACAAGCGTGCGTCTGTCTGTTAAAGGGTGGTGACACCCTCAAAGTGTGCTACACAAACTATAAAAATATTCTTCTTTTTTCTGTCTTTGTGAATTGTGTGGGCTGTAGCCGCACTTGCATCCTCAAAGCAGTAGCGACAAGCGTGCGTCTGTCTGTTAAAGGGTGGTGTAACCCTCAAAGTGCGCTCCACAAACAATAAAAATATTCTTTTTTTTTTCTGTCTTTGTGAATTGTGTGGGCTGTAGCCGCACTTGCATCCTCAAAGCAGCAGCGACAAGCGTGCGTCTGTCTGTTAAAGGATTACATCGGTGACAGCATCCAAGTAGGCATGTCAGACAGTCCGTACCTGTACTGGCAGGAAAAAGAAGCAATTTGGAGGTCCCTGTACAAACTGGCTCTATTTTACCTGAGTTGCCCCCCCTCCAGTGTGTACTCCGAAAGAGTGTTTAGTGCAGCCGGGAACCTTGTCAGCGAAAGGCGTAGGAGGTTGCTTCCACAAAATGTGGAGAAGATGATGTTCATAAAATGAATTATCAACTCTTCCAGGGAGACCAGCCTCCAGAACGTAGAGAGGGACCTGTGGTTCCAGCGGGGACGAATTAATACTCTGTGAGGATGAGGATGTACACACTGAAGAGGGTGAGGAATCGGTGGATGAGGAGGATGGGGATGACATCTTGCCTCCGTAGAGCCAGTTTGTGCAGGGACAGATTAATTGCCAGCTTGTTTTGTGGGGGCCCAAACGAACCAATCATTTCAGCCACAGTTGTGTGGCAGACCCTGGCGCTGAAATGATTGGTTTGTTAAAGTGTGCATGTCCTGTTTATACAACATAAGGGTGGGTGGGAGGGCCCAAGGACAATTCCATCTTGCACCTCTTTTTTTTCTTTGCATTATGTACAGTTTGGGGCCTAGTTTTTCAAACTGCCATCCTGTCTGCCACTGCAGTGTCACTCCTAGATGGGTCACGTGTTTGTGCCGCCCACTCGTGTCGCTTAGCATAGTCATCCAGCTACCTCGGTGCAACCTTTTGGACATAAAAACACTATTGTGAGGTGTGAGGTGTTCAGAATAGACTGGAAATGAGTGGAAATTAAGGTTATTGAGGTTAATAATAGCATAGGAGCAGAAAAACCTACAAATTCTGTGATTTTAGCTGTTTTTATGCTTTTTTTCAAAAAAATACAGATCCAAAACACAAAACCCAGAACCCAAAACACGGAAGGGTGGTTTTGGCAAAACCAATCCAGATCCAAAACACGAAGAAAGATCCAGATCCAAAACACAAAACACGAAAAGTGGCCGATGCACACCCCTAATATATATATATATAAACTTTTCAGTTTCAGAAGACACGGAAATGAGAAACCAGCACACCACCTTAATGCAAATAGTAATCAAAATGATTGTATTAAAAATACAGCCATATAAAAATCCATCAAAAGATGTCTGTGACAAGTATATTGAGGCAGCATGTATACTGTAGCGACAGCCCGGTGAAGATATGCAGTAAAGGCAACAATGCATAATATTAATGCAGGAAATTACAACATGTATACTTAGCAACAGCCTGGTGACAATATGCAACAAAGGTCAATGTGCCGACGGCCGTTTCAGTGTTCCTACACCTTCATCATGGGCACAATCACATCATAACAGTAAAAGAGCATACACACTACACGATATGCTCCCTGAGCGATATCGTCTAGTGTGTCCCCGGCAGGCTGTGCTCAATGTCGTTTATGACATTGAGCACAGCCGTTGAACGATATAATTAACGATATCGTTCAGCGCCGGGCTCTCTCCCCCATTCCCTGACATGCAGCAACCTGACGAGATCGTCAGGTTGGCCTGCATGTCAGCCCGATGAATGATGATGACGAACGACCCGCGGGAACGCGCGTCGTCGTCATCGTTCATCTTTTTGGACTTAAAAATGGACGATAAAGTGGACGACTGAACGATAACGATATCGTTATCGTTCAGTCGTCCACTTTATCGCCCAGTGTGTACGCACCTTAAGCCATATTTAAAGAGAAGTGGGTGCCAAACTGAAATTGAACCATGGTACTCACCTGAAGCACAAATCACCTGTTACGCACGAGATGCTGCGTCCCGGGAATGTCACATTTGACGATAGCCAGAGACAGGCATGTCATGCGACAGACGTCATCACGCATCAAAAACTGGTGCGGCGCAGAGACCAGCGCTGGCGGTGATCTTGGGTGCATCAGATGACACCACAGTCACTATGGCAACCAATATAAATATAAACATAGATCGTGGGTAAAACACTCCGCAATCTGATCATTGTACAGCTGAAGTATGTAACTAACAGGTGCCTACTACTAAAATAGGTTTTAATATATTAACCAAGCGGCACACTGTTTGTGTTCCCATAAGAAGCATAATTATACTTGTACATTTAGAGGCAAGAATACACCACCGCTAAACGGCTGGCCGGCGCCCAATCTCCCAATCAAAAGATGATACCCAATGACAGGAAAAAGAAGCCTATGTTACAGAGGGGCCTATTCATCAACACTAAATTAACCTTTTTAAGGACATTTTCCTTAAATAACGTTATTTTAGTATTCATGAAGTATCTTAACGCAGGAAATATCACTGATATCTCCTGGTTAAGTTCCCCTGCATTAATTTCCACACTCCCCATACATTAGTACATTAGTATGGGGATGTGAAAATTATGGTATTCATCAAATTCCGAAAATTATGTATTTTCGGAATTTGATGGAGGTACTATCTGCCACTGTGAGGTGGCGAAAAGCAAGTGAAACTTACCTGCTTACAGCCGGACAGGTAGCCCGGACGTCTCCCTCCGACGCTCTGGTGCATCCTCTGGCTCCGGAGGCTGGTCGGACACTGTGTTCTCCCAGCAGAACACAATAAAGATTAGAAAAAAAAAAACTTTATTTTTTTTTCTAATCTGTACTGTGGTGTGCTGGGAGACCATGTGACAGACCAGCAGGACGGCGCCAGAGGCTGCTGCGCGGACAGGTAAGTGCGGGACAGGGGGAGGTGAGCGGAGGGGGAGGTTGTGGGGGTATACAAAATTACCGCAGCTCTAAGTAGTGCTGCGCATGCGCTGGGTTTACGAATGTAACAGCGCATGCGCAGCATGGATTCCAGCTGCGGTAAGGTAGTGTAGAGAGGGATAACTATCTATTTCCCGAAAAGCTGTCATTGCAAAAATGACAGCTTTTCGGAATAGATAGTGATGGAGAGGAGGAATGATGAATTCCTCCGGTAATTAGGTAGAACTCCATGCAAGTTCTAAACCTAATTACCTCCATCGAATTTTATGTGTTAATGAATAGGCCCCAGAAATACAAAACTACATAAGATACTTAAATAGAAATTACCCCAAAGGAAAAATATACAATTTCACTCAAATATGCAAAACTCAACACCAATTAAATAATGAAAAAAATATATACCCAAAGAATAAAAATAAAAGATACTTAAATCCCTAAGGTAGAAACAAAATAAAATAAATTTAAAAATGAAAAAATAATATAAAAAATGAATGAAACAAAGCAAGTATATAAGCAGCAATGAATGTTTTTTTCAAGTAGTCCTCACATCACAAAAATCGTTATAGAACCAATATTGGATCACAAGATTACACCAAAGGAAATCTCTTCATTCAGACCCATAGGTCATAGTGATTCACTTAATTCTCTCAGATGATCTGCCTAAAGTCATACATGCATTTGTATAATCACGCCTAGACTACTGCAACGCCCTTTATCTGGTCACCCAGCAAAATAATTGCATCACTTGCAGCTGGTACAAAATGCACCTGCCAGGCTATTAACCAATCAACTCCATCCCAGCCACATAGCACCCTTTCTCTACTCCCTCACTGGCTGCCTGTAAAATGGATAACCTATTTCAAGATGGGCTTACTGACTAACCCTACATAACCAGGGTCCAAAATACCTGAAACAGCTTCTGATTCCTTACTGTCCTGCTCGATTACTGTGATCCATTGATGAAGGACTATTAACAGTACCTAGAGTCTGCCTGAATTCATCTGGGGGTCGAGCTTTAACTTTGTGGCTTTGACTCTATGGAACTTGCTTCCCCGCACAGTTTGAGATGCTCTGAAATCCTTCAAAAATAGACTCAAGACTCTCCTGTTTACTCACGCATTTCATTAATGTCCCTTCAGTAATGTTTCTCTTTTTTGTTAAGGTTATTTTGTATTTTAAATGCAAACGTAAAGCGCTTTAAGTCTTATTGGGAGAAAAGTATTATATAAATAACAATATTATTATTTAATCAGTGCAGGGTTGTGCCAACATAAGAAGGGGGCCACTAAAGGCTATTCCGCATCGCCCCTACCTTCTCACAGGCTACTAGCCCCAAGCTGATAGGCCTGTGGGCTCTTCCTCGCTAGAGGTACGCTCTACGTTGCCTCTGTGTTGCGGTCCACCACCGCTGGGCACTAGAACCCGCTGTGGCTCTGCACAGAGGTGCAACCTCTGACGCGGCGCTTCTGTGCATGTGCAGCTACACTGCACGTCTTCTCTCCCAATCTGCCCTATATTTTGGATGTACCCATAAGTATTTCTCAGTGTGGTAGAGGCCACAGAGACCCTAATGAACACTGTGCCACGACCGCAGCGAATGTTATTAGATCCCGCAGCCATCCTTCTGCTATATACAGTGTGTGAACTAGGAGAACCACAATGTCCAGCAACACCCTGATATGCTGCAATGTCTCAGCATCCTTAACCTGCTGTATTACTGTTAACACTGTGTTGTTCTGCTACCTCTTTCTACCCGGCTAATAAATCAATTCCCTGGATAAGTCATCTGCTAACCTCCATTTGCACTCCACTGACAATTACCACCATAGTGTCTGCCAATAGGTTATGGGCCCAGACTGCTAAAGTGCCAAGACATCAGCGTGTGAAGATTGATGATACCAAGAATACAGCAGAGTAAGAGAACAATTTATTCATACAGGTGCAATTGTACAGTTCAGGGGCCAGTATGAGCTTTGCCAAATTAGCAGGTTCAGAAAATTACACCACATGGAAGTTTGACATGGAGATGCAATTAAAGTGCGAATAGCTGTGGAAGTTTACCAGCGATCCAGGTTATAATCCAAATTCAGATGATGTGGATAGAGCAATTGGGACAATAGGCTTAGCTGTAGAACACATGTGTACTCCATTATTCACAGGAGCACAACTGCACATAATAAGTGGGTGGCTTTACAGACATCTTACGAAGACAAAGGTCATATGAGACAAATCAACCTGAGGCGTACTTTATATGGCATAAAGCTCAGTGCATGCAAAGAATGAATGAATACAGTATAGAGATAAATGCTAATAATATAGTATAACCAGCGCTAGTCAAATAATATATAGAGAAAATATAGCTATTTATATACAAATGAATGTGTCAGAAAATTATTTTATTAAACCTTTAGAAAGACAATAGTATAAAAGCTTGCTTCTGATGAAGCTGGAGGCTATTGATCCAGCGAAACGCGTTAAGCAGACAACCAGACTTCACCTGCCAACACCTGTGAGGTTGATAAGGACTTCAGGACACTTTGAACTCTCCTTTAGATAACATCATTTTTTGGACAACTAAACAAGCTTCCATCTTGGACTTTGGACCAGCAACCACAAGTGGACTAATATATACAGCCCCAGGAATTTGCACAGGACATGCTAAGAGGACTGTTATCACTTCAATCCATCAATTGGTAATTATCGCTGTGTTCAGATATTCAGTCAGTTTGGGAGCCAGTCCTAATATTATCTATATATAGGAGCGACATTAATTAGCCACAGGATGTTTGGATTCGATTTAATTTTTTACTTCTAAAAGCTTTTATACTATTGTCTTTTTAAAGGTTTATTAAAATAATTTTCTGACACATTCGTTTGTATATAAATAGCTATATTTTCTCTATATATTATTTGACTAGCGCTGGTTATACTATATTATTATCGTTTCTATTATTAGGGATTGACAATCCCCTACCAGCTGCTACGTAGTAGCATACTGTACCAATTATATATTGTTTCTGTAGAGATAAAATGCTGTCTATCTCTCAGAAACTGACTTCAGACTGTATCCAAGTAGACAATGAGGAGGTTGCAATGCTAATGCTGCAAAACCTTATGCCAAAGTGTGATTTTCTAGTAGTGGCTTTGAACTCTTGCACTATGTAGCTATCAACAGAGACTGCATGTGCCAAGCTACTGCAATTTCAAGAGCACATACCTGTAGAGACCAATGTCGTGAATTCTATTCTGCTGTCAGAGAGTTGTAAAGCTAAAAGTCAAAGTACAAATGTTTCAAGTTGGAACATAAGGCCTCAGAGTGCAATGCTAGAGAACCAAGTGGTACCTCATGACATAATCACGATAGAAGGAATGAGTCAGGATTGAATATAGCAGAAAGTAACCACAAAGATTGTCGGTACATACTATATACTAAAAAGCCACACTTTAGCTATAACGAGATTTGGTTCAAGTCACTAAAGCCATGTGTACCTGTGAACATCAGAGGAATAGGAGATAAAGTCTTAAATGTCACAAAAGTCGGGACAATTACTGTATGCTTGAGAACTGAAGGCAAAACAGTTGTCGTAGACATAGAAGATGCACTATTTGTGCCTGACTTAGGAAGCACACTGATTGCCTTCAGTGTACTGGAGAAGAAGGGATACAGGATCCATTTCGCAGAGGGGCAGTGTGTTGTGTAAAACCAAAGAGGAACTGTAAATTCAGCAGCCACCCAATACCAACAACTGTATATCCAGGACACTAAGGAGTGTTGTGTGATGGCAGCTTCTGACTCCAACCAGTCTATGGAGCTATGGCATAAGAGACTGGGTCACCTGAGGTACGATAATGTTCAGAAGCTTCTAGATGGCATGGCAAAAAATCCTGAAAGACCAGAGTGTGAGAACTGCGCGAATGGCATGCAAACACGTTTCACCTTTTCTAAGCCCACATCCAGAGCACAGTTTAAATTAGTATATAAAAACATATGTGGACCAAAGAAAGTGGAATCCATGAGTGGGAATCAATACTTCATGATACTCAGCGATGATGCTACGAGGATGATGCATGTTTACTTACTGTGGAACAAAAGTGAAATTACAGGTAAGATCATAGAGTACAAGAGTCTCATAGAGAATCAGATGGACCTGAAGATAAAAGTCCTGAGATCTGATAACTGAGAAGAATATTAAAATAGAGATCTAGCTGTCTACCTCAAGAACAATGGCATACAGCATGAGCTAACTATTGCCTACACACCGTAACAAAGTGGCATGATTGAGAGAGCAAATCGAACAATAGTTAAGAGAGCATGAACCATGCAAAATGATCCATGTCTAGACAAAAGATTCTTGGCAGAATCAATCCAGCTGTTTACCTCAAGAATTGAGCACCTACCATGGCAATCAACGATAAGACACCATTGCAGGTGTTGGCCAAGTATCAATCATTTACGTGTATCTGGGTGCTGTGCATATTCCTAAAGAAAGAAGATGCAAACATGATCCCAAGTACATCTTATGTATCAGGCTACTGTAGGATGCTGTCAACAGAGCAAAGGCTACAGATTGTGACTTCAAATGAAGACAAACAAGACATCATAAAATTCCAAAAACTTGTGATGCTAGATATGCTTGTAGCTGGAAGTTTGACAAAGGCTGAAACCGAAGAGTCAAGTGATCAGTCACAAACCAGAAGCTCTATGAGGAGTAACAAAGGAAAACCTCCTAGAAGGTACAGAGAGGAATATGCAAACTTTGTCTGCTGTGAGCCTCAAGTTCTACAAAATAGTAAAGTCTAGCAGCAACTGGCAAGAATTGAAATCAGCTATAGATAAAGAACTTACAAGTTTAAGCAACAATGACACATGGACCATTGTGAAAATGCCAAGTGACCGTAAAACCATCAAAAACAAGTTGGTCTTCTCAAGAAGCGTAAGACAGATGGAAGTCTTACACTTAACATAGCTCCACTTGTTGCCAAGGGTTACACTCAAAAATCCATCACTGACTACAGGAAGATCTTCTTGTCTGTTGCAAGATGCAATACACTACGCATGGTCATTGCCATATGTACTATGTATGACTTACTACTATACCAGCTGGATATTTACTCAGCCTACATGAAAAAAGTTGTCATTGCTTGTACATCAAGTTAGACAGTGTACTGCTGGAAATGAACTTTTGTCCATTGAAAACCTGACCATTTTCTATATTTTAAGTGGAACTGTTTATCATTATTGTCTATATGTATCATCTACTACTAGCTGGACAAGAGAACCAAATAGCTAATATCAAGCTGTGGCTACAGTTTCAAGCTCAAAGACTTTGGGCCCGTGCACAAACTACTAGGTCTAAGGATCATACAAAATAAGTGCTGGGACTGTTACCATAGATCAACAGGGCTACATTGAAGGTATGCTTAACAAGTTTGGAATGACAGAAAGCAGTCAGCACACCTATCGAAAAAGTGTGAAAACTTCAAAAGCTATGTGTGCGACCACAGACATAGAGATTGAAAATTAAAGTTTCTTACCAAAGTGCTCTCAGGACTTTGATGTATTCAAGTATTGGCACACGACCAGACATAACCCAAGTGTCAACTGTGTGAGTCAAGTCACAAACAAGCCAGGAAAAGAGCACTGGACGGCCGTCTGATACCTAAGAGGAACAAGTTCCTTAAAGGTAAAGTACAAGAAAACAGAATACCTATTTGCTATGCCAGGCACAGAGATCAGCTGGGCAAGTAGAAAACAACTAACCGTTGCCTTATCTACTGTACTACTGAGGCGGAATATATGACTCTTACAGAAGCAGCCAAAAGAAGCATTATGGCTGAAAGAGACTGTGGGCCTGATTCAGAGATTGTCCTATTCCCACTGCATCTTTGTACTCAGCAGCTGTGCAAAATTATGCAAATGCCGCCAGAGGAGTCTTGTATAAAAAGATGTCTCCTACTGGCTTCTGTGATTGATGCTGCATCTGAGGATGCAGCATCAGATCACCTGTGTGACCATGGGACATCTGAGTAACACCCAGGTTACTCAGGATGTCCGGTATAACCATCCTGCACAGGTGTGGGAAGACACAGACCCTAGCCACAGCGAGCCTAAAAAATGGGGCTGACATGCCCCTGTTTGTATAACGCTCCCCATCGCTGATCTCAAACATCTAGGGCACTGAGTGTGATGTCACAGAACTAGACGTGCACATGTGCAGTGCGGCATCTGTACATGTGCAGTTCTCAAACCATAGGAGACATGCGCTAACATTGAGTTAATGTACATCTCTGGATCAGGCCCCTATGTGTGAGCTAGGAATTTTTTAGTTTTGAAAAGACCATCAACATTGCATGTTACAATAGAGGTGCAATAACTTATCTTCCAGGGCTAAGCACCACGGTTGATCCAAACATATTGCTATCAGACACAATTTCATTAGAGGGCTGGTAGATAGTGCCTTAGGGTCTGATTCAGAGATGGACGCTAATACAGCGAATTTGTACGCATGCTATGCTAAATTATGCAAATGACACCGAGAAATGTATTGAGACATCCACTTGTGGTTTTGCAAATTCAACCACCTGAGTACAAACATGCAGCATTGGTTCACAGATCATTTGATTATCAGTCTCCTGAGTAACCTTATGGTCGCACAGAATGGCTGCAGGAACTGAGATGCCGGAGCCTTTTTTCCTGCCTACGGGTTTGCAGGCGCTGGATGTAACATGCCCCAGAGACTGTTGCGACATGCCAGCATTCTTTGCCACCCCTCCCACGGTACCTCCCCCAAACACTCCCTGACTGTCAATCACACTGCGAGTAACTAGTTGCTCCGAGCAACTACATTAATGTACATTAATGCATGCATAGTTTACCGATAATCGCTCAACTCTATAAATATGGGCATAGTATACAACTTTGAATCAGGCCTGTCTTGTGGTTTAAATCTGAAGAACATGTTCCCATAAATCTCCCTCTCACTCACCACCACAAAATAGGGTTGGCCATGGACCATCAAAAGTTAGCCACCATCAATGGTTTTATGGTGATGGTGAGTGTTTTCACCATCAATGGGAAGACACAGATGGAAAACTTTGGTGGCTGATGCTTATGCGCGGACACCATCTGCACATGTGCATAGACAACCCATCGATAGCTCAACCATCAATGGTTTCTCACTGATGGTTAAAAAAAAACATTGACCATTGATGGAACAGGTATTGATGGTCATCACTATCACAAATACTGAAAGGCAAGATTTCTTGGAATTCCATTTCACCACCAGCCAATCACAAGCGAGCAGCATAAGATATGGCTTGTGATTGGCTAGTGGGAAATATTGGCCCTGATTCAGACCCACTCGCAAGCGGCTGTCCGCTCGCAAGTGGGTCGATGGTCTGCACTGAGCATGCGCACGACGGAGGGAGCTCCGTCGTGCGCATGCGCCAGACGCGACGAGCGAAGGAAAGTCCTTCGCTCGTTGTGTCTGATCAAAGGGGGCGTGCTGTCGATGTTGATTGACAGCACGCCCCCTTTGGTGGGCGTGCTGGGGGCGTGCCTCCCTGACGGGGGCGTTCCCACGGGAACGCCTCCCGTCAGAAGCCGGCCCACTCAGTGGGAGTGATTTTGGCTCTGATAGAGCCAAAATCACTCCGGGGCTTGCGGTTGAAAACCTCAACCGCAGGCTCCGGCTCGCAGTTTCGATGGTCGCGATGGTCACGACCATCGTGGCCATCAAACTGCACGCTCGTATAGGCTGTGGGTGGTGACCCACAGCTATACGAGCGTCCAGGAGGACGCTCCATTTTTATGGAGGGCGGCCCTCATTCAGAGCGTGCGCTCTGCTCAGAGCGTACGGCTCTGAATGAGGGCCCTTGTCTTCTGGCTATTCTTGCTATTGATTTCCAGATGAAGAGGAGAGAAAGAACATTTTATTTTATATTAACTAAAGTTGTGAACAAGGGTTAAGGGGTGAATGATCCAATTAAAGCTTAATTTGAATATCGTTTGTGCGTGTTTTATGCTTTTGGTATCATGGGTAGGGGTTTTAGGGATCCTCATCATTTATACAGGGGCAGCCTGGGCCTGGTATTCACTATTGCAGGGTCACCAGACAAATCTAATTCCCCAATTATAGTGGAAAACAATCCAGGCTCTCTAGCACTGGGGCTCCTTGAGGATTTGGGGAAGAAGTACTCCTGAACCGCCAAAAACATTACATCACTGGATGCGTAATATTGAAAAAATGTTTACACAGAGCATATACTTCTAACAAATGACAATAATCAGCACACTTTTCAAGTTGTTCACATGGACCCAAGATTGATAGCAAGGTACAAAACCACAGCAGTGTACTGTCCGCCAAGTAGATGTGCAACACATTGCCGCTTGTCGAGCTAGTGAGCGTAGGACCCCAGAACGTATCCATCTCTGACCCTTACAGGAGGGGAGGGGTCCTTGTGGCAATCTGAGTATAGTGACCATAGTACATATCTTTATCTGCAATATATTCTCCGTCTCCCCCCAGACATTATCTTGTTAAGTATTCTCTTTGGCAATCTCTGAATTTGGAAATCATCCAATGGTTTTCATTCTAGAAAACCTTGTTTTGTCAACAATGATATTGTCCGAGCACGCTAGCAGTCCTGGCTTCTAATGGAATAATTGGAGAGAGAAAGGGAATATAGGCGTGTTCGGCATAGGGCTGGATAGTATCAGCATAGCCCGAGACCATCTTTACTGTAACAACAGAACCTGGCAGTATGTACTGTACAACTATTTATCTTTATCCATCCAGATGATGCTTATTGATATTTTGAAACAATGATATTTTTTTATTCATAATAATAATTATAATGGGAATGAGTTTACCTGTCAGACAGGAATCTCTGTGTGTACTGTACATACAGTTTATTGCCTCTGGCACAGAGAACGGGTGTAGAAAGATCTGTGGCTGCAGGTGTTAGTTTTCCCTCGTAGCGAGCAGATGTTTCTGTAGCTGGATGATGTCATTATTTTCAGGGCGCTGTTTTGAAGCTAGAAGCCATGCTTAGGATACATGATAACGTGACGTGTGATTTTATCAACACCTGTACAATTATGGTATGGGGGATTTTGTCGCTGTAAGGTTGAGTAATGTAATTAGCCCACATTTCTGGATTTCTGACAAACTTTTCTCTATTTCTGTTTTATAAATGTCTCCTATTAAAGGATGTGTCCGCGTTACCTTGGAGCAGAAAAACTGTGAAACTCGTGTCATTTTAGATTTTTTCATTAGTTCATTTAGATTGTTTTATTAGTTCATTTTATTAACCTTATTATTATTACTGTGGCTTATTTGTATAGAGTAGCACCAGCCTATCATAACACAGCTTTCCAGACATGGGCGTAATGACATCAATCACATCAGTCCCCGAAGCTTATGCTCTGAGGGTCTGATTTAGAGTCGCACAGATCTCAATCATATATTCAGTAATGTCGGTGTTACTAAGCAACCACTGGACTTGGGCGTGTCGTGGGCATGTAGACAGAATTGCGGGTTCTTCAGAGGCGAGCGTATGCTCAATTCGGTCTGACTTCAGTTGGGTCTCTTGCACCACAGATTGGGCTGGTGCAAATAGGCGATGATGGCCTTCTTTTGCCGGCAGATAATCAGGGGGGAGGTGCAGTCGCAGAGATAGGTCCACATATGGATGCAGATAAAAGATAACCGCATTTAATTCCAAGCACGGAAAACAGGCGCAATAGCGGCCATTTTACGTGCAAATCTCAGTCCCTAAAGCTCCTACATTACACTAGAGTCCTTTTGTCATCAGTAGGTTTTTTCAGATTGTAGGAGGAAACAGGAATATGAGGAAAACGCAGAGATCAGAATACAACCGATGGCCCCAAAGCTCTGAGGTAACCACTGTGCTACCGTTCTGTCCTGTCAAGGAAGTTCCATCCAACACAAATAGTGATAAATGGATTTTAATGAAACAAAAATAGAATGTATTTGAAACAGTGTTAATTACCTGGTTAATCTGCTAACCATTCATGAGCATGGACTGGTGTCAGTCACGCTTTCCCATAAACTAGGGGTGTGCACCGGCCACTTTTCGTGTTTTGGTTTTGGATCTGGATCTTTCTTCGTGTTTTGGATGTGGATTGGTTTTGCCAAAACCACCCTTCCGTGTTTTGGGTTCTGGGTTTTGTGTTTGGGATCTGTATTTCTTTGAAAAAAAAGCATAAATACAGCTAAAATCACAGAATTTGTGGGTTTTTCCGCTCCTATGCTATTATTAACCTCAATAACCTTAATTTCCACTAATTTCCTCACACCTCACACCTCACAATAGTGTTTCTATGTCCAAAAGGTTGCACCGAGGTAGCTGGATGACTATGCTAAGCGACACGAGTGACCCATCTAGGAGTGACACTGTAAGACATAGGACACTACATCCCCAACATGACCTGACCACTGTACATGACCATAATACACATCTATTACACCCTATAAAGACATAGGACACTACATCCCCAACATGACCTGACCACTGTACATGACCATAATACACATCTATTACACCCTATAAAGACATAGGAGACTACACCCCCAACATGACCTGACCACTGTACATGACCATAATACACTTCTATTACACTCTATACAGACATTGGACACTACACCCCCAACATGACCTGACCACTGTACATGACCATAATACACTTCTATTACACTCTATACAGACATATAACATTACATCCCCAACATGACCTGACCACTGTACATGATCATAATACACATCTATTACATCCTATAAAGACATAGGAGACTACACCCCCAACACGACCTGACCACTGTACATAATTATAATACACTTCTATTACACTGTATACAGACATATCACACTACACCCCTCACATGTCCTGACCACTGTACATGACCATAATACACATCTATTACACTGTATACAGACATAGGACACTACATCCCCAACATGACCTGACCACTGTACATGATTATAATACACTTCTATTACGCTCTATACAGATCTAGGATACTACACCCCCAACACGACCTGACCACTGTACATGATTATAATACACATCTATTACACCCTATAAAGACATAGGACACTACACCCCTAACATGTCCTGACCACTGTACATGACCATAATACACATCTATTACACTGTATACAGACATAGGACACTACATCCCCAACATGACCTGACCACTGAACATGACCATAATACACATCTATTACACCCTATAAAGACATAGGACACTACACCCCTAACATGTCCTGACCACTGTACATGACCATAATACACATCTATTACACTCTATACAGACATAGGAGACTACACCCCCAACATGACCTGACCACTGTACATGATTATAATACACTTCTATTATGCTCTATACAGATATAGGACACTACACCTCCAACATGACCTGACGGGATCGGTATGATGACATCTATTACACACTATACAGATATAGGACACTATACCCCCAACATGTCCTGACCACTATACATGACCATAATACACATCTATTACACTCTATACCAGGGGTCTTCAAACTTGGCCCTCCAGATGCTGTGGAACTACACATCCCAGCATGCACTGCACATAGTTTTAGCATGCTGTTACATCAAAAAGGTGGCAGTGCATGCTGGGATGTGTAGTTCCACAGCAGCTGGAGGGCCAAGTTTGAAGACCCCTGCTCTATACAGACATAGGACACTACACCCCCAACATGACCTGACCACTGTACATGATCATAATAAACTTCTATTACACTCTATACAGACATAGGACACTACACCCCCAACATGTCCTGACCACTGTACATGATCATAATACACATCTATTACACTGTATACAGACACAGGACGCTACACCCCCAATATGTCCTGACCACTGTACATGATCATATTACACATCTATTACACTCTATATAGACATAGGACACTACACCCCCAACATGACCTGAGCACTGTACATGATCATATTACACTTCTATTACACTCTATAAAGACATAGGACACTACGCCCACAACATGACCCGACCACTGTACATGATCGTAATACACATCTATTACACTCTATACAGACATAAACACTACACCCCCAACATGTCCTGACCACTGTACATGCTTATAATTAGGGATGTGCGCCGACCCCTGTGTTTTGGTTTTGGATCTGTGTCTCCTTCGTGTTTGGATCTGGATTTGGTTTTGCCAAAACCACCCTTGTTTTGGTTTTGGATTTGTTTTTTTCTTTTCAAAAATTGCTAAAAATTGCTAAAATCACATAATTTGGGCTTTTGTTTGTTCCTACAGTATTATTAACCTCAATAACATTAATTTCCACTCCTTTCCAGTCAATTTTGACCACCTCACAGCTCACAATATTGTTTTCATCTCTGGAGATGCTGGATAAGAGGATAAGACATCAGTGATCATAAAGGAAGAGGAACACCTACGTCGAAAAATACCTTTATGAGCCTATGAACCTACCTATTGTGTGAGTTGGGGTACGCCCATCTTTTTATATTGTACCTACCTGTGTGCATGGGTGAGCACTGCTACTGGATTTATTTCACAGTGGTGACAAAATCTCCTGGTTAAAGATACCGTTATATGAGGAATTTCTTATATTTGAACGTGAGTGCAGTACGACCATTTTCACTGTTCACAGAATCAGGGGAGGAAGTTATACTACTTTGTGTGATATAAGAGACTTTTTTGTCACGCACTACTACACTATATATGTTCTTTCTTGTTTTCTTGTCTCTCCCTCATCTGCAAGATTTTGTATAAGAAGAACCACCATTTTATCCATCATACTGAACATTCCCTATTGACAGTTCTATATAAGAAGAATCATTCCATCTATCATATTGAACATTTCCTATTGACAGTAAGATAACCCTATTTTGTGATTGTATCTTGTATTCCAATAGAGTGCGCAGAGTAATAGGTTTGTCCATTTTTCTATTTTGGAGTATGGATGTAGTTGAAGGCAGGGACAAGAAGTGTTGATTGGTAGTAAATTTTATTAAATTTTTTGATTCCGAAGTAAATTTATGAGGGAGGAAAGGAGAGCATGGGTGAGTAATAGCCGGCAGTGTCACCGAACAATAATAGCGCAGCTAAGTTGCTAAAAGACCTTTATTTTTATTTTTTGAGGAATGATAAATGTATTTCACTTTCATTTTTTTGTACACTGGGGAAAGCACCCCTGGACGAGGCAGCAGCCCCTTGATGAATAACACTGCACCCATTTATGGACAACAAAGCACCCCTTCGGAGCAACGGAGTGCGGACGGACCCCCTGCAGAGTCACAAATAAGTGGATGATAAACTGCGGTCTGGCCGGCAGTGTCACAGAAAAATAATAGCGTAGCTACTAGCTACAGTAATACACACACACAAAAAAATTCAGAACAGATCTTTTTTTTTGTGGAATGATCATTTTATTAACTTTTATTTTTTTTAACACTGGGGAAGAGCACCCCTGTATTGACAGCGCACCCCTCCTGGACAACACAGCACCCCTTTATATATTGCAGCCATAGCCCCTTGATGGACAGGACAACACAGCAGCACCCCTTTTTTGTACTGCATGCCCAGCCCGACAACACTGCACCTTTGAATAACAGCCGCACAGACCCCCAGCCTGACAACACTGTACCCTTGAATAACAGCAGCACAGACCCCCAGCCCGACAACACTGCACCCTTGAATAACAGCAGCACAGACCCCCAGCCCGACAACACTGTACCCTTGAATAACAGCAGCACAGACCCCCAGCCCGACAACACTGCACCCTTGAACAACAGCAGCACAGACCCCCAGCCCGACAACACTGTACCCTTGAATAACAGCAGCACAGACCCCCAGCCCGACAACACTGCACCCTTGAACAACAGCAGCACAGACCCCAGCCCGACAACACTGCACCCTTGAACAACAGCCGCACAGACAGAGCACGTCTGTTCTGCACACCCTCTTCAGCCGGAGTGAAAATGGCGCCGATCACCGGGACCTTTATAGAATCCAAAACCTGCGCGAATCCGACAGCGGGAGGATGACGTTTTGCCTTGTTTTCGGATCCGAGTCAGGCAGGAAAACCCGAGCCAGACTCTGATCCGAGCTCGGATTGCGAAATTCGGGTGGGTCCGGTTCCCTGAGAACTGGTCCCGCTCATCTCTACTCATAATACAATTATATCTCAGCGAAGCATTCCAGAGCTTGGCACCAATAGCATAGTGGCATCACCCTATGGTAGCCTATGGGCTTCTAAATCTCAAAACTTTTTGGAGAGGAGCCTCCGTCTAACCCAGTGATGCATACACCGGTCACGCATGTGCAGTGTGCGCCGGGCACCCGAACCAGGAAGAAGTATGATTGCGTTACGCTATCACTCTGCTTCCGTCTCTGCGCCAGGATGGGCTATTATTGGAGACCGTCTCCCGGCACGAGGAAATTAGCAAATACAAAATGAAGATTTCCAGCTGCACTTTTTGCGAAATTATGCTGAAATATTTAAGACATTTGCCTTATAAATGATGATTGTGGTAAATATGCCCCCAAATTATGTTATAACGTAAGAGGTGCGGGGAACAGCATAATATAGGAAAATAACAATGTCCGTTATCGGTGGGGAATGTGTGTGTGACAGTAAGGCAGGTGCATTATATCAGCCACCATTCATGAAACAGCCATTGGTGACCGCCACTTCTGCGCAGCTCAGGGCCGTAACTAGGATTGTGCGCAGAGCCCTGTGGGGGACACCGCTGCTCACCCATGGCCCCTGCATCTGGCTAGCACCCTGCAGTCACAGTCTCTGCAGCAGTGTGTGCTTCAAACATGCACACAGTTGCCCTTAAAGCGCCCCTGACAGTGGCATAACTAGGGTCTTCGGAGCCCAGGGCAAGTTTCAGATTGGCAGCCCCCCCCCCCCCATTAAACAGCTATATATATCTTGCGCGCCGGAGGCGGACGTAAAAAATATGGGCGTGGTCACCTACCAGAAGGGGCATGGCTACTGAAAATGGGGCATGCCAACATGACACGCCACCCATTTTTTGTCACATTCCTTTACATTCCATATGCTAGATAGATTTGAGTGCGCTGATCACCTAGATAGTATATCCTGATTATGACAGGCTGCTCCTACACCAGGATCTGCACCTGCTAATATGATAAACAAGAAAAAAGGTGTGTATGGAGCGCTAGTCAAGATCAGGTGACCACGATGTGTAAATTGTATTTATTAAAACTCTTATAAAAAATTAGAACGCGCACACAGGATACAATAAATGATAAGTATCAAATCACAATAAAAAAACGTGGGTAAAGAGCATCTGAGAACACCTGGAGATGTAATACGGAACTGCTATGAAAGTCCCTCTCCTAAGACGGAGCTTAAGACGGAGTCTCTGCTACCTTGTATTTATCCGTATTACATCTCCAGGTGTTCTCAGATGCTTTTTACCCACGTTTTTTTCTGTTATTGTGATTTGATACTTATGATTTATTGTATCCTGTGTGCACGTTGTCATTTTTTATAAGAGTCTTAATAAATACAATTTACACACCGTGGTCACCTGATCCTCACTAGCGCTCCATACACACCTTTTTTCACATTCCATATGCACCTTACCTTTGCGGTAGTTTCTCACAATGTGGAACCTCTGAAGAAATGTATCCTCCCTGGAACGATGGCGTCTTCAGTCGGTATTCCCTATTCATGTAGGTCACGTCGTCCGGAAGATGCCTGTTTGTGTGTTAAAAAAGTAATCATAAAACAGCGGTTCAACCAGACTCGTTCCCCCTGTGTAACTTCCTTCCCATGCGCCTCTCAGCCACACCATCATCTCACTGCATCCTCTCTTAGCCACACCATCATCTCCCTCCCTGTGTCATCTCTTCTTAGCTACACCATCCCCTGCTCCTGCGTCGTCTCTCAGCACACCACCCTCCCTGCGTCAATTCTCAGCACACCAACAACTCCCCAACTAGTCGTCTCAGCACACCATCACCGCCCCCCCTGCATCGTCTCTCAGTTACGCAATCAGCTCCCCCCTGCATTGTCTCTGTCACACCATCATCTTCCCCTCCATTGTCTCTCAGCAGACACAGATACACACTGACATATATATATATATATATATATATATATATATTACACACACACACAGACATATAGACACACTGACATATATATACACATACACACACTGACATATACAGTACACACACTGACATATATATATATATACACACTGACACATACACACACTGACATATACACATACACACTGACACACACACACTGACATATACAGTACACTGACACATATATACATACACACACTGACATATACAGTACACTGACACATATATACATACACACACTGACATATACAGTACACTGACATATACACACTGACATACACATGCACACTCTGACATATACACATACACACACTGACACATATACAGTACACTGACACATATAGACATGCACACTAACATATACAGTACACTGACACATATATACATACACACACTGACATATACAGTACACTGACACATATATACATACACACACTGACATATACAGTACACTGACACATATAGACATGCACACTGACACATATATACATACACACACTGACATACACAGTACACTGACACATATATATACATACACACACTGACACATACACACTGACATATACAGTACACTGACACATATACAGTGACACAAATACAGTACACTGACACATACAGTACACTGACACATATACAGTGACACATATATAGTACACTGATGCATATATACATACACACACTGACATATACAGTACACTGACACATATAGACATGCACACTGACACATATATACATACACACACTGACATACACAGTACACTGACACATATATATACATACACACACTGACACATACACACTGACACATATACAGTGACACAAATACAGTACACTGACACATACAGTACACTGACACATATACAGTGACACATATACAGTACACTGATGCATATATACATACACACACTGACATATACAGTACACTGACACATATACAGTGACACATATACAGTACACTGATGCATATATACATACACACACTGACATATACAGTACACTGACACATATACAGTACATTGACACATATACAGTACACTGACACATATATACATGCACACACTGACATATACAGTACACTGACACATATATACATGCACACACTGACACATACCTCCCAACATGACCCTCTCCAGGAGGGACACAATGATCTAGTCCTGGACTTCCCTGGTAATTTGTGATTGGTGGAGGCTCCAGAGGTGGGGCTGCAGTACAGTCCAAAATTCAAACAGGGGAGTCACAGCAACTGCCAGTGAGTCCCAGCCAGTGATGTTTGGCAGTGTTAGAAATGACAGTTGGTGTGGTTCCTCTGTTTGAATTTTGAACTGAGCTGCAGCCCCGCCTCTTACCAGGGAAGACCAGGACCAGAGCATTGTGTCCCTCCTGGAGAGGGTCATGTTGGGAGGTATGCTGACATATACAGTGCACTGACACATATATACATGCACATACTGACACATATACAGTACACTGACACATATATACATGCACACACTGACATATACAGTACACTGACACATATATACATGCACACACTGACATATACAGTACACTGACACATATATACATGCACACACTGACATATACAGTACACTGACACATATATACATGCACACACTGACATATACAGTACACTGACACATATATACATGCACACACTGACACATATACAGTACACTGACACATATATACATACACACACTTACATACAGTACACTGACACATATATACATGCACACACTGACATACAGTACACTGACACATATATACATGCACACACTGACATATACAGTACACTGACACATATATACATACACACACTGACATACAGTACACTGACACATATAAACATGCACACACTGACATATACAGTTATATACATACATACACTGACATATACAGTTCACTGACACATATATACATGCACACACTGACATATACAGTACACTGACACATATATACATGCACACACTGACATATACAGTACACTGACACATATATACATGCACACACTGACACATATACAGTACACTGACACATATATACATGCACACACTGACACATATACAGTACACTGACACATATATACATGCACACACTGACATATACAGTACACTGACACATATATACATGCACACACTGACATATACAGTACACTGACACATATATACATGCACACACTGACATATACAGTACACTGACACATATATACATACACACACTGACATACAGTACACTGACACATATAAACATGCACACACTGACATATACAGTTATATACATACATACACTGACATATACAGTTCACTGACACATATATACATGCACACACTGACATATACAGTACACTGACACATATATACATGCACACACTGACATATACAGTACACTGACACATATATACATGCACACACTGACATATACAGTACACTGACACATATATACATACACACACTGACATACAGTACACTGACACATATAAACATGCACACACTGACATATACAGTTATATACATACATACACTGACATATACAGTTCACTGACACATATATACATGCACACACTGACATATACAGTACACTGACACATATATACATGCACACACTGACAGCCTACACAGACACAGATATCTCTTTCACACAAATGCAGCCAGCAGCCCCCTCCCCACACATAACACACACCAACCTCCACCCCCCCCCCACACATAGCACACACCAACCTCCACCCCCCCCCCCACACATAGCACACACCAACCTCCACCTCCACCCCCCCCCCACACATAGCACACACCAACCCCCATTACCCACCTGCAGTGAGCAGAGAGAGCTGGGGAAGGAAGAATCACTCCTCTCCTGGTACCCGGAGTCAGACGCCAGCTCGTCTCAGGCAGGTCAGGGAACAGGGAGAGCTCTCACTCTCTCATCAACAAGACTGCCTGTGAGGGGCTGTGCGCTTCCACTGCAGCTTCCCCTAGAGGCAGCCCAACTAGCAGCAGGCTAGCAGGCACAGCACACTGACCTGCTCGTTATTAGTCGGGATACAATGATGGCGGCAGGGGGAAGGGCGGGCGGGTGTGCATGCGGGTATGATGCCCTGCCGGCGCCCCCTCTGCTGGGCTTGCCAGGGCACGTGCCCTGCTCGACACCCCCCCCTAGTTACGCCACTGCCCCTGAGAATTCTGAGGATGTTCCAGACACTTGTTGTAATTATCTGCATTTTTAGCCCTGCCCCCTGTATGACATCACACAGAGGGGGCGTGGCCTTACCAGGGCTGAGAGGAGCGCTAGTTACAGCAATGGCGCTGCTATCACTATTGTGGTATAGACAAAGGGATTACGGGCCCCGAGTCGGACACAAAGTGGCTGCAATGTGGGAAGTGGCGGAAGCCAAATTTACTACCTTACACCAATGTGGCATCCGTACGGCTGAGGCTGCACCGTCCACTGTTTTTCCATCCACTGCTGCAACTGCCATCATTAGCGACAGATCGGTCAAAAGCAGGCGTCCCTTCTCCGTACACATGCCTGAGAATAGCGCAGGACTCTAGCTACACGCCCAAGGCAATCTCACCAGACAGATCTCTTGCGTGCGGCCACGACACGGCAAATACACATCACCACTTGCGGCCTCGTACGGACCTACTCAGAACCAGGGCCAGAGTGAGGTGATGACGGGAGAGATGCACTGGTCAGTGTAGAGATGTTAATACGATCACTGGTCATTAGATTATTTTATACACATTTGTGGATATGCTTTCTCATTAAGGGTGAATTACATTTTCTAGAGAGTTTTCAAAAAGGGAAATATTCAACCATGGGACTCTCCAGAGACGTCACCGGGTCTGATGACCGCGGTGCGCACTCTGGATAACCCCCACGTGCAGCGTTGAAAAGGAGGTGTGGCTTAAATCAAGGAGGTGTGGCTTACATAAAGTAGGTGTGACTTAAATAAAGAAGGCGTGGCCTTGCTGCGGAACCCGATAACATCACTCTGGGGGCAGCCCAGCATCGCCGGAGAAGCTGGTCTGCCCTTGGAGACTAGGCTGTCTTCACTGTCGGCTCCTCTGCAGGAGAATGTTACACTGCAGCACCCAGCTCCTGTCACCCTCCGAGGGTGACAACTGGGTGTGGCCCGCACTCCCCTCTTCCCGTAGTGAAACGACTCATATTTCAGGTTTTACTATCCTTTTATTCATTTTCTTCCCAGCCCTAGTTTGGATTCATGTTTTCACAAGAAACAAGGATACAACAAAGGCGCAGGGATCCCATCGCTAGCTATTTCTTAGCCATTTTATGGCACAACATTAATCATCTACATGTCAAGATTTTCACAAAGTTGACTTATAGATTAGACTTAAAAAACTAAACAGTTAATACTGAATTTCTGAATCATCTCAGGTTAATTTATATATTGAATTTTTATATTTAAATTGGATCATTTTTGTCATATTGTTTTTACTTGAATTCACCTTGTGAGTGTTAAATTGCATTATTTTATAATAAATTGTATTTATTTTTATATAAGTCGACATAAAATAATGTGGCAGTAGTCATTTGTACATTTCCGTGCTTATTCCGAGCTGAGCTCCGCCTCTCTTCTCATGCTTTGGCATCATTTGAAATTATAGGATGACTTCATTTTTGGTATCTGTTGGTATCTGTTGTCCCCTTGGATAGGCAATTGGGTGTTTGTTTTTTTTCAAATATTATCATCAATTCTATCTGCTCCGTAGCACCTGCAGATGTGTCCTCATACATCTGGCCTCCTTGCGCGTTCAACAGCCCTTCAATTCGCACCATGCTGTGGCGTGAGTCGGTAGCGCAGAACATCTTTTGTGCAACTTTTTCCCTTAAAATGCATCTTATTTGCAAAGCGATGCAAATAGGACAGCGGTGTGAATAGAATGCACAAGCAGCTTATGATGATTAAAATGATATGCAGCATGCCTATATTCTGTGTGCAACTGCGGGTGCATCTGCATGTTACAGTGTCACGGCGGCTGACACTATAACGTAGCATTTCGCATGCAGATACAGCTGCAGTCGCACGCAGAACCCAGGCATGCAGCATATCATTTTAATCAGCATAAGCTGCTTGGGCGTCCTATTTGCATTGCTTTGCGGATAAAATCCATTTTAAGGGGAAAAAAGATGCTTTGTGCTACCAAGTCGCTCAACACTCACATGTTATGTGTAACGCGAATTGTAAAGCACAGAGGATAGATGTATGTGAACACGTCTGTATGAAAGGGGATTTTATCTTTTTTGCATCATGAACAGTTAATACTTCCCTAGCTCTGACCGGCTAACCCTCTGTCACAAATCCTTTTTGATAATTGACAGCTAAAAAAAGCTGCTTGGAAAGACAAGGCACCATACCAAAACACCGCCCAACACGGTATTACACTGCACGTCTATCTTTACCTTCTGACACTCTTCCCTGGACTATAAATACATGCTTTTTTTTACCATTAGACCTGCTGATTAATATATAACCATGCAATGAGATTGATGGGCAGTTATTTTACTTTGGGTGGCAGATTCTGATATAGCTGTAGTTATATAATTTGTCCTTCAACATCACCATATAAGCCACTGGTACAAAAGTAGATCTGCATGTTAATGGCGCTCTTCCGATGCAGTTGTGCTTTGTGGATCTTTAGAGGACGCCCCAATATTCAATATTCCTCCTGAGAATTTCACAGATCCAACTGGTGGCCTCTCCTGTGTATACCCATCACTGTCAATTTTCTTGTTGCAGCGGTAATGACAGTACAATTCCTTTAGTATTTTAGTATAGTAAAATAGAAGAGCATGTCCACATTGGGTGCATTATAAATTGGTCGTCCTTTGCTTAAATGCCTCGTAAAGTTATTTGCAAACTCAGTTAAACTCAGCTGGTGGCGTCATCGATATCTGCAAAGCGCACACATGGACGTCTGATGCAGTTTGCTTGTCAAGTGATGACCTTGCTGGAGAAAGACGCCCTATATCCAGGACTTTTATTAGTAAAGACAGAATGAGGTTAATAATTCAGGGGCTCTGGTATTACATGTATGTGACTAAGTAAAACATGTAAATAAAAGTATACAAAACTTGCTTCGTGTTCTGAAAAATCTGGTGATGGGTCACACGTATCAGACCTGTTTGTCCCATGACGTTGGGCCTGGAAGGACAGAAAGGACTTCATAATAGGAGTCTGTGAAGTCTTTGTTCCAATCTATCATAGTCTGATTCAATGACATGCAGACTACTCAGTCAGAAGGGGAGATGTATCACATCTTCGAGAAAGTTGAAGGGGAAAAGTTGCCACAGAACTAATCAGCTTCTAGCTATCAATTATGTACAGTAGCACAGTCTGTAAAATGACAGCTTTAAGGTGATTGGTTGCTATGGGCAACTTCTCCACTTTATATCTCTAAAAAGTTTGGTACATCTCCCCAATTGTCACTCTTTCGGCATCTGTATCATATTCTTACAGGAAGCGAAAAAAACCACAAAACTTTTTACTTCTAAATACAGGAAATAGGTATTTTGCAGCATTATCGTTACTAATGTAGCATACAACAGTCTACACAGTTTAGGTGCACTTAATAAAAAATGATGTTTAGATCCTGCATCATTTAGCAAGTCCACGTTGGTCAAAAGTCATCTCCAGTGGGCTTCCATTTCTGCAGTCCAAATGACTACATGGAGGAATTTAGAGTTAATTATATCCAATATAATCCATAAAACGCAGAAAGAAAAAGAAATGATGTGGATCCAAACTAATGAGAACATTTATCATGCTGGAGCCAGGTCTGACTCTCTGGTTGGCTTTCACGGCTCATTAGAATGGAGAAGGCCAACTGCTGACGCACTGTTGCACCCAACTTATGTATTGACACAAAGAACTATATTTCCTAATAGTTATTATTACACCCCTCTACTAACTTGGTACGCAAGTCTGCAGTCGCACGCACCCGGTAGGTGTTTGCACTCTGCGAATGCGTACTCACTGTGCAGCGGACACGCAGAACCACTGGGAAATGATTGACAGGAAGTGCCGTTTAGGGGTAAAGAGTGGGAGTGGTCGAAGGAACGCAGGCGTGCCTGTGCATTTGAACGCCGTTACATGCAAAATTAAGCCCCAGTGGCGGCATACGCAGCCAGAGGTCTAGATGGAGACAGGAAGCTTCGCAGTTTGTGAGTCAGGTCAAGCTCAACCACAGCTGTGCGTATGGGTCCAATGTTACCGATGTTTTTGCTGACTTGCTGATGTGTGTAATGGGAAGTGGGCGGCTTTATACAGTGGTGGGCGTCTTGGTACAGTGCTGCGATCACTATCATTTGCATAATTTCGCAACACGCGGGTGCGTGCAATTGCAGTCTTGCGATGCAATCTGAATGAGGCCCAATAGCCCTTGCCACTGACAATATGATCATGCCACGGTGTTAATTTACAATTCCATCAATATGTAAATCTCTCAAAAGTCAGCAATTTACTGGGCTGGGTTTCCCAATCTTTGGGCCAGGAAAACAAAAATTGGTCAGCATGCAAATTAGGGTGGGCCACCAATAAAGCCATATTAATTATATAGGCCTGTGTCCTGTGACATTATTACTTTGAGTGCCGCCCGACTTGGATGTTGTGTATCGTGATCCACCTGTGTTGGCTTGCGTGAGGAAGGCACCTGCTTTACCACTCATATTATCTGGAGAGGAGTGCTGCTGGAGTGAACTGTTTATATATATATATTTAAAAAAATATATATATATATAATGTAGGGTAGAAAGGACGGCACTCGGTGAGACTTCACAGCTGGATAAATAACAATAGCACAACTTTGCTTTGAGTCAACGTTTCAGTGTAGACACACTTTTATCAAGACATACCAAAAAAAAACAAGAAAAACACTACACTGAAACGTTGACTCAAAGCACAGATGTGCTATTGTTATTTATCCAGCTGTGAAGTCTCACCGAGTGCCGTCCTTTCTACCCTACATTTCATGTTTTTTTTGGAAGGGCATCGGAGCATTGCTGTTGTATTCTGAGTGCCGGGCTGGCTTGGACTATATATATATATATATATACATATATATATATATATATATATACATATATATATACATTATGGCTATAATATTTTGTGGGAGCATCTAATTTATCATTTCAAACCAGTTCATTTGTAAACCAAGAGTGATTTACTTTTAGCAAACAGCTGTGCCATTACAGGGAATATTATAATGTTATATTAATTCATTCAAAACTGATCCATAAATCTGGGCTTTAGCTGGATATTGCGTGGAAAAAAAAGGTATCCTATGAAATTAGCTGCATAATAATAGTACAATTTATAAATTATGCAAATCTTGATTCCCATTAGGTTGATCATATAACTAATGTACAAGGAAAAATAGCAGCTTATGAATACTGATAAATACATATGTGGGGGGGGGAGATTTATCAAAGTTTGGAGAGAGATAAAGTAGAGAATCAGCTACTTTTATTTTTCTAGCACAGCCTGTAAAATAACAGAAGCTGATTGGCTGGTACTTTATTTCTCTCCGCTTTATCTCTCTCCAAAATTTGTTAAAACTATCTAATAGAGAAGCTGATTACAGTACAGTACAGTATAGTATAGTACAGTACAGTATAGTACAGTACAGTATAGTACTTTATAGAACCGTTGAGGCTTTTTTGTTTTTTTTAGAAGCACATTTAGCATGTACATTTCATGTTCAGTAACAAAATACTAAATATGTTTTTATTTATGTTTGATTATATTAAATTGGAGGGGAGGGGATGGTGAAATGTTCTGCAATTACAAATAAAGATAGAAATATTGTCAAACGTGGCCATGCATATGTGTGCTAGATTGGGCAGTCACCCAGTTGTTTGTTGCTTGGCGGTGTGGCCACCCTACATTAATATTTTAAGATTACCATAGCTGTCGGGTCATAAGATTGGTTCCATCCTTGCCCTATTGGTGTAGAGTTTGTATGTTCTCCTCATGTGTTTCCTCCAAGTGCTCCAGATTCCTCCCACAATCCAAAATGATATTGTTAGGTTAATGAACTGCTGACAAAACAAATTAACCCGTGTGCGTGTGTGTGTTTGTGTGTATGTGCATGCATGCATACGTGCGTATGTGTGTGTGTGTGCCCATGTGATAATATAGAGTGGGGTAGGGACTGATGTGAGTGACTAAATAATATCTGTAGAGCTCATAAATAACCAACTATAAATAAATACAATTTTAACTTTTAAAGACTCAAAGGGGTAAATTTAAAGTGTGGCCTTGCAAATGTGGAGGTGTTGCCAATAATAATACAGTCAGATTCCGGCGATTATTTACCTAGCACATTCTAGAAAGTGATAACTAGAATTTTGTTGGTTACCAGGGCTATTTTTCTGGAAAAATAGGCTCAGGAACTGGGGGTGGAGCTACAGAAAAACAATTATATATATCTAGACATATATAGTAGTTAGAAAAGAAGGCACTAAAAGGGACTTTAAAATTAAACTTATCATATTGAAAATACATTTTGGCCCTGTATATTACGTCATAGTTATTGAGAGGTTCTGGACCTGAGTTCCTGCTTGTTCCTGCTGAAAAACAGCACTGTTGGTTACCATGGGCAACACCTCTAATTTTGTAAAAGACTCATAAAGCAAGTCGATGGCCACTGAGTTTTTTCGCACTCATTCTGTTTATTGTATGGAACTGTATCAAAAAAATGAAACTCGTATGAACAAAGTAGCCTGGATATTGGAAATAGGTGTCAGCAACCTTGCTTAGCCCTAGCTCATTGGTTTGGTGAATATTTTTCTGTATTATCAGCAGGATGGTTTATTTTTTTAGCCAAATCTTTTGGAGGTTTTTAAAACAATGAATTAAAAACATTACTTATTTTCATAGACAGTAAAATTTCCTTTTTTATTTTTTTTCAATATACTGTATGTGCCAGTGTTTTCATGTTATTTCTCTGCTTTAACCATCATATAATAGAAAGCATATTAAGCATGTATTGCCTTTCAAGACAACGTTCCTGATAACAACTTCTATATGTTATATCTGCCCTGCTGGTCTATAGTTAGTGCCTTCAGCCCAGAATACCTGTGATCAGTAATTCAGCATGTTACAATGTGTTGCTGGACAGCTGCAAACCGCAATACAGAATGCACATGTGCTTATCACAGGACCCCCAGGAGAGACAGGTATCCCATTACCACGATTCATATAGTCACAATACGACGAAAATAAACACATCACATTGCGATGAGTGGTTGCCAAAAATTACTAATCATCATCATCAATAGTCCTGTAATGAATATTCCGTTTTTGCTATTGTACAATCATTTTCTTTCCTCACATATAATTCTGTTAGTATTATTTTAATGCAATTAAAAAGTTAAACTACTATATTTTCTATTGCATTTTAATCAGGATGCCTTGTATAAAATACATTGTAGGTTTTATTTGCAAGAATATTAATGTACATTTACGCAAATAAAAAATATTTTTGTACTGTATTAGACACTGAAATATATAAATATATATATATATTAATATGTACAGTCATAACATTAATTTAAATGTCCAACACAATACAACAACGGTAGTGAGTACATGCACGTGTTAATGTATTGAATGGTATAGATTTTGCTCTTAGATGATTTGTTATTAAAATTCGACAATTATGCTTTATAGCAGTGTATCCCAACCTCAGTCCTCAAGGCACACTAACAGTCCAGGATTTAGTGATAGCCATGCTTGAGCACAGATGGTTAAATCAAAATAACTATGGTACTAATTAACACACATGTGCTCAAGTATGACTAACCTTAAAACCTGAACTTTTGTGTGCCTTGAGGACCATGGTTGAAAAACCCTGCTTTATAGAAATTTTATAATAAATACTGATAATCAGTATTAAGATTAGTTTGCAGTAAATGCGAAAAAAATATTTTTTTTGTACATGTGTCTTTTTTATTTCTTGACCCTTCAGTTTCTATATATTGGCATCTATTTAAACTCTGATTTATTTTGTTGAAATATGTATCAGAGTTCTGTCTCTGTATTGCATTATCCAGTATATGCTAATAAAACAGCTCAATCATTTTATATTATTTAGATAAATAGACAGACAGATACGATAGATAGATAGATAGATAGATAGATAGATAGATAGATAGATAGATAGATAGATAGATATAGATAGATGTGCTCTTCCACATTACTGTTAAATTTAGTAATTTTTATATTTGTAATATTAGAAAATTGTACAACACTAAAAATAAGCCAAAAAAAGCCATACAACTTTTGATTAAAATCATAGTGTGTAACTGATTTTGTTAACAGTCCCATATCTATTGGGAAAGCTCTTTACTATTATTATTTTTAAATATATATATACAAATATATATATATATATATACCATATTGTATTTTACATGTATGTTTTTGTTCATGAACTGCTTGATGTACATGTACATGTATACTGTATGTTTTATTTGTATAAAAATTTGTTTTACATATTATATATTTTATTGTAAACTAAGAGGGGAAAATTAGGTCAAACTAACTGGCCAGTGTATAAGTTAGGGTGCAAGAAAAGTAGTGCACTTAACAAAGTGTTTTGCAGCTAGTTTTCTATGCAGAGCTGCAAAACACTGAAGTAAAGTTGCAAACTGCTAATATGAGAGGAATCTAGAAAGTTTATCCAGAAATTATAGTACTACTTATTTAGATGTCACTTTGCAGCCTCATGTACTGTAACATTATTATAAAACAGTCTTAGATAGAAGACTTTAAGAAACGGCAAAATATAATTAATTTAAAAACACAATAAAAAATTCCTTACAATTATATACTACATAATTTATCTCTGCTTTGCTGGTAGATATAATATATAACAAGTTACTTTGTATAGTAATTTAATATAAATGTGTGCTAGTGTGTGAACAAAAATCTCATGCAGCTAAGTTCAGATTCATGTAAATCTTGTAAATATATTTGCAAAAATACTGGTGATACTGTATGTACAGTAATAATCTTCTAAAAATGCAAGAAAAGATTTTGAAAATGCTTTTTTTTAAATATTTCTAATTAACATGTTTTATGCAATCATACCTGAAAAACTTCTTAAAGCTTGTATATGAGTCTTTTGAAGAGCTTTCATTACAGTTAGTTAGTTTGTAAGTCCTTCTGAATATTAGTGACCTGGCTGTTATACAATTTTATAATTGTAAATGGTGAAATAATCTATACAGTAATATATAATAAAAAAGGCTTCTCAGAATCGATTGCTACGTGCAAATGTAAAGTTGTTTTTTTTTTGTTACATAATTAGCCCTGTCAGTTGTAAAAATAATAATAATAATTAACCTTAAAGACGACACTGAGTAAACTGTAATTACACTCTGGAAAACTTTGATCATTTGAATTTCACCCCATGTATCCTAAATATTTCAGTCTGAAGAGTAAATTACATGTTCATTTAAATTATTCTGGCTTAATACCAGGAAAATCACCTTGAAGCTGTCTGTCTGACATGTCGCTGATTTCATGTCTTCCAAACATCATTCATTAATCTATTGCTGCATAAAAATAACTACAGTACTGTCAACTATTATAGGACTTCTATTTAGAATGCACTAATTATTTGTATATATTGTGCAATAATTATGTGGCTTTTTTTCTGTTTGCATATACAGTCTACTGACACAGAGTGGTCAGTTTATTAGGTACACCTGTCTTATCCATGTATTTGACAGCTGTATCAGTGTCAGCATAATACAGATATAGCCAGACTTGGGCAATCATGCCGTCCACATGCTCAGACAATCACAGTAACAGGGGGTGGGTGATGTTAATGTTGTGGGTGCAGTCCAGCACCCAAGGTCGGCTTGAGGCACGTCCAACCAGTGCGGTCGAACAGGGGCACCACCTCTTAGAGGTCGCACCTATCCGAACCATTCCTGATTTCGACGGGACAGTCTTGTGTTTTGGGCACTGCCCCGCTGTTCCACCAGCGGGCAAAAGTGTCCCGAGGGCAGTTGGGAGTTGGGCACATCCACCGCCGCAGCTGAGCAGAGGTGCCGGACCCCGGAGAAGACGTGCGGCATCCATTCAGTGCAGTAAGAGGGCTGGGGGCAGCCCCTCAGCCTGACGTTAAACGGGAGGCGTGCCATACGGACATGCCCCACAAATAACATAATTTAGAGGGTGTCACCTATGGTAATTAGGTCACGCCCCCCTTTCGGTCCATGCTGGGCTTCATCGCACACATTTAACGGTCGCCTCGGACCCGTTCTGCACAGGGCGCGGCTCCTCCTGAAGCCGGCCCTGCCAACACCTCAGGAGTTGAATTGTGCAATAAGACAGAATAAGTCTTGCCCCAACTCTATGTGCAGACTTAGAGTTCTGATTTACTCCTCTAAGAACCTCTGCAATCTGGCTTGGACAATTTGCAATATGTAGTACCTATCCTTGTGTATCAATACTTATTTCCCTATAGATTGTAAGCTTGCGAGCAGGGCCCTCTTACCCTTATGTCTGTCTGTTATAACCCAGTTTTGTTCTATTAATGATGTTTCCAATTGTAAAGCGTAATGGAATATGCTATATAAGAAACTGTTAATAAATAAATAAAAACATTTACGATGTGTCAACAGTTCACAGGCAGAATACGCATTAAATAAAATGTGATGTTAGGCCTGGCATAACACTGGGTGCCAGGTATGCCTGTATCAGTGCATCAGAGACAGTAACACTTATCACGCATGCCAGTGTCACAGGGGTGCTGAAATCTTTTCACCACCTAAACAACATACAGCCAAACACAGTTCCATGTTTTAAAGTCTATTGTTGAGAAGGACTTGTGCTAACGGTGGTTGACATGACTCCCGCAGACAAATGGGCAAAAGTCAGTGAACAGCTGAATACAGATTTGGATCTGAGACATATCATGTATGGCAGCCAGTAACTACAACAAATTCTGTCCTCCAGTCTCTCAAAATCAAGAAGGTGCGTCTTCAGTCTAAAGGAATAAAACATTGTGTACTGAGGAACTGGAAAACACTGACTTACTCATGGAAGGATCAGGATATTGTGAAAATCTCACAAACCTTGGTTCCATCCAACCAGGTGCCAAGGATGGAGATTGGTGGTGGTGGGGGTGGCCTAATGGCATGGCGGTTGCATTTGTTATATGCTGTAGGCCAACATTATAAAGGGGAGCATATCTGAACATTGTAGCTAATCAGTTGCGTCCTAAAATAGCAGCAATGCATCTGTTTGCAAATGGGCTTTTCAACAAAGTCACGCCCCGTGCCTCAAGGTAAGTCCCGGAATGGTTCCAGAAACATGACAGTGATTTAAACCTATAACAGCAGCCTTGCAAGCTGCCAGACCTCAGTCTGATCCAGCATCGGTGGGATGAGATGGAACAAGCTATTCTGTGAAGAAATCCACAACCGGCTAATGTGCACTAACCGTGAAGCGCATTGGAGTCAACATGGACTAGGATTGTAGTGCTGCACTTCTCTCACCATTTTGAGTGAAAGGGTTAAATATTCTTAGCAATGGGTTGGCTATATTGGCGTGATTAAGTGGTAGTTGCTATGCTCTGGGTTATCAGAGCACTCCCATTCAGAGCCGTAAATAGAGTTTTTGTTGCCCTGTGCCAGAAAGAGCATTGGCGCCCCCCTCCCATTTTTTAAATAGTGACATAAAATAGAGTACCTGAAATCGGGCCATGGCCTAATGGGGAAGAGATAAGGGAGGCCAGGAGATGCTGGGGATAAAAGAAGAGGAAGTTATAAGTGAGAATTGCTTTTGTGTACAGAGGTTTCTAGGTAACCATATTCACCTTGCCTTCCTGAGCTGACAGGAATACTGCTACAGCTGATTCATTAGCCTTTCTAGGCTCAATACTACTCTATCATCACAGCTGCTCGGCAGCACTTGCAGCAACCTCTGTCACATGATTTCCACCCAGGAGCTGATTGGCCAGGACTTGCATAAATACGTTCAGTGCCCTTTTCACCTTGCTGGTGTTAGGTTCTTCCTAGTCACCCTTTTGCTCATACCTGTAGTTTGGTATTTATTGTTTTACACTCACTGTTTGATGCTTGCTCTTTGGATTAACCCTTTGACTGCTGCCTTCCTTTTGAACCTTGCCTGTAATTTTGACCACTGCTCCAGTCTGCAGCCTTGTCCGCTCCCCCCTTGTAAGTGGGCGGTCCAGGGAAGCCAATTATGCGATTCGCGCTGTAATCTCAGCATTGTGTAGCAGGGGCGTGGCTGCAATGACGCGATTGCAAAGTCCTGCCCCCAAATTCAGGGCACTCCCCCCTGCTATGCCGATCTGGCTGCCTCCTCCCAGCAGATTGTCGCCAAACTCTGGTCTGCACTGGTGCTGTTAGCAACACTTGCACCAAGGGCCTGATTCAGACCCTCTCGCTGTCGGAGGCAGCTCGCAGGTCTGATGGGCGTGTTTTTTTTTCTCTCCAGCCCACTCGCAAAGCTGTGGGTGACCACCCACAGCTTGTGCGAGCGGCCTAGAGTCCATCGCGATTATCGCGACCATCAGGCTTGCGATGAGACCCTGTGGTAACGTCTCAGCTCCCGCAAGCCCGAGAGGACTTCCTGCTCTAATAGAGCAGGAAATCCACTACTGACATCACTAGTGATGTCAGTAGGGCCGCCCACAAACACCAGGCATTCCTAAGGGAACACCTGCGTTTGTGCAGCCACCCCCCTCTCCGCCTACAAAATGGGGCGAGCTGTCACTCACCATCAATAGCCACCCCGTCTTGCAGTGAGACCCGTAGCGACGGAGCTGCCATCACTGGATGGGTCTCGCGCATGATGTGGTTGAGTTTCTTAGGGGCATATTTATAATAATATGCAGGTATGCTCCATTGAAGGTAACAGACTTATGCCATCTGAAGATGGCGTTAGCTCATGCATGAAAGACAAGGGATGGTGGAAGGAAATCAGGAGATATCCTTGAAATCTCTGAAATCTCCTGCTTTCTGTTTTATTTACATACCAGTGACACTAAGGGCCCCAATTATCCACTCGCTAAAGGGCTTAAGTCATGCTTTCAATATTTAACAAACAGCGGTAATCTTAGAGTACTGCTGTTTGTCACTACATTGCTCTCACCATCTTTAGATGGTAATAGCAATGACCCGGCAGCAGCCTTTCCGGATTCAGCGAAAACTTCCAGGCACTGCCGGGTCCCCATTGAGCAAAAGTGTCATGCGCGTGCCATGCTCAGCAATTGGCTGCCAGTAACAGAAGAGAAGATACAGCTGAAGAGGTAGAACGTCGCTGGACCTCGATCGAGGGGTAAGTAATGATGAATACCAGTGGCGTATTCGTTAGTATCACTGCGATACTAAACGAAATACGCCACTGGTAATAAGTTATGTTAAAAAATGTCACCCTTAATTCTGCCCTTATTTTAAGGGCAGAATTGCTTGATAAGGGTTTTAAATTATATGTTGGTTTGTGTGTAATCAAAAATGTTTGCGTTGTTTATTTATAAATTTGAAAGTTTAACACATACGTATATACAGTAGTATACTAAGATATAATATGTCATAGAAGATCACATAGAAGCATATGGTATCACAGCAGAGCATACAGTACTATGATAAAAGGTGCACAAGATAAGCCAATTACGACAACTGATACACTATTATACTAACTACTATTAGTTTTTATTTTTAAGCTGTACCAGTTACTTTTATTTATATATAAGCCCTGACAACACATGACCCAAGGACCTGAGAGTCTCATATCTAAAACCTCCAATACTTATGAATAATTGTAGTACATTGCCATCAGTTAAGATCACCATCTACACTATGATATAAATTCTTGGTAATAAGTAGTAAATACAAAGCATATATAATAGTGTGGTATAATGAGAGAAGTGCCATCAACACGATTGGATACACTAGATCACATGACCGTGCATTATTTCCCAATGACTGCACACCTCCCAGTGTAACCACATGGCTGACCTACTTTCGATTGCCATGAATACCTCATCACAAAGCCACAGCACTATCACTCCACAAGTGTAAACAATAACATCTCTCACAGAGACACTGCTCACAGAAAAGCAGCACATTACTGCCTTACTGACAGAAATATGCATCTCTGACAGAAAAAAATATCAAAATTACTACATAACTCAAAGGACCTGACATCAATCCTCACCAAAGATGACTGGTACAATTGCGATCTTTTCAAAGCATTCACCTATTTGCACTCCAACCTGTATTTCATTTCAAAAATATTGCAATAAATTGCAATAAATTTTCAAGCTGGCCTATTGCGTCATGGTCTCTCCTTCTGGTCAGTCCTTTCACTGACTCACCAAAGCATAAGAATTGCTTTGCTATATTTGTCACCAGGTATTGATACTAACTACTATTAGTTTTTAAGTTGTACCAATTAGTATATTGTGTGTTTATACAGTATATAAGTCCTGACAACTTTTGACCTGGGGACTTGATAGTCTCAAATTTCAAACCTACAATACTTAGGAATAATTGTGGTATATTGTCATCTGTTAAGATCAACATCTACACTACAATTCTTGATAAATACTCTAATTTAAACTAATTCAAAATGATTTTAGTATTTGTTGCAGCAAGTTGCATATAACTTTCCCATGGGAGAATTTTTTTAACAGGCAAGTTCCAACATAAATCTACACAACTTAGAATTCTGCCATAATAAATACAATTTACGATGCAGTACAAGCTATTAAAGCGTAATTCAATAATAAAAGTCCCTGTCGCCAAACCACGTTGGTCATATTTTAATTTTCTTTTTTTTTCTGAGCAATATTTTATTGTACTTTTTTTTTGTTTTTATTAATCCTTATTTCTGGAAGTTTTCTAAAAGCAATCATTGGCTAAAATAACTAACCAGAATGTGAGATTTTTACCACTGTCTAAAAAACATCTGGTGGATGTTTTAATTGTACGTATGACTAACCACAAGATTGTCTCCTGGAAGAAAACCTACAATCCCCACTAAGAACTCACATTTGGGAATGGTTAGATTCAGAACAGGTTCAATAAAGTTAGCTTCAACAGACTGTACGACTACCATGCAATAATTAAAAAAAAGGCATCTTAGTGTTTTTATATGCATTATACACAGTAACACCTAACATGTAATTGCATACAAAAATGCACACATAAAATATTTAGCAACAAAATACAAAAACAGCAACATCACATAATTTCCTTTATTTGAAATCACGCTGAAAATTTTTCTAATAACAAAAACACTGGCTTACATTACACTGCACATGTATTAATTACATGACTGTAAATAAACTTGTGTTTTACGCTGAATTCCCCTTTAAACATATTTATATAATAGCTATCCAGTACTGTATTAGTTAACATATATATTTTTTAATTACAGTTGGTAATTATGTAATTTGATTCAAAACAATTATCAGTATTGCATTTTGAAATAGTGAAATAAATACTTTGAAATGTTTAGACTATTTATATATTTTTAAAGTACCGGTATGTTCAATTATAATACAAAAATGAACAAATGAACGAATGAAAATCATTAACTATATAATGTTAAATATAAACATGTAAAACAATAATTAACTCACACAAAATATTAATAGCAATTAGCAGTCCATGTACCTGTCAAGGCAATACTCCTAAGTGTACTTGTTCTAGCTTAGACCTTCTCATGTTTTTAAAACACCAAACAGGCATCGACCAATCAGATGTATGTTACAGTATTTATTTAACATATTATTTTACCTAAAGAAATAATTGCACTGGCTTGTAAATGTCTCATCTCTTCTTCAAAAGCCTGAGCTCACTTTGCACAGAGAGAGATCAAAGCTGCTGGCCGGACTCTTCAGCTGTCTTTCAAAGGCATTTGACATTAAGCGAGTGAAGACCATTCAAGGGCTGTGTATATTTCTAATGTGTCAGACATCTCGCTCTCAATAATTCAGTGAATGTAACTTGTTATTTTTTTCCCCCCTCACTGAGTGTGTAGGATAAAATAGCTGCTTAATTATAATAATCCTCTTCTCCATAAACAAATAAATGTATGTCTATTCATGTGTTGAGCTGTCCTTGTGGGCTTTAATTCAGATACCTATCATTATCTGTCTATTGGAATTATTACTACGATCAAACTCTGCAATCTTTTTCGAGAGTCTAGAGCACAAAAAGATAAGATGACTTCCCCAAGGTCGCTGATGAAAGATATTTAGCTTTTAGGGAAGAAAGGTCTGCAACTGATTATTACTGTAGTAGTATTATCATTGTACTACAGTAATAATTGTATTATTATTACGTAGTGTTATATATATATTATATATATATATATATATATATATATACACATACAGTACTGTTTAAAAAATTTTAGGCAGGTGTTGGAAAAAATGCTGCAAAGTAAGAATGACGGATATCGCCCTAAGGGCCGTATTCAATTATAAGCGAAAAGTCAGTTGGTTTTGGGTGCGAAAAAATATCGCCGCTTATCTCCGTATTCAGTTCCAAATCGGCGAAAATGGGACCCAGCGAAACTGAAATCGTCGAAAAGTTCTGTCAGTTTTGGGGAAATCGGCCTGACACCCCCAAAAGATGCACTGACATGGGGGATCACTATGGGTACCCCTGAATAGCCCTGTTAAAGGTATTTGGGGGTTTTAAATGGTCCCAATAGGCGCTATTTAGCTTCTTCCAGCAAGTGGTGAAGAATAGCATTTTGCAACTCTTTTGGGGGAAAATAATTAGTCCAATCAAATTTGGGGTACATGAAAATGGGTGCAAGCATATTTTAAAGTTGCTAAAGTCAAGCATTAAAATGCGCCAAAAACGCACCTTCAGCAAACACATGCAATCAAAAATACACCTCCCCCATACTTTCAGACCCCCCCCCCCAAAGGCTATTTCGCTAGTTTTTGAATTTGTACACGCACTTTGAATTTTTTTTGCCAATTTTTTCAAAGTGCTTTTTTGGGGTGTCCTGTGTGGGTTTTTTTTGCATTTTTTATGCAGTTAGCGTCAGTGGGGGTGCAGGGTGGTTCCCACAATGTTGCACCCCAAAACCCCAATTCTGCACTTTTTTCCGCCGGGTGTTCATAGGCGAAACATTTTCGCCTATTACATTGCATTGCATTATCGCACCGCCGAAAAGACACTGAAATTGAATATGGGGATAAATGAAATCGGTGAAAATGACATAATCGGCGAAAAAGTATCGCCGAAACAGACTTTTCGCTTCTAATTGAATGTGTCTAACACAATGGTGTCCTAAGGACCACTAGCCTATTACTTGGCTATATTAATTCTATTGCGGATTGTCTGCTCTACATCAGAGCTTAGTCTTTGCTGCTTACATTCAACAGGGGTTCTGTTCACCAACTACACTTTTACTGCTTTGAAATCTGTGCCTGGGAGAGACTTTGGTGATGCAGTATAACTACCTTGTGTCTTGTTGCTGTGCTCAGTCTTACTATGGTGTATGACCTGTGACATGAAACTGTCTATCACAACCTCACCTTTGTAGCAGAGTTTGGCTGTTCCTCACCCAGTTTTAAGCCATCAGTCTGTATAGCGCCGCTGTTCACGTTGGCCACTCCCAAGACAGGGCCCCTTCGCAAAGCAATACAACTCAAATAAAAGATGTTGGCAGAAGCGATTTCACCGTGGGCGAAGCCGCGGGCAACAGCTAGTACATTATACAAATTATTGATGGCAAATACTCCCAAAGAGGAAGCTGAAGCAAGCACAGTTTTTATTTTTCCCAGTTTAGCTCATCAATGACTGGATATGGAGACAAATGAAGACTTATTGAGGGCTTCATTCCTGGAAATGTGACCCTAAAGAACAATTTAAAGGTTAATTTTAAACCTCTATGAGTGAATCCTGAAATCTACTGCACAAAGTTCAGGAACACACCCTACACACTCATATAAAATCAAACTTGAGATGGCTGTAGGGACTTGAGGCTTTTGGACACATGGGCATTGATCACACTGGTGAACCCTGACTTGATCCCATGTCATGAACAACAAGAAGGCCTGTGTGTCCACGGCTGGTGGGCAACTGAAAGACATTCCCATAACCCATGTTGGATTGAGGCTATATAGAAGGATTTGTGGAAGTGGGAGTTTTGAAGGGGTTTACCACAGATGTGCTGTTGGGAAATTACCTGGGCCATTGAATGGTTACTCTTGAATGACCACACTCCTGCAAGACAATAAATCTCTGCCCCCAGTCACTTAAACAAGATAATGGTGATTGATTCCTACTCCATGTCCCACATTGAATGAGCAAAGACCTGCATAGTGTCCATCTTAGACAAAGGCTACGGGCGTGTCCATTTTCATTGGATTGTGAATAATATACTGTCAGGGTTTCCAGACTCATTTGGATGATACTCCCATTTTTAGTGATACCTAGGAAGAGCATCCAGAGCACACTGCCATAGTGGAGAACTTTATCTGAGACACAGGGCTGGTGATCAGACTCAAAAAATGTCATGTAGGCAAACACGCATTGCAGAGGTATTATACCCAGGGCACTGGGCTGGAGAGGGGTAAGATATGGCCAAGTCATCTATTGTTTTTAGCTATTCTGAACAGGCCCTCCACCTGATGGAGTATGCTATTATGGGTACTATAAAAAAGATTTGCACACCCCAATATAGTGCATTTGACAGTACACTGGCCAACATGAGAGACAAGACATATTCCAAAACTGTGAAGATCCCCATGGTCCAAGCAACCCTTCTCCTAACTGAAAGAGGCACTGTTGCAGAGACCATTGCTGACAGCCAAGCACCTCCAGAGATGGTTCATCATCCAACTGCCTCATAAATTAAACTGGGACCATTGCTGATCCAGGGAGTGAAGATGAGCAAAACCATCCTGAAGTATGTATTTTCCAAAAGAAGAAAGGTGATCTGTGCTTTCATTGAAAAAGGTTTAACCATTTTATTTGCCCTTAAGAAGCTTCAACCATATTTACATGGGTCCATCCAGGTCAGTGGGGTCCGCGGGACTACAGTACACACTAAATCAAACACACCCCTGCCGGCGATGGGTAGTACATCCACTGACAGTAAGTGTACTACCCGGCTCCCGCAGTGCGTGAAGGGTCTCATATTGCCGAGCGGGAGGGAAGGAGCGGACGGCGTCGGGCGCAGGAGCGGGGATTCGAGTAAGTAGCTTTGTGTTCTGTGTGTCTGTGTGTTTTAGGTGTAAGGAGCACTACTACTGGGGGCACTGTATAAGGGGCACTACTAGGGCACTGCATAAGGGGCACTACTGGGGGTACTGCATAAAGGTCACTCCTGGGGGCACTGCATAGAGGGCACTACTGGGGGCACTGTATAAGGGGCACTACTACTGGGAGCACTGCATAAGGGACACTACTAAAGGGGGTATTGCATAAGGGGCACTACCACTGGGGGCATTGCATAAGGGGCACAACTACTGGGTGCACTGCATAAAGGGCACTACTAATGGGGGCACTATATAAAGGGCATTACTACTGGGGGCACTGCATAAGGGCACTTTTACAGGGGGCATTGCATAAGGGACACTACTACTGGGGGCACTGCATAAGGGGCACTACTACTGGGGGCACTGCATAAGGGACACTACTACTGGGGACATTGCATAAGAAACACTACTACACTAGGCATTGCATAAAGGGCACTACTGCTGGGGGCATTGCATAAGAGACACTACTACTGGGGGCATTAATGTGCATATGGAAAGAAAAGGAATGTTCCCAGAGTGACGAGAAATGGTGGCATGTCATGTTGACATGCCCCCTACTTTTTGGTATGCTCACACAGATGGAGGGGGGCATTTTTTATCTTGACCTGGGCACCAATACCCTAGTTACATCACTATAGGGTACCAAAACATATTTTAGCAATGGTGATAAGTGTTGACCATTTCCCCTCTAATTATCAGGACTATGTGATTCAGAGGTTGGTTATACTGGACTGGAAGTACAGCACCAGTCATCTCAAAGCTTCAACAAACACAAAATGACTCTAGGTAGTTAATCCAGGGGGTGAACACAAATGTTCCTTATCACCAAGATTAATCTCTTTTGTGGAAGAAAGGGCCTGATTCAGACCTGCTCGCAAGCATATTGCGCTCGTTAGCTGTTCGCACGAGTGAGACCTTCACTTGCTCCGGAGCTCGCAGCAAAACGGGGCGGCTGTCGATGTTGATCGACAGCTCGCCCCTTTTTTAGGTGGGTAGGGGGGGTGACTGAACAAACAGAGGCGTTCCCTAAGGACTGCCTGCCGTTTGTGGGCGTCCCTACTGACATCACTCGTGATGTCAGTAGTGGACTTCCGGCTCTATTAGAACTGGAAGTCCATTCAGCATTGCGAGTGCAGAGACCCTACCTTAGGGTCTCCTCCCAATACCGATGGTCGCGATAATCACGACTATCTCCTGCCTGCTCGCACGCGCGAGCGGACAGGAAAAAAATACTCCCCGCCCTGATTCAGAGCGTGCGCTTGCAAATAGCAAGAGGCTCTGAATCAGGCCCCATGTCCCTTATCTGCCAACTTTGGAGAGACCTGTTCAGCAAGAGTTTACACAGCACACAAACCCCTTAACCACACCAGAGAATAAGGACTACCAATCCCCACAGCTGAGGAGGATGGTTTCCCCCTGATGTCCAGCATGTAATATTAAGGAAATGGAAGGGGCATAAAATGCAGTACACAACAATTGAGGGGCTTGGAGACAGGACTAGCTGGAGGCTATAATTTCCACTGGATAAGAGGCTGTGAGAAGAGGCTTTAAAAAAATCGACGGCGCTGCCGGAAACAGGGATGTGTCGGCCCCATTTTCCGGGAGTGGCAAGGCCAGAGCCTGCATCCAAGGACACAGTTTCCTTCGTTGGGTGTTACTGGAAAATAACAGGGGAGTGGCTAGCCAGTCAAGAGCGTGTCGCGGTCAGTGACTGCGTCCAAATGTGGTTGCAATATCCGATGGTGCGACTGGGGCAGCCAATGGTGATTCTTAAAAGTACAGCGGCAGATTAGTGCTGCAGACAGTGTGTGTCTCAGTAGGAACCCCATTGGCTGCAACATTAGCATTAAGACGCAGCCGCAGCAGCGCAAAAAGACACAACGGCGGCTGCAGTAGCGTCCAGGCCCTCAAAGTTGGGACAATTTGGCAGAATCCTACATGTTTTTGGATTGTACATAGCAGCCAAATCACAAACACAGGGAGAACATACTAACGTCACACCCCCCGGCCACGCCTACAAAATGGGGTGAGCTGTCGATCAACATCGACAGCCGCCCCTTTTGTTGTGAGCCACGGAGCAAGAGATTTTCTCTCTCGCTCCGGGGCTTGTGCATGCGCAGTGCGGCCGCTCCGTGTGCGCAGAGCACACCATCGACCCGCTCGCGAGCGCTTAAGCGCTTGCGAGCGGGTCTGAATCAGGCCCCCAGTTCAGAAAGACCATCATTAAACCACAGTGGAACATCATCCCCAAATAGTCCCCTAGCAATACGTCACCACCCTGAAACGGTCACTTCCTATCAATCATGGTGTGAAGACTCTGCGTGCTCACTGCGATCGCTTCCCAATCGCAGCGGCCGATTCGCGCACGTGCACTGCGTCTTATACGCAGGCGCAGAATGCAAACATCGGCTGGCTGTGTACGCATGCAGCCTTCCGATCTAACCTGAATCAGGCCCTGAGCACGCTATGCATACATTTAGAGGATACGAGAGCGGCTGGTTCGCCAGACCTCTCGGGCTGTGAAATTATGCTTTCTGGGTGCACACCGTGCGAATACACGAAAACGATATATCGTTGGAATGTCATGGGAGAGTCGGGGGTGTGTAACCAGACTTTCAGGCAAGTTTGTAGTACATACAGTGAAGGGACAGACGGTGCGGCTATAGTGTAAGCATAAAGGTGAACAGATATTCGCATAATGTTGCCACGGCCGTCTGCATTTATGCACACTTTACGTCTGACTCAAAAACTGTCTTTAGGTGTATTGCTGCTGTATTATATAAGTGTGGGCTCAGAGCGCTCTCCCACATTCTGCATTTAGCAGAAGGAGATCATCTACCGTTGATAAATATATGTATATACTGTATACTAATACATGGCTTGCAGCAGCTGAATAGAAATAGTATAACTGCGACATGAAGTCAGTATTATAATGTGAGACGCTGCAATTGGATTGTTTCTAATGGGGGCAATGAAAGACCTGTTTTATAACCTTGTCACTTCCTTAATAGCCTTATATGCAATCATGTCTGCATTCAATTTCCTGTACATGTGTACGACAGGACGCCCCAGGGACCCGTCGCCTTCACCCCTCCGGTATCAGAACAAGCCCTTTCAGCTGCTGGACAGCAAGGAAAAAAAAGCACAGACAATATACACTGGTTTCCTAAAAGGTAATAAACTGTCCGAATTCCTGCGGTTTCCCACTGAATAAATATTGTTCATGACTTAAAGTATGTTAATATATTCTAGACAATAAAGTTAGTTATTAAAATCTAGGTTTAAGTGGAGGCAGCGATATTGTTGGCTGAGCGTATATTCTTGTGGGTGCAGGCAACCAGGGGCATACCTATGAAGAGGGCAAGCTATGCATTGCAAAAGGGCCCATGAGTCATGAGGGCCCTGTGCCAGCTGGAATGACACAAGCGAGGTCCTGGCACTCTGATCTAACCGGCACCAGTATTTTTGCTCTTCCTGGTTGCTGGCCCCTCCCCATGGACCAGTGACCATATTATTACAGAAGGATTCAGCCCCATTTCCGGAATGGCTACGTTTCCTGTCTTAAAACAGATAATAATCTAACCACATGGGGTACAATAACAAAATAAAGTAATATATACTGTATAATACACTATTTAAGTTTTAATGATTTTTAAGAAGGTATTATGCCAGTCAGATATCTGTGTTTTTGTATCAATTTATCAATCAGGACTGAATTGTTTTAAAGATATGAAATTAGTGAAGAAAGAGTTTATACAATGCATATGATAAATGGAGTCCTGTAAGGAAGACACCTAAGGCACTGTAGGTGTTTTGAGACATTTTGGAATTTATAGAACTTTCACATTTCTTCTGAATTAAATCACAAGGGTGTAATTTTGTTATTCAAAATACTACACTATATATGATGTATTTTTTTTTCCATTGCAGTTGGATCATTATCTATATTAAGGTGAATTGTAAGAACAGTGCAAGTGTAAACTCATTAATATTTTTTATATGTATTTGTTTAGAACTAGAAATACTTTGAGTGTTATTAGGCTGCATATTTTTTTTATTTTATTAAATTTGTACTGTTTCCATCCCAAAAAATAATCCAGGCAGGCTGCACAGCAGTCAGGGCAAGGGGCAGATCTGCCCCTCCTCTTCTTAAATTTTGCTGGCTCATCTCCTGTCATTGTGTTCCCCCTCTCTCCCCTCTTCTCCACCCCTCACCTTTCCCCTTCTGCTTTTCACATTCCTTATCTTGCACCTGCTTCTTTGTTCGTCGGTAGGCTTGCCAACTAGCGACAGCTTGAAGGTGGTGAGAAAGAGTCCCAATTTTTGCTGAAACAAGGTAAAGTGAAATAGGGATGGGTATCGATTGATAGGTATTGATTGATGAAAAATTGGTTCTGTTGATTTTATCTTTCAATGTATTGTATGTATTCCAATTACCTCCAGAAAATGCCACCTCCAAATTCTACACTACCAATCAAAAGTTTTTGAACACCACCATTTTTCCAGTTTTTATTGAAATTTATGCAGTTTAATGTCTCAATATACTTTGACATTAAAAAAAAACAAATAAACATTTGGAAATACAAAAAGAAATCATAGAATTATTTTGTCTAACAAAATTTAATCAAAATTTTTGACTCCTCAAAGTAGCCACTTTTTGGACATATAACCGCCGAACACACCCGTGGCATTCTTTGCAAAATGGAAATCAAATATTGTTAGGTAAGTTCTTCCCAACACCAAGGCAGAAGTTCCCAATAATGTGTTGCACTTGTAGGTTGCTTTGCTTTCACCTTCCTGCCCAGTTCATCCCAAAACCAGCTCAACATGGTTTAAGTCCAGAAACAGCGCTGCCATTGCATGATTTAAAATCTACCATTTTGTTCTTTTCCTCCAAGGTTCTGTAGTTCTGACATAGCCTGGAGATATGTTTTGCATCATTATCTTGATGTAGTATGAACTCTTGACCAACTAGGCATAGACCAGAGGATATTGAATAGCTGCAGAATGCTGTGGTGGCCCTTTTAATTCAGGGCAGTGATGGATTTCCTATTAGGCATGAAAGAACATTCCTAGGGCCATTATGTGCTGGGGCGACAGCCAGGGGTGGGCTGGGCCGTTCGCCTATACATGACTAGTGTGGGCACTGCCACATCATTTAAAAACTCTTCATAAAGGAAACCCTTCTCCATCTGTCGGCAGTCAGCCCCCATACCAGAACAGAAGGACCACCCCTTGGTTCCGTCAGGCATTGTTTAGGGGGGACACAGTGCACACTGTTTTCGTGAAGATGCAATTATGACATCATTACATCACATTGCGCAGTGCAAAGAGGAGCCAGGCCAGCCATCTGACATGAGGAGAGCCAGGCCAGCCATCTGACAGGAGGAGAGCCAGGCCAGCCATCTGACAGGAGGAGAGCCAGGCCAGCCATCTGACAGGAGGAGAGCCAGTCCAGCCATCTGACAGGAGGAGAGCCAGGCCAGCCATCTGACAGGAGGAGAGCCAGGCCAGCCATCTGACAGGAGGAGAGCCAGGCCAGCCATCTGACAGGAGGAGAGCCAGTCCAGCCATCTGACAGGAGGAGAGCCAGGCCAGCCATCTGACAGGAGGAGAGCCAGGCCAGCCATCTGACAGGAGGAGAGCCAGGCCAGCCATCTGACAGGAGGAGAGCCAGGCCAGCCATCTGACAGGAGGTCAGACATTGACAGGCCAGCCTGACAGGCCAGCCATCTGACATGAGGAGAGCCAGAACAGCCATCTGACATGAGGAGAGCCAGGCCAGCCATCTGACATGAGGAGAGCCAGGCCAACCGTCTGACATGAAGAGAGCCAGGCCAGCCATCTGACATGAGGAGAGCCAGGCCAGCTGTCTGACATGAGGCAAGCCAGGCCAGCCATCTCACATGCTGACAGCCAGGCCAGCCATCTGACATCACGAGAGCCAGAACAGCCATGTGGAGGATGACGTCAATGAACATCAGGACTGCGCAGAAGGGGAGAAAAAGAATAGCAGGTAAATGTGCTAGAGCTGTGAGGGGATCATTATGAGCTGTGAGGGGGTATATGAGGATGGCAGCGATAGCTGTGAGGGGGTGAGATCTGTGAGGAGGACAGAGGAGGACAAGGCTTGGTTTATTATTATCTTATACTGGCAAACACTGGGGAAGGGGGCAATAATGTTGTGTATAAGGGCAATCTGGCCTCTAAATCCACTCCTGTCCACTCTGTGCAAGTGGCCCTCTAGGGTTCCAGCAAAAAAGCCCCATCACGCTTAAGTACTAATACGACTCTTGACACTCCAAATATGGTACATGGTGACCTCTTTATAGATAAGGCAAGCTACAAGGTCTGCAGATAATTCTCTGACCTTAAAAGGAGCCAAGTATCTAAGAAGCCTTTTTCTCAAGAAGTCAAACTTTGCAAGCCATGGGTCTGGCCCAAGACTACAAGATTGCTCCCAAAACGAAAGAGGAAGCTTCATACATGTACAACTATAGCAAATGCTCTTCCCACATGGAGGCAGATTACTACAGACAGGTGGCTCCTAAAAATAATCTCCAGTGGACTGAGCCTTCGCCTGATGAAGTTCCCATACCAAAGATTTCCTTGTTCATTGAATTGCAGCTCTTTGCTAAACATTGTCTTGTCTCTAGCTTGGGAGATGGAGTAGCCGACCCAATCTCCAAAGACTGGATGAGCCATCTGTTACCCGTAGAAAAGATATATAGATAAATAGACCATTGCTAAACATGAAGGCACTGAAAACGCACATAAAAAGGTAAAGGTTCAGGTTGGAAGGGCTGGTAAACCTACTTTCCTTTTGTCCAAAAAATGGTTTTGTCTCAAAATAGATGTACATTAAAAAAGGGTTTCCAAGCAGTCTCAATCCATCCCAACCACATGTGTCTCATCCCAACCACAGGTGTCTCTTGTACTTCTATTGAAGAGACCATCTGTTTAAGTGGGTGGTGATGGTGTTCAGCCTCTCAATGGCATCTTATACTTTTACATGTGCAATGAAAGATGTGTTGACTCAACTTCTGCAAAATGGAGTCAACTGCATAATTTATTTCAATGACATGTTCCTCACACAAGCAAATTGAGACATATTAATCAGTCACCGATGCATGACTCTATCTATCCTGACCAAAGGTAGCTTCTCCATAAATGATTGATTCTGATTCCCTCACAAAGCAAAGTTTTTGTAATTTATAATAGATATGCCTTATTTCTCCCTCAAGGTCCCCCCAGAGAAGGGTTCATAAGTATGTAGCTCAAATTGTCCAACATCCATATTTAAGTGACCTATCCAGTCATAGAGAAGATGAAGGTTTTATACCCAAGATTCCTTCATGTCCCTGACCTCTGCTCAAAACCTATACAAAGAGTTGCTCTGCAACTATTACAGATGGTCATAAAAGGTAACTCTGACTCTTCAAGTCCAACAAGAGTTTACCAATTGGTCCACTTTGGCTCCAACTCTTCCCAGAGGGGAGTCTTCTAGACTCCCCTCTGGTAATAATATTTCCTCAGATGCATCTACAGTATGAGAGGTTGGGGAGCATTTACTCAAAACCAAGTAGTAAGAGGCAAATGGTCCATACAGGAATAGAAGTCTTGAATCAATATGCTGGGTTTGAGGGCAGCCAAATTGGCCCTCAAAGCACTGGTTCCCAATCACCTTTGGGGCATTGGAGTTCAGATTTGTTTGGACAGCAGAGCTGTGGTATCTTACATAAAAAGGATGAGAGACACTTGTACTCATCCTCTATGCATAGAAGCTCTAGAAAGTTGGGAGTGGGCTACTCAAAACGGTATTCACAAAACAACATTAAACATATAAGGAGAATAGAATGAACTTGCCAATTCTCTCACCAACATATACTATAATCTGGGCAGGGTGGCCTTGAAGAAATAAAAATAAGTAAATAGGTGAAGGCTTCAGGTACCTGGAATAGATCTTTTTACAACCACTTCCAATGCTCAGATTTCCACCTTTCGTGTCCAGAGTGTGGACACATAAAGCATAAAAGATGGACATTACTTTTTCCAGGGTCAGACCTTGTTCTCCAGTACAGTTTGTCTTTCCCCCACCTGCACTTTTGCTGAAGAGACTACACAAAATTTAAGCATACCAGGTACCCCAGTTCATTTTTGTTTATCCTTTCTGACCATCCAGGATATGGTTCCTGATAGAGATGTGCAGTTCGGTTCTCCAGAAATCTAAATCCACCTTAATATCATGAATCCGGGTAAATCTGAGTCGCAGTTCTGATCTTTTCATGGTTCGGAATTCGGGCTTTAAATCCAAATTTTGGGTTTTGGATTGCATAAATTACATGATTTTAGTTGTTTTTAAAAACTTTTTATCTATTTTTTCTTTTTTTGAAATCCAGATCTAAAACATGAAGATGAATCCAGATAAAATAAAACCAAAACACGGGGGTCAACACATCTCTAGTTCCTGATAATCAGTCAGTTGCACAAATGGGCCAAAATTCCTTTAGCAAATTTCTCGATCAATAGTTGCTTTATAAACAGACAATGGGGCTGATTCAGCATTGCACACAATCGGCAATCTGCGCGTGTGCAGGACCCATTCTGCGAGTGTGCAGAATAGGTCCTGCATAATCGGACGCAGCCCCTTCGATGCCTCTGCCTGAATAACAGGCAGAGACATTTAAGACAGTTGTGCGGGGTCGGGCGGTGTTCCCGGAAATGGGGGCGTATCCATCCCGTTTACAGGAGTGGCAAGGCCAGGGACTGCGGCGACGGATGCAGTTTCCTGGCCTTGCAAGCATGGCCAGCCAGAGTAAGCTGAGGCTTACTCACCTGGCTGGTGTCCCAGCACCATCCACCATCCACCAAGAGGTCCTTATGATAGAATGGCTGCTGACAACATGAGTATACTGACGCGTTTCACTGCATCAACTTTCAGCTTTTTCAAAGATATAACATTAGATCCAGTTTGTTTAGATTCAAAAAATCCTGTTTATTAACCTTATACTGAGGAGAATTTATCCAACACATTTTTATGCAGAGCTTTCTGGATGGCAAAAGAAAAACTATAGGGAGGGGGGAAAAAAGTTTTTGATTGCTGTTCTTGCCTATATTTTTCCCATACATCATGTACTTTGAATAAATATAAAGAACTACAGTATGCTAATATAAAAAATACCACATTCCCCTCACCCCCCAACAAAGAAATATAAAATTCAATTGAACAGACTATGAAATAGAAAGTTGATTCCATGACAACATGAAAATTGGTGGCTGAGACACAAACACAACCAGATATGGAATTTTTAAGATTAGTTTTATTTCAGTTACATAAGTAAATATGCACAAGCTGTTAAAAATTTCCAGGCACCAGCTAATGTATAGTACTATAGACCCACTCGAGGCTAAGTGGAAATTATACTTAGAATTGGTGTAAAGTGTCCCAAAGAAAGCAACACTTGTTAGCTATACTTCAGAGCAATAAACCACTTTAGTGATCATTTTTACTCATCGTCTATAATAAGCAATGTGAGCGCAACTTCCTTCCTCCGAGCCATCATTCCATTCAATGCAACCTGACAGCAAATTATGCCGTCACCCATTAAACTGACAGGTTCCTCAATTTCCTCCTCCAACTGGAGTGACACTTGTTTTATGAGGTTTATTTTGAGACCTGCAAATAAAGCCTTCGCAAATTATACCATGTAAATGCTTTACATGATCTAATTTCCTGCCATTGTGCATAGGTGTAATCAACAATGATGGTTTTACCTTTAGAAAGCTGATACGTTTCACTGTTTGACTATTTAGAAGAAGAGAGGCCCACAAGGAAATATCCCTGAAAAGTTCTGAAATTTAGAGTTGGAATTAATCTGACAAGCGTTCGCTTCATAAAAAAACAGATTCCGTACTGTACCGGGTGGAATGAAAGGTGAGACAGAGAGTAGTGTACATTGGCTGGCCAACAAACATATATAACAAGCACCAGATGAACTCCTTTCAAACAGTTCCTTGAAATTTTTGAAGCCTAACCCCGACGCCAGCACTAAGAAAAGTTCAGTGGTTATATAATATTTTATACCCATGATGACAAACGCCAATATGGATAAAGTTTGGTCCGTTCTGGCAGGAAATGATAATGTGGATAAAAGCGGCATAGCACAAGTTTTCTCCTTGATCTGTAGTCATATAAAAAATAGAATAGAAGAAACACATTTAAATCTGTAGGCCAGGGGAAAATGCAAGAATTTTGCTGGAGAAGATATTCCAGCCTTGCCTTATGGCAGACAGAAAATTTCTACATAGATGGGAGGCAACAAATTCAACGAATTTTGGATTTCTTGCAATTTAATTTTCCAGAGACTAAAAAAAAAAAGGTTCAAGAAAGATTTTAGAAGAATGTAGAGAACCAGTGGCCTGATTGAGAGATGGACGCAATGTCACAATCGCTCGCAGTGGAGCGTTTTTTTTGCTACTGCGCATTCGCCAAAGGCGCAATGCACTTGTCTAGCGAGCGGCTGGTCATGGTGGTTGCAGAGAGGATTTATTCGCAAAGTGAATGACAGGGAGTCAGCAATTTGTAAAGGTAACGTGGGGGGCAGACCGTTTTTCTGCCCGTGCCCTAGCGAGCCTCTGCGAATTTGTGAGCAGCTGGGGAGGCCCCAGCGTCTTAGTTGAGTTGCTCATTCTGAGACAGCATAGGCTTGCTTAGGGGTTCCGTGTGCGACCGATGTTTCCAGTGTTTTCGCTTTTGTACGTGATGTGAGTCGCTGGAGGTGGGCGTCTGTGCACAAGATGGCAGCTGAGTCATTAGGGGTTGCAGCAGAAAACAGGCATTGTGTGTATCCCTGAGTCAAACCCCAGGAGAGGTGCAGACATTTCTCATTTGAGGGTCAGATTGAAATATCTCATACTTAAATGTATAATATTTGCCATTACAGTGTACAGTAGCAAAACATAATACCTTACTACCACTGACATTTACCCAGATAAACAACAATTTAAAGAAGAAAATATAAGTCAACAAGAAGGAGAGAGTTAGACTTTGTCTGCATGTACTGTAGGTTCTCTATAGATATAGTGAAGGTATTGGCACCATACATGCCTACTCTCCCGGGAATCGCTGGAGGCTCACGGTGTTTCGGGTAACCCCCTGCACCCCCGGAAGAGTAGGCATATCTCCCGCATTCCGCCCACTTCCTAGTGAAGTGGGCAGGACGGGGAGATTTTACCTGGAATTTTCGGGTCCGTAGGGAAGGGGCGGGGCTAAATGGCGCAAATCACATCATTTAGTCCCGCCCCGTCCTCACGGACACGCAAATCGCGGATTTTTCCTGTAAAGGGCGGGGCCTAATGCTGTCTATCATCTGGCCCCACCCCCCGAGGAGGAGAGGAGCAGGTCGCTCGGGGGGTGGGGCCAGATGATAGACAGCATTAGTAAGGTAGTGGAGGATAGACAGCATTAGTAAGGTAGTGGAGGCCGCTCCATAAGGTAGGACGGCCCTGATTCAGAGCGAGCCCTCTGTCAGAGCGTCCAGCTCTGAATCAGGGCCTATATCCCATGACACATGCCGAGTATTGAGTTGCCTCCTTATATGAAAATTTATATTTTGGGGGTTAGTGGTGCTTTACAATGTATATGAAACCATAAATCAATATATCCTTATTTATTGTTTCAATGAAAAATATCTTATGTGTATATTTTATAAATGTATCAACCATAACACTGATTATACCGTAAGCTACAGTATATCCTTTCAGCTATCGCCAGTACGAACACATATTTCTCCAGCGACTGTAATTAATGAAGTTATCCTAGCAGACTATGTATAGTAGAAATATGCGCAGCCAGAATTATTTTAAGTATGTTGAAAATGTTGCAACTTGTTTAGACAACAATAGGTGTTTATATGCTGTGATATATTATCCCACTCGTAAAATGTATTCTAGGCTCTATCCTTTTGTTATCTCTCGTCTCCTAGCAGGTGGACATGTCCCTTTCAGAGTGAGAAGTATCCTGCTGTTTTCTGATGTAATATAAGACCTTTGCTGGTAAACGTAGACATGGGGGGTATTTATACAAGTCAAGTAAAAGACGCTTAAGGAAATGTAGCTCACAAAACACAATGTTCTCGTCCCACGTATGTTACTGGCGTCTTTTGTTATTTTTTGAAGCACAGAAACACATTCTGCTGAATAAGTCCATGGCTTGTAGGGTTTAATGGTCTTTGGTTCTTCATCCAAAGTCCAAAGTAACTAAACAGCCAATCAGATCCCACTTTCAGTACATTTTACACATTTATAGTGGACCCATCGCCAGCACACTGAAGTAGTTAAGATAAACAAATACCAGGGCAATGTGTGCACTTGATCTCTCTTGGGGGCCCATTGATCAATCATCGCTTTTGCAATGAGATCAGGGCATGCCAGTAATGCCCATGATCGTCGCATTGTGAAAAGCGATCCTTTCTGCCAGATGTATCATCTGGGACATGCAGGGACACGGGCACCAAAAGAAGCTCATCCCTGTGATGTCTCCGGAGAGCTGCCGGACCTCCTGGACCTCCTTAGCAAAGGAAGGTGTGGAGCCCCAGGTACTAACAACCTGTGACTGTGGGTCCCCATACTAGTGTATGGGGATGGGTACGCATGAAATATAAGCAAGGTAAGCATGAGATATAAGCCCGATACATCATTCCTTCAAAAGTAGGAGAGAAATAATTTTTTCACCAAACTTATGGAATGATGAATTGACCCCTAAGTGAGGCACAGCCTAATCAGCCCAACTGCATCCATCTTGCACATTTGCACCCCTGCGGACACCGCCATCAATGTGGATCTCCGTAAAATCAGATTAGTACAAAAGATAGGCATGTGCTGAGCATTTGCACTACTGATCTGCTATTCTGCATGGTTGGAAGCTACAAGGGGCTGAAATCTGTGTTTGGACCCATAAACCCTCATTGAGCTTTTGAAATTAGTGTCACTACACATTAAATAATTCCATGAGCTTTTCTTCAGAGAACGAATACAACATTCTTTTGTGTAACTTCATAACTCTCAGAACTCGAACACAGTTATATAATATATTACTTAATTCAACGCTTACTGTGCAGAACATGTGGGCGCCTCCTGTTGGGGAGTTCCTTGAATTGCAGTGGATGCCGTCAGGGTAAATCATTTTTTGATGTAATCGCTTGATCGTTCAACCATTTTGGGGTATAAATATTGGAGAACTTTGCTTGTTAATCCACTAAACCATGATAGTGTTTATATAAAGTCAATTTAGGGTGTCTTTTATAGCAGGGAAATGTCAGCTGCCTGGCAGACTCCTGCAAGTGACCGCAAGTTCTTTCCTCAGGCCTAGGAATTTGTGGATGGAAAAGATTAGGAGTAAACTGAGTATGACTTGCTGGCTTTTGTGGAATGTGTTGACAACCCAATAACTGTGCCAGTCTTCCCTATTCATCCAAAGTGCTCTAAACCTGCAAGTTTCCAACTTAAAACTCATGTGTTTCTACTTCCCTAGTTCTCTTTTCCATCTACACCAGGCTTGTCCATTGGCCGAAAATGTCCATTTTTATCTTCCTAATCCAGGTACATTAGCAGCTCAGCAGGACGCACAGACGTCCCTCATTAACGAATAAAGAGGGCATTTGGCGGAATTTAATTCCCATGGCCATTTGCGTCTGTAAACAACTAGGCCATGGGCAAAACATGGGGGCCCATGTTAATGGGCTTGGTGGTGAGTGTTAAATTGGTCTGAAGGCCCTGCACTGTACTTCTAAAGCTGGGCATAAAAGTCCATATAAAATGCCTGTCAGACTGTCTGCCGGCAGCGGCTGGGTATACACTGCCCGATACGGCCGACAGTTTACCTCATAAATATCGCATCGGTCGGGCATGCTGGACAATCTGGCAAGCCTGACTGAGCAATATTTAAGTCTTGGGCGCCCTCACACACGCTACAATTATAGGGGCGATCCGCGGACATCGGGCGGATCGCCCCGATAATTGTAGTGTGTATGGCCAGCATTAGAATGCAATGGAGAATGTGAATTTGAATGTGCAGTGTAGCACGGTTTGGGCTTTAAATTCCAGAGCAGACAGCAGATAGGCATAAATACCAAAAAAATTGCAATAGAGCAAGACAAAGGCTTGTTAAGCCTCTGCACTGGGCTACTGTATAAACACAGAAAATGTCCTTGACAAAGCTGCAAGAATGCATGAGGTCGTAGTCAGGGCCAGATTAATAATGGGGCGGATGGAGCTACAGTTATATAAAATAATAATTTTATTTTACATATTTAGGGAGACATTGGGGCTGAGAGAATAGGGGTGTACACGCCCACATGGCATTGGCCACACCCACACAGCAATGGTCACACCTTTCTGCTTTTCATAATAGGCCCTTGATCATTTTCAGCTCCAGGCCCATGTAGCCCTCAATCCGGCCCTGGTCGTAGTCCAAATTATTATATTTATCACTATGATGTAAAGGTGCGTACACACTAGATTATTTTTAAAACGATATCGCCTGATAAGAACACATTATGATGACAATTTTGTTTAATCGCCTAGTGTGTACACACTAGATAGTTAACGATGCACACTCCCGCCGGTCGTTAACGATATCCCCAGTCGTCTGTATTTGCAGCACAATCTGAGGATATTGTTAGTGATGCCACATGGCCCTGCGACCTGCTACCCCCGCTGTTGTTCGTTGTTGTCAGCATTGGCAAGTGTATATGCACTTACCGATGCCGGCACCCCCGCCGATATATCGCTGGGTGTACTACACACATCGTATAGTGTGTACCCAGCTTTACAGTGCTTTTGTCTCTTGCTGGCTCCCTGGTTCAGGTAACAGGGGAGGATGAATCCCCTCAGGTAAAATATGTGAGATAGTGGGGAGTTGTCTAGAAGAGGGCGTCACATTTAAAAAGCACCAAATAATCCATCATACTGTAGCATAAAAACATATAAACCGTTTAGAAAGAATATCATCTTCTGTATCAATAGTTTAGTAAGGTTTGTCGATCAGCGTTGCATGTTTTAGCTGTTGCTTGTATTTTATTTTGTTTGTCTGAGGTGTTGATTTTCACCTTGGGATGTAATCAAAGTGAGGTCATTGTGTAAAGGGACCAGTGATCTCATGTTTCAATTAAAATTCCTGTCTCCAGCTGCAAGTTGTGAAACTGAGTACCGAGGTCTGAAGTTATACTTAGAAATTCAACATGTAGCATCAAACACTTTGTCCCTTTTAGAAATAAGATGATTATTAACCTTTATTTAGGTACAGTATGTATCAAACCTTATAAAGAGCTGAGAAGTGTTGTTTTATAGAATGTACTTGATAAGTGACAGCTATAAGCTGATTGGTTGCTATGGGTAATCTTCACTGGACTACTTCTCCCCTGGTTTGCTAAATTTCCCCTTTTGCGCCTCCTTATGGCTGCAGAGGGAAGAAGAGCGAGAGGGGTAATGTGTGTAGTGGAGCACCGAGTGACATTGGTGTGGGCATCGGATAGGGCTTCCTGGTTATAGTGCAAGTGTACATAGAGTGTTTGGAGGTGTGAAGGGAGGCACTGCGCTGTGCTCTCAGTCTACTCAAGTTTGGAGCTGAGCATAAAGAGAGAGTTTGCACAGTAACTGTTTGTAAGGGTGGGCAGTAGATGTAGTGCTGCTCATTTACAATGCAAGTACTGCCTATTCATGACATTAAGGGGTATATTTACTAAAGTGCAGGTTTTTAGAAGCGTTGTCCCTTGCAGCCAATCAGATTCTAGCTATTATCTTCTAGAAGGTGCTAGATAAATGAGAAGTAGAATCTGATGAGTTGCTATGGGCAACATCTTCTCTTCTAAAAACCCGTACCTAGTCAATATACCCCTAAGATACCAAAAGGAGAAGGGATTATGGGCTCTATTTATCAACATTATTTTTACAAAAATAATGTGAAAAAGGGTGTTTTCACACCCTTTTTTACATTATTTTAGTATCACCTATAGTTATTACAGGGCAATTGGAGTAGAATTCGTAAAATTCTACTCCAACCCCTAAGTATCACTTATTTTTAGTAAAGCAGATCACATTTCCCATAATTGTAATGGGAAATGTGATCCGAGCAGAGTTACTAAAAATAAAATGTGAAAAAATACCGGGGAAAGCCCTGTGATAATAACGCCACCTGGAGGTGGCGTTATCCAGGGTTTCCCCCGGTTACCGGACTCCTGGCCGGCTCTAACAGGGAGAGCAGAGCCGGGAGTCGGTCCCAGTAATCAGCTGTGTGGTCTAAACAGACCGCAAGCTGATTACTGTAAAAAAAAGAAAAAAAAAATAGTAAAAAAAAAAATGTACTTACTTGACTCCAGGGACCGGTGATCGGGCCTCCGGTGATGACTCCCCTCCGGTCAGCTGGTCTCCCACAGTGCACTGCTGCCCGGTCATCAGGTGATCGGGCCCCAGTGCAGTATGGGAGATCACCTGACCGGAGGAATGGAGAACATCACCGGAGGCCCGGAGCATGCAGGTAAGTGCTATTAAGGGAGAGGGGGGTCACGAGGTTGAAGGGGGGTCATGGGGGGGTCCATGATTGCGGAGGTGGGGCGTAGCGACGGGGGCGGGGCTTAGCGTGGGGGGGTAGCAGCGGCGACTGGACGGCGCATGCGCGGGCACTTAATCACGCAATGCGAATTCACTCGGTAATATCACACTACAATACGCATTCAATATGCGGATTGTAGTAAATAGAGCCCAAAGTGAGCAGCAGAACAGAAGCTGAGATAAGTTGCGGTAGGCTACCACTAGGGGATGGGAGTGACTGAAGCATGATGACTTTGTGCAGGTCACGTTGGTAGTTAAGCAGTAATCCTCTATCCCTGTTAAGTTCCATATAAGACAGTTATCGATGCACAGTATGTCCCATGTACTGTGCTAGAGGCAGAAAAAGGTTAGAGCGCCCCCTTGCACTAACATGGCACTTCACTGAGTCTCTACCTGAAAATACCCCCCCTTCCCTGGGAGATCAGGATAGTCCAAGAGGCAAGTGCAGGAGGCACATATTTATTTATTTATTCACATCAGCAGCTTCCTCATTGTGAGGACCTGATTAACGCAGAAGTAGTCAGAGACGGATAATGTGAATATCGTCATCGCACACCCACATTTGTCCCCCCACCGGGAGATTCCAGAACGGAGGAGGTGCAATGACAAAATTCCGGCATGTATTCCGTGCAGATGCCATTATCTAGGCCTGGCAGGTTTCCCAATAGGGATGGCCATCAGAAACCAATGGTTGGTAACCTCTGATGGTCCTGACTTGGTGGGAATTGTTTTTCCGTTCGATTCTGGGATTGCATCGGTTGCCACCACCACTTGCTTGGAGCCAATTCACCTGTGGACACCCGAAAGCGGCGTTCGCAGAGCAGTTCTTTTGCGCATTCGCAAATTTTTGGGTTTGACCGCGCATACCTACTAAATAACCATGGGTGGCTAAACCATCAAATGGTTACCTTGCAAATGGCTACAATGTTAGGATATGCTGACATTGGGCCTGATTCAGACCCGGTCGCCAAAGCTGTGCGCTCTCAACCGGGTCGATGGTGGCCCAGTGCGCATGCGCACGACGGAGCCGGCTCCGTCGTGCACATGCGCGAGACCCGGATAGCAACGGGCACTACGTTGCTCTGGGTCTCGCAACAAAGGGGGCGAGCTGTCGATGTTGAGTGACAGCTCGCCCCATTTGGTGGGCGGTCCGGGGGAGTGGCTGCCCAAACGGAGGCGTTCCCATGTGAACGCCTCCGTTTGGGGGAGGCCCCACTGATATCACGAGTGATGTCAGTGGGAGAGATTTCGGCTCTGTTAGAGCCGAAATCTCTCTGGGGCTTGCGGCAATGAGACCCTACCACAAGGGTCTCGTCGCAAGCCCGACGGTCGCAATGGTCTTGACCATCGCGACCATCTTCCTGGCCACTCGCTATAGCTGTGGGTGGTCACCCACAGCTATGGGAGCGGCCAGGAGGCCGTTCTAAAAAAAAAAAAAAAGACCGGCCCTGATTCAGAGCGAGCGCTCTGTCAGAGCGTCCGGCTCTGAATCAGGGCCACTATTCGATAGCCATCTTGCAATAACCATCCCTAATTTCCGATTCTTGTTAATGTCCCATACTGCTCTGCATCAAACAAATGTGCATTTTCCAATTGGTTCAATGTATTTTGGAGTCTCTCTAGCAGTTGACAATGCCCAGTAAGTATAACTATGTTTCAAAGCTTTGGATACCATCCAATATGAAATGTTTTGGCTTGATGGAGTTTCCTGTAATGAGCAGCATCTTCGTGAAAGTAACAGTAATATAATAGTTGTGCAATATGTTGCATGGCACCTAAAATATGTTTAACATGTATAATAAAACACCAAACTGTCAATGATACAGTTGTGCCGTATAATATGATGCTATCTGCTACATAAAACACTGCATAGTGTCACGCCTGACTTACAGCTTCGGTAGTTTTTAATGAAAACAAGGTGATTGGCGTTTTGCCACCAATTGTAGATCTCCGATATGTTACCTCTTATGACCTGATGACAGCCTCAACTGTGTATATTGAAATATTAATAGTATATACATTATGTGGAATGGAAACTTTCTATTCTTCCTTTAAAAGTGTACCTGGAAGTTTTAAAAACATTAATATTAATAGTATATAGTACAAGCTAATTGTAATGTAAAGCTACATATATCATAAATAGAAAACAAACACTCAAATCACTATATATATTTCTGGCGATTTCCCAGTTGCTGGAGGCCTTTTCATGAATTGGTTTGGGTACATATGGAGCCCCGGTTAAGTGTTTTGTTTTCACTTTGGATTCTGGTGACACTTGGGATATGATGTAATAATTGGCTGTCTTGAGAAAGGTCCCTGTGACTGAAACGTCAAACATTCATGTGAATTTTATATATAAAACTATTTTCAACTTGATCTGGTGAGTGTGTGAGAGCCCTCTCTTTATTGACTTTATATTTCTGAACCCAAATTTTGGACTGTACAGTTTGGTGCACCCTTACCGCTGTCTATATTTGGGATGAGAGTGCAGATGATTTTTGGACTATATGCATAATGGTGTCTGGTGCCCTCCGAATTACCCCTACTGTATGGAGCCGGGGAAGATGTAAAAAGGATTAAGGCGGCACTTTGGACAACTTATACAGTATAAGTTTAGTAACAACGTTTCATAACAAATAGAAGATCTGAAACGTTGATACTAGACACAGGTGTCTGTATTTTTTGTAGGTGAGAGAGGGAGAGAGAGAGAGAAAGAAAAAGGACCTGATTCAGACCCACCCGCTAGATGCGATCACTCGCCCCCTGCATATGCAAATTTCGGCTAAGTGACGGCATGGCAGGTGCTCGCTCGGAAAGGCATAAGCACGCCCACTTTGTTTTGGCAAGCGATCACTTTGTCTCTATAGATGCTCTTTAGCTTATGTGGAGATGACCACTAGTGCACGTCATCTCCAGGAAGTGTATTAAAACATTGGTACATCGAGGAAAATCGGAAGCGATCGCAGCGCTTGTGGTTGCCTTACCCTTCCGCAAGCACTGCGAGGACTTCAGTGTAAAAAACAGGCATGTGATGTGTACTATGACGCTGTCTGTTAATTATGCACGCCTTAGAAACGGCATTGAAACACTCAGGCACGCCTGCGTTCGCACCTCCACTCCCCCGTTATTACAGTCCTGCCCGTTACCACCCACAAACAGCCTCTCCTGTCACTCATTACACTGGGCTGTCTTTCCTGGGTGAGCAAGCGGATTCCGATCGCTCTGAGTAGTTCGCGTACGCGCAAAACGAAGCGTACGCATGCGTGGTCCCTTACCATCGGCCGCGAACGAGCGAGCGGCCGCTTGCGAGCGGCTCTGAATGAGCTCCCAAGTCTGGTGCAGCACTTGTGAAGCACAATAATGAATGCACAGCAGTCACTGTAAGAAAACTCAACGTTTCAATCTATTGTCAGACTGTCATCAGGATAAAATCTGACACCAGATTGAAACGTTGGGTTTACTTACAGTGACTGCTGTGCATTCATTATTGTGCTGTACCAGACGTTCTCTCTATGCTACTATGATGTGAGGTCACTGGGACAAGATATATTCATTGCATGGAGTAAATATGATGGTTTGTTATAAAGTCAATGGTTATGGATACATAATAGAGTCTTCAAAATATTGCTTCTCTGAACTCTTTGGCGGTTCAAACCTTCTCTCTTCTTTGGGTCAGTGGGATGGATGAAAGGAGGACCCCTTCACTTGTAGGTTCATCGACACACAGTCATGAAGTTGTGGCCCCTCTAGGGTAAGATGGTAACGACTTGTTGTCACACTCCACTACAGGGTGCAAGCTCTCGACAGCAGTAGCTTCTAGCTGTGGTTACTCTTGTGCAAACACCCAACCACTGCTAGGAGGTACTGAGCTTGCACCTAGATGTTCTCCTGATGATGGGTCTGAGATACAAGCATGTGTACTGGACATACAACTAGCGTGTCTAGGCTAAGCATGTCTAGTATGTACAGTTTGTTACCAAATATGTCCGGGTGTGAATTGGAGGGGGACATCACATGCTGGGATCTTATTGGTATACTGAGATGTTTCCTTTCTTTTAATGTTAGTCTGAACATCTGTATATTGTAGACAGGCCGCTAAGCCTTGGTTAGGGTTGAATGAAAGAATGATCTGTGAAGTAAATAAGTAGAGCCTAGTCAGTAGGCATCAACCCAGATCCTGTGACTGCTAGTGAGTGCAGCATGGGCAGCGCCAATGACTAAAATGACTGAACACCGGTCATCTAAAAATAATGTCTGTCCACATATAATTGGGATGCAGTGGCATGTGATGGTGATCCATTCTGTATCGCAACACCGCCTTTGTGTGTACATCTGTGTAACGCATGAGTTTTAATGGAGTTTTGCGCACACACAGTATCAACAAATCACTCATCCCCATGAACACCGGCATTGCCCGGGGCTCCGAGTCATGCCCACAGCCTAATGTACAGAGCAGGCAGGTGACATAATGATCCCAGAGAGATATTTCCCAAAATCTAAAATTGCGCAATGATACAGAAACTGGTGCAGTAGATTTTATTTCAAGACAACCACCCCAATTAGGAATTATAATCTCCGTTAGTGAATTGTGGAATTCCCAACTGACAGATCTGAGATAGTATCCATGAGCAATGAAATGATAGCTCTTATAGGAGCCGGAGGAGGGGAGACACTATAATCTGTGACAACTGCTGGACCCCCCAAGTCACATGTTAGCTTTTTAGAAAGGTAGATCTGAGTAACATCAGCATAGAGATGATAATGGAGATCAAAAGAGCTGATGAGTTCACCTAGGGAGGACGTATAGAGGGAGAATAGGAGAGGTCCAAGAACAGAAACTTGGGGAACACCTACTGTAAGAGGATGAGGGGGGGGAGAGGAGTCATGAGAGGAGACAGAGAAGGATTGGTCAGAGAGGTAGAAGGACAGCCATGAGAGGGCAGTGTCATGTAGACCAAGGGAGTGAAGGATTTGCAGCAGGAGGGGGTGGTCAACAGTGTCGGAAGCAGCAGAGAGGTCAAGGAGAATGAGCAGAGAGTAGTGGCCATTGGATTTGGCAGCAAGGAGGTCATTGCTGAGTTTCGTGAGGGCAGTTTCAGTGGAGTGGAGAGAACAGAAGCCAGACTGAAATGGGTCAAGGAGGGAGTTGGAGGAAAGTAGGGTGGTAAGGCGGTTGTAAACAATATGCTCAAGGAGTTTGGAGGCAAAAAGGAGGAGAGAGATGGGATGGTAGTTGGCGAGAGTGTTAGGATTAAGGGTAGTTTTTTTAAGAATGGGGGAGACAAGGGCATGTTTGAATGCAGAAGAGCCAGTGCCAGATGAAAGGAAGAGATTGAGGAGGTGGGCAAGATGGGAATAGGCACAAGGAGAGTGGTAGCGGAGGAGACGTGAAGTATAGGGTTAAGGGGGAGGTGGAAGGGGAGGAGGACATGGTGAGTAGTTTGTAGTCTGTCCCTTTCTGCAATCAATACAGTGTCACATGTTCTCACCGCATTGCTTGGCACTGATGCCGATGTGATCTGGGTGCAGGGGAGATGGGCTTTAGTCTCCGAGACCAATATCAACAGCACTCCCTGGAACCACTATAGTTATGGCTCTCAGTGCTCTGCACACTGCACTGGGAGCCCTTATTCACTGCAATGCCAGCAATAATAACTACATACAGGTCACAGGGGAAACAAGCTGAGAGATGTGTATGGGTCAAGATGGAAAACAGATCAGGTTGTAAATTTCAGCAGAATGTTGGTTCTGATCCACAGCAGGACATTACTTCTCTCTGCTGAAACTTTGTATCCTAAAGTATTTGGCAGCCCCGCTCGCTGTGTCTGTGAAACATGACCTGCACACTGCATCTTCCTATAGTAGTTCTGTCTGGGTGAACATCTGTTTCTTCTCCCAGCTGTTGAAGCGCTTCCTTGTGTGATGTTGTCCTCATGACCATCTGCGCCAAGCGCTGATAATATTACATCTTTTGGACACTGAGGTTCTTGTAACATTTTTTTACTTACTCTCTCACAAGCTCACAAACGCAGACATGAGTTAAGCCCCGGTCTAATTCTCTGCAAGGGTAGGGGGATCAGCGTGTGTGATGTCATTCTTAAAGTCCCTCGTAAATCACGAACAAAGTGAGTTGATTTCATGCACTGAACAAGGACAAATTAAAAGATTAGACGAGGGTCTCTCTTTTTTTTTTTGGGTACCACCTAAGAAATTTGTTGTCACAGTCATGTTCTCTGCAGCAAGCCGGTGACATTTATCAAGTACGTACAAATAAAGGAACTAACTTTAATGTTTCATGACAGATACTATTGACTCCCATCCTTGGCCTGTCATGCATTGCTTTATAATAGTCATGTGCCTGTACACTGTATTTCCCCAGCAGTCAGATGATCCTTTCTGCTCCCTGCTCACCCTCTTCTGAGGCTTTGTTAAGTGTCTGTAAGGGGTAACAGAGTAGAGGCAGAAGTAAAAAGCATCTACAAGGAGTTCTGCGTTGGACATATCTTAGGACCTGATTCAGAAAGAAACGCAAAGGAGAGAACGCACGCACCCCTTCGCTGCGAGAATATGCTAATCAATGCATACGCACGGAAGCATGGCTGCACAAGATGCAAACGCCCAGCCATATATTAATCCGCCCATCTCCCTTTACTCATAGCCTGATACGCAAGATAGCGTAAACATCGGTAACATCGAGAACCATAGACCACATTTGCATAATAGTGGTTGACCAGACCTCACGCAGGATCTTGGCAACTTCCTGTGTGTACGGAGTCTCATCACTGCGTCTGTTGCCGCACTGGCTTAATTATGGACGCACATGTTCGCCTGCTTTTGCCCGACCGCCCCCCATCACCACCCACAAATGGCACTTCCTATCTATCAATATTGGAAGTAGTATCTGCGTGCATGCTGCTTGTAGTCTACGTACGCTTACCCGAACGCACTGACATAGTTTGCGCCCGCGCAGTGCAATGCATTCCCATGCGCAGTACAAAAACATCGGCCAAGTGCGTGCGTTCTCTCCTTTGCGCTGCTTGATGAATCAGGCCCTTAGTCTCTACTCACTGATTGCTGAATGGGGATTATGGGACGGCAATGGGGCATTCACGCGTAGAAGATAACATTTCCTCTAGTACAGTATAAAGAAGAGGTCATGATGGACTCAATGACTGGGAGGTATCTAGGCCCAGCGGCTGAAAAATAAATAATTGCATCTTTACTGCCATGATTGAAGGTTGAGTCTCGTTTCTTGTAGCAATACGTTGGGTATTTTGTCAAGCATGGCGCTGTACATAAAGACCAAGCAACTCTCGTTAGTCCAAAGGGCTTTTTTTTTAAACTCTTGTATTTATCCAGACTAGGATGTCCCAGCAGTAGCCGCCTTAGTTATGGAGGATATTATGGATAGTAGTTACTGAGGATATTATGGAGATAATGAATCCGTCATTTTAGGGTATTTGTCATAAAGGGTTCTGCTAAATATGGTGGAACAACCACATTGGGAAACGAAACCTTTCCATTGTGACAGCATTGTGAGAAATACCCGTTAATCTCCTTTACCAAGAAGTGTAGTGTATGGCACCACAGTGTACACATTGCACATCCATAGGACCCAGAGAATAGTATTGTGGTGAATATGTCATGTTCAATGCAAGCGGCGTCTTGTTATACATTGCTTAAGATCATTGAACTGCACTGTGGACGACCTGTAAGGGTTCAATCACGTTGACGTCCTCGAGGCCGGCCTCTAGTCATGTTTGGTGTAAACAGTGTGAGGTGAAGTGAATAATGAAATAACACAGCAGTGGGTGATTAAGGTCCCCGCAAGATGCGCTGATATATGTGGCTGCAAATGACTGTCACAGTTTCCAGACTACCCAGCAGGTAACATGTTCCAGGTCACCCAGAAGATGCGGAGGGAGAGTTCAGTAACGGTCACATTTTCCAGAGCACAGTGGTGATGCAACCAATTAGAACGCCAATATTTTTCTGCAAATCTATGGACCAAGACCCTTATTTGGTATATGATGTGGCCTGCTCAGACAACGGCATCATACAAATATGTCACTTATAAAATTCGTCCTTCTGCTATTAATATATTGATGATCTTTGCAAACCTGTTTGCTGACTACTCTTCCATGAAAGTCATACTTTTTCTGATAAACTGACCAGGTTGACAGAGTCCTGTAGATCTCTGGATAGAGCGAATGGATTTGTTGTGCTCTCTCAAAGCATCATACTGTCTGACCTGCTATATATCTTTGGAGGCTGACTCCTTTGAAGATTGGTTTGATGTTCTCCATTTGTAAACAATCTGTCTTACTGTAGAATGTGGACTTCAATTCCTTTGAAGGGAATGCCAGAATAGGATTCAGTTGTACTTGTTTATTTAGGGTGTTGCTTGTTACGCTCTGGATTTTCTTCCATAAACATTTTACCCAGACTTACCTACTCTCCTGGAATGGCCAGGAGGCTCCAGAATCTCGAGTGTTGCCCCCGGCAGCCCGAAATAGTATTCAAGTCTCCCGCAGAGCTGCCCGTGTCTTCCCGGTGCCGCCCACTTCCCCGGTATAGTGCCCGTTCCGAATGACCAATGACACAATTCACACCGAATTGCGTCATCGGAGCCCTGCCCCCGATTTACAATGCTGGTACTCTCAGCTTTGTATAGCAAGGTAATGATGACGTGATCACGACATCACTCCCCACCACACCGCTCACCTACGCCGTATCCTTTTCCCAAAGGGGGCAGCCAGAAAGATGGTAAGTATAATTTTACCTTTGTTTATAGCAATCAGGTGTATATATATATTGCTGTCCCAATTGTCCATCTATTACATCCTGAAAGAACCTTCTGCAATAATTTTGTACAACTTTGGTGTGATATGATGTGTACATTTGTTAATCACTTATAGGCCTTAATGTAATAGCCTGTTATTTAAAAAAAAAAAAGTCATAGGTTTCAACCTAAAAAAAAAAAACTAATAAAAAAATTGCCATTTAAATCTTGCAGCTAAATCACAGAAATCTTAGCACTTGCAGCAAATTGCTGGCTACTGTATGGTGGCCATAATCTTAATCTTGATTTCTAGTCTTCCTATTTTTGCTTTCAGCATGGTGGTACGGTGGTTAGCATTGATGATGTCTCTGCGCATGTGAGGTCATGGAAGAGATGGATCTGGGTGCCGGGCACCACTCTAAGCAGCTAGATGCCCTAACAGTCATCCCTGCAGCCTGATACAAGTGTCACTGGACAGTGACAGTGCCACCACCTTGGCCTTGAGCCCTGGGTGGCACACCGGTTGCTCACCCATTGTTACGGCACTGGACTGAGCTTTGGGGACAACCCCAGGAGATAACGGGCAGGCTGTCAGTGGAACACTGTCCCCATTGATACTCAGCATCCAACAATGTGGCCAATAGAGGGGTCAAGAATTTCTCTTACAAACTTGTTTCTTAAACTTATCATTTACAAAGTCAATAACTCCAAATCAGAAGCCGTGGCAGTTCATCTCCCGGGCCACACAAAGAAGACGGCAATCCATAAGCAAGAACTAAACAACTCTAATTTCCATCCACTAATTAAAAGTATAACAAGACTTAAAATCTTGGAAAACCATGTAAATCTCACGAACAGGTAAATTTACTACTATCGGAATGAACAAACTTCAAACATTATTCTACCTTCTCCAGGCCCTTCCCATATGTATCCCTAAACATACTTTCCAATACCTCCAAGCACATGTAGTAAATTTACATGGGGTGGTAAATAACCCAGAATACATAGACTGACCATGTCAAAATTGGCAACATCAGGAACCTTAGGCTTGGTTGAACTAGAATAGAGGTCCATTTGGACTCTCGAAAAGGCCGGCACCAGCCTAGGAGATACTGATGATTAAACTTACACTAACGGTTTAGGATGAAATTAATGTTCAATATAAACTCTCAACATTCCTCTCATGCGTCAACTGATATAACACAACTGGGTTTTTTTCAATGGCTGAAACAGGTATTAAATGTTTCCACCATCTCTTAGGAGGTTTTACCACATCCACCATTGCTGACTTGCAAGAGAAGTATGGGCTCATATAAACAACCTCCATTCTCCATTACTCAGTACATCACTCTAGCTAGCAGCAATCTCTTGAGATGCATGAAGTTAGCTGTGGGAGGAATCTATTTATCTCACTAGATGAAGACTTCGGGCTTACTAGATGCACTGACCAAAGCTTCAGCTGTTGCAGCAGTACAGGAAACTGCTTATACCAGACAATGGGGTCAATCCAATTAGTACGATTTGCGAGATGCTGTTTTCTCTGTGAATTCGCATGACAAATTAATTTTGCAACCCAACAAACTCACATTTTTCCATTTGCACGAGATGGAAGGGAAAATCTTTATTTTAAGGTTAAATTGTCGGGTCACCGAGCTGAACCCCTTGGACACGAAATGAGTAATTAGACAAATGGAAGTTTCCAATTAGCTTAATTAGTCCAATAATTACATGTCATTTTTTGGGGTTAAAAAAATGGCCGCAAATTACCCCAATATAAACTTTTTCATTAGTCCAGACACCCCAAATTTAATAACAGTAATTTGGATTGAAAAATTACAGTTAGGAGCTGGCTGGTTGGTACTTTATCTCCTTCCAAGGCTTAGTAAATTGAGCCCATTATTAGCAACTTCCCTCTAGCTGGAGCCTCATAAAATTTCAACAATTCTGGCTTCCTCCCTGCCAATTGCCTTCTTTTCACCAACATTTCCACCACTTGCCCTGTCTTCCACTACACCGTATTTACACCCAGTGTTACTCTCCTTTTACCCTTGTAACATCATTTAAACTCAAAACCATGACAACCATATAGCTAAATGTTGACTGAGTAGGCTGAGTGAAAGTTATCACTACCCCTCGGCTTTATTAGCACGAACTCTCATATAAGCATCAAGCCGCTTTTACAATTTATACATCAAGACTGTATTGTTTACTAAATGCTTTATTGTGTCTATTTTTGTTGACTTATATACTGTATCAATAATTATAAATGCAATGAAAAAAATTGTATTTCAATTAATTCAAATGAATCTGTGTCTTTATAGACAGATGAGCGCTACCTGTCCTCTTTAGAAGGTTTGCTAAATCTCCTCCTTAGCATTAAACAAAGGAAGCTTGTGTATGGCGATAGCAAAGGCTGTGGGGGGCTTTTTAAACTGCATAATGCATATGTCAAATGTTATATCATGTAACAAATGATCCGTTTTCTAAATAAATCATTGTGAAACAAAGCGGCAGTAATTCCACTGTTACAAATAAATGTGCACCTAATATTGACAGGTGAATGACAGGTAGGATTACTAATTACTAATTGATAGCTGATGGTATTCAGGGGCAAGCCCCCCCACTCTTGATGCCCATGAGGCTGACCAGCCGACATTAATTATGTGATGGGTGTAATTGTATGGATTTGCATAGAACTGAACGTTCCATCTGATTTTAGTGCCTGCTGTGTGCATGGCTCTCTATTTCATCCATTACCTCTCAGGGCAGCCAAACCTTGACATTTATAAATATCCTGTCACATGTTGCGTCATTCTCTCCTAATTTACCTGTCAACCATTACGGGTTCAGCCTAAATTAACTTTATGCCTTTAACATTTTTAACATTCTTATTCCAGGAACATTTTACCGTCTGCTATTTGGAACTGATTTTGTAGCTTTTATGTTATAAGGAGAAAAGTTCATTGCGCTGTGATTTTCCTTTTTCTTTAGACAATTTGCATCAGTCCACTTTATTGGTTTGTACATGTCCTCCTGCTAATTAAACTAAATGCATTGCTTGATTGTTCTGCTTATAGCCCTTTGTATGATCGTTTTTCATTATTGGCTATACAAAACCATGCAGACATCATATAGTAGTGCACAGGAGCCGGGAGTGCAGCAACGGGCCATCCTGAGGTAAATGGCGGGGGAGGCACTGGCTAGTATCAGAGGGCCTGATTCAGAGCTGAACGCTCTGACCAGAGCGCTCGCTCTGAATCAGGGCCCTCCTACCTGAAAATGGAGCGGCCTCCTGGCCGCTCGCATAGCTGTGGGTGACCACCCACAGCATATGTGAGCGGCCAAATAGATGGTCGCGATGGTCAAGACCATCGCGACCATCGGGCTTGCGACGAGACCCTGCGGTAGGGTCTCGCTGCCGCAAGCCCAGGAGTGATTTTGGCTCTATCAGAGCCAAAATCACTCCCACTGACATCACTAGTGATGTCAGTGGGGCCGGCTTCAGACGGTAGGCGTTCCCATGGGAATGCCTCCGTCTGGCAGCCACGCCCCCGGCACGCCCACCAAAGGGGGCGTGCTGTCAATCAACATCGAGAGCACGCCCCCTTTGGTGCGAGACCTGGAGCGACGGAGAGCCCGTCGCTATCCGGGTCTCGCGCATGCGCACGACGGAGCTTCCTCCGTCGTGCGCAGGGGCAACATTGACCCGCTTGAAAGCATCCTTTGCTCGCGAGTGGGTCTGAATGACCCCCAGAGTCAGATTTACAGATACATATCATGAACCCGAGGGTTCAGGTGCAGCAGTATATAGTGATGGAAATTTAGTGTGCTTTGGTCAAGGATGTGCGAAAACATAGACAGGGGAGGCAGTGCCTCACCTGCCATACACTTTTTACTCCATTGTTTCGACTATAAAAATGATTAAAATACAAAGAAGATATTTATAATATTTTCTTTAAATGTTTCTTATAATTTTTATAGTCAAAACTCTAGAGTATACTGAAGTATGACAGGAAAGGCTCTGCCTCACCTGACCACACATCACTGCCCCCATCCCGGTGAGTAGTCTATGAGGTGGGTGGGATGGGGAAAGTCCATGACCCAGTGGGTGGCAGGGCCAGCTGGGACACCTCATTGGCCAGCTCCTGTGCATTCCTATGCCCACATTTAGAAAAAAAAACTTTGCTATGGCCGGCGGCCGACCACACGTGATTAAAATGGCTGCCATGGCACTGAAGGGATTAACCCTCATGCCGCGGCACCATTTTTAAAAGGACCTTTTGGGCGCAGTGCGCCATGTACTGCGAATGTATATGTAATGTGTTTGAACATGTTATATTCAATGTGCTGTGCGCAGTTGTGGAAATGTACTTTTAAATGTATAGCCTATGCACTTATAAGGGATGTATAAGTTATTCTGTTTTAGAAGGCTCTAACATTTAAAACCAAATGGCTTTTGAGACATTCTCACCTCCTAGTGATATGTTAAATATCCTGACGTAGTGGCCAAGCCCTTCATTTACAGCACTTTCAATGAAATGCGGGCTAGGAAGGCTCCGGTGTGTCTCTGTTTTCCCCAAACTTGCTGGGTATTTTAAACAATTTGTTTGGGTTTAAGGAGCTCTTATTAGATTGAGCTTCCTAAGAACTGGAGGTGATAAGACAGGGAAAGCCAAACTGGTTTTACGCACTGTTGTTCGTATTTGAAAAAATGAATGCAATTTATCAGTTCCTGGGAAATGCTATAGTTACTGTTTGAGAGACAGTCTATGATAAGTTTGTGCGTTTTAGGAAAGCCAAATGTTTTTGGGTGGTAACAAGGAAATTTAGTTAATTTCTGTGAAAGGTAAGACATATTTATTTATGTTTTGTGAGATAGCCTGATTGGCTAAGAGGAACCCAGGGCAGACTTACCCCCTGTCAGGGCCGGATTATAGGCGGGGCGAACGGGGCGGTCGTCCAGGGGCCCCCACACACTGGGGGCCCCCACACATTGCCCCTACCTGGCCCACTCTGCCACCTCCCTTGTGGGTCCAGCTTCCAGACATAATAAACTCTACAACTGCAAAGCGGGGCCCTCGCCCTACTCACCTTCCAGTCCAGTGTAACCCGGGTTGGAGAAGATGTGCTCCTCGGCGCTCTGCTCTCTTGCCTGGCTCCCCGCTCTATTAACCCAGGCTGCTGCTGCTGCTCCCCTGTGATAGCCGGGCCAGTGACTGCACGGTAGTGTGTAGTTTCCCTCTCAGCACCTCCACCCTCCGGCAAAAGGAAGATGTCAGCTGAGGGCATGATCCTCACCAATCGCGGCCGGTCCTCACAGGTATCGCATCAGTGCCCGATCCTGGCATTCTCCATGTGTGTGTGCACACGCTCTGCCCTCCCCTGCCCATTGCAGTGACAGCGGCTGTGATGAGAGGCTGCAGCCAGCAACCTGACAACGCTAAATGGCACCTGGCTGCCCAGAGAGCACCCTCCCTGGCGGCTCTACTGCCCCCAATGCTTCTTACAAATGCCACCTTTGTGTCGGATATCGTGCAGGGGCATAGGTGTGGCAGTCAGTGTCAATTTGATTGGTTGGGGCCCCCACAACTTAGTTGCCCCGGGGCCCCTGCAAGTCTTAATCCGGCCCTGCCCCCTGTGGTAATGTGTATTGGAGTGGCATAAAAGAAGGTTTCGTGCCTGGTAAAATTGTACATCCTTGTATATCCTGTGTGGAGAAGAATTGCTGTAACATATTTTGTATGCTGATATTCCCCATCAATCAGAAGGGAGGGTCTTTTTTAAGACTTTGAACAATAAACACCTTTGCCTATTCGATTGAATCTGCATCCTGCAACCAACAGAATTGCGCCGAACGCTATTCCGTTCTCCTACTGTTCTGGGTTGAGTCGAGCGTCTCTGAAGCTCAAGCCCTCTGCCAGCTACCGTGCAGAGCCTGGTCCTTTGCGAGCGATCAGGTGGGAACAGCCGACACCAAACAGGTTGTGTGGCCGCAGCTAGTCGACGCAGAAGCGGTTCCAGACGCCGGAGGCAGGAGCCTTAGTGTACCTAAGAAGCGGTTCCAAACACCAATGATAGAGTTTGGTGGTGGCAGCATCGTTACATGCCCACGGCGCAGTGGGCGGAGTCAGTGACAAGCGGTCACTGACGATAAGGGGGAATCCCTGATACCCCAGGATCCAGTGGGGATCGAAGCCCCAATCTGTGATCGGGAGTAGGGCTGAGGCCATCCGGTCACAATTGCCTACTTGTTTTTCGTCACACCCAATTTTCCTTTGAAGCAAGCTGGTAGAAGAGTCTGAGAGACTTGCTTGTACTGGTTCCTCCCAGGCCAAAAGTTGCCGCTTAAATACTACCAATTACCCAGTCTAGCATTTTGTATTTCTGTAGACAATGGGTTAATGGCATCGAGATCCTGGGGGAGATGTATTTATCCTTGGAGAGAGATAAAGTGGAGAGATATAAAGTACTAACCAATCAGCTCCTAACTGTCACTTTTGTTTGAAAAATGTCAGTTAAGAGCTGATTGGTGGGTACTTTATTTCTCTCCACGCTTAGTACATCTTCCCCCCTCAGATATTGGTCGTGACTGGCAGAGGGGGGCTTCATATCATAATACATGATTATAATGCTAGAAAATAATATACTATAATAAGACATGTAAGAAGCAAAATAAAATGATGGTAAAACCCATAAACAAATTCATCATACAGTCCCATACAGTCCCATACAGTCCCATACAGTCCCATACAGTCTTTTCTACTCAGGGTTTAGGGGACAGCAATTATACCTCTACTCAGTTGTGTAGCAGTAGATAATGTATGTTTTATCCCCCATTTTATTGTCATACCTCATGCAGGGCCGCCATCAGGGGGGGACTGCCGAGACTGTAGTCCCGGGCCCGGCCTCTGGCTGAACAGGGGAGCTAGTACCGCCACTGCAGAGCCTGCAGCTTGAACTTTCCCCTTGAAGAGACGGGGGCCCGACTGCCGCTGCTACCGCATGCCGACCTGGATGAAACATCATCACAGGAGGGAGCTGGAGGAGGAAGCCAGGGACCGCTCGGGCCCGCTCCTCCACCAGCTTACAGTGACAGTAGACGCCAAAACAGTCCGTGCGCGCCGACGTCACATCACGCACGCACTGTTTTGGAGTCTGACTGTCACTGTGTAAGCTGGAGGGCGGGGTCGACGTCGGAGCAGCGGATGAAGAGGAGCAGCCGCGTTTGCAGTGCTGGGGGACCGTGGAGGAAGCAGGATCCTTCTCAATGTAAATAAGGTAAGTGAGGTGATTAAAAAAAAGTCTGGGCACACATACTGGGGGAGATGTACGAAGCCCAGAAGCGGTATCAGCGCATGTTATGTGCGCTGATACCGCTTCTCCCCGATGTATGATCGGGGGTCTGGCCGGTAAATGACAGGGGCGCTCCCCCTCTCATCGGTAGTGCTTCCTGCTTCGCCTCGGTAAAGAGGCGAAGCGGGAAGCGTTATAGCGGCACGGTAAGTGCCGCTATAATACATCTACCCCACTGTATCTAATAATGGGGGGCTGAGGTGATAAAAAAAAGTCTGGGCACACATACTGTATTGAATAGCAGGGGGGAGGGGCCCTGCCTATTTTGTCAGTCCCGGGCCCCGCAATTTCTGATGGCGGCCCTGACCTCATGCATGTAGTATTACACTTACCTGAGGGGTGATGCCGCTGGCCACTGAGGGACCGGGCGTATCACATAATTATGACCTGGCTCCCCACAGCGCAATGACATGAATCACAGCATGGGGGGTGGCCATAATGACACTACTCGCTGAGAATCGTGTTGCCAAGCTTCCTGTCCAGCCCATTTCACTAGGAAGTGGGCAAAGTGAAAGAGGGTGTAGACAACAAAACTTTCCCTTCACACACAGGTTTACAAAGGGAGCACTTGTAATGTGTATTATAGTACAGCTACAGATTTAAAGAAACTGCGGAAGCTTCTCAAACATGGAGCAGAAATAAATGACAAACCTGCGCTTGAAGTATTATAAGTATCTCCAATGTTCTGTACCACAAGTGACAATAATTGATTAAAACAGCACATAAAAACAATATAATATATCAAATAACCCAATAGTGTAGTGCCTCTCAAGCTCGGTCCTCAGGACCCTACACAGTATCACCTCTAAATTGGTTTAGTTTTAGTCTACTTGGCATGTTTAGGGTTTTTAGATCCAAATCAGGACCCATGGACTGGGCTGACGGGTTGTAGAAGAATAAAGGTTGTTGAATCAGAGGTCTACTCATGGGTTAGACCCATGTGGTAAATGCCTGGTGTCTTCAAAGAGGTCAGTGATACCTGCAAGGCTCCCAGTCTGCCCATGGAACTAATTTAGTGGAATTCAACGCCTTACTCAGAATGTAGTGAGGAGGGGGCGGACCCAGTGTTTAAGAACTCAGGTAGCAGAGCAGTGAGTAATACAGGTGATCGTTAGCCCAGATGCTACAAACCGATTATCAGGGCTGCAGTCCCAGGTAGCTCCACAAAGCTGGTGAGTGTTAACTAATGATTACAATAAACAAAGAAGATGTTTATAAGTTATAAGTATCTTCTTGTATTATTCTAATTATTTTTATAGTTAATTTTGTATCCTGGTTGCTTGATAACTGTCAATGCAATCGGTCATTTCAAACCTTAGGGGTCAATCCAATTAGGTGCGAATTGTGAGGTGCGAGTTGCTATTTTCTCTCCGAATTCGCATAGCGAATATTCATTTTGCAATTCAATTAGCAACTGACCCAGTCCGACTGAATTCGCATTTTCCCATTCGCACCTCCCTGAGCGTGAGAGATGGAAAGGAAAATGTTTATTTTAAGGTTAAAATGCCCTTAGACACCCCCCCTAATGACTAATTAGGCAATTGGAAGTTCCCAATTAGCTTAATTAGTCCAATAATTACATGTAATTTTTGGGGGTAAAAAAAAAAATTGTCCTCAAATTACCCCAAAATCAACTTTTTCTTAGGTTAGACACCCCAAATTTAATTGCAATACTTTTTTAATTGAAAAATAAATTTATTTTTTTTAATAATTTTTTTTTCAATGTGCCCTCAAAGTACCCCCAAATCACCTTTTTTTCCTATTTTTTGTACATTTTTTTTATTTCGTTTAAGTTTAAATGAAAAAAGTTTGCTTTTTATAATTTTTTTCGCATTATTAAAAAAAAAAAGCATAAATCAGCCATTTGACACCATTTAAAAACCTTCAGTACTATCTGAATACCGACAAACAGCTTCTATACAGTCCTGCTAACAAAATTATCAATTTTGGGGGGTCCAGGATGGTCTCCCCACTTTATCATGCACTTCTCTCACATCGCATTTGGCAGTCAATTCACAAACCCCCACTGCGAGTACCGGGAATAGGCATTTTTAATTGGATTGGAGAATTCTCGGGACCGCACATTCGTGCAAAGTCTGCGAGTTTCATGAAACAAACTCGCAATTCGCACCTAATTTGATTGACCCCATAATCTTAAAATGTATCCAGATGGTTTGTTTAGAACCATACTAAGGGCATTAGTATTAAGTAAACTTAACACCTTTACATCTAGGACAACCCAACCCTTAAACAACCAAACAATAACACTATGGGGTAAATTTACTAAGAATCAAGTTTGGTTGTGTTTGCAAACTCATGCGAGTTTAGCCTTTTTTTCAAACTCGCAAATTTACTGAGACCAAACAGGTGCGAGTTTGGAAGTGAGTTTTCTCTTCTCACTGTTAAATACTCATGCGAGTTTGCAAACTGAACTAAACTCACCATCGGCCAAACTAGGAAGTACTTTACATGGAAAAGATGAAACTCGCAAATTTACTAAGAATCGCGTTTACAATCTTGGGTGAGTTTGTAGCAAACTCACTGTTAAATTGAAGTTTTAAACACTCACTCCTGAGCTGCGAGTTTGGCAGAAACATGCACAGATCAGTGTGATTTGTGTATGTTTATGGTTGAATACCTTATATAAAGTGTTTTTATTTAAAAAAAAAAAAAAAAAGACATAGGGTCCCCCCCCTAAAGCATAACCAGCCCCAGACTTGCCAGCCAGTCCTGGTTCCTAAAATCATGGGGAACAAAATGAACAGGGTTCCACCATAATTTAAGAACCAGCACCAAGCTGCAGGGCCAGACCTGGTTTTAAATATAGGGTTATAAAAAATTGTGTGATGTTCACCCTATATTTAAAACCAGGGGGACTGATGCCACAGCCAGGGGAGCCCTTTCACCGGGCCCCCCAGATGCAGCATCAGCCCTGACCGCTAGTGAGCCCAGGCCAGGGATCCCTAGGGAGTTGGGGACCCCTCTAATAAAAGGGTCCCCCTCTCCAGAGTACCCCTGGCCAAGGCTGATAGCCTGGGGCTATCCCCGCCACCCCTGGGAGGTCAGTGGCTGTTTGATAGTGTTGGTGTAGTGTGTAAAAATTAGATTAAATCACATTGTCATTACAGTGGAACTGCAGGTCCCAGCAAGCCTCCCCCGCATGCTGGTATTTGGAGAACATAAGTACCAGAATGCAGGGCATTAAGGGCTCAATGGTACATGTAGTTCACCTGTAAAGAAATGTGTAAAAAAACACAACACACAATGTGAAAATAAAGTTTTATTACATACATACATACATACATACATACATACATACACATACATACTCACCTGCTCCCAGATGTTCACGTCCCCTTCTCAATGTAAAGTATCCAATTTCTACCTGTAAAAAAAGACTAATACTCACCTTTTGTCCCACGATGTTCTCTGCAGTATTCCAAAGAGGGCCCCGGATACACTGTAACAAGATGCTACAGCATATTGTTACAGTATCGCTAATGACAGCCCCGGGCTTGAGCTATTATTAGTGCGGGGGCGCCAGCCAATCAGCGGCGGATTGCATTAGCGGCCGCTCATTGGCTGGGACCCACGTGGGCTTAGCCAATGACCGGCTCCTCCACGTGGGTCCCAGCCAATGAGCGGCCGCTAATGGAAGTCGCCGCTGATTGGCTGGCGCCCCAGCACTAATAATAGCTCAAGCCCGGGGCTGTCATTAGCGATACTGTAACAATATGCTGTAGCGTCTTGTTACAGTGTATCCGGGGCCCTCTTTGGAATACTGCAGAGAACATCGTGGGACAAAAGGTGAGTATTACATCTTTTTGTACAGGTACAAATTGGATACTTTACGTTGTGAAGGGGACGTGAACATCTGAGAGCAGGTGAGTATGTATGTGTGTGTATGTATGTATGTAACAAAACTTTAGTCTCACGGTGTGTGTGTCTTGTTCTTTTTTACACATTTCGTCACAGGTGAACTACAGGTACTAGTGGCCCCTTAATGCCCCGCATGCTGGTACTTGTAGTTTTCCAAGTACCAGCATGCGGGGAAGGCTTGCTTGGACCTGCAGTTCTACTGTAAAGACAATGTTGTTAATTCAATTTTTAACACTACACCTACACTATCAACTCACCACCCACCACCCAGGGGTGGTGGGGATAGCCCCGGGCTATCAGCCTAGGCCAGGGGTGCCCTGGAGAGGAGGTCCCCTTTATTGGAGGGGGCTGGCCTGGGCTGACTAGCAGTCAGGGCTGATGCTGCATCTGGGGGCCCGGTGAAAGGGCTCCCCTGGCTGTGGCATCAGCCCCCCGCTAAAAAGGGTCCAGTGCTGGTTTTAATTTTAGGGGTACCCCATGCAAATTTTTTTACCCCTAGAATTGAAACCAGAACCCTACTAATTTTGTTCCCTGTAATTTTTGGTACCAAGACTGGCTGGCAAGTCCGGGGCTGGTTATGTTTTTCGGGGGGGGGACCTTATGTCATTTTTTTTCTAACTTTTAACAATTATTTTACAGGTTAAATACACAAGCAGCCTTCACATATTTCACTGATATGTGCAGGCTTCCAGTAAGTAATCTCATCTAAACTCGCAATTTTGGGGAAAAAAACTCACTTTGTTTCACCATCGGAAAACTCACTTTCAGCTAAACTCACTTCTTAGAAAATTTGCGAGTTTTAAAAGGGAAAACGCTCCCGAGTTTAGGTGAAGCAAAGTGAGTTTGAACACAACTAAACTTGATTCTTAGTAAATTTACCCCTAGTAATTATTAAAAATTTAGCTCACCCGCAACAAAGCATTTAAAGGCTATTATGAAGCATTGTATAATCTTCCTACATCCTCTGAGCCTTCTACCCTAATGTGGCTATGCAGGGAATATCTAGAGTCCTGCCCTCTTCCAACTATCAGCACCCACATGGCACTTAGTTTAAATAGGGATATTTCGTTAGAAGAAGTCACTCTGGCTCTTAAATGCCAGAATTCATCGAAAGCCCCTGGCCCAGATGGATTTCCCATGAATTACTATAAATTTTTTGCATCCCATTTAATTCCCCATCTCACCAAATTATTTCACTCCATATTGGAGGGATCCTATTTTCATCCTGATTCAACCAAGTCTAAAATGATTGTCACCCTTAAACCTGACAAGGATCATATATTATACTCGAACTTTAGGCCCATTTCTCTTTTGAATACTGACTTTGCAAAGATTTTAGCGACTAGACTTAATGACCTTTTACTCACTCTGATTGATCCGGATCAGGTGGGATTTGTCTCCCATCCCCAGGGTCTGGACAATACACATACTGTAGACCCATCAATCTTATCCCCTGCATTAATCATTCCAAATTACCTTCAGAAGTACTAGCTCTCGATGCTGAGAAGGCACTCAACCGGGTCTCCTGGCCGTTCCTGTTCTCCACCCTCGAAGCATTTGGTTTTTGTGACCGATTTCTGTATACTGTCTGGTCTCTTTATCAAAATCCTCCCCCATGGTCACTTCTAATGGTATTTGTTCCGAGGTGTTCAGGTGGGATGCAGTCAGGAAGCCGACGGTTCGAAATGCCGACCTCCGGCTTCCCGACTGTGAAATCCCGGTAAGGCACTAATGAAAGGCATCGAAATCCCGACGCCCGGCATACTGAATAAAGGTAAGTCTGGCGCGGACAGCCGCGGGGGGGAAGGGTTAGGGTTAGGCACCCCCCCTGAGAGACTTAGGTTTAGGCTGCGGGGAAGGGGGTGTTAGGTTTACGCACCTAGAGGGGAGTTAGGGTTAGGCACTAGGGAGGGAGGTTAGCATTAGGCACCCCTAAAGGAGGGTTAGGGGGGGAGTAGGGTTAGTAAATACTTACCTTTGGAACTGTGGGGATCTTCACTGCTGCCGGTCTTCCGACGTCGGGATTTGAACCGAGCCCGTTCAGGTTGGGTAATGGGACTCGGCAGGGATGCCCACTCCCGCCCCTGCTTTTCGCATTATGTATTGAGCCATTAACTGCACGAATTAGAGCGAATACTGAGATCTCTGGAGTATCCTTAGGCGGTCACCAGTATAAAGTAATAATAATAATAATAATATTAATAAGGTATCACTATTTGCGGACAACGTAATTCTTACTTTGTCCAATCCGACTGTGTCTCTCCCATCCTTGTTTCAACAACTGGGATAATTTGCTCGGTGCTAGCACTGGTTACAAGGTTAATGATGGAAAATCAGAAGCGCTCTCCCTGCATGTACCAAGTCATATCAGGATTGGGTTGGAATCCACATAGAAATATCAGTGGTGCCCCATACAGATTCGTTATTTAAGGGTTTATATCACCACACAATATTCCCATTTGTGCCATGCCAATGGCCCTCACAGTTTATCTCCTGCATAGGTAAGCTTAACACAGTAAAGATGAACGCTCTTCCTAAACTTTTGTATATTTTTCAAACACTTCCCTGCACATGTTTTCAGAGCCGCGCCGGGCCCTCTGTAAAAAGGGGGCATGGCCTAATCTAGGGAGGTTTGGCCTGGGTAATTTGTACCAGCTCCTTCCTCCTCTCGGCGTCCCTGAATGTTTTACAATCCTTGCAATCTCTATTTGGTAAATTCATTTGGGGGGTAAAAAAACCAGGATTGTGCCAATTGTCCAAACATACAGTTAATGGTGGTCTGGGTCTCCTCCTTTTACAGAACTACTATTATGCCACACAACTGAGTCATGTTATCTCATGGCACTCTCCTCCTGGCATAAAGAAATGGGTTGATATTAAAAATGTTCTATCTCCAGACCTAGGAGTAGACTTTCTCCCATGATAACCGCATATTCACAGACCGGCCTCGGCCTATGCCCACCCTTCTAGCCGGTTTACATTGGCAACCTAGGTCAGAGCGAACAGACATTTCTTGCTCACATCTTATCCATCCCCTCTAATGCCTATTTGGAAGCACCCTTTATAGCCCACGGGGTTCTCTGATAGATTTGCTGCACCCTGGCGTTTATCCAGGATTACACGTTTAATGCACATTTTTGGCCAGTTTGCTTCCACTACATTTGCGGATTTTCAGGAACGTTATCGGTTCCCCTCAATTCTTCATTATACCCACCTACAAATCACTCATTCGTGCAGACCCAGTGCCCCTCAAGGCCGCTTCGTCAGTCCTCCTTGTTCGAACATCAGTGTCTGTACTCTGTGGTACTTAAGGGCGCTATATCAGGGTTACACCACTCCATTATAGCCCATGAATACTCTCCGAAGGAAATCTTCGAACAAACGTGGGAAAATGAGCCTGGATTTCAGATGGGCGACAATGAATGGTCTCATGGCGGATTGCTAAAGCATCCATCAGCGTCAGTATCAGGGAAACGTTTTACAAAGTATACACTCAATGGTACATGACCCCTGATAAGATACACCATTTGTACCCAAATTCTTCTGACCACTGTTGGCGAAACTGCGGTATGGTGGACACTTTCTTCCACATCTGGTGGGAATGCCCTGTGATTCAGCAGTTCTGGTCTCTAGTAGTTATCCTTATGTCAGTGTTCACCACCTGCACTGTTCCTAAGGATCCGCTAGTGCTTCTGCTGCAGGGGCCCTTGTGTTCAGCGTAAGTCTGACAACAAATTGATTATACATATGTGTAATGATTCTAAACTCCTACTAGCCAAATAATGCAAATCCCCCCCACTCTCCCACTCATTCTGCCCTTGTTAACTGGTTCTGGTACATTCCTCTATGGAGTATGTTACTTCCCTTTTAAACAATACTCTACATATCATCAAAAATGGAGCCCTTGGTTCACTTTCCATAACTCAACTATGTCGGGAGTCCATCCATGATACCTTTCTTCTGTCTAAAGCTGGGTACACACGTAAAGATTTTCTGTCCAAACATCCAACTAGTTGGTTGGTTGGAATGAAAATCTGGTAACGTATGGGAGTAACTGATGATCAGCAATTTGCTCCTAAATGCCAGAAAACAAATGAAAATGGTCGGTCAGACAAGATTGTTAAATGTTTGATCAAAACAATTTGTACAAACAACAGTTTTTGCCCATTTTCCGGCGTTTGGGAGCAAATTGCTGATTGTCATTTGCTTTCATACCTTACCAGATTTTCATTCCAACCAATCAACTAGTTGGATGGTTGGACAGAAAATCTTTACATGTGTACCCAGCTTTACTATAGTTCTTTCCTTTTCTTTTTTTCCCCTTTTTATACTCGCTCTCTTGTATACTATTTTCCTGAATCGAATACCCCTACTCTATGGTATATTTATGTATATTTATGGGGTGCATTAGTATTAGTTTTACTTTAACTTTCACTTTTGTTACCAAGCTTTTAGCTGTTTGTAATAAAAAACAGTGTTTTTAACAGTTTTCTACAAAACTACAAAGTTCTCAATATGGATTTGACCGATTCCTATGAATTGTCCTTCTTGTGACTTGTTCCTCTTTATATCTTATGTTTTTATTTTGTTATTCTCTCTGATATCATGCAGTGTCCTTAAAATAAAAAGTGTTTTTTTTTTAAATGTAGTTCACTTAATCACCTCAATCCTTATCAAACTTTAATTTGTGCAGCACCTATATGATGACTTTTGTAATCCATCATGAGCAATGTGGAAGAAGTTTCGCTGCAATGTAAAAAAGGTGAGATTTACTGCGAGTTGGCCAACGTCTCTACGCAGAGGAAACCTGATTATCATCATGTGTTTGGGCTGTTCTAAAGCACCAACAAGGGTCACACACACATTCCAGCTCTGTCTTGCTAAATTGACAATGACATATCAAATCCTACAGGATATGTATTTCATAGGAAAAATAAATATTATGCTTTATTCATCCTACTGCAACATTTGGATATTTTGTGCATGTGGTAACTAGACGGCTATATTTGGAGGATTCAGGTCTTCAACTACCTCATCCTTCCCAGACGTGGGTGTTCTAATAACATTATAAAAAATTGGCGGAGAAATACATAGCAATAAAGGTAGCTTGTGAAGGCTCCTGTCTTTACAAATGCACATCAGAATTGCTTTTCCACAATTTTTATTATTATTACTTTTTTTTATTATTATTATTATTATTATTATTATTTGTATTATTATTATTATTGTTTGTATTATTTTTATTATTATTGCTTTTTATCCATATTACAGCACGTGGCTATCAGGGGGGTGCAAAGGTTGCCATGGCAATGTGGCCAAAGCCGAGGTGGCTCCATAGCTCTTGCTATTTGCCCAAGTGACCTGATTCTTGGCTCCCTGAGGAGATGCCCTGCTCCTGACTTTTATCTCCTGACTATTTACAGCGCTAAGAATGTGACCGAGGTGTGGGCGGGAGGTGGATCGGCGAGGTACAGGATAGTACTTTGGTTGATGTGCCATAGATAACTGATGGGGGCAGGGTTGTTTGATGTGCTGGAGACAACTTCCAATTGTGGCCCTCATGGCCACATAAAGGCCCACTCAAAACATGAAAGGTGTTTATAATTTTTAGGACTCTTACCCACCTTTGCCTGTGGTCGGGAGTGGCAATGGTACATTATGGATGCAACCTGCACAATTAGCTCGGAGCCTCGTCAGTTTTTGTAGCAATTGTAATTGTTATTGTTCATCTATTGTTTTATTGTGCCAATCTAAGAATACCAGTGTTATAATCTGTCGAAGTCAAATAATTGGTTATGATCGTTTGAAATTATTATCTGATGATCTAGTTGTCTGTGGGCTGATAAAGAGTTGATCGGACGCTACTCTGCATCGGCGAAATCTGATTCGCACAAATGCATATATGTATATTTATGTCTATGAAAGGTTTAGTCAGTGATGAGAAACAGGTTCTGTATACATGTCTGTGACAAGTAATTAAAATACGCAAAGATACTGTGAAGTGTTTAGGAATATTTTAATTGCAAAGTTAGAAACAATTGTCAGAAGTTTGACTATCGTTAGCAATTGTATGCCTTGTGTTCAATGCTAATGTGGTTAAGAAGAACATACAATTATATTCTAAATAAGCATAGGGAAGCCTTTGTTGAGTTATCAGACTTCTTGACTCCTGCAAAAGCTTGCTGTATCACCCGTGAGCAGAACAACTTCATTGTATATGACTCCTTGGAATTAGATTCAGACAGATATAATATAAAAAATGCCAGTTAATGGATATATATATATATATATATAAATCCATGACACATACAATGATGCACATTTGCTCACACATATATACATGCATACACATAGACGATCGCATGTGTATCCACATGCGTACACATAGATGCTTACATGCATACTCACATACATATACATAGTTGCTATTTCAATATACAGACGCACCACACATATTGATGAATTCCTGTAAACATCTCACACTCACTTATGCAAGCACATATATAAAAGGTTCCCTAGCATTGAGCATGATATTAGAGGTTTTGTTAGCTAATCATTATGGTGTATAATGTACATATATGATATTTAAGGTATAGAACTTAGAAGACATGTCATGTTTGGTATCATACTGACACCCTGTTTAATTCCAGATATCCAAATCTATCGGTGAAGGAGTCGCATCTTGCGTTCGGTGGTTATGGATTATGGGGAATTATTGGTTAGAATGTGTACTCTGTATGTAGTGTCTTAATCAGTTTTTGGAGGGATGGACCATATCCCTATTGTCACCATATGAACTGTCCTATGGCTTGCATCGTACCAGAATGACAAGAATCAAGAACCAATGAAATCACGTATGCTTGTCTCTATTGTTGGTGTAACACTCTGGAAGGTATATAGGCTTGTGCTTTTGGGACTAGATCTCAGTCATACCCATTTGATGACTGCAGACATCAGCATTGATGACTGGGACCTGGATCTGGGGCGCTTGCATATGTATTGGCTGTACCTTTTGTATATAATTGTCTTTGCGTAATTGTGATAGATCAAAGCGTGTAACTTACTTTTTGTTGCAATAAGAACTTTTTGTGTTTTGGAACAACAATCAAAGTCTGGAAAGCAATTATTTCATGTTTAGCGATATTGGGGTATTCATAAATCAATGCAGAATATCTGATTATATGCTGGAATATTATCTTTTGCTGTGCAAGTGAGAAATTTGTAGGAACCAAATATTCCACTGTGGTTACAATATTACACTATATGGGGTATATTACCTAAAGTGCAGGTTTATAAAAGTAGAGGTGTTGCCCAGGGCTGTAACTAGGGTAGTGCGAACAGTGGCACAGGGCACTGCAGGGCAGGGGGCACTGTTTGGGCATGTCAATTTTCCTGTTTATGATCATACTCACTTGTAGCTTCCTCTTCTTTTATCCCCAGCATCTCCTGCCTCCCCTATCTCTTCCATGGCCCTTCACCAGGAGGCCGTGGCCCTTTTCAGGTGCATTATGTTTTGTTCCTAATTTAAAAAAATGGGGGGGGGGGCACCAAAAGTCTAGTTACGGCTCTGGTGTTGCCCATAGCAACCAATCAGATTCTAATTATAATTCATCTAGCACCTTCTCGAACAGTGATTCCCAACCTCGGTCCTCAAGGCACACTAACAGTCCTGGTTTTAGTGATATCCATGCTAAAGCACAGATGGTTTAATCAAAATAACTGAGGTACTAATTAAGTTGCCTGTGCTCAATTATGGCTATCCTTAAAACCTGGACAGTTAGTGTGCCTTGAGGACCGTGGTTGGGAACCCCTGTTCTAGAAGATAATAGCTAGAATCTGATTGGTTGCTATGAGCAACATCTCCACTTCTATAAACCCGCGCTTCAGTAAATATACCTCTATGTGTTTTATGATTTTTGATTATTTTTTTTTATGCGATTGGGCTTGTTGGAGGGGCCTGGAAGGGGTTCCAGGACAGCTGCTGAAGTCCCCCAGCATAGTACTGTTTTTTAAATTGGTTCTTGGAGTGGACGTAGCCACGCCCCCCGTATTTTACTCCATTACCAGGGCCCATGTCAGCTCTCGACGGCCCTCCAGACTATAGACTTATCTCTGGTTGTGATGAGATTTTCAGTACAGTAGAGCCAGTCTTTCAAACTATTCTGTTTATCTGTTCTTTTTTTTCTCCTTCAAAATGCAATGGTAGTCTAATTTCATGCAGTAGTACATATGAAAATGAAAAAAAAATAATAATAATGTAAATGATGTAATAGAATTTCATTGGCATGGTGGTTTTATCACCTGGGGCTACATAGAGATACTATTGGTCATCATCATCATCATCAATGAGTATCATTCCTCCAGCCCTCTGTTGATGCCTCCACATCTAATGGTGTCGCAATTATGCCCTCATTGTACGTGATCTACGTTTGAACGCCCGTGTACACCCCTATTCCGCCACTTCATGCGTAGAGAGAACTAAGTCAACGACATATGATATGCATTGTTTGGTGCACAAGCTCAGTACGGAAATACATATCATATGGGAGCAACACCAATACTCAAGCCAATGTGGGTCAGTACCACACAGTCGAAAAATATTATGTTCATTATTATTTTTTATGATTCTAATTGGTTTCTATTAAAAAAGTCAATTGTTGAAATAATTCAGAATTTCCCACTAAACATCCTCATCTATCCTAAGTTCCTTACTCCTCGTTCTTCAAATTATTGTAAGCAGTTTTATCTGAAGTACACCTCTATGTTATATTGCAGGTATATACATTTATATCCCATTTCACAACAAAAGCTGCATAGAAAAGTGCCATTGGTCTATGCCTCTGATACATCCAGGGGCGGATTTGGCGGGAGGCCCCGGGAGAAAGGCCGACTAGACTGTGGGGCCGCATGTGGCCCCGCCCCCAGTAGCTCGTCACTCACTATTTTTTCTGTAAGGCACTGCCAGCCCACCGGCTATTGCCACAGGCCCGCGGCGTGGAGGGACTCCGTGTTTCTGAAATCGCGAGCATAGGCTGTTATCTCGCAAGTAGAGATGGCTAATGAGTTAGTGTCTTGACACAATGACTCGAATCATTTAGGTGTTCGAATGATTAGAGTCACTCAAAGTTTGGGGTGTCGAGGCACCCACCTCTCTAGCCTCTCACAGTTACACAGTCAGGGCCGGCTCTAGGGGTGTTCGACCAGTGCGGTCGCACAGGGTCGCCACCTGTAGAGGGGCGGCACCCCTCCCCAGCATCCCAATGTAAGCGGGACAATACTGTCTCGCTGTTCCACTTCGGCCCGCGGGTGGTCAAATCAGGAGGTTGGGGACCCCCACCGCCGCAGCTGTGCGACGGTGCCGGACCCCGGAGTGTGAATGGAAGCTGCGCGCATGCGCGCGGCTACCATTCACTGATGGGAGAGGGTTGGGGGAAGCCCAGCCAGTGCAAAATAACGTCACACAGAGGGTGTGGCCTATGGTAATTAAGCCACGCCCCCAGATTCGATCGCGCGCGATGTTAGGGCACCTTCCGAAGATGCCGGCACAGGGTGCTCCGAACCCTGGAGCCGGCCCTGTACAAAGTCAGAGGGAGCCAGAGGTTACAGAGTGTATAGTGTTATTACTGTACTGTAGTCTCCTTGAGTCAGGACTCGGGAGAGACATCATATATGTGATCCTGCCAGAGTGCCCATGCCGCGACTACCTTCACTGACTCGAGTCGGGAGTCAGCAGTGCAGGGCTGTGGGGGGCGGGGCTGTGACTCACTCAGAGCCGCGCCGCTAGAGCTGGGTCCAATCAATCAGCAGCAGTGAGAGGCTGCGGGGGGCGGAGCTAACAGCGACTCAGTCGGAGTCGCTGATAGCCAATGCTCAGTATGCACAGTCCAAGAGTCGTGTCCCGAGGCACTGTCTCCAGATACTCCACTGAGCTGAGTCATGTGGAACTCAGTAGAGTGAATCGCTCTGCCCATGACTACTCGCGAGTCAGAGCTCCTCCATTCATCACCAACACTGACAGAACTGTGCAGCATCAACACGCAGCAACTCCAAACCCCCCTCCCCCTCATCCGCGGCACCTCCCAACCCCCCCTCACCCACACAGGATCTCAGCTCCTGCTCACTCCCCTCACAGCTCCAAAGTCTCCACCATCTGCTGTACCCTGACCTGCCCTCCTCCACACAGGTTCTCCTCTCCTGCTCTCTCTCCCTTCACAGTTCCAACCCCCCCCCCTTCCACAGCACCCCTCCCCTCTCCCACACAGGTTCCTCTCTCCTGCTCAGCAGTGTCACTAACCTTAGTGACACCCAGTGCGGCTTGTAGATATCGTGCCGTGAAGTCACGCCCCCCGTTCTCGTCACACAGTGGGCTTACCCAGCGCTCCGGCAGCCTCTACTCTGCCTTTCTCTGAAGTGTGGCTGCTTGGTGACACCATCCGAGGGGGTGACACCAAAATAGCAGGGAAGCTCTGCTATTTTGGCGTCACCCTCTTGGATGGTATCACCCGGTGCGGCCCGCACCCCACTAGTGACACCAGTGCTCCTGCTCTCTCTCTTCTTCCATAGCTCCAAACTCCCCCCCATTCACGATACTCTGTCCACCCCCTCCCCCACGCAGGTTCCACAATCCTGCTCTGTCTACACTCACAGCTCCAAACCCCTCCCCCCCATCCACAGAACTTCCGATTCGCCCCTCCCCACTCCGGTTCACCCCCAGCAGTAAATGAACACTGAAAGAGGGAAGAGCCAAGTGCCATCATGACCTTCCAGACACCAATATCATCCTTGGTGAGAGCTACAGAACCAATGAATCCACATTGAAGGTAAGTTACTTACTGTACATATTACACTTATGATTTATTAATTATATGTTGTATATAATAGAAATTAAGAGCACTGGGGGTTACGTAGTGATCATGCTGATATTTCGAATGACGACACCATAATGTCAACATGTAAATAAAGTCGACATTCAACATGTCGACATTCGCAATGTCGACATTGACATGGCGTTGTTGTGCATGTCGATAGCCAGAATGTCGATACATACATTTAAGGATGGGATTAGTCTGAGGTTAGGGATAGGCTGCAGTTAGGATAATGTTAGGATTATGCTGTGGTTAGGGTTAGACTGCAGTTAGGGTCAAGATAGGATTAGGCTACGGTAAGGGTTAGGCTGTGGTTAGGGTGAGGCTGTAGTTAGGTTAGGGATAGGCTGCAGTTAGGGTGATGTTAGGAGTAGGCTGCGGATAGGGTTAGGCAGCTTTCACATATTATTTGCCCCTTCTTTAACCACAGTCAGTACTCATGGGTACATTATGGGTGGCAGTCGGGATGACGACGGTCCCAATGCCGACTGTCGGCATCCCGTCTGTCTAATCCCGCAAGGGTCTAATGACAGGCATCGAAATCCCGACACCTGTCATTTTACCTATGCCAGGAGCCCGACGCCTGGCATACCGATCGAAGGTAAGCCGGGCGTGGACAGCCACGGGGGGAGGGTTAGGTTAGGGGCTCCCAGGGGGGCTTAGGGTTAGGCACCCCCCCCGGGAGGGTTAGGGTTAGGCTAGGGGAGGGGGGGTTAGGTTTAGGCACCCCCGGGGGGAGGTTAGGGTTAGGCACCCCCCCAGGAGACTTAGGTTTAGGCTGCGGGGAAGGGGGGGTTAGGTTTAGGCACTTACAGGGGGTGTTAGGCACCCCTAAGGGAGGGTTGAGAGGGGTTCGGTTATCAAATAGAGAAAATATTTAGGGGGGGATTAGGGTTAGGCACCCCTAAGGGAGGGTTAGGGGGGGGTTAGGTTAGCAAATAGAGAAAATACTTACCTGTTGGATCTCCGGAGGTATTCTATACCGAGCCCCATTACTATCCTCTAAGCATTATTACCTTCTGAACAGCTCCCACTGTACCTGGTGCTGGCTGGGCTGAAGGGCAGTCTTTTGTGGGTATATGAGCTCAGTGACAGATAGAGCTATTGGAGGGTTAATTCTCTCCCATAGGACAGGCCTGAACCTCTGCCGCTCACTGTCAGCAACCGTTGCCATGGTGCCTCCTGCTCCATGCTCCTGCTCCTCCTCTTTGAGCATCCAGTGTCAGGCTGGGGCACGAAGGGTCCACTGGGGGAATGCAGGGGTAAAGACCTAGGCTAGCCACTAGTCCACGGTCCTGCTCTGCCAAGTAAATGACCCTCTGGTAGAGTAACAATGTATTATTTAAGTGCATGGTCTGGAACCTGACCCATAAGGCACCAGTTATTTCCCCCGTCCCTGCCCCTTTGGCCCTGCCTGACTCTGGAAGCATCCGACTGTCTCCTTCTGTCCTGAAACCTGGCAGACGCACTCTGCATGGACAGGGAGGACCATATTCCCGCTGCTCTAACGTATAACCACATTGAGTCAGAATGTATGGAGCTGCCAAAGAACTGCACACAGGGCCCCATCACTAACTAGGTACCTCACCAACTGCAGCATCGTAACAGGGCATCAGTGCACCGATGTCTCCAGGTATAGTGATGTAGTAATTCTGCCTACTTTGGTGTTGGCTCCCCCTACAGTTGATTTGGTGCAGCCCATGTGAGGCCACTTCCAGAAATTTTTCCAGGGCCACTTTTAGACCAAAATCCGCCCCTGGATACATCTCTAGAGACCTCTCAAAGGGGTCTATTAATTATAATTCCTTGTGTGTCCCTGTGGATATTAGGTATTTAACTTGTCGCGATTTGTGGCAATTAGTGGCGACAGACACCAACACACCAGCAAGCCCTACCACTACTACTATTGCCCCTAACTAATAGCATCTAAAGTTTACATGCTTGAGAAAATATAGTCTTGCATGCGAACAGCAGGGGGCATCAGAGGAAGCAGGATCTAAATGGATCCCTCTTCACACTCCAGGTCTAATTCCAATAGGATGGAGTGGGGTTCAGCTGACATACACCGTCTGAAGATGGCGTCAGTTCCCACAGTCAATGAAAACTGCTTGATGAATGGACAGCAGCCACACCAGGGCTACAATGGTGAATGGGTCTGGTACACAAAATAAAACACGTGGAAACTACTATTCCGCATGTATAACAGACCCATTTACCTTGACAAACAGGCCCCAAGGCCAGTTAATGAAAATTAATCATCTTTAGGTAGAGCTGTGTCCCTCATGTTAACTAATTCCATACCTTATGGCTGTCCTTACCTACAAACGAGCCGCATTCTGTTGTTCATTGGCGTAGCAGACAAAACGACTGTCTACACTGGGCTTGGATGGCGTGTACGCTTCAAGATCCTGCTCCAATCCCAAATTATCCTCCAGTTTCCCTCGCTTTTATCCCGGCCAGTAAACTCAAGGCAGTTTTGTTCCGAAACACAAAATGGAAAAAATAAATACCATGACGAGGTTAATTAAATCCAGTTGGACTGGCAGCTCTTAAACAAGCAAAAGACTCGGCTGGAAATTGAAAAGGACTCAGGTAATGTGCGCAGCACGGCTAGGGGAATTTGCTTGCTAATAGTTTTCTGGCTCGGCGTTCCAGGCCACTATCAGCACAAGAGTGCTATCTGTTTGACTCAAAGCAGAAATGATTTTACAGATCATGTTTCTGGCCGTCTGGGCCAAGTTTCAATCCTTTTTGATATAAACACGGGAGTTAAAGAGTCAGACACACAGCCGTTATCTGGCAAGATGGCTCGGTGCCTCGCTGAATGCTTGGGCTTGGAGATTTATGCGATCGCTTTCAGCCTCAAACCTTCCTCTTTATCGGAGATGATAAGCTCTCTCATTCTTTTCACAGGGACGGCTGAAAAATATGAATAGGCCTAAAGACCTGTTATCATGTCGAGGCTCTGTGAGAAGTAGCAGCATGAGTGAAAACTGAGAGAGATTCTTATCTTAAATCCAGCATTGAAAGGTGCACCAAGCGGTGTGAGTTATCTGGAGGCCACCGGAATACAATGTCTCAGGTTAAAAATACAGAAAGGCTAGAGCAACAAAAAATAAAAAATAAAGTTGCCGTTTCCATAGCAACCAATTCAATTTTTATTTTTATTTTCAAAACTGCGCTGTAAAGACGGAAAGTGGCCACTGCAGGCAACGCCAGATCGCGCCTTTGCAGCAGCTTTTATAAATGTTTCCCATTAATAGGCAGATTTAGGTGAAAAGACCTAATGCCGACAAAAATGTGTTTTTGCAGGCGATAGGTTTTTTCTCCCTTTGCCTTAAGGCCCATAGGACATCTGCGATGGATTGGGGCAATTCCCCGATCTCCAGGCGCAGGGGTTGTGCATCGGCAAAATCCATCATGTTGGATTTCCCTGATTTGCCAATCCAGACCAAAATATGATCAAAATCAGCAAATCAGGGATTTTTAACAGGAAGAATTTCATAGATTCCCCAACGGATTGGGGTTCATCGATGGCCGTTACGACTGGCGGACCAAAGGTTCCAGTCTGATCGGGGAATCGGGAAAACGGCGGCAGATGCATTGGGCCCTTAATACCAGTATTTCCCTAACTTAAAACAGTCCAGGTCTGCATGATATCCATGTTTGTGGAGAGGTGATTTAATTAGTACCTTAGTCATTTTAAAACATCTGTGCCCAAGAATAGATAGCTTTAAAACCTGGCCTGTTAAAGGGCTTTGAGGACCAAGGTTGGGAAACACACTGCCTCATAGCCAGTGATGGCTTCCCCTTGCCTACGCAGTGAGAAGTTTATTTAATACGTATCATGACCATAACAGGTAAAAGTCATTAAAACAATACTTTGAATAAAGCAATTTTAAGCAAAAATGTTTTATTTATTATTAAGGTATATGAACAGAAGGTACAATACAAAGGGTAAGCACAGTAAGGAGTTTCCTTCCCCTAAAGCCCCCCCCCCCCTGGATTTGTGCTGGGCTGAGAGGTTCACAACGCCCCCACCCCAGCGCACAGCACCGCAACTAGGTTTTTGTCCTAAGGCGGCGTGGCCACGCATTGCGCAACAAGGCCACGCCCCCTTCACCCGGGCCGACTCTTAACGGCCCTAAGCACTGTGTCCACATAATAATAGTGTACAGACAATAAAGAAAAATGAATAAACCCCAAACACTAAAAAGTATAGCCGGTGGTCCAAGTGGCCAGCCCAGGACCCACCGGACATTCGCTATAAACAAAAAATAATAAACACAGAGTAGGGTATAAAAAACAAAGATGATAAACAACAAGAAAGAAGGAGGCAATAAGTTAAGGAAAAAAAAGGCAAATATGGGAATTGAATAAAGTTATTATTTTAATGAATAATGAGGTACAAATATATTTATTATTTTATTTATCATTTTTTTTTTTTTTTATTAAAAAAAAAGCTGGATCACACACCTGGGCTCAGATCACTCAAACAAGCACTTTGCTGCATAGACTGGTGAAACGGTAAATTGAACCTTAATTTTTGTTACATTTCTATGATTTTGCTGTGATAAAAAAAATAATCTTACTGTTACCATCAGGGCTGCAATGATAAATAGGCCCCTAAGTCTAGTCAATATTCTGTTCAGCGTTTGTACAAATGCAGTGAGTGCAGATCACTATTTGGAAAAGAACAGTTTAAGTCAGTGCGTGATAATGGGCCTGGCTTGTAGTTAGGAGCAACCCAGCTAAAGGGTGCAAAACTTCATATTTTGTACGTTGGCAAAGCATGTTGGGATGCAAGGGGGTGCAGTTACAATTTATTTATTTTTGCATGCAGGGGAAATACTGGCTGCTTTTGTATGTAGCACACATATACTGGGCCGCTTTATATTGACACTGGGCCTGGTTCAGTTCCGCGCGCAAATGCCATTGCAGCTGCGTTCTCTCGCAGATTGTAATTGTGAAAATATGCTAATGACTCACTCGCCGCCCAGTGCTTAGAGACGCCCCCTGACAGCATCTCACATCCGCTGATCACGCGCAAAACTGGAAACTTCGTACGTAAATCAGGTGGCCATCAGCCTTCTGAGTAAAGCTGACCACACATCTAAAGATTATCTGTCCAACCAGCCAACTAGTTGATTGGTTGGAATGAAAATCTGGTAAGGTATGAAAGCAAATGACAATCAGCAATTTACTCCCAAACGCTGGAAAATGGACAAAAACTGTTGCTGGAACAAATTGTTTAGATCAAACATTTAACAAACTTGTCTGACCGACAATTTTCATCTGTTTTCTGGCATTTAGGAGCAAATTGCTGATCATCATTTACTTCCATACGTTACCAGATTTTCATTCCAATCAATCAACAAGTTGGCTGGTCGGATGTAAGTTGGTCTAGTGTGTGGCCAGCTTAAGTCTAAGCTGCCGCAGATACAGCGGGTCTCCAGACACACAGAGGGCTCTCCTGCTGCCGCAGACACAGCCGGTCTCCAGACACACAGAGGGCTCTCCTGCTGCCGCAGACACAGCGGTCCCCAGTCACACAGAGGGCTCTCCTGCTCAGGGCCATCTCTTCCATTGGGCTTGCTGGGCAGTTGCCCAAGGGCCCGAAGCTTGTAGGGGCCCGCCAACCCCCCCCTCCCCCTGCAGCCGCGGCCAGTTGGTAAATTTGTGATATTTTTATAAGACGGCCGCCGGTGCACTGTATTCTGATCTAACCTCCCCAACCTCCTCCACCCCATGGCGAGTACTCACATAAGTCCCAGTTTCAATTCATCCGCCGGCTTTAGACCAGTCAGACAGAGTCTCTCTGCATGTGTGGGAGGTCTGATGGGCATGCAGGAGGGTTTCATTTTATTGACCATTTACATTTTTTCCTGTGAATGGGTGGGTAGGGGCCCCAGTGCATTGCTTTGCCCAGGGCCAACACTGCTGTTAAGACAACCCTGCTCCTGCTGCAGCAGACACAGCGGGTCTCCAGTCACAGAGAGGGCTCTCCTGCTGCCGCAGACACAGCGGTCCCCAGTCACACAGAGGGCTCTCCTGCTGCCGCAGACAGAGCGGGTCTCCAGTCACAGAGAGGGCTCTCCTGCTGCCGCAGACACAGCGAGTCTCCAGTCACACAGAGGGCTCTCCTGCTGCCGCAGACACAGCGGGTCTCCAGTCACAGAGAGGGTTCTCCTGCTGCCACAGGCACAGCGGGTCTCCAGTCACACAGAGGGCTCTCCTGCTGCCGCAGATACAGCGGTCACCAGTCACACAGAGGGCTCTCCTGCTGCCGCAGACACAGCAGGTCTCCAGTCACACAGAGGGCTCTCCTGCTGCCGCAGACACAGCCAGTCTCCAGTCACACAGAGGGCTCTCCTGCTGCCGCAGATACAGCGGGTCTCCAGTCACAGAGAGGGCTCTCCTGCTGCCACAGACACAGCGAGTCTCCAGTCACACAGAGGGCTCTCCTGCTGCCGCAGATACAGCGGGTCTCCAGTCACACAGAGGGCTCTCCTGCTGCCGCAGACACAGCCGGTCTCCAGTCACACAGAGGGCTCTCCTGCTGCCGCAGATACAGCGGGTCTCCAGTCACAGAGAGGGCTCTCCTGCTCAGGGCCATCTCTTCCATTGGGCTTGCTGGGCAGTTGCCCAAGGGCCCGAAGCTTGTAGGGGCCCGCCAACCCCCCCTCCCCCTGCAGCCGCGGCCAGTTGGTAAATTTGTGATATTTTTATAAGACGGCCGCCGGTGCACTGTATTCTGATCTAACCTCCCCAACCTCCTCCACCGCGAGTACTCACATCAGTCCCAGTTTCAATTCATCCGCCGGCTTTAGACCAGTCAGACAGAGTCTCTCTGCATGTGTGGGAGGTCTGATGGGCATGCAGGAGGGTTTAATTTTATTGACCATTTACATTTTTTCCTGTGAATGGGTGGGTATGGGCCCCAGTGCATTGCTTTTCCCAGGGCCAACACTGCTGTTAAGACAACCCTGCTCCTGCTGCAGCAGATACAGCGGGTCTCCAGACACACAGAGGGCTCTCCTGCTGCCACAGACACAGCGAGTCTCCAGTCACACAGAGGGCTCTCCTGCTGTCGCAGACACAGCGGGTCTCCAGTCACACAGAGGGCTCTCCTGCTGCCGCAGACACAGCGGTCACCAGTTACACAGAGGGCTCTCCTGCTGCCGCAGATACAGCGGTCACCAGTCACACAGAGGGCTCTCTGCTGCCGCAGATACAGCGGTCACCAGTCACACAGAGGGCTCTCCTGCTGCTGCAGATACAGCGAGTCTCCAGTCACACAGAGGGCTCTCCTGTTGCCGTAGACACAGCGGTCACCAGTCACACAGAGGGCTCTCCTGCTGCCGCAGATACAGCGGGTCTCCAGTCACACAGAGGGCTCTCCTGCTGCCACAGACACAGCGGTCACCAGTCACACAGAGGGCTCTCCTGCTGCTGCAGATACAGCGGGTCTCCAGTCACACAGAGGGCTCTCCTGTTGCCGTAGACACAGCGGGTCTCCAGTCACAGAAAGGGCTCTCCTGCTGCCGCAGACACAGCGGTCACCAGTCACACAGAGGGCTCTCCTGCTGCCACAGATACAGCGGGTCTCCAGTCACAGAGAGGGCTCTCCTGCTGCCACAGACACAGCGGGTCTCCAGACACACAGAGGGCTCTCCTGCTGCAGCAAGGACGCAGTGGCTAATTTATGCACGGCCACAAAACAGTGCATAAAAGGTCCGACACGCCTGCGTTTCTCTAACCACCCCCCAGTTACCTCCCAGAAACGCTGAGTGAATCATTTGCACAAGCGTAATCGCTGTACGCAAGAGAAAAAAACTAACGCAGGTATTGGACTGCATGTTAATAGGTCCAAAATAGCTGGGTTTTTTTATAGATTTTACATTAATTCTTATTGATATTTAATGAATCCAGAACCAAAGAAAAAACGAATCCACACCAAAATACTAGAAGGTGGTTTTGCCAATACCAAAACACGTTGATGAATTAGAACCAAAACAAGAGGGCACATGCACATCTCTATTATCTAATAATAATAATGATAAAAGGGAAATGTAATATCCGCATGGCCGGCGGTTCGATTCCCGTCAGCCCGACATGAGCAGAGTTCCGAGCAGCGGAAGCCAGACAGCGCTGGAAATCCCGATTGTGGATAGGTGAGTATCTACTAACCCCCCTAACCCTCCTTAGGGGTGCCTAACCCTAACTTCCCCCCCAAGTGCCTAACCCTAATCCCCCCTCTAAGTGCCTAACCACCCCCTTCCCCGCTGCCTAAACCTAAGTCCGCCGGGGGGGTGCCTAACCCTAAGTCCCCCTTGGGAGTGCCTAACCCTAACCTTCCCTCCCACTAGTCCAACCCTAACCCTCCCGAGGGGGTGCCTAACCCTAAGTCCCCCCCGGGAGCCCTAAACCTAACCCTGCCCCCCCCGCGGCTGTCCGCTCGCGGCGCCCGGCATCACTACGATCGGGATGCCGGGCGCCGGTCTCACGGCGTCGGGGAAATGCGGGCGTCTACATCTAGACGCCCGGCATTTCACCCTTGCCGGGATATGACAGTCGGGAAGCCGGCTGCCGGTATTTAGGCAGTCGGCTTCCCGATTGCATACGTAATGCAATGGCGTCCAAGATAAAAAGTAGACCCTGAAAGCAGAGGTTATGGCAGTGGTTCCCAAACTTTTTAGAATCACGGCACCCTAGAGTATCAGCATTTTTTCCACGGCACCCCTGGGGCAAAAGTTTCTTATTGAGAAATTCAGCAAGACTTAAATGAAGTAAATTGAGCTTATATGTCACCCTTAGGTTCAGTCACATGGTGGTTGACAGGGCTCCACTTTTTTTTGTCCATATATTTTTGGATTGGCAGCAGCCAGCACTGGTTTTGCCTATCACACTGACTAAAAATAATATTTTTTATTGTACTGGACCACCAACCCAAGGCACCCCTGCAAGTGCCCTGAGGCACCCCAGGGTGCCATGACACCCAGTTTGGGAACCACTGGGTTATGGTGTCAAATAGATGCGCAGTAAAAATCAAATGACATGGGATAAATCCTGCAATCTGGCAATACCGTTTGCAGCAACAGGCTATGCACAATTTAATAGATCATCCATTTTTGCACCACGCTCTCCTTTTGAAATTAAGAGCATTGTAACCGAGGACCGTGGCCGCTAACAGGCAGTCTTTGGGGTTTATTCATCATTCATCATTCATTTATAGACACACAAATCTTACTTTCTGTGTCTTTTACACCGATTGAAGTAACAGTCCACTGCATTGTCTATGTAATGCAGGAGATGTCACTGATATCTCCTGCTCACCTGACAGCACCGAAGCGGAACACAAAACCCAGCAACTAGCATGGGGACCTTATAAATATCTAATTCAACATGCCCCGAAAATACAGCATTTTAAAATGCCAGTGACAGGAATGCATTGTTGTAAACTGTCACCTTTTTTTGGTCTGGTAAGGATGTGTCCCGGGTTGGCAATATAAAAAGTTGGTAATCCTAACCTCCGGTCATATTAACTGTTATATAGTGTAGACCTCTGTATCAAGCTGATTCTGAAAAATCTAATAAATCTCCCTATGATCCAATTACTCTCCTGATAGAAGCCCATAGGCTTCTATAAGGTAACGTCAATAAGGATATAGCGTTACTCACCGCAACCAAGCCCCGAAGTGCTTTGCATTCTGGGGCTTGGTGCATATGAGAAATGCGGTCATACCCGCATTTTCGGGGTTTGACCGCATTTCTACCTTTGCTGCATCCCACCCTCCTGTCTCCTGTGCCAAGCTTTCTACTTCACGATTTGTGACTAGATTTATCACAACTTCTAAAGAGGGCAAGTGAAGGCGTTCCATAGCAACCAATCAGATTCTAGCTATCATTTATCTAGTCCATTCTATACAATGATAACTGCAATCTGATTGGTTGCCATGGACCACTCCTCCACTTGCCTAAGGATTTTATACATTTCCCCCTTGGTGGCTTATGTAATGCCACGGTCCAAAGAGCAGAGCCAATGGCAACCAGATATCTGCTTTCATCCACCTTATAGTTGGTTGCTATAGCACTTGTGCTCTACCAACTTATGTTATTAAATAAGCCCCCTATTATATTTTCTTCATATAGTGGCAAAACCTACATCCCCACATGGAGGCTGGAGCACATGGACAATCTATGTCACTTAAGCTCAAATGTTTAACAAGAATTCCTGCAGACATAAACAATACCAGAACTAATGGAGACGTTTAATCACCTGGCCATGGAGTCTTGTCCCTGTCAAAGTTCTTCTCATAAAGTTCTAGAGCTTTCATCTGTTCACGCCTCTTAACCTCCCATGTGATGTGCAATTCCTGGGCACCTTAGATCTTCCTCTCAGTAGAGCTCATTACTTATACGGCATGACCACCTGATTTGCCAGCCCTTGAGCCAGATAGTTTCATGACGTGGTGTTTGTGATCTAATCCTGTATAGGCGTCAAAATAAAATAAAAATTGACAGTTGTTTTAAATGGCAAACCCAAAGTTTTGCATGCTTTAAAGCTAGCGGCTAAATCGCCGAAATCTCTTGCTACTTACAACTCGCAGACTATTACATTTACCCCATGTTGTTTTTTTTTCAAACTAGGACATTTAGGGGTATATGTACTAAGCCTTGGAGAGACAAAAAGTGGATGGAGATAAAGGGCAAAATTTACTAAGCGGCGTGTTCTAAACCCCGGTGGCTTGGTGGAGGTTTGACGGCGGTTTCTAAACCCTGGGGGTTTGGTGGCGGTTTGGCGGCAGTTTCTAAATAATACCAATACCGCTGCCTAGTCATTTTAGCCCTGTTCTATTGCATTCTAAAATGTGTTTTGATGGTGGTTTTGGCCTTAGAAATCAACGGATAGCAAAACCACCGCCAAACCGCCACCAAGCCGTGGGGTTTAGAACCCGCCGCTTAATAAATGTTGCCCAAAGTATCAACCAATCAGCTCCTGTCATTTCTCAAACAAATGACAGTTAGGAGCTGATTGATTGGTACTTTATATCCATCCACTTAATATCTCTTCAAGGTTTAGGACATAGACCCCTTAGAGCACTCTGTAAATGTTCTGCAGTTCAGTCATGTTTCCAGACAGAATGCTATGCCAGGATACAATATACTTGGCCAAGGTACATGTGTTGATAAATATATAATGCAGGTGTTGGTGCTGGTCGCAGTTAGTCCACACATGGTACAGCTTAACCAGTTCTTAGATTTACTGAATTAGGTAGAACAACAGGTAGGTTGGGCCTGTCTTGCTGGCACATCCTAGTAACCGCCGGGTCAGCTTACCTTGCAGGGTACCGGTTAGGAGGCAGCACAGGAGCGCATTCCTTCCAACAGCTTACATTATACCTGCAACACCTACAGCGGAGGCAGCCATTTTGTTCATAAAATGGCACTTATAACCTCATGGGCCACTCTAAGCATCATTTCTAATCTATGCAATGCCCTTAGTTCTTAGTGAGTTGATATAGGCTGAATATTGGTTACCTCACAAGATGTCTGCCTCCACTGTGTGCAGATGACACTTTAAGGAAGACTTTCACACACACAAGGCAATGTTTGTCAAATACAGCAGCCATATTATCATGACTGAAAGGAACTAGCAGTTATACACTGCTAGGTCCTAGTGTGAGTCCCAAAGACAGAGCTTTCTTGCTACTATGAAAGCTGCACTGGGGATGCAGCATGTACCTGTTTATCCCAGGCCTTACTGTCTCAGGGGGAGATGCATACTTGCCTATTCTCTCAGCAGGGGCATCTTAAGAGAGGAAGGGACCCGTGTCTGGCGGGGTGCATTGGCTGCGCATAGTCCTGTGCGGGCATAATGTCACTCTGGTCTGCTTAGGCCTGCTGGTGCTTCCGTTCCAGCAGGCCTAAGCAGGCCTGCTGGAATGGGCGCCGCCATCTTGCCTCTGGACATGTGACTTACTTGCCCTATCCTGGTGTGTCACATGTTCTCTCTAGCCTGTCACAGTGCGGCACTGGGTATTTAAGGGAGTGCAGAGCTTCCTTTCATTGCCAGTGCAACGTGTTTCTCAGTGCAAACTGAGAGAGAGTTCCTGAGCTTCTCCGTCTGCCTATTTGATCTCTGTCTAGCCTGCTTCACCTAACCTGCTCCTTACCCTGCTGGACTTCCACTGCCTTCTCTCACGGCCTCTACCTATTGCCTCTCCCTCGCCTGAGTACCTGTGTCACCTGTTACCCTGCACCCTGCCTCCACTTACATTTCCTCTGGACATTTTCTTTTTAGCCTACAATTCACCTCAGCCTGCTATTCATTTCAGCCTCACAAAACCTGGAATACTGGACTGCCTTCTGTTGTCACTACCTGGACTTTTTCCCATTGCCTCACTACAGTTCCCAAGTGCACTTTAGTGCTAAACCCGGACTTTCTGTTTTGCCACATTCATGTCTGTTAAGCCACTCATTAAAAACTCTACATTTACTTTTAAATCTAGTTCAGTGTCTGCTCCTATTACCACCCCGGGTCCACAACAAAACCAGAACCTAACAGTAATGTGGTAATTATGTATTAATATAGCTGTAATATTGCAGTAGTAATGTGGTATTTTTTTCTATATTCTGTCTGCATGACGAACCAGGCTCTGCAATGTTATTATAATTGCAAGCATTAATATATTTTGTTTAAACTCCCCATCGTCTGATATGTGCTCCCTCCTACCAACATGAGCGAAACATCTTAACCCTTTAACCATAATGAAATAAAGACACGGAGAGTTACTTAAGGGGAAAGAAAGGTCAGCTTTATTGAATTATAAACTATTTAACCTACTATTTAGGTTTTCAACTAACTAAGTAAAGATAGAAGAAGGAAAGAATAGACATAGTATGGTGGCGCAGAAAGAACGGCCCCACTAAGCAATATCACCATCTGCACACTCATTCAGATCTTCCAAATGGGTGGCGAGCAGCCAGCCCCTTACCATCCTCAAGATGTCCACCTCCCACCCCAATGACACGACGTGAGGCCCACCTGGTTAGGCGGTTGCCGCTGACCCCAGTAGTGAATAATCAGCCTAAGCCATGTATTGGAAGGGAGAGCACCTCAAGCTGCAAAAGACTGATAGCGACTGCAACCGTTCTTTCCCGCCTTAACATAGCCGACACCTAAACAAACAAAAATCCAAGGGGAGGGTGGGCGGGAACCGATTTTCAAGCCAGAACACACTAAAATGGATTCTGAATCACTCCACAAAATGGCCCTGAAACCCTTCCCACAACATCATTCAATAGGCTGACCCCCTCTTAACTCGTCCCCCCCATTATCTCACTAAAAATCTTTACCCATGATTGTCCGGAGGCAGACCGCAGACTCGGTGGTTTAATTTACTACTTGCATATAAAATGCATTCCGTCTCTCTTATGTTAATGTAATGTTTTCTTTTTAAATATTGACCTCATTATCTGTTGACAAAAAGGCAATAAATGTAATTGATCATTAAGTTATTAATTAGAAAAGAAAGCCTTAGCACAGCAGCCTTGTAAACATAGATATGCTATATATTACATATGCTGGGGAAAACCATTTATGAGCCATGAATTACAGACTTGAGGGTGGTCTGATCTCTGCTTACCTCAACTATAAGAGTTAAAAGCTGAGCTCCCATTATAAATTAGTGTTTATCACAAATGCAAACATTGCATCAAGGACATAAACTAGGATTAACCCTGACAATTTACAGAACTGGATATTTCTAAGACCCAGCTCTCTCCATTCTCTTCCATTTTTGGTAAGTGGCTGCATTGTAGGAAAATAAGCTGTAGCAGAGGACGTGGAATGGGCGCAGGACAGGCATGAGTGCGCTAATGGCTATCTCCATAAACAGATTGTACCACAAATGTACACTGTACTGTGGCACGGCAGCTTCTGGTGCTCAGGTCTTGTTATACTAATGTCACAGCAGGATGTACACAACACACTCCAGACATACAGTATTAGAAGCCCAGTCTTGCAGTAAGAATAATAGTGTGCCATCTACTTTCATATAAAACATATACAGAATGCGTCTTCACTAACTTATCCTTAAATTGGGCCAAACAGCCACGGTTGGTGCACCATTAAAAATGCAGCTGTCCTGGCATCTCAGATCCGATGCCTGCGTCCGAAGACACAGGATCGGATCAACAAGCTTACTCAGAATGGCAACCTCCTGTCCGCTTGCAAGGCCAGTAAATCTGTTTCGCAAACGCTTGCCTTGGCACTTCCAAAAAACCGGGCCGACACTCCATTCAATCATGCTGCGGCTTAGGCGGGACTGCGACCGGCTGTGCAGACAGTGATCGGCACATGTGTAGTACAGATCCTGTGCATGCGTCGATCATTTAACAAGGGAATTGTTTGCCAACCATCTACAAATGTGAATCAGCCCTAAAGTACGCATTCCTTGTACACCACTAGTGGATTTGTATGAAACAGCAGTGTGACAAGGACACTAATCTGAGAAAAAAGGCAAGAGACGAGGACCGATAGGACTGAGCCACGAGCCACGCCATGATTCCTGCTACGCAACATTTTGCAAATTTACACTGCCACAAGTTCAAATTCTAAAGGTGCATACACACACAACGATGTAAGTAATAAACAATTTTCGTTGAACGATTTTCGTTCAATTATTCCCTTGAAAAAGTGAATGAAAATAGTTTTACAAAGTAGTTGGTTTTACTTTACATAATAAATGATTTTCTGTGCGTTGAAGGAAAAATGTTGCAACTTCTATTGAAAATCGTTCAGTTGGCCAGTCTGACTGAACTACAAACTACAATCGGCAAACGTGAACGTGCTTGAACGATAATCGTTCATTTATCGTTTTACACTGAACGATTTTTTGAACGATTGAACGATAACGACGTCGTTATAGTTAAATCGTTCAAAAAATTGTTGTGTGTGTACGCACCTTAAGCTATCAATCCTATAGATTGTAAGCTTGCAAGCGGGGCCTTCCTAATATATATCTGTCTGTTATTACCCAGTTTTGTTCTATTAATGTTTACAATTGTAAAGCGCAATGGAATATGCTGCGCTATATAAGAAACTGTTAATAAATAAATAAATACACTACAATCCTGTTTGTATGAGTCTGATGCGAAATATACGCTGTGCAAAAAAAGACCCTAAATCCGAGTCAAGCTCTCAATGGCGCAGCGTCTAAGTCGCGCCATGCATCTTATGCCATATAGAGCAAAGACGCTAAGTGAATATTCAATTCTGATGGTTGGCAATATCCAAATGATCATTAGTAACTTGCCAACTGGCTTAACATTGTATTCTTCATCCTCGGAGTGACTACATATTCTGGAACTTCAAAACCTTGAAAAGTACCACTCCACATGGATCCTGGTGCTAATACACATGGACGTCCATCTTCCACCAGCATCTGCTCCTCAATACTTAATCCATCTGCATGCACTGTAACTATGTCAATGTCTGTTCCATGCTTCATTGGTTTCTGTGTTTTGGCTTCACTTAATAATGCTACAGCTTGAGTGGATAATGTCATGGTCTGGCAGGACCAAGGTTGTAGTCAATTCTTTCTCCATTTTGTGTCCTGCAGTGTTACGAGATGTGCACTAGAGCACTTCAAAAAGTTCACCAGACAAAACAAGAACTTCTGTCTCTTGCTTGAATTCTCGCCTGCAATCAGCCTGTTAGACCTAGCGAGCAGGCCTGTCACGCCCTTCCCCTTCCATATGAGTTCCTGTCGTGTTGCTATTTTACAGAACATTCAATGCGTCTCTCCTTTTGCAAAGCATTGTGAAATATGATGGCACAATACACATAAATGATGATAAATCGACCACTCATCAGCTTTATGAGCGCCCTCGTTGAAGTTGGACAGATGTAGTAAAACAATGCAGGCTTGCGTAGCAAAAGCAAGAAGAGGGAAAAGCAGACACTGAGCCGCTAGTCCACGTTGTCTGAATATTTATTTTCTCAGCAAAAAAAAAGTAGCCTGTTTATGTTGTACGATGTGCCAGCTGACTGCTGAGATTGGAAGCACATCCACGTTGACTAGGCACAGCGTTAGCCTATTGTTTCACACAATATTCCGTTACAGGGAATGAACTGTGAGGTACTCGGATAAAGTGTGTCAAAAACGATACCAAGCAAAACAAAACGAAAAAAAAAAAGCGAAATGAAACCCAGTAACAGCGAGACGCCGATCCTAACGGACTGAGCCACTATTGTTACATTTTCATCCTTGGTGTGGAAAAGAGCCAGTGGCAATAAAAACAATCTATAAAAACTGTCAGAATGACTGATCACCGCTGACAGAAATGCTCTTTTTTTTTTTTTTACTGCTGAAGTGAAGCCATTAACGGGAGGAAAAATTGAGACGGAGACATGTAATATTTTTCTTACTAATCCATGAAACGGGATGGCAGCTCTCACCACGGAGCCTAGAACGCCATGTTCTATCCAAGTTCTACCCGGCTTTCAGAATAAACTCTATAAACTGCATAAATTCAGCCGTGTCAATGAGTTTAAATGTGTCACGCATGGAAAATGGTCAGCGATACAGGCAGACACGTCAATAAAGTGAACAGCATGACTTATCAGAGGTTATTTATACTCAAGAAAAGTTAAAACTGCAAATGTGAAGAGTTTGGGAGCAGTCATTCCAGAAAGACAAGGTCAATGCAAATTGTTATTTAATGGTCATCTCCAGAGATATCACCAGGTGTGGCACTTATCTGCCCCTCTTGAAGGTGCGGGTGTGCAAATGGGGAGTAGCCTCATGTCCATGAGGCCACGCCCCCAGATTGCCCAGCTCTCCCAGCACAACAGAGCTGTGACACCAAAATAGTAGAGCAGCTCTGCTATTTTGGTGCCACCCCCTAGTGACGCCACTGGCCATCTCCATCTCATGTTTGACGCATTTCTTTACTGGTAGAAGGAGTGTCTTCCAGGATCAGGCCCCATCCATAGCGCACGTGTGGTCACCCAGTGGTTGGATGAGCATCACACTGACATTTTCTGCATGACACAGCTTCCCAGTCATCAGATCCGACCCACCCAAACATTTAAAGGATATTCCAGAATGACACAGCAATCAGATGTTGATTGTCATGGCATTGTCATTTATGTTCCCTATTCTGCAGCAAAATTGATGCTGAAACATTGCTCCTCCATCAGATCCAATCAAGGAGACTCTCTCAGCGTTAAAGCACATAACGCATTTCTTTGGGAAGAAACGCGTGGTGCAAACAATGAAAACTTAACTTCAAGGTCCAGCAACTGTGACTTGAGGACCACCTATTCTCCTTTATTTCACATGTTCTCCTAAAATACTGCTTGCTTTAATTTATGTCATTTTCTGGGGATCATCAGATTTTATCACGTGTTATTTTTGTAGGTGTAAGATTTGTCTATAATACAGTGTTCAAAATGTGAGTCTTTGTAAATGTGCAACTGGAAGGTGAAAGCATCTTCTTGAAAGTACAGGCGAGAATAATGCTGTTTGCCCTCCTGGAAAACAGCGAATGTCCTCCTTCTTCACCCCTCTATCTGCTTTATTAGTATTATTATTATAGTTTATATAGCACCACTATATTTCTGCAGCACTGTACAATATGCATACGCACAACTCATTATTCTGACTACATAACCCTACTAAACGTAGCCAGCCTGCGAAACGCCCCATTACCACCCAGTTTCACCCATTCAAGTGGAGGTGCACTGGAGATGTGCATGATTCCAAACCGCCCGCGTACATTCGGCTATGCAGCATGTGTTTATAGACTAGTTCCCCATCACACAAACACAATCATACACAATGTTCAGTTTTCAGTCAACAGCCAAATAACCTACCAATATGTATTTGGAGTATGAGAATAAACGGAAGAACCTGGTGGAAATCCTCACAAACAGAACAAACAAACTCCACACAGATGGGGTCCCGGTCACAAATGAACCCCCAAGCCATTGCTGTGTGCTCACAATATAATCATTCTTGCGCAAATTACTGCATCTGTGCATGTGGATGTACCTAGACCATACTTATCAAGAAACACCTCTCGTTCACCCAACTTTTACCACCAGAAGGTTTGGACCACCATAGGTGCTGCCATTTTGAGGATAAAATCCATCAGCCATCCCGCCCCTAAAAACGGTGTGGTCACTGATCCTGTGTCAACGAACAGTAGCAACATTTCTGTACTGCATAAAAACCACTTTAACTTGTACTGTAGGAACTGTAAGACATTGTAGCCTACAGTATGTATGTTTCATTTGCGCATAAAGCTGTTGGTTCAATCATCCTAAAATGCATTTGTGAATCAGACAACTAGTTCAGCAGATCAAACCAGGATAGATGAAGTCATTGGGGGCGATTCAATTCAGTGCGACGTGAATAGCGCCGGAAAGGATTTCCCATAGCCATTTAATTGTCCCCATAGCGCCCTGCACTTAGTCGGGAGATGGCGGTTACCGCGCCTTAAGCCTGGTGTTAAGTCACAGTAACCAGCATTCTCCAAGTAAAGCGCCGGACGTGATGCTGAAAGCGCTGTACTAAGCCGCAAAACAGCATCACGGCCAGCACTTAAGTTGGATTTCTGTTTGCAGCTCAGGAGGGTGCGAGTAGAATTCCTCTAGTCGGACTTAACAACGCGGTCAATTGAATAGCTCTGGGAACTCCTTCCCAGCGCTATACAGATTGCACTGAATTGAATTGCCCCTGAAATAGGGATGGGCAGCCATATCTACACTATGTAGACAAAAGTGATTGGACACTGACAGCAAGTAGATCAACGAGATTTTATTGGCATCAGTACTTTGTAGGTCCACCACGTGCAGTGATTACTGCAGACGACCTTCTTGGCAAACTGTCCACAAGTTCCTGGACACCAGCAGGCGATGTTTTGCCATTCCACCTTAAGTACAGTGACACTGAAGGAGTCAGCCCAGAATGCACCTGACGCTCCATTTTATCCCAGACGCTGCGAGAAAAAGAACCTTCCATCGCTCAAAAAAATCCTGCGCCTGCGGGAAAAACTCATTAGGCCAGAACTCTCTGGAAGAGACATCACTTAAACTGGTGGGAGGGGGTCAGAGTTCAGACCAACTGTCATTCCAATGTGATGTTATAATTATCACTCTATAGCTACATACAGTGAATATAGATATACATATATACTAGCGGTTATCCACGGCTTCGCCAACGATAAAATCGCTTCTGCCATCATTTTTTTTAAATCTGAGGTGCTCTAGTTAAATTACTTTGCATATGGGAGTGGCCAGCAGCACCATCACCCCCCACTCACACCAATGTCACTGTGTGCCCTGTGCACAGACTGCTATGTAGCCTATCCTATTCACCCACCACTCACACCAATGTCACTGTGTGCCCTGTGCACAGACTGCTATGAAGCCTCTCCTATTCACCCACCACTCACACCAATGTCACTGTGTGCCCTGTGCAGACTGCTATGTAACCTCTCCTATTCACCCACCACTCACACCAATGTCACTGTGTGCCCTGTGCACAGACTGCTATGTAACCTCTCCTATTCACCCACCACTCACACCAATGTCACTGTGTGCCCTGTGCAGACTGCTATGTAACCTCTCCTATTCACCCACCACTCACACCAATGTCACTGTGTGCCCTGTGCACAGACTGCTATGTAGCCTATCCTATTCACCCACCACTCACCAATGTCACTGTGTGCCCTGTGCACAGACTGCTATATAACCTCTCCTATTCACCCACCACTCACTCCAATGTCACTGTGTGCCCTGTGCACAGACTGCTATGTAGCCTATCCTATTCACCCACCACTCACACCAATGTCACTGTGTGCCCTGTGCACAGACTGCTATGAAGCCTCTCCTATTCACCCACCACTCACACCAATGTCACTGTGTGCCCTGTGCAGACTGCTATGTAACCTCTCCTATTCACCCACCACTCACACCAATGTCACTGTGTGCCCTGTGCACAGACTGCTATGTAACCTCTCCTATACACCCACCACTCACACCAATGTCACTGTGTGCCCTGTGCACAGACTGCTATGTAACCTCTCCTATTCACCCACCACTCACACCAATGTCACTGTGTGCCCTGTACACATACTGATATGTACCCTATCCTATTCACCCACCACTCACACCAATGTCACTGTGTGCACTGTGCACAGACTACTATGTAACCTCTTCTATTCACCCACCACTCACACCTATGTCACTGTGTGCCCTGTGCAGACTGCTATGTAACCTCTACTATTCACCCACCACTCACACCAAAGTCACTGTGTGTCCTGTGCACAGACTATTATGTAGCCTATCCTATTCACCCACCACTCACACCAATGTCACTGTGTGCCCTGTGCACAGACTGCTATGTAACCTCTCCTATTCACCCACCACTCACACCAATGTCACTGTGTGTCCTGTGCACAGACTGCTATGTAACCTCTCCTATTCACCCACCACTCACACCAATGTCACTGTGTGCCCTGTGCACAGACTGCTATGTAGCCTATCCTTTTCACCCACCACTCACCAATGTCACTGTGTGCCCTGTGCACATACTGCTATGTAACCTCTTCTATTCACCCACCACTCACACCAATGTCACTGTGTGCCCTGTGCACAGACTGCTATGTAACCTCTCCTATTCACCCACCACTCACTCCAATGTCACTGTGTGCCCTGTGCACAGACTGCTATGTAACCTCTCCTATTCACCCACCACTCACACCAATGTCACTATGTGCCCTGTGCACATACTGCTATGTAGCCTATCCTATTCACCCACCACTCACACCAATGTCACTGTGTGCCCTGTGCACAGACTGATATGTACCCTATCCTATTCACCCACCACTCACACCAATGTCGCTGTGTGCCCTGTGCACAGACTGCTATGTAGCCTATCCTATTCACCCACCACTCACACCAATGTCACTATGTGCACTGTGCAGACTGCTATGTAGCCTCTCCTATTCACCCACCACTCACACCTATGTCACTGTGTTCCTTGTGCACAGACTGCTATGTAACCTCTCCTATTCACCCACCACTCACACCAATGTCACTATGTGCGCTGTGCAGACTGCTATGTAGCCTATCCTATTCACCCAGTACTCACACAAATGTCACTGTGTGCCCTGTGCACAGACTGCTATGTACCCTACCCTATTCACCTACCACTCACACCAATGTCACTGTGAGCCCTGTGCAGACTGCTATGTAACCTCTCCTATACACCCACCACTCACACCAATGTCACTATGTGCCCTGTGTACAGACTGCTATGTAACCTATCCTATTCACCCACCACTCACACCTATGTCACTGTGTGCCCTGTGCAGACTGCTATGTAACCTCTCCTATTCACCCACCACTCACACCAATGTCACTGTGTGTCCTGTGCACAGACTATTATGTAGCCTATCCTATTCACCCACCACTCACACCAATGTCACTGTGTGCCCTGTGCACAGACTGCTATGTAACCTCTCCTATTCGCCCACCACTCACACCAATGTCACTGTGTGTCCTGTGCACAGACTGTTATGTAACCTCTCCTATTCACCCACCACTCACACCAATGTCACTGTGTGCCCTGTGCACAGACTGCTATGTAGCCTATCCTTTTCACCGACCACTCACCAATGTCACTGTGTGCCCTGTGCACATACTGCTATGTAACCTCTTCTATTCACCCACCACTCACACCAATGTCACTGTGTGCCCTGTGCACAGACTGCTATGTAACCTCTCCTATTCACCCACCACTCACACCAATGTCACTGTGTGTCCTGTGCACAGACTGCTATGTAACCTCTCCTATTCACCCACCACTCACACCAATGTCACTGTGTGCCCTGTGCACAGACTGCTATGTAGCCTATCCTTTTCACCCACCACTCACCAATGTCACTGTGTGCCCTGTGCACATACTGCTATGTAGCCTATCCTATTCACCCACCACTCACACCAATGTCACTGTGTGCCCTGTGCACAGACTGATATGTACCCTATCCTATTCACCCACCACTCACACCTATGTCACTGTGTGCCCTGTGCACAGACTGCTATGTAACCTCTCCTATTCACCCACCACACACACCAATGTCACTATGTGCGCTGTGCACAGACTGCTATGTAGCCTATCCTATTCACCCAGTACTCACACAAATGTCACTGTGTGCCCTGTGCACAGACTGCTATGTACCCTACCCTATTCACCTACCACTCACACCAATGTCACTGTGTACCCTGTGCATAGACTGCTATGTAACCTCTCCTATTCACCCACCACTCACACCAATGTCACTGTGTGTCCTGTGCACAGACTATTATGTAGCCTATCCTATTCACCCACCACTCACACCAATGTCACTGTGTGCCCTGTGCACAGACTGCTATGTAACCTTTCCTATTCGCCCACCACTCACACCAATGTCACTATGTGCCCTGTGTACAGACTGCTATGTAACCTATCCTATTCACCCACCACTCACACCAATGTCACTGTGTGCCCTGTGCACAGGCAGTTATGTAGCTTATCCTATTCACCCACCACTCACACCTATGTCACTGTGTGCCCTGTGCACAGACTGCTATGTAACCTATCCTATTCACCCACCACTCACACCAATGTCACTGTGTGCCCTGTGCAGACTGCTATGTAACCTCTCCTATTCACCCACCACTCACACCAATGTCACTGTGTGCCCTGTGCACATACTGCTATGTAGCCTATCCTATTCACCCACCACTCACACCAATGTCACTGTGTGCACTGTGCACAGACTACTATGTAACCTCTTCTATTCACCCACCACTCACAGCTATGTCACTGTGTGCCCTGTGCAGACTGCTATGTAACCTCTCCTATTCACCCACCACTCACACCAATGTCACTGTGTGTCCTGTGCACAGACTATTATGTAGCCTATCCTATTCACCCACCACTCACACCAATGTCACTGTGTGCCCTGTGCACAGGCAGTTATGTAGCTTATCCTATTCACCCACCACTCACACCTATGTCACTGTGTGCCCTGTGCACAGACTGCTATGTAACCTATCCTATTCACCCACCACTCACACCAATGTCACTGTGTGCCCTGTGCACAGACTGCTATGTAACCTCTCCTATTCACCCACCACTCACACCAATGTCACTGTGTGCCCTGTGCACAGACTGCTATGTAACCTCTCCTATTCACCCACCACTCACACCAATGTCACTGTGTGCACTGTGCAGACTACTATGTAACCTCTTCTATTCACCCACCACTCACACCTATGTCACTGTGTGCCCTGTGCAGACTGCTATGTAACCTCTCCTATTCACCCACCACTCACACCAATGTCACTGTGTGCCCTGTGCACAGACTGCTATGTAACCTCTCCTATTCACCCACCACTCACACCAATGTCACTGTGTGTCCTGTGCACAGACTGCTATGTAACCTCTCCTATTCACCCACCACTCACACCAATGTCACTGTGTGCCCTGTGCACAGACTGCTATGTAGCCTATCCTTTTCACCCACCACTCACCAATGTCACTGTGTGCCCTGTGCACATACTGCTATGTAGCCTATCCTATTCACCCACCACTCACACCAATGTCACTGTGTGCCCTGTGCACAGACTGATATGTACCCTATCCTATTCACCCACCACTCACACCTATGTCACTGTGTGCCCTGTGCACAGACTGCTATGTAACCTCTCCTATTCACCCACCACACACACCAATGTCACTATGTGCGCTGTGCACAGACTGCTATGTAGCCTATCCTATTCACCCAGTACTCACACAAATGTCACTGTGTGCCCTGTGCACAGACTGCTATGTACCCTACCCTATTCACCTACCACTCACACCAATGTCACTGTGTACCCTGTGCATAGACTGCTATGTAACCTCTCCTATTCACCCACCACTCACACCAATGTCACTGTGTGTCCTGTGCACAGACTATTATGTAGCCTATCCTATTCACCCACCACTCACACCAATGTCACTGTGTGCCCTGTGCACAGACTGCTATGTAACCTTTCCTATTCGCCCACCACTCACACCAATGTCACTATGTGCCCTGTGTACAGACTGCTATGTAACCTATCCTATTCACCCACCACTCACACCAATGTCACTGTGTGCCCTGTGCACAGGCAGTTATGTAGCTTATCCTATTCACCCACCACTCACACCTATGTCACTGTGTGCCCTGTGCACAGACTGCTATGTAACCTATCCTATTCACCCACCACTCACACCAATGTCACTGTGTGCCCTGTGCAGACTGCTATGTAACCTCTCCTATTCACCCACCACTCACACCAATGTCACTGTGTGCCCTGTGCACATACTGCTATGTAGCCTATCCTATTCACCCACCACTCACACCAATGTCACTGTGTGCACTGTGCACAGACTACTATGTAACCTCTTCTATTCACCCACCACTCACACCTATGTCACTGTGTGCCCTGTGCAGACTGCTATGTAACCTCTCCTATTCACCCACCACTCACACCAATGTCACTGTGTGTCCTGTGCACAGACTATTATGTAGCCTATCCTATTCACCCACCACTCACACCAATGTCACTGTGTGCCCTGTGCACAGGCAGTTATGTAGCTTATCCTATTCACCCACCACTCACACCTATGTCACTGTGTGCCCTGTGCACAGACTGCTATGTAACCTATCCTATTCACCCACCACTCACACCAATGTCACTGTGTGCCCTGTGCACAGACTGCTATGTAACCTCTCCTATTCACCCACCACTCACACCAATGTCACTGTGTGCCCTGTGCACAGACTGCTATGTAACCTCTCCTATTCACCCACCACTCACACCAATGTCACTGTGTGCACTGTGCACAGACTACTATGTAACCTCTTCTATTCACCCACCACTCACACCTATGTCACTGTGTGCCCTGTGCAGACTGCTATGTAACCTCTCCTATTCACCCACCACTCACACCAATGTCACTGTGTGTCCTGTGCACAGACTATTATGTAACCTATCCTATTCACCCACCACTCACACCAATGTCACTGTGTGCCCTGTGCACAGACTGCTATGTAACCTCTCCTATTCACCCACCACTCACACCAATGTCACTGTGTGTCCTGTGCACAGACTGCTATGTAACCTCTCCTATTCACCCACCACTCACACCAATGTCACTGTGTGCCCTGTGCACAGACTGCTATGTAGCCTATCCTATTCACCCACCACTCACCAATGTCACTGTGTGCCCTGTGCACATACTGCTATGTAACCTCTTCTATTCACCCACCACTCACACCAATGTCACTGTGTGCCCTGTGCACAGACTGCTATGTAGCCTATCCTATTCACTCACCACTCACACCAATGTCACTGTGTGCCCTGTGCACAGACTGCTATGTAACCTCTCCTATTCACCCACCACTCACACCAATGTCTGTGTGCCCTGTGCACAGACTGCTATGAAGCCTATCCTATTCACCCACCACTCACACCAATGTCACTGTGTGCCCTGTGCACAGACTGCTATATAACCTCTCCTATTCACCCACCACTCACACCAATGTCACTGTGTGCTCTGTGCACAGACTGCTATGTAGCCTATCCTATTCACCTACCACTCACACCAATGTCACTGTGTGCCCTGTGCACAGACTGCTATGTAGCCTATCCTATTCACCTACCACTCACTCCAATGTCGCTGTGTGCCCTGTGCACAGACTGCTATGTAACCTCTCCTATTCACCCACCACTCACACCAATGTCACTGTGTGCCCTGTTCAGACTGCTATGTAGCCTATCCTATTCAAGGGAACGCTGTCCCAAAGCACCTCTCCCCCCACCCCTTACAGGCTGTGCACATGGTGCCACACCTATAACTTGCATTGACAATGTCAATGTTTTGCTTTTGTTATTGCTCAGCTGAAACTTGACAAATCAAGATGAAACAAAGTGCAGATTATTTCTAGGAGTTTCCACTACAAAAAGATGCATGAAAATCCATTGTAGTTTTTTGGCTTACCATACTAACCCTTTAAACCAGGACACAGGTATTACACAGGTTCTGTGGCTGATTAAAACCAGGTTAAATGTAGTCTTAACGTCAGCCAGCCACAGGACCTGTGTAATTCATGAGTGTCCCAGTTTAAAAGGTTAGTATTGTAAACTGAAATATATATATACACTCAGGTCCATAAATATTGGGACATTGACAGAATTTTGAGATTTTGGCCTCTATTCACCACCACAATGGCTTTGAAATGAAACAAACAAGATGTGCTTTAACTGCAGACTTTCAGATTTAATTTGAGGGTAATTACTTCCAAATCAGGTGAACGGTGTAGGAATTACAACAGTTTCAATATGTGCCTCCCACTTTTTAAGGGACCAAAAGTAATGGGACTATCAACTCAAAAGCTATTTCATGGACGGGTGTGACCTATTCCCTCGTTATTTCATTATCAATTAAGCAGGTAAAAGGTCTGGAGTTGATTCTAGGTGTGACATTTGCATTTGGGATCAGTTGCTATCAACTCTCAATATGAGATCCAAAGAGCTGTCACTATCAGTGAAGCAAGCCATCATTAGGCTGAAAAATCAAAACAAACCCATCAGAGAGATAGCAAAAACATTAGGTGTGGCCAAATCAACTGTTTGGAACATTCTTAAAAAGAAAGAACGCACCGGAGAGCTCAGCAACACCAAAAGACCCGGAAGACCACGGAAAACAACTGTGGTGAATGACAAAAGAATTATTTCCCTGGTGAAGAAAAACCCCTTCACAACAGTTGGCCAAATCAAGAACACTCTCCAGGAGGTAGATGTATATGTGTCAAAGTCAACAATCAAGAGAAGACTTCACAAGAGTGAATATAGAGGGTTCACCACAAGATGCAAACCATTGGTGAGCCACAAAAACAGGTAGAGTTTGCCAAACAACATCTAAAAAAGCCATTACAGTTCTGGAACAACATCCTATGGACAGATGAGACAAAGATCAACTTGTACCAGAGTGATGGGAAGAGAAGATAAGGAAAGGAACTGCTCATGATCCAAAACATACCACCTCATCAGTGAAGCATGGTGGTGGTAGTGTCATGGCGTGGGCATGTATGGCTGCCAATGGAACTGGTTCCCTTGTATTTATTGATGATGTGACTGCTGACAAAAGCAGCAAAATTAATTCTGAAGTGTTTCGGGCAATATTATATGCTCATATTCAGTCAAATACTTCAGAACTCATTGGACGGCGCTTCACAGTGCAGATGGACAATGACCCAAAGCATACTGCAAAAGCAAAGAGTTTTTGAAGCCTAAAAAGTGGAATGTTATGCAATGGCCAAGTCAATCCCCTGACCTGAATCCGATTGAGCATGCATTTCACTTGATGAAGACAAAACTGAAGGGAAAATGCCCGAAGAACAAGCAGGAACTAAAGACATTTGCAGTAGAGGCCTGGCAGAGCATCACCAGGGATGAAACCCAGCGTCTGGTGATGTCTATGCGTTCCAGACTTCAGGCTGTAATTGCCTGCAAGGATTTGCAACAAAGTATTAAAAAGTGAAAGTTAGATATAGGATTGTTTAGTTTGTCCCATTACTTTTGGCCCCTTAAAAAGTCGAAAGCACATATAGAAACTGTTATAATTTCTACACCGTTCACCTGATTTGGATGTAATTACCCTCAAATTAAATCTGAAAGTCTGCAGTTAAATCACATCTTGTTTGTTTCATTTCAAAGCTATTGTGGTGGTGAACAGAGGCCAAAATCTGAAAATTCTGTCAATGTCCCAATATTTATGGACCCGACTGTATATGTATATATATATATATAATATATATATAGATGTAGTCAGGAAGCTGGCGGTCGAAATGCCGACTCCCGGCTTCCCGACAGTCAAATCCCGGCAGGGGACTAATGATAGGCGTCGAAATTCCAACGCCTATCATTATCCCTACGACGGGATACCGACGCCTGGCATAACGAACAAAGGTAAGTCGAGCAGACAGCCGCCGGGGGGAGGGTTAAGTTAGGGGCTCCCGGGGGGACTTAGGGTTAGGCAGCCCCCGGGAGGGTTAAGGTCAGGCTAGGGGAAGTTAAAACCACTGACAGGTGAAGTAAAGAACGTTATCTGGTTACAATGGCACCTGTAAAAGGGTAGGGTGTATTAGGCAGCAAGCGAACACTCTGGGTCAGAGCATCTCTAAAACAGCAGGCCTTGTGGGGTGTTCCCATTGGATAGTACCTACCAAAAGTGGTACAAGGTAGGACAACCGGTGAACTGGTGACAAGGTCATGGGTGCCCAAGGTTCATTGATACACGTTAGAAGGGAAGGCTAGCCCGTCTGGTCCTATCCCACAGAAGAGCTACTGTAGCACAACTGATGAAAAAGTCAGTGCTGGCTATGATAGAAAGGTATCAGAACACACAGTGCATTGCCGCTTGCTGCGTAGCCACAGACAGGTCAGAGTGCCCATGCAGACAATTGTCCTCCGTACAAAGCGCCAACAGTAAGAACAGGACCATGGAGCAATGGAAGGAGGCCTAGTCTGATGAATCACATTTTGAATGGCTGGTGTGCGGTGTGTGCACTGTTTACCTGGGGAAGATTGTTCAGGAATGGTTTGAGGAACATGAAAAAGGGGTGTTCACTTGGCCTTCAAAATCCCCAATCTCAATGCACTCGAGCATCTGTGGAATGTTCTAGAAGAAAAAAAAAAAAAGTCCAAGCCAAAGAGGCTCCACTTCACAACTTACAGGACTTTAAGGATCTGCTGCTAACATCTTGGTGCCAGATGCCACAGGACACCTTCCGAGGTCTTAACGGAGCCCACGCCTCGAGGTTTCAGAACTGTTTTTGTTTTAGCAGCACGAGGTAGACCTACACAATATTAGGCAAGTGGCTTTAAATTTATGGCCAATCAGTGCGTGTGTGTGTGTATATATCACCCCATGTTAGCAACACCCCTTGAAGTCCATTGTGGATGAAACGCGTTGGCAGGCTGCCTCTTGCCTCAATGAACTATTAAGATAAGCGCCTGATAAAATATATCTCTTTTAAACTCTTGCTTCTACTTTTTAAATGTTATATATACATTTTTAAAAGTATTGTTTCTCCTGTGCCTATTTTTAACAGATACTGTCTCATTTAAGTGAAATTTTTTTTTATATTCTGTATATTTATTTTTTATCATATGTGTTTAAGGGACATATTCTCTTGGTTACAAATTTTGCACTTTATTACACGCATTCTTTGCACAAAGGATTAGTGAGACCTGCGAGTCATTAATAGAGTCTGTTTGAGCATTTGGAAGCTCAATATTTATTTTGTGTCTGTTTGTCAATCTTTTAACTCAATTAAATAAGATAAATTTGCTACGTCTATGATAACTTTTTTGCACAAAACACTTTCCTGTATATGTCATAATTTTTACATTGTTAACACGCCAGTCGCTAAAGACCTTATACACTTGCATATATATATATAAATATATATATATATATCATAGATAGATAAGAGGATGATCTAAGGAAAACTATTACCTGTTGGAATTATAATGAATTGTTATATTTCAAGTTGAATGAAATTGGGTGCAGCTTTCACACACGTTTCAAGTAATTTATTTTTGGGGGGATAGTTGTAGAAAGCATGAGAACCAATACTAAACTTGATGAACTTTCTTTTTTCAAACTAGTATGTTACTACTTACATCCATATAAACCACGGGCTTAATTTGCTTTTCTCAAATGTTTACTGAATAGTTATGCTGCTTACAAACTGTGTTTCAAAAGTGCTGGAATCGGGTGGACGGTAAATCCCCAGAATTACTTTATCAATGTAGAAGGAAAAGACATGAGAAACACACAAGAGACCGGCCAGTTCTGAGCCATAAGCAGATTTTATGAAAGCTCCATATGGCACATTTTATACACATCTTACTATACAAAAATGTATAATATACACTTTTACATGTCTAGATGCAAACATAAAAAGGGCGGTTATTACAGGGGACATATTATCAGGCATTTAGCTTCATTAGATAAAACACGACCATTTACACACAAAAAAAACAAAAACTTTTTTGTCATTACCAAAAATAAAATTTTATAAAAAGATATTCTGCCCAGAAGTTGGGAATTTATTTTATCTGTACAACACACCTAACAAAATTAGATGAATGTTTCCATGTGTTTCACTGACGTGTACGTAGTTTAAATTAATGACTTTATGAAATAGGTTTGGAAATGTGTCTTGTGAGAATTCTCACTGCGGAAATAAAAATATGAAACAACCAGATAGGTTGGGCAAATGTACAATGGACTGGTCGTCCTGGATTTACCCGTCGGTTTAGAACAGGGGGTGGGGAACCTTTTTTCTGCCGAGGGCCATTTTGATATATATAACATTATTTGCGGGCCTGGTGCAGGCCACGTTCCCTCCTGTGTGATGTCACACGAGGGCGATACCACAATCGCCGATTATGCTGTAAGGTCAGCAATGTGACAGTCTGTAGCATCCTAAGGACGCTCCAGACGGCACTGCTGCATAGGTTCTGGCTGCAGGGTGCCATTCTAGACAACTGCTAGCCAGATGAGGCTAGCAGAAAAAGCTCTGAGGGCCAGACCAAATGATTCCAGGGGCCTTATACGGCCCCTGGGCCTGAGGTTCCCCATCCCTGGTTTAGAATGTCTAAGGTGTTTTTATTCACATTTGAGGTTGAGAACATGCAAGTGCAGCTGTTGCCCGCCATTCGCATTGGCGGCCATTTTGTGCTCTAGACTGCAGCCTAATGATTCTCTAGGTACTAACGACACCACTGACCAATGTGCCTCCTTAATCTCAATGACGCCTTGTAAATGGATAGGCTGCATTCTCATGAACATGCATAAATAAATAAACAAACGTCAGGTGCATAAATATTGGGACATTTACAGAATTTTCATATTTTGAAATATGTGGAAGGCACATATAGAAACGTTGTAATTCCTACATCATTCACCTGATTTGGATGTAATTACCCTCAAATTAAATCTGAAAGTCTGCATTTAAAGCACATCTTGTTTGTTTCATTTTAAAGCCATTGTGGTGGTGAATAGAGGCCAAAATATGAAAATTCTGTCAATGTCCCAATATTTATGCACTTGACTGTACCTAGACTTTGGCAGGGGACCAGATTTGCCGACCTTGGGAGGGGCTTACACAAAGGTGAGTGGAGATTAGACCCAAAAGTAGGCATTTCTGGGAGAAACAAGGGATGAAATGTTGGAAGGTACACATCAATTTTAGGTGCATCTCACAACATGGCTGATGATGCTGTGTGGGGCTACTGGAAAATTTAGAAAGCAAATAATGTAGGGTATTTTATTTTGCGAAATGCGTGAGTGAGGAAACATTATTATTATTATTATTATTATTATATGTGTGGCATTTGTAAAAAGAAAAACATAGCCCAGTAGTTTTGTTTAAACAGACAAAAAAAAATCCTAAGGCACAAGGATGATATAACCATATACATATGTTTGGCTAGATACTAGCAGCGGCATTTGGCTTAATTTCTTAATCGTACGGTATGAAAAATGTTATGTGTCAATTGAAATGAAACATGTGCTGTTCTTAATTTAAATAAAGAAGATAAGAATGTGCAAACAGTTATTGTTGCTTTACTTCACTTGTAACAGCGCATGTTTCTTGAGACAGCATTTAAAATAATAATAAAAAAAAAAAAAACATTGTTTTGTGTTCTGGAAATGCTGTTTCCCAAGATCTTCTGTAGTAGGATTTTATCATAAAGAAATACTTAAATAAGCTTGCCATACTCTCCTTCCATAGTGCTCTTCTTGCAGCAGACAAATGGGGTGTGGCCTATGCATTGGAGGCGTGGTCACTATGAATTAGGGAAATCACTGTATACATCTGGGGTGTGGTAATGATGAGCCATAGGCACTGATAAGTGTGTCCATATATTAAAATTGGGAATGCAGACAGGTGTAAAAACACCACCCTCATACAAAAACTCAAACGTTTACTTGAGAAGAGTACTGGAGTTTTTTTTCGGTGAGAAAAAGGTCTTCCCCTTAAACATTGCTGTGCAGTCCCGCCACAGCTTTCAGTATCTTGTTCACTAGGTGGCGCTATTATACTGCTGTCTATGGGATTATATTTCTTTTTCATTCCACGGGACAAACGATTGTATTGAACAAATAGAAAGTTGGAGAGAAATAAGAGTCTTTTTGAAAAATAGTTTCTGCCTATGGGGGAGATGTACCAAAGCCTTGGAGAGTGATAAAGTGGAGACATATAAAGTACCAACCAAGCAACTCCTAACGGTCATGTTACAGACGGTGTTTGAATAATGACAGTTAGGAGCTGATTGGTTGGTACTTTATCTCTGTACACTTTATCCCTCTCCAAGGCTTAGTACATCTACCCCTATATATCCTACTGGACACTTGTAGACAAAAAAAAAAAAGTGAGATAAAAAAAACTTTGGTTTACTTTATGAATATTTTTGCTTCTGGTTAAAACCAGAACTGTTGAGATTAGGAAATTATGGTAAATAGGTCTGCAGAGGAACATGCAAGACTCAGAGATTATCGGGATAAAATATACATTTTCAGCAAATGTCTGCTAAAGCTTTTACCTTAAAAATGACGGAGGGTTCTGTACAGGATTGTCAACAGGATCATTGTTCTTACAGAAGTATATTCTAGCAAAGCATACAAAAATAAGACTCCAACTTTGGGCCATATTCAATTAGCGGCGATATTTTCACCAAAAAACAGCTGAAACCGTAATTGGCGAAAAAAAACTGGAGATAAGTTAAGTTTTCTCCATCCAAAACCAGGCGGAAAAAAAAATGCAAACTCCCTATTTGTGGCTAAAAATGTGGGGATTTTTTTCAGAACCCTTTGGACACCCCCTCTAATGACAAATTACTCCCCAAAAAATTCGTAAGTTGCACACTTTGGCGAAAAACGGGCGTGCAAATTTTGGCTAAAATTTTTTTTTTCCGGGGGACGGTATTGATGTGTGAAGTATCTTAAACATTGCACGCAGTCGCAGCACGCTTTTTCTTAGTTTTTAAAATTGCGTTTGTACGACATGAAAATATACTTGCACCCATTTTACTGTACCCCCAATTTACGTGGAACAGTATTTTCATGAAAAAAAATTGCTTCCCATCATTTTCAACAGGTTTTTTTTTTTCACCAAAAATTGTGTGGCCATTTTTCTCCAAAGTGCACAACTTACAAATTTGTTTGGGGTAATTTATCATTGGGGGGGGGGGGTGTCCAAAGGGTTCTCAAAGAAATCCCCAGATTTTTAGCCAAAAATAGGGATTTAGCATTTTTTTTTTCACCTGGTCTGGGATGGAGACAACTTTTTTTTTTCGCCAATTGCATTTTCGCCTGTTTTTTGGCTAAAATATTGCCCTTTTTTGCCGAAAAACGTCAGTTTTCGCCTATGGTAAAAAAAAATTTCAGTTTTCGCCGCTAATTGAATATGGCCCTTTCATAGCAATTTAAAGACCACAGTAAAGTCGTTGTGAGGGATCTGATTGTAACACAGGGCTAAACCAATTCCATTTTAACACCATATACTAACCAACATCTTTCCCCCAATACTGTAATACTGTAGACTTTAAATGGCCGCTGTTCTTTGCTACATTATTACACGGATGGAGTCACATCTAAAATAACCATAACAAATTCACTCGGAAAAATATATATATATATATAGAAATTAACATTTTGTTGAAAATAATATTTTACATAGACATTTTCTTTCTGCTTAACAAAATAAATTAAATATACATGGCTTTAGTTTAAAATCTATATAGAATTACACATTTTCTATAGTCACAAATTGCTTTATAAAGTCTGTATCATTATAGTAATGATTATAAGGCATCATTCAAAGCCACTGAAATGTTATTGCTTGTATCGACTATAAGATATTGCTTTGCCAAAGTACATGCCATCTAGTTAGACATTATCGTTTTTCTAAACGGTTCGGTTACGTTGGACTAGATCAGAGAGATCTTTGCCGTTTGTGTCTTCCTCTATCTTCTAAAGAGAATGATGATCGTGGCTGGGAAGACATGAGACTTAAAGACGTAGGGTGTCTGGCGAGACTGTGGCTCTGTGATAGGGTCATAAGGGGGAACAGGCACTTTAAAGGGACATGAAAAACACCCATAAAGACTAGGATATTGTCCATTGCTCGAACGTGCTAGCTTATATCTAATGCTATGCATGACTGTCTTCATACAAATCCTTCCACCAGTTCCTTCTCACTGGGCTGAACCTCTCAAGGTGCCCAAATCTTGCCCAGAACTTACGGCCTGGACAAGTAGAAAAATAAAAACGGCACTAGTGAGCATGAGTGACTCTTGAGTGGAAGAACAGTGACCGATTTATGTCCCACTCATTTGTAGGAACACAGTGCTTCTTTTTTTTTTTTTTTTAGTTCCCACCCCCCCCTCCAAAAAAAACAAACACAAAGTAAAAACAATAAAACAAAAACAGCAACATTGTCCCCCGATTACACAGAGATTCTACAATATTCCTTCATGATTCCATTTCCAAGTTGAACAGATGCGTTGGGTTAACCACAACATTCCGCTATCCGCGTCTACTGGCAGTGTGCGCCGATCCAGGCAGTCTGTTTTTGAGGTACCGCTGAGGAAACAAGTTCTTTTTATGTGCGACCGTTAACACTGATAATGAATGTGTTGATGCTGGTGAACTTTGCCTTCTACGTGAGAGTGCGTATGAGTGTGGATGTCTGTGTAAATCTTTGGGTACATTTTGGACACGACTCCATTGGCCATAAGAGGTCCTTGGGGAAGTAAATGTTGCTGTTGGGCAACGTACTCCTCATAGTTTATGGAGGAGATACAGTCTTTATCCACCATAGGCGGTATGCAAACCCTCGGCTGCGGTCTGTGGACAGCTGTCGCCGTGGGAGGGGAGCACGGCCTCTTCTTGGTCTGGCAAAGCCACAAGAGGATGGTCCCGAATATGAAAACGGCTCCGGCTGGAACACCAATAATCACCGGCCACGGGAGACTGCTGGACGATCCACTCACAGGTGCAATCGGAGGCTTCGGATCTGTTGTAGGAGAGAAGGCAAAAAGGATGAAAAAAATATATATATATGGATAGAGATGATTAAAACCAGAAAAGGACAATGAGAAACAGATGTCAGGCATAGCTACGGACTACTAGTGCACTACAGTTTTCTGATAACAAACCATCTGCCAAGTAGCGACGTACTCAGCCAACAAATAAAGCCTTCTTGTAGGTGTCTCATTAAGGTCTTAGAGGACAAACAAACAGTTTGCTTTTGTTCTGCGCAGATCTTCGAGGTTCTGTTTTATTTTCTCTTGCCTCAATGTAGCAGCATAAACTCCTGCCGGCAACATGTGGTTTCAAAATACCATCGCTCAGCAGTGAGTCTCGCTGCCTAGCGCAGCCTAGGAACGAAATGTGGTTAATTGTCCCTAATACCTTCCTCGAATGTCAACGAGCCAGAAACTGAGGCTCCGAGGTCCAGCTTGCGCATAGCTACAGATGCCAGATTCCTCTCTGCCAGACAACATGAAGTTCATCCAGTGCTTTTCATATAATAGCCGTCATTTTCTGGGGCAATTTAGAGCACTCCGGAGAATATCTAGTTTATTGTATTAAACTACGCAGTGGTTGTTGTTTACCTAGTTTTACTCAAAACAATGGATCAACCTCAAACTATTCAGCTGTCCTGCTTAATTCGGTTTCATGGATAGAAGCATTTAAATAAAACAAACACAAAATATTGGCCAGAGTGCACTTATTATCCCTCTACTGGTCTTATAAGTGAGTATTAGAGTATTAGAAGCACATAATAATTATCGGAATCCAGATGATTTTCTGGCGGATGGGAAGCTGGTGGTCAGAAGACTGACATCGGCATCCCGAAATGGAAGATCCCGACAGGGGCCCTATATTCCACCTACTCACCCATAAACCACACCCAGTTATAGCTGAGCGGCCAAACAACTTCCTGAATGATCGAGGCCTATTACCACACACACAGACCACTACTAGACTCAGCAGTCATCTCCCAGACTTTCATCTTTACCAATCCTTATTCTTTTACATGGACCAATATATTTACCTGGACTGGTCAGATACACACTGTGGAACCAATACTCAGCCTATCAATCTACTAGGAACTAGTTACGCCATTGAACCATCCCACCACAAAATGGCTGCCTCATGTGTGTGTGAATAATAGATCCATTTTAAACATGCTATTTTTGTTTACTTGCACGAGTTACGCAGTTTATGCTCACCTGGCAACACTGTCAGAAACGCGCTCTTGAAACTGTATCCCATTGTGTTAGCACCGAGGCAAATGTACATCCCAGCATCCTCTTCTTTGGCCCGAGTAATAATAAGTTTATTCAAGTAGGAACCATCGGGCCGAGACCAAACGTCTCCAGTGGGGAGAACAATGAATTTCTGTCCGCCGACATCTATGGTAGAATTGTACTTATTCTCTAGACCGTATTCGACTCTCTTCAACCACTGGATCACTGGCTTCACATCGCTGCGGACCTTACACTGGAAAGACGTTGTGCCGCCAAAGTCCACCGTTGTGTTGACAGGATGATTACCCGTCAGTATCGGTTTAGATCTTGTTCTCTCTGCGGGAAAAGCAACAAAAAGGTCAATGCAGTCGTTAAATATTAAACGTAGTAGTCATTGCTTTACGCTTCCCTACGATGTGAATAGAGCCATTATTTTGACTACAGGGAATAAATGACTTTGTCATTATCTTTCTTTTAGAATCATCGTATTGATGGATAATTGAACAAATCTTCACTTGATCTAAGCGACGGGATCGATGTCCAATTCGGCCACAATGATAGATGGCAAACCTGGATGCAAACCCAGCAGGATCATTTCTGGAACACCTATAAACCTGTTCAAGCCCAGCCTGCGTCTGCGATCCCCTGCGCAATGAAAATGGCTCCGGATCTGCTTTTGATGCTGCGCCTTTGCACACAGGCGCTTGGAAGGAGTCGTGTGGGCGTTTCAATACAAATCTAGGCGTCTGCCACATTTGCATATTTTCGCGTACATATTTGCAACTGCGGCACCATGAGCGTCCATCTCTGTATCTGGCCCACCGTTAGTATACATAACTTCTTAAATGCAAATCTATAATCAGAGATGTGCACCAGATGTGCCCTTAAAAAGTACATCAGTCGTCTAAACATTCGGAAGACATTTTTGTTTTACGGAGTCTGGGTACTGGGTCTATAATACAGATTTTATATTGGCTCAATGCAGTGGCGTATCTATAATGGGCCCAGGGACCCCCACAACACACAGCCTGCCCCCATTGCTTTACTTACATTCTGCCCGTCCTGCCCGAGACCCATCACATATTTCTGGCATCATCTACGGCTGACGCCATATCTTTGATGCAATGGCCAAACATATGCTGTCGCCATGTTCTCTAAGATAATAGCAGAAATGTAAGCATGCGCGGGAGGCTCTGAAACAGAGCTAGAGATGGTCTGATACTATGTGCATGCGCAATCTTTATTTTCAGGGTGGAGGGGAACGCGGACATCTGCACACAGACCCCACTCAGTCTTACAACACCCCTGACTCAATGGACTTTTTATAATAAAGCCTGTCCCCAATTGGACGTAGTGCGTGATAATGACCTCACAGTGGGTATTAATTAGAAACAAACCATTTTACGGAACCGATACCAAAATGTATACAACTTGGGTTCGATTTTCGGTGAAGACCTCTTAACCCCAGTGCGATAGGGAAGCAGGAAAAAATGAGTGTGGTAGGAGACATGAACCAGAACTATAATATCGCCAATGGTGAGGGTTTCCTCACTTCATAAAACTATTCTTTTTTTATTAGCTGCCTTTTGTTATTTTTATATATCTAATATTACTATATTTTAGACTCCTGTAACCCAGCCAAGTAGGGCCCAGACGAGCAGCCTAGTTGCACATACAGGCCGCTAGGAACGGCAGAGCAGCTTGTGTTTTCCCTGGTTTGTTAATGGTTTTTTTTTTTCCCCCCTTGGTTTTGATACAGTGAAAATGCCAAATCTGACATTAGGATGAGGTTTGATTCATTTTCCTGTCTGTGCTCCTGGTTTTAGTGTAAACACGTGTTTTTTGTGTCTCTACACAGCTGATTCTTGATCGTTACCAGATGTCTCCTAGGCTTCCTCCTGTGAGCACCAGACTTGCCGGCTCATGTGCTTCTCATTGTTGATACCAGAGAGGGAAGAGAAAGATTCCGTCAACGCTAGGTCCAGCGCCGGTACTTACGGATAACTTCCACTTTGTACGTCGCGTTGATTTGCCCCACTCTGTTGAACACTTGGCACGTGTATTTCCCGCTGTCCTCTGGCTTGAGGCTCTTGAGGTTGAGCGTCCATTTCTTCTTTTTGTTCTCTCCAATCTCCTGATTGGTCAGGGGCTTATTGTCTTTCAGCCACGTGATCTCTGGCCGGGGATTCCCGCTGGCGATACACTTCAGCCGGACGGAGCTGCCCACTGGGCGGGCAATAACTCGCTTCCTCATCTTCGCTGGCTGGGTAAACCGAGGTCGGGCTGTGAAAAAGAAAGTGGATTACGTTTCATATAGGCCAATAATAAAGTCTAAGCCGTCTGCACTGTCAAGATAAACCAGCGTCAATGGTCTGGCAAGGGGCTGGCTACTTGAGCTGCCAATGTTCTAGTTACAGTCTGCATTATTTCTCAAGATATACAAATAAGCTGATGGTCTTGCTCTAAGTCTAAAAGATTCCAGATCCAACAGATGCTCTAAAACTCCAGTCCTCGGAGAAGGCCAACAGTGCATGTTTTCCTGATCTCCCAACAATATCACAATGTGAAATGTGTGGGTCAGTAATGAATACATCTGTGCTCCTGTAAGGCAATATGGTAAACCCGCACTGTTAGGGTCTCCTGCAGACTGGAGTTTGGAAACACTGCTCTAAAATATGGGTTGGCAACAGGTGGTACTCCAACTGCTGTGGTACTACATTTCCCAACATTCCCTGATACAATTTTAGCATGATCTAGCAGCAACAACGCTGACAGGGTACGCTGGGGTGTGTAGTTCCACATTATCTGGAGTGTCACACATTGCCTAACCCTCCTATAGAATATTATATCTCATACATACAATTCATTTGGTAAATTGAATATTTTTTTCTTTTATTCGGGTGGACTGGAGAAGAGACATTCACCTTCCGTTTACTTGTCAGACGGCATTGTCAATACTAAAAACCTTATCTAGACAATATAAATAAGTAAATATGTTGTATTCATTCCAATATTTGTGGTAAAATGGGTTTGACAGAAAGTGCCAACGTACCCCACTGCTTGTTGGAAAACTCTTCTAAATCTGGATTATGTCCATCGGGAGGCTGGTTGGGTTTCCCTGCACTGGAATCATCTACAAAATAGAAGAAAAACAAAAAACATTCTGTTACACTACACACAATTACCATCAGGAATACAAGTATTCATCGATTCAGCCGTCCTTACAACATATGGATGCAGTTATACCATAAGCAATATGTATAACAAGGAATACTCACTCAGCACAAGGTATAACATAATTCAGAGGTTCCCAAACTCCGCCATTACAGTCCAGGCTTTAAGGATATCCAAGCTTGAGCCCAGATGGTTAAATCAAATTGGCTGAGGTACTAATTAAGTCACCTGTGCTCAAGCATGGATATCCTTAAAACCTGGACTGTAATGGCGGAGTTTGGGAACCTCTGACATAATCCTTACATCAGAGTATACAAGTACCCAAACGGCTTCAATATGCCCTTGAATCGTGTTTTCATGGATTTCAAGTACATTAATAAATCCATCATACCATTACATTGCATCCCAATACTGAGGGGATTGTGAGTACAGAAATATTGCCTAATCTTTATCAACGGCTAATGACATGACCCCAAATCTAAAATCTTTCGTTATGGTGGCCAGGGAGTGACAAATACAAGTTTCACATTGCAATCACCCACCATTTAAGCAGTATTGTATCAGCGCAACCTTCAACGAGGGGTTGCACTGGTCACTATACACAGCACAACCAATCCCTAACATACATGATCCAATCCCTTCACACATTACTTATTTTCTTTCCTTATAAAAAGAAAACTTAAGTTTAACAAATAAAATCAACTGAAAACATTGTCAATTATAAGACATAAAGTGCATACACACGTAACGATTTTTTGAACGATTTGTCGTTAACGACGTCTTTATCGTTCAAAAAAATCGTTCAGTTTCTGAGTTATAACGATGAACGATAATCGTTCAAGCGCGCTCCCGTTTGTAGCTATCGTTCATCGTCCATTTCAGACTGTCCAACATAACGATTTTCATTAAGGGAAGGAACATTTTTCGTTTCACCGCTGTAAAAATCGTTAATTACACTTCAAAAAATCGTTCACTTTTTCAAGGGAAAATCTGACAGAAAATCGTTGGTTACAAAATCGTTACGTGTTACTATCTATTTGGATTACTGGCGTCCTACAATTTATAAACTGTAATAAGCCAATATGAAATATATTTGCAGAGAGTGAAAAAAATGTCTATACATTATCAAGATAGATGACGCGATAGAGCAGCGGATGCAGCCAACAGTGACTACTCGTATCAGTGAAGAGATGCATAGTAGACATAGGCCCTCATTCAGAGCCGTACGCTCTGAGCAGAGCGCACGCTCTGAATGAGGGCCGCCCTCCATAAAAATGGAGCGTCCTCCTGGACGCTTGTATAGCTGTGGGTCACCACCCACAGCCTATACGAGCGTGCAGTTTGATGGCCGCGATGGTCGTGACCATCGCGACCTTCGAAACTGCGAACCGGAGCCTGCGCAAGGCCCGGAGTGATTTTGGCTCTATCAGAGCCAAAATTACTCCCACTGACATCACTAGTGATGTCAGTGGGCCGGCTTCTGACGGGAGGCGTTCCCTTGGGAACGCCCCCGGCACGCCCACCAAAGGGGGCGTGCTGTCAATCAACATCGACAGCACGCCCCCTTTGATCAGACACAACGAGCGAAGGACTTTCCTTCGCTCGTCGCGTCTGGCGCATGCGCACGACGGAGCTCCCTCCGTCGTGCGCATGCTCAGTGCAGACCATCGACCCACTTGCGAGCGAACAGCCGCTTGCGAGTGGGTCTGAATCAGGGCCATAATCCATTGATGTTAAACTAATGGACTTTCCTGTCATGACTGCGAGTAAGCAAAGATTTCATGTGCAAGGAAAAACAATGCATTTGCAATATAACACTGAACTCTGGGGGGGGGGGGGGGGGGGCGGCAGGGGGCGTGGCCATTTTACAACAGGGTGTGAGTAGTGCATGGCCACACCCCCAGGGGCATGCCTTTTGAAGTGTTAGACTGCCACTTACCCCCCTGCCCTCACTCCTCATCCGCACAAAGTAATTGGAACATAACTTCAAAAAAGAAAACATGGTCTGGTTGGCGGGAAAGAACCCTCAAATTGGCAAGGGATTAGCTTTACCCTGAGATATTTAGCCATACAGGAGTGACCACACACACATACATATACTGTATAAATGTTACGAATGTTGCTACATTATGTGCTGACAGTCCAATGATGTGGGTCTCGGTATTTGCCCTGTGTCAGTGCTACTACACCTGTAACACTCTTGCCCTGCTTGTGAGATTATATAGATCTCGATCCATGTGACTGGCATTCTCCATCACCACCATTTGATTGCCTGCCAGGTCTTTGATGTTGGCTGTAATGTTTGAAATGCTTTTCATCCTTTGAAGATGCAACTTTCCCCTTGTAAACCAGCCAACTATCAAAAATCCTGTGTGCAGTTACTGACAGGACGGAGGCTGCATCCCAAAAACATTACCACAGAGAAAACAACGCGCAGAATGTAGCCGTACATGGGGCAATGAAGTGTGAGGGGGGGAAAAAAGGGGTTTATATCCCAAATATTCTTGCAAGACATACCTCACCCACAACACAGAATTGTGCACCTTATTAAATAAGAACGGAATGCATCACTTTTCACTTAAGTCATTATTTCCCTCACTGTGGATCTAATTTGATGCGCAGCACTAATCATGCACCTCCCTAGATGGTCTGCACCATACGAGCCAATGTAGGCGCCTTCTCTCTGCCCTCAGGAGACACCTCTGCAAACTACAATGCGCCAAGGTGCGTTGTGAGATGGAAAATCCTGAAGGGGCGCACGGTGCAAAACCACCTAAGTGGAGCCTCTGAGTTCTAATGCTCATGGCTAAAATTGAACAATGATTATTGGACGTCTGAAAATCAACCTTCACTCCATCACAAAGAGTGGCGCTAGCTGTTACTTCTCCTAGGATGAATTACACAGAGTTCTCCTTTTCTGCTTTTTAGCAGTTTACAGGCAGCGATATTTCTGACAGGCTCATTTCCTTTCTACCAAATCGGAAGTTCAGGTCCTGAAACAGCGCCAAAGAAAACTTTTAATAAGTCCGATGGAAAAGGTATCATATTCAGCAGATGTTTTTACCTTCAGCTAAATGACAGGGGGCCTTTCAGTTGGAGCCTGTTCACACACAGCTCCTGTCTCCGGTGGAATTGTATATGCACATGTGTCTATTCCATTGCCGTACGATACTCGGTAGCCAGTGGTGTATCTGATGTTGAATGCTCAAGAACTCTGCTAGGATACAATTTACTTTCATTCATATTTGGGGGCAGCAAGATAAAGGAAAGTAGTTTAAAGCAAAAAAACAAAAACAAAATAAGCCAGTGCCTCTTAGCCACCCAAACTTACTTTATATCCACCTAATCACACCCACTTTTAGTGAAGCCCCACCTGCTTTGGTGCAAGCTCCGCCCCTAAACATTGTTATACTTCGAATGGCGCCCCCTCAGGCAGCAGGGGCGGCTAGGCACACCACCATCTTCCCTAGTACGAGGGCTGATTGAAAAGTAATGAGACTGCCTCTGTCGTGGCAACGCTATGGCTGGTTATTGTGAAGCTCACACATCGATGCGTCTGAACCTGCGGTTGGACTGCCATAGTCATGTTTGGTCACAGCGAGTGGAAAATCTTCGTACGTTTCGTCATGGCGGATGAGGAAAACGTGTCTGTGAGATTACGTCAGAAATGTGCGTTTGAATTTTGCGTTAAACTTGGAAAAAGCGGAGATGAAACTCATGAAACATTACGGCAAGCATACGGCGGAGAAACAATCAGCCGTGCTGCAGTAGGGTGGAGAAGTGGACAGGTGGAGAAGCTGCTCGCCCAATAGCGACCGATTGAAAGAGCGATGGAGCATGTTACAATATTCCAAAACTTACCCAAACACACATTTGAAGCATGCAAATGGGTTCGCACTCAAAACATATGCCCTTAGAAATAATCCGGCCTATGCTATGCATGAACATTTCTCCTTCGCTTGCCGCCTAATTATCACCACCCAATAAAACCTAACTCGGGCCTACTGCTTTCCTCTTCATCTCCTCTTAGGTGCCTTAATTTGTTCTAAGACGGTGCCGGCCGCTGCTACAACCTGATAGTCCGACCAGCGACGTTTGATGTCAGAGGCCTTGAATGCCCCATTTCACAGACAATCCAGCTTTGCATAAATAAACAGAGTGACCCCTGAACTTAATCCCGAGACCGGAGCACACTTCAAAGGGAACACTCATGGGAGGGGGGGGGGAATGAAGCAATCACTAAGCACCATTAAGGCAGACCCAGCTCAACACTTCTGGAAGAACAAGGGGTGAACACGGAATAAAAGATAGGGAGGGGGTATAGTGACATGAGAGAGAAAGTGATGTAATCCTGTCAGGCGTAGGGGGAAGCAGAGGGAGGAAATGCTTTTAGAAGGGAGGCTAGGCCTGGTTAGGGCCCACTCACCACAGCACGGAAGATGTGTCGCTCGGGTGATCTAGTGCGCGCTCAAATATGAACAAGAGGGAACGATCAGGAGAGCAATGACCAGGATCTGTTGGTTGTGTTTATTATTATAATAATCCTTTATTTATATGGCGCCACAAGTGTTCCGCAGCGCCTTACATAGTACATAAACAAGTAACAAGTAACTTACAGTACAGTGCAGGACAAGGACATGGTTTGTACACATTGCTGCATTAGCGATTAAAACATTGAAAATAAGCATCAGGGAGTCAGCAATCGAGTGTTAGATGCCCTTGTGGGGAGAAAGGAGTAGAAGAAGGTATAAGGAGAAGCACATGAAGGAAGAGGGCCCTGCTCGTGAGAGCTTACATTCTAAATGAAGTGTAGTTTGTGATTTTAGTTACTACTGAAGGCTACTTTATGGTTCCAAAATAAGTGTGTGCAACACTTGAGATCATAACCGTAAAAATGCTAAATGTTGCATCCAATCAGAGAAATGAAAATATAAAATGAAAGCTGCAATCTGATTGGTGGCTACGGTTTACACAACCTTAGGGCACAGTGCACCATTTTAGGAATTAAGCATTCAATTCATGCATAAATACTTTGTTCACAAATCATTTAAACGTTATCGCATCGGCCCTGTAGCATGGCAGACGCTATAAACCTTTCAGATACATCATGCGCATCTGCCTGTGTGCACGGACGCCCGACCCATATGCTAACCGCAGGAACCGCCGACAATTACATCATTACCGATTCCTGTGGCCAGACACATCGGACGGTCAGTAAGTGCGTATGCACATCTGCCTATACGCCAAATCGGTCCGTCAGCTGACAGGATGGGCAATCTATCAGCAAAGTGTGTACCCGGTATTATCAGACTGTGTACATAGTGGGTTATTAAATTCTCAGCAATGGTTGCAAAGTGTCAACGGAACGGTCGGGCAAAACGGTACTTTTTGGCTAAGCAATATCGAAAATTTTCCCTCGCATCACGAAGAGATGCGCAAAAACATTGTCGATGTTACTGTACCTTATTCTACCATGGTGATCGCAGCCGAACGTCATGGCTGCACATCATAGAGTTTAATTTTTCAATGCAATAATAAAAGCCATTCATTTGCTATTGCGTGGAAGGAGTAATGAAAATGAGTCCAGATGGTATCAGAGGACTGAAGATTTGGGTCATGTGACCATTCTCCAGGATGTACAGAGAGGTCAGTTGCGTAATTAGATTGACAAGATAAACGATTTCATGGCAAAATTCAGAATGTTGGGTAAAATTACCAGGAATTAAGGCTTACTAGTACTGCACCAAGCATATGAGGCGTCCATCTCTGGTTAATTACCTATCCGCCTGAGAAATCTACTTATACATCGTGTGGGACAAAACAAAAAGCTTTGCTTCTAAATTTTAGCAGGGCCATTAAACGGATTAGTTCACATCATTTACTATAGAGAACATACATTTAGGTCCTAATAAGGGTGAAGAAATAATGGGGTATATTTACGAAAGTGAGAGAGTTTTTAGAAATGGAGATGTGCCCATAGCAACCAATCAGATTCTACTTTACATTTCTCTAGCACAGTGGTTCTCAAACTCGGTCCTCAGGACCCCACACAGGTCACGTTTTCCAGGTCACCCTGCAGGTGCAAAGGTGTATTCATTACTCACTGACACATTTTATAAAAGCCACAGGTGGAGCTAATTATCTCAATTGTGATCCTGTGAGGAGACCTGGAAACATGCGCTGTTTGGGGTCCTGAAAACCAAGTTAGAGAACCTGTGCTCTAGCACCTTCTAGAAGATAAATAGCTAGAATCTGATTGGTTGCTATGGGCAACATCTCCACTTCTAAAATTCCCGCACTTTAGTAAACATACCCCGGTACTTGTGAATGTTTCAAATTATATTTGAGTACTTTTCGTACACAAGTACCGAAAGTTGTCCCCACCTAAAGACGTTGTCCCCTCACGGGCTCGCTGTGCTCGCCACGCTTCGGGCTCGGTGGCTCGCTACAAGGTTATATTCCCCCTCTATGCCCACTTGAATGGTAGGGAATGACGCTGGACACTGGGAATGACGTCAGGGTCCTCTCTGTGAAGGGGATTTAGACATTACCATGATTGATAATAATAATGAGTGTAGGACACTTGGGTTCTCTCTGCAATGAGTCCGTAAAGTAACAAGTACCCATACCCCAATGTCTAGAATATATGAAAGGCTGCCTTCTGAATGGTGAGAAATGACAGAATTCAGGGTTTATATGGGAGGAAATGACTGAAGATAGAATAAAGGAAATGCTGTAGTGTGCTGGAGACTAAACAAATATTAAATAGCCATGTATAGACATACTCGTCTACTTTTAATTGTTCCTCCCCAGGAGAAGCCAGGGGAGGAGAAGCAGGTGGACGGCAGGGCCTAACTGTTTGCGTCATTAAGCCATGCCCCCTCACTTTAAATTGACGCCAATAGCTCATATTTAAATAGGGGGCGGGGCCAAAGTACAGTATTCTTGTAGAATCGTGTCATTAAGCCTCGTACCTACTCGGGACTCCCGATCTCTGGTAAAAATCTCCCCACTTCACTAGGAAGTGGGCAGGAATGCAGGAGAAGTGCCTACTCTACCAGGAGAGTGGGAGGGTTACCCGAAAAATCGGGAGCCTCCCGCAACTTCCGGGAGAGTAGGCATGTATGTGTATAGATCAGTGATGGCCATGGGTGTCCGGAGGGCCACATGAGTCCCTCCCTGCCTTTCACCTGCAGCCTCCAGCTGTTTCCTGCTGTATTGTCAGATGTGTTTGTTATAGCTTGTAACACTTATTAATCTTAGATTAAATTGCCTGCTGATATATTACAGACAGGTATCGCTTTAAACGACTACACGTAATGCTTAAACTTATTTTTTTTTTCACGTAAATTAAAGGATGATGATCCTGATGCAGATATGTGAAGTACTGCTCAACCGCAGGGAAGTGGCTCTGGAAAACTGTACATCTAATTTGCTAATGCCTGCAGGAGGCGCCTGAGGGTAAGAGATGCCTCCAGCCGGCATCGCAGATCCCAGTGCAGGGTCCGGAGACGCAGCAGGGGATCAACATCGCGACCATCAGACTGGCCGCCTCCAGCCCACTTGCGAGGCCAGGAAATCTGCATCCTCAACACTCAAACCCTGGCTCCAGTTTCCTGGAACGCAGCCCGGCGCCACCCCCTCCCCGTCCCCAAAGGCCCGTAGCACAATCAATGCCGCGGGCCTGGGGGAACTGCGTGCGGTTACGCAGGAATCGTTCTGCATATATGCGCAGAACGGGTCCTGCGCGTGAGCTCCGCCATTGGAAATGTACGTAAATCATCGGGTTTACGTACGTCTCTGGATCAGGCCCAATGTGCGGCCCTTGATGCTGCCCCTGATGGGTACGAAGTTGATTATCACCGGTTTAGATAGTAGGATCGCCCCCCTATAGAATGTAAGCGCTCACGAGCAGGGCCCTCTTCCCTTATGTGCTTTTCCTTCCCTCACTCATACGATCATCTACTCAAAACTCTCCACAAGGGCACCTAACACTTGGTAGCTGACGCCCTGCTGCTTTTTTGAGTGTTATGATCGCTGCAACAATGTTTATAAGCTATGTTCTTATTCTGTATTGTCTTGTACTGTAAGTCGCTGTTCTGCGAGTTTGCTCATTTGTTAATGCACTTTGTGAGGAGCTGCGGAACCCTTGTGGCGCCATATAAATAAAGGATAATAATAATAAAAGGATAGGAGGGAGGCAATGTGTGACTCTCCAACATTGATGGCACTACAACGTACTGCAACACCTGGCCTCCCCTTCCTCCTTCCCCATGGCTGGTGTTATTAGGTTAAGAAAAAACAAAAGACTGTAAAACTATAGGGGTCGGTGGGCCAGGAAAATGGAGTGTATGACAGGAAAGAACAGCTACATTTAATGAGACACTTGAGTCAGGTGATGTATAGTGTAGAGCTGCTTTCTGGCTCAGTCAGTCACATCTGTCTAAACTCGGTAAGAGAACGTGTTAAAAACAAAAAGAGAATTTGGATATAATTTAGTCGAGCAGCCAACTACTGCAGACTGTGATAGAGGGGTTTTTTTGTGCTAGTTAGTTAGGTCATGAACCCAGTAGACAGAAATGGGGTGTGGGGGGGGTGTTCATCGCTCTCAGTCCAGATTGTTTAAAAGTATTCTTTTTCACATCAATGATACGGGTAATAATTTAGGTAGGAATTTGAGATCAGACAGGGGAGGGACGGATCACTGTAGTAGACTCCACAGTTTGTTTCCATGGTTGCAGATGCTGCCAAATTAGGTCAGTTAATCTCAATTTCTGCGTCAAGTGCCAGCAACAGTGTGTGTCTGAGTTTTGAACAGGTGATTTCAGGCATAAGTCCTATTTTAAGAATCAGGAGTTATTCCGTTGTAGTAGCCAGTGTAACTATTTTCACGAAGGCAGTGTTGGTTCAAGTGAAGCTATGCTATAAAGATGTGCTGCTGGGCTTTTGCGAACTACAGTACTGCACAAAGTCGACTATGCTTTTTACAAGGTCACAAGGCCGCTGAGGGGCCGTGACGTAGCGGTGGACGTTCCAGTGCCTTCTCCCACTCTCCTGGAATCCGGTCACTCCTAGGTCCCGCTGGTCAACCCTACAAGTGAATATGTGAGGATTAATCTACAAAGAGGTTGGGATTTTCCAGGGTGGCAGGTTACATTTGTCGCTGTAGAGGACACCGCTGCCCGCGGCGTAACCCTCATCTTGCATCAAAGCTTTCATCACCCAAATAGCTTTCCATCGAACGTGCCACCGGCTAGTGAGTAGGTGAGGTCTTCTAACGGGCAATACGTATTGATAGCACATACATGGGACCCTACCCTCTTCCTTTGCACATACTATACTACAGCTGCTGAAAGTAACCCTAGCAAACATCAAGGGGAACAGGAGGCTTTAATGAATTAAAATATTTTAAATACTGGCTACTCATCGTTCCCTTTGAAACTAATACCCGGCCTTGGATTTGACTACATAGAGACTACCGCAGTCTTTCCATACCATAGCCCAAAAAAAGTTCAGAGGGAAACACATTGTTTCACAGTAGTGCCGTCCTGTAATATCCAATAACTTCTCACTTGCAAGCACAAACGACAACATAACTTTACTAGTGACTTATAATAACAACCACTGCTGGTGCCTCATGTAAAGGTCTCGATTTCTTAGCTAAGAAAAGTAAGTAAGGCCGTCAGGGGCGGGTTTATAGATCAAGCCTTTGTTATTTGTGTTACTATGGATAGTTCAGAGACAAATACAGAAAGTATTCCCGCGCTGTAGGGGGCCACCGATGCTTACTAAAAAAAATAATATGTGGTTAAATACATATACACATATAGAAATATATATATATTTATATTCACACACAAGGAGAATAGAGTGTAAAACATGCACATGTTGTCAGCTGTTCAGTGTCATATTTGGTATGCTCTACATTCTAGGCATACCCAAAAATGCCAGATGTATGTCCTTGTATATAGTTATAAATATTGCTATGTATATTATTCTATAGAAGGAGACCTTACAGTACAATTACATAAATAATTCATTTTATTCTAGCCATGTCCTTTTTACGGAAGATATACTGATGTGTCCTCGCTCGTCTTTGCTGTAGTCGCGTCAAAAACAGCCCCTCTTGGCGCGACTGGTCCCGTGAGAATCTGCTAGCGTTGAGCGTCTTTTTTTTTTTTGCCGAATATGTATCTCTGTGGCCATTGAGTCTTTTAATCTGCATGCAAAGTGCTACAAGGTAGCGGCCGCAGCTTTTTTTCCCCAATGCAAAGTTCCGTTTACAGTCTCAGTCGCACACAGATATACAAGTATCGCATATCTAATGAATCAGCCCAGGCTGCTGGGTGTGTCCTAGTCGCATCACATTGCGACTTAGGCCTGTATTCAATTAGAAGCGAAAAGTCAGTTGCCGGACTTTGCCGTCATCGCTGGGTTCAGGTGCGAAAAAGCATCGAGCGCCTCCCCGCGTATCCCCGTATTCAATTCAAAATTTTAGAAAACGGGACCCGGCGAAACCCAAACAGGTGAAAAGTCCTGTCGTTTTTGGGGAAATCAGCCTAACACCCCCCAAAAGCTGCTCTGAGATGGGGGTTCACTATGGGTACCCCCGATTAGCCCTGCTGAATATATTTGGGGTCTTTGAATGGTCTCAATAGGCGCTATTTAGCCTCTTTGGGACAGGGGTGAAGAATAGCATTTAGCAATTTTTTGGGGGGAAAATAAGTAGTCCCATCATATTTAGGGTACATGAAAATGGGCGCAAGCATATTTTAAAGTTGCAAAAGTCAAGCATTAAAAAGCACCAAAATCGCACATTCGGCAAGCACCTGCAATCCAAAATAGACCCCCCCCCAAAGGCTATTTCGCTAATTTTTTATTTAGTACCCCCATTTTGTTTTTTGCCCACTTTTTCAAAGTGTTTTTTTGGGGTGTCCTTTGTGGTTTTTTGCTTTTATTGACGCAGTTAGTATCAAGGGGGTGTAAACAGGGTTTAGGGGGGTTGCTACAAGTTTCTACCCCAAAACCCCAATTCTGCACATTTTTCCGCCAGGTATTCATAGGCAAACCTTTTCCGCTGGTTACAAGGCGCAAACATTCCACACCGGCGAAAAGTTGTACAAATTGAATACGGGGATAATTTGAAACCGGCGAAAATGACGTCATCGGTGAAAAAGTATCACGGAAACTGACTTTTCGCTTCTAATTGAATTCGGCCCTTAGACGCATTTTCAGCAAAAAAAGATGCCCGAAGCTGGCAGAGTTGCCGTGGACTTGATGGCTCACTCAAGAGGGCCAGGTAAATCCAGCCTCAGTGCTAGGTCCTTGGCGCAAATATGTAAACTGGACCTGGATAACGACAGTAGAAGAATTGTAACTAAAGCTGGGTACACATTAGATGATATTTCAGCCGATCCAACGGATCGGTCCCATATATTGTCAATATTGTCTAATGTCTATGCTCTATGTCGGGCCATGTGCGCTCCCGTTAGGTCCTCAGTCACATCCTCAGGTCGTCCCTACATGCAGCTCAATCAGACGATGTGACGGACGACCCCATGATGCGGGATGCTGCAGGGGGCGACTTATCGGGTGGTCGGGCACCGGATCGTCTAATGTGTACCGGCCGCCCAATATGTTGTCCAGCCGCCTGTCGGATTGCTGGGTACACATATCGTGTAATGTGTACCCAGCTTTACTATACTAATAGTTTAATACAGTAAGTGCTGACAGCTATCGTTACTGGGGACTACAAACAATTGATACCAATTAAATACAAGACATAAAATGGGATAAACAAACATCACAATGTTGATGATCAGACATATTTATACAGTACCACAAGTATTTGTTACTTAGGTCCATATACTAATGTACTGATAATGTACTTAAATAGTAATAATGGGCCAGATTCAGAGATGTTCGCAGGGTTGAGCAATTATCGGTAAACTGCGCCTGCGTCAAGGTCCATCGCCACAGTCGTATGCAGCAACTGTTTAATCGCAGTGTGGTTGACAGTCAGCGAGCTTTTCGGAGAGGTAACAGGGGGCGGCAGGAAAGAACGCAGGCTTGTCACGACCATTTCGGGGGGGGTGGGTGTCTGCGTTTGCAATCCCGTACGCAAGAAATATGGCTCCCGCGTCTCAGCTCCCGCGCCCATTCTCCTGGACTGCGATAATGGAACGATCTGCGGACTGGTGCCGCGCCTTTGTATGCAGGTGTTTCTGTTCGCAAACGCGCCGGTGGACATCTCAATGCAAATGCCTGCGCCTGACATTTGCATATTTTCACATAGCGGCAGTGAATCAGGGCCAATGTAGGTACAATTATACAAGGCGTAGGGGTAATGAAATGCTGATATTATGTAGAGATGAGACATAACAGATGTTTGCTATAAGTAATGAGAAATTTAGAGAATCTAATAAATGCAACAAGTGATATATATATATAGATTCAGATATATCATTATAGAATAATCTCACACCCACATAAGAAAAACAGCCCAGTTATTGTTGTCTTTCTTGTTTCGGTGAAATCGGCTTAGGAGAGGTTAGGGCCAGGCAAGGGTAACATGTTTAAATTAATTGGTTCATCTCCTTTCCATCTTTCTACCACTATCTATGGGTCAGGCCGGACTGGAGAGCTTCCCCCCCCCCCCCCCCCCAAGCCCGTAATTAACTAGGCTAGAGACAAAAGGAGAGGGCTGTTAGAGAGTTCCATTAGGAGAAGGGATTCTTGTTCCTACAACGTGTTACACAAAAGGGACGCCATTAGGAATCCGCAGAGAAGGAATTCTTGAAGGTACCAGCCCTTTGAGCACCATCCCAAGTGCCTTGTTCAAAGCAGCCTTCCGACATCGCTAATCCCCCTAACGCTTAATGAACTACAAGCTTTCTTTTCACTTGGACAAAGGGCTCTCCCATTCTTCAGTCTAATCGAGGACAAATGGTACCCACCATGTTATCTGGTAAAATCCCACTCCCCGTTTTAAATGCTGGGTTCTCACCAGGAATGTTTTTCTGCCAAGAAAGGAAAAAACTCTTGAAGTTCTCTTTGGATGCTGAGACAAGTGGGGCACGACATGGGTGAAAAGGAAATTACGCTGCGTGGCATCTGCTGTTTCAATGGCCTCATCCTTCCCTTTATGTTTTATACATGTGCACAGTGAAGTATTTCATACTGTTGCAGCGGTGAGAACGGCGCCTACACCGACACAGTGGCGGTCTGTTCCCTGTGGTGAAAGCTTTTTAAAATCACAGATATGTAGATTTCCAGGATTTAATTTGAGTGCTCCGGAATGGCTGAGACTGGCCAGGCGATCGCAAATAATGCTTACTTTGTCTAATTATTTCAGTCTGCTATTAAGGGACCTCATTCAGAGTCTAAAGGTGCCTAAACACTTACCGATTTTTGACACGATCTGGCCAATTCCGACGCATCGGAACGACAGATCATGTACAAAATGGCCAAAACTCGAGTCCCCACTCACAATGCGCGTCCCCGCTGGTTGCACTTCGCATCGTCAGATCTGCCGTGCTGTAGGGCAGATCTGCCAATCTGGGACACAATGCACTGGAAGAAAGTCAGGGATGCGCGACGGATCGTTTGAAGATGGACCAAATCGTGTGCAGAGCTACCGGGGAGGTGTTTCAAGGTCAATCGCACACTATGTCGGATCATTTGCAGATCGGTAAGTGTGTAGGCACCCTAAGCGCAAGATGCACCTGGGAAAACATGGCATTTTGCTATTAATGCAGAGTTCGTTGCCTTTCCATCCAAATCACAGGAGCAGATGCACCAAGAATGTGACAGCTGCAAAGGGGAAAAGGGCTAGTGTCTTTGTACCTTTAATAAACACACTGTCATTTAGATTTTAATTTGGACACGCCCCTCCCTAATCTAAATCTCTCTGCACATTTAAAATCTCCCCCACCTGCTTTTGGCGTTGTTCTCCACTCAGAATCAGTGTAGATAATAATAATTATTTATGAAGCGGGCTGCAGTTGAAAATTTAAAGCGGCACCCGCAGTGTTTGTAAAACCGCTGCTTCGTAAATAAAGCCCTAGGAAACCTGCTTTATTTGTTTTGTCTTGTAGCGGAGTGTTCAGAACACTGTGCTCCTGCTATAAGACTAAGCAGTTCTACTATATTTGCATAACTGGGCGTATCTTAAGACACATTTGGCGAATCAGATGCAGCAGTCATCACCATCACAACTTGCACCAGCGTTTCAGTGCCTGCAGGCCATGTCCCGCCATTTCAGCTTTTTAGGTGACCATCCTGCCAGCATTTTGCATATATGCACCCTTACTGTACACTGGCCAGACAACATAACCAACCACTAGGCGCAATGAGCTGCAAGTGCAAAAGGCAGCAGTGCCTAGGGCAAAAGACGCACATCGTGCAAAAAAAATAAAAATAAAAAATGCTCACAACACTCATAATAAAAAGTTGGGACACACACAAATTCGGGGAAGCCCTACTGAGGCCCGTAATGTGGATTTCGGTCTATAATGTGTCACTGATGCTTACACAGAGGTGGCTGCCATGCAGGACGCCCAATATGTTCAATAAACACCTCATAAGCAGTTGGCGACATTTTAAAAAATTGTTTAAATTAAATGAAAGTAACCTCAGAGGCCCCTGGAGCTCTACTCATGCCTGGTTTACAGAGTTCAATTGTATCACTTTTTATTTATTTTTGATCCATGTTTGTTTCTACTCTTATGCAAAAAGTACACCAGACAGGCTGCACATATTTGTTACATTAGAACGACTTTACAGAGCCAAGAAACAGAACCGAATCCGCCGTGCAGAAAGTAACGATGTGTACTGTGCCGCTGGTCAATGCTCATACTTGCCTATGGGCCTGATTCAGAGCCGGACGCAATTTGCGGACGGTCGTTCAGGAAAAGGGGGTGGCTATTCAAATGAACCGTGCGCTCTTTGCGGTCTGTTCACGCCTCCTACGTCATGTCCGCTATTTATTAGATTAATCGAGTACATCGACCAGCGTATGAACTGCTCGCTATTCTTGTGGTTGGTTTTTCCTACCACAATCTTGCGAGCAGTTCTGACTATAAAATAACCCAGTGACGTGGTCAATGACGCTGCTGTATTAATTATGCACACCCATAAAACGCCTGTTTTGACCTTTAAGCATGCCTGCGTTCTGATCTCCACTCTCCGTTTTCAAGCACCTTCCTCTGTTACCACCCACATACGCCTCCTCCTGTCACTCATATTAGCAGGCATTCGCTATTTAGCGAACAAACGAATTTTCGGCCGCACTGACTGGTTTGCGCATGCGTATTACGATCCGTACGCATGCGCAGTTGGGCAAACATCGCCCGGAGCGAACGAGCGGCCGCTTATGAGCGGCTCTGAATCAGGCCCTATGTTTGAAAGTTCGCCCTGGCAGGGAGATGCTGGAGTATATGCCTGGGGGGGGGAAGGAGCTTGGCAAATGGCGTCACATGACCCCGGACCTGGAACAGGACCTCAAGCCCCCAATCCAGACCATTCTGGAAGTGTGGCGATGAGGGTGGGTGTCCAACTCTTTTAGAAATCTGTGGGACCATCCAAAAGTTTGTAATCTCGGAGTGTGGGCAACTAGGTCAATACAGAGGCCAGACAAATCTTTCAAACTAGACTGTCCTAGAAATTGGCGTTCCCGCCACCCGGCTGCAGCGTGTACCTTTAAATTATTTTAAAATGCTGCCATGGGCTCAGGATGATCAGAGAGCACAGTAAACGCATTTGTAAGACCTAAAATAGTACAGCGACGCCGGACTAACTTTCTACCCACAAATAATAAATAAAGATTTTTTTTTTTTTTTTGTTAACTAGAACTCTTGTACAGGAAGCAATTCCAAAGCACTCATGCTCACTCCCCAGAGGCCTAGTGTTCCAAAAAACCAGTTTATTAAGAGCTGTGCATGAAGTACAAAGGTGTCAAAATGACTGTTAATCAGCTTACAAGGGCCTTCCACTGCTGGAAAACAAAGCCGAGGCTTTTTTTTCTCAGACCTGGCATATATGATTCAGCTAAGCGCTCCGCATGACCTCCCAATACCTGCTGCGAGGCACAAAGGCACAGCTTCACAGGCCACAATGGGACAATTAGCCGAGGATAATGCATGAGAATATTCAGCGCAAGGCCAGGGAAACTTGGAAGATGTGGAGTGATCTTGGTTTTGGCATTAAGAAAAGGTGACTAGTGCAAAGACACAAAAAAAAAAAAAAAAACACCTTTGGATACACTTGGTTTGCAATAAAATACTGATTACACATACTGAAAAGACAGTTCTATAAGCAGCAGATGGAATGCCATTAGGGGCCCATACATCTGCCACTAATCATTGCAATTCCCCCCGGCTGGATCACAGGATCATCGAAATTGAACATATTGAAACATCTCGATTCCCCAATCCCGTCCCGAAAATAGTCAGGATCGTTGAGACAGGGATTTTTTTACATGTTTAATTTGCATAATACCCCGACAGATCGCTGATCTTGGATAGCCGCCGATCGGGACCGTAGATGTATGGTTCACATTGCACTGCTGTGTTCCTAAAACTTTACAGTGGCGTGACTTTTACTCAGAAAACAAAACCGAAAACACCTTTTTCCTGACCTGTGAATGAGTCTTGACGTGTAAAGACGTGTATGACGTGTATCCTCCATCCGGGCTGGAATCCCCACAGTGCCATCAAAGGATTGCCAAACTACCAAGCCTGCCAAGGGAAGCCACCTGTCTCCCTGCAACAGCTTTGACATAATGGATGTTAAAAGACGTTACCAAAATTATCAGAATGTTGCGACCCACCACCTGTGATCTGGACCCTGCCTCAACCAAGTTTCTCATAGGGTGTATGGACATGATTGGCCCTGTAATTGCAAAAATAGTTCAATGCTCTTTGCAAACAGGCATTTTTCCAGAACCAGAAAAAGGAAGCAATTGTTAGACCACTTCTTAAAAACCTAATTTAGACTCCAACTGCATGACCAACTACAGACCGGTATCAAACCTTCCTTTTCTAGGAAAGGTTATTGAGAAAGTGGTGGCAATGCAACTGGAAACCCGCCTGTCTACCCATGATATCTATGATCCATTCCAGTCAGGATTCAGGAGAAAACATAGCACTGAAACAGCCCAGGTATGTGTGCTTAATGATCTTCTGATGGCAAGAGACAGAGGTGATTGTTCAATCTTAATCTTTCTGGATCTCTCAGCAGCATTTGATACTGTGGATTCTAATTGTGCGCCTGAAAAATTTCTGTGGACTGGCTGGCACAGTCCTTAGCTGGATTCTAATTGTGCGCCTGAAAAATTTCTGTGGACTGGCTGGCACAGTCCTTAGCTGGTTCAAATCATTCCTGACCGGCAGGTCACAGAGAGTTTCTTCTGGAGTAAACTCTTCATCACCACTCTCATGCGGTATCCCACAGGGTTCTATACTATCTCCCATGCTTTTTGCAGTATACATGCTACCATTGGGTGAATTAATCAGATGTCATGGCCTGGTCTACCACTGCTATGCAGATGATACACAACTGTACCTGTCCTTTGCTCCGGGTACAAAGGACCCCATAACAACCCTGAATGGCTGCCGGGCTGAGCTCCAGGAGTGGATGAGTGCCAGTTGGCTGTGGCTGAACCCTGATAAAACAGAGGTCCTTATGATAGGTCATAGGACAAGGCCACAGCATAGCCAACCAATAGGACACGCTTGGGGGATCAGAATTACAAAACACTTAACATGTGTGGAATCTTGGTGTTGTCCTGGATAGTGGCATCTGACACTTAAACATCAGGTATCAGCCACAATCAGATCCTCATTCTTTCATCTGAGGAACATTGCCAGAATCAAGCACTTAATTCCCTCAGAAGTTTTGCCTAAAGTCATACATGCATTTATATCACCACGCCTAGACTACTGCAAAGCCCTCTACCTTGGACTCCCAGCAAAAGAATTGCACCGCTTGCAGATGGTACAAAACGCAGCTGCCAGGTTATTAACCAACCAGCCCCGTTCCAGCCACATAACACCCACTCTCTACTCCTTTCACTGGCTGCCTGTCAGATGGCGAAATGTTTTCAAGATTGGCTTACTAACTACAAAGCCCTACATGACCAAGGCCCAAGGTACCTAAAGCAGCTTCTGATTCCTTACCGTCCCACTCGATTACTGCGATCCGTTGCTGAAGGACTATCAGTACCTACAATCTCTCGGAATTTGTCTCGGGGTCGAGCTTTTAGCTTTGTGGCTCACTCTATGGAACTCACTTCCCCGCACAGTTTGAGAGGCCTCCACTCTAAAATCCTTCAAAAATAGATTAAAGACTCACCTATTCCCCCAAGCATTTCACTAATGTCCCTTGTTTAAGCTTATTTTGTGTTTTGTACAGTAATGGCAAATGTAAAGCACTTTGAGTCCTTTAGGAGAAAAGCGCTATATAAATCAAATTATTATTATTATTATTATTATTATAATAAAGAGACAGGAATAGTCAACTGTCTGTCACTGTACAGATACGGACACTATTAGGGTCTTGGACATACAGACTCAAAGGGGCCGGTACAGAGTTGGCAGCAATGCGGTCATAAATGACTCAAAAGAAAACTGCAAATAAAAACAGCGTACGCGCACACATATGCGCAGATCTCAAGATGGCGTGTAGCGCTGCATCGTGGCCAGTGACCCCACTTTGATAGGAGGTGGGGATTTGGAAGTGGCGCAATGAGAATGTTGGAGGGTATTTTCCGCCATCCATTTGTTAACCATGACGGCTGCATAACCCCCATCGGTGCAATTAGGAAACACAAGCCTGTGAGCAATATGTCCAACAATTCGCTTGTTCAAAGGCCGCACCAGTCGCAACTTTAAATGGGCCTATCCATTATGCGACCTGAAAAACTGAACAACTAACGTTCAGTCCATTAGGTCGCCGGGTGCGGTGTCCGCACTGAACGGCGTTCACTGAACATCATTCAGTGCAGGATCCCAACCTCCTATCTGGGAACATGGGGAACCTGACGATCGTCGTTCGGTTGGCCAGTATGTTCCGTAGATAGTCAGGGTCAGCAGGGACCCAGTGTGCACGCGCATCGCTTATCCATTAGACGACTTTCTGAACAATGTCGGATCGTTCAAAAAGTTGTGTAATGTATAGGCCCCTTGTGTGCGTGGGGCCCACTAGATGACGCAAGATACGGCTTTGACTGCTTTACGCCAAAGTCGCTCTGGTCTAGAAAGTATTAGCCCTGGAGATGCGAGACTGCACCCTCACACAATGTTTTAGTAAGCGGAGTCCAGTTATTGCATATGCGATAAAGTGTTATCTGTATATGCTGTGGAAGTAGCCATGCCGTAAACTGGTTACGTTGCAAGTACCGGAGTAACAAGCAATTTGTCATACATGTGACATACACCAGGTCAAGCACACAACACGGATCACTAGACAGGACTGAATATGTCGGCTCGTTCCTTTCTTTCCTCTAGGAATTGGGCAGAGCCTACTGCTAGCAAATACAGTAGAAAACATGTCAGCCAAGACCCTGATTATAATACGTTTTTCAACATCAAAGGGCAGCTCCATTTCTTTTCATTCTCACATAAACCCCCCCCCCCCCCCAACAAATCCTCTTGAAAAATACAGTAAATTACATATGTGACCATTGTGTTGATAGAAAGGGGTGAGGTGTCTCTCACCTGAAACGCAGAAAACTCCCATTAGCATTCTGCCCTGGCTGCCTTCAAAAGGTTTGGTAAAGCTGAATCGCTGTTCCTACATGCACGGCTACAAGCCCGGCTTTAGAAGAGCGATCTCCTTTCTGAGACGGTTTTACCTGCAAATCCACCTTTTCTATGCCACACCTTAGCTACAAGACGACAAAGACAAGGTACAGGCCGAGGACAAAGCCGCAGCTGTTTGATCACACGAGTGTTATCAGATGTCAATATTGTAAGTCCTTCACTTGTGGCCGCTCATTTATTTTAAGTGTCAAAAGTGGGATCATGTTATTCTCTTTATTTTCCCAAGTCGTCTATTCTGTTCCTCCTCCCCCCATGTCAAGTGAAAGTACGAGAAATAGGGACACTACCATGTAAAAACAGGAACTGCACTTGTGTTTGCAAAATGATTGCACCACTCAGGGCACACCGATACACAAATACCCAGACGTCACTAAATATTAGCCAAAGCTCAGGTGAACCTATTGCTTTATAGAAATACAGTGACTGAGGGATCTCAAAAAGCTCTAAATATACCGAAAACTAGTCTGTTACCCTCTCCGGTGACTTCACATTATTAAATGCTCTCTCTGACGTCCAAAAGCAGACACGGAACAGAAGAGTCAGCAGTCATTTTATCTCGTTCGCATCCGATTCATACTAAGGGGCCTATGTATCAAAGTTTGGTGAGAGAGAAATTTGTGAGAGAAAAAGTATTAACCAATCAGCTCCTAACTGTCATTTTTCAAACACAGCCTATAAAATGTAAGTTAGAAGCTGATTGGTTGGTGATTTATCTCTCACAATTTTATCTCTCTCATCAAGCTTTGATACATCTGTCCCTAAATACACCGGGCTCCAAGTGGGGTGAAGGTGGGTATGGAAAATAGCTTGATCAATAAACAAGCTATGAATGGCTGATCAGATTACTTCATTATCACATTAGTGGAAACAACAAATGTTTCACACTAGTGTTTGCAGATCTGAATCCATGTGGAACGTCTGCTTTGGGGGCCTGCCCAGTCGGCCTCACTGAAAATGGATACCCCCCCTCCTTCCCTCCCCCCCGACTCATATTAACAAACACCGAAGCGTGAAATACAATCTCGCATCTGCATTGCTGGCTTCCCTTATGGTGCCATGTGTCAGCCGCTGGTTTTCTCCTCTTCTTACTGATTGCAAGTAATCAGTTACAAGGTGGGCGCCAACGCACACCTGTACATATAGGAAAGAGCAGCTGGCTATACAAGTCTTGTTTTCTCGCCATCTTTTCACTGTGAGCTTTTTAACTAAATAAGCCCATTATATGTCAGTGCTTATCACGGTGGTATATCAATAAAATCTCAAAAAGGCAGCTGAGCGTTTAGGTTTAACCTAGCGCTCTGCAGAGGGCCAGTCTCGGGAGATATTCGTATGCGTTACCCATCTAGCCAGAACTGTAAGCCCAGACTTAAGGCCCCCCATACACGGTAAGATTTTACACACGATATGCACAATTTCGATCGATCGCAACGATCAATCGTGCATATCGTGTGTGTTTTGGCATGCTGTACGACGGCGATGCGTGTCGTCATACATCGGCATCGTAGATCTTATGGAAAAACCATAAGATCTGCGATCCGTCAAGCTGTTAAATAGGTAACCGAAGCATCTCGTCAGATGCATCGTTTACCATTCACAGCAGCATGCAATGCATCGGGGCTGAATTTGAATACGTACCGAGGTGTCGTACGTTTTCAAATCACCCCGTGTATGGCCGGCATTAAGGGTTCCATACATCAGTGACTAATTGGATCGGGGAAATCCAACATGTTGGATTTCTCCGACTTTCTCAACCCGACCAAAAAAAAAAAATGATCGGGATTGTCACGATTTCTCATTTAAGAAGGTTTTAACTAATATTCTATTATGAAACCTCCTTATGGTGAAACAAATGATGTATGACACTTTTATGATGGAGTCATGCCAGTATATTAATAGACCTTTAATCGTACCACACTTGGCCCCCGGCTGCAGACGTCACACTGAGCGGCTACAGGAGTCTGCCCTGCAGAAGGCGGCTGGTACATGACAAGTGTACTGAAAGACAGGGGAGTTGGATCTATCATTCCTCCTAACAGGCGGACAGTAGTAATCAGTAATGCGGGAAGTAGAAGAGGCTTGTGTGTGGACAAGTGGATGGTAAACATACAGAGCCATTCATCTTCAAAGGGCTACAGTTGCTCTCATTAGCAGCCTTCCTGTCCCGCTTCATCTTATTTATATCTGTGATTTACGATGACTAGTGACACTTGTCAGGGGAGCTGAAATCTGCACATTCCCTACTGTAAGTCAAATTCCAAGGACATGGTTATTAATAATGATGGGTTATTAAAAGAGGTGAACCACCAACTGAGATTGGCAGGGTACAAGACCGCGCATCACGTTCTGCACTGTGCTTCTGTTACTCACGCACACTGAAGGCAGCCATTTTGTGGGTTGAACCCATCATATAATATATACATATATGTATACAGACCCTCCAACATGACCCGTTCCATTAGGCACAAAGTGCTCTCCTCCTGGACTTTCCTCTTAATGTATGATTGCAGACACCTGTGCTGAAACGCCTGTCTCCTCAATGACCTAGTTCAACACAGGTGACTGCTTCTGGACTTCCCACCTAATGTATGATTGCAGAGTGGTAGTGTGTGTGTGTGTGTGTGTACATACACACACACTATAGATATTATATATATTTTTCTTATTATTTTATCGCTATCCATCCATCTAGTCTTGTATTGTATCTATCTCACACCATATCTATCCATATCATTTTCTATCCAATATCTACCACATATACCCATCTATCCAATATCTACCTCATATACCTATCTATCCAATATCTACCTCATATACCTATCTATCCAATATCTACCTCATATACCTAGCTATCCAATATCTACCTCATATAACTATCTATCCAATATCTACCTCATATACCTAGCTATCCAATATCTACCTCATATAACTATCTATCCAATATCTACCTCATACACCTATCTATCCAATATCTACCTCATATACCTAGCTATCCAATATCTACCTCATATACCTATCTATCCAATATCTACCTCATATACCCATCTATCCAATATCTACCTCATATACCCATCTATCCAATATCTACCTCATATACCCATCTATCCAATATCTACCTCATATACCTATCTATCAAATATCTACCTCATATACCTATCTATCCAATATCTACCTCATATACCCATCTATCCAATATCTACCTCATATACCTATCTATCAAATATCTACCTCATATACCTATCTATCCAATATCTACCTCATATACCTATCAAATATCTACCTCATATACCTATCTATCCAATATCTACCTCATATACCTATCTATCCAATATCTACCTCATATACCTATCTATCCAATATCTACCTCAGACATATCTATCCATGTATATTTCTCTCTCTCTCTCTCTCTCTCTCTCATATCATGCTGAAGGAAGACGACCATGGAGGAGAGGTAAGTTGTGGAGGGGCAAGGGCGGGTGGACCCATGAAAATGTAGCTATGCCCCCGCATCTAGTTACGCCCCTGCATCCATCTATCCAATATTTATCTCTCTCACATCTACCTCATACCTACTTACAATGGCCCTGCCTCCAATATGGTGTTTCCACATCAATCTAGGGGCTCATCGCCACAATGGGCCCGTTTCCCACACATGCTCGGCAATGCACCACTAATCAAAGACGTACTACACATGCCTTTAGTGTGTGGAAGGATTGCTGGATTGAGGGATATTTTATAGAATGCCGCGCTCTGTGTGTTTGGAATATATGCATTTGGTAATTGTTGCTTGCCGAATGCCAGGGTTTACAGTCCAGAAGAAAAAAATAAAAACAAACAAAAACATAACTTCTCTCACTTCTGGGAATGCCCTGTGCAGTTTGCAAGCGCTAAGTAATATTTTCTGGAAAATAATGAATATATTTACAAACTTTCCGGAAAATGTCCAAAAATGCAAATGAACTGAAAATAAAATTGAAGGCCATGTTATGACAAGCTTAAATTATTTATGTATTTACATGGAAGGAGAAAAAAACAACCACCGGCATTCTCGGAAAATTGGCCAATGTGGTATTTGTGCTGCTCAAATAATGATGCGAATGTTAGAACCAACAAACAGGCCTGTGTGAGGATGTGTGGGATTAGCAAACAGGCAGGGAAAAGTAACAGAAAAAATAAGATAAAACTCAAGCTGCATACACACGTAACGATTTTAGTAACCAACGATTTTCGTTCAGATTTTCCCTTCAAAAAGTGAACGAAAATAGTTTAGAGAAATCGTTGGTTACTAAATTAATAAACGATTTTGTCAACGATTTTCATGAACGATTTTTTAATCATGCATACAGTGAATGGACATCGTTCATGCTGTACAGCATGAACGATTTTCTGAACGAAAATCGTTCTGTTGGACAGTCAGAATGGACGATGAACTACAAACTACAAACGGGAGCGCGCTTGGACGATTATCGGTCATTGTTCACCCATAAAAAATGAACGATTTTTCAAATGATTTAACGATAACGACGTTGTTATATTTAAATCGTCCAAAAAATCGTTAAGTGTGTACACACCTATACCGATCATGTACACTGTGCAGGCAGCCATTTTGAGAGATGGAGACTGTCCATTCACTAGCAATTAGGGAGATCAATGAGGTGCAATGTGGTGGCAGCCATTTTGTAGGCTTAATCAATGTTTCATGAGAATATGGCTTAATCCAGGCCTGACAAACCTGTGGCTCTCCAGCTGTTGTGAAACTACAAGTCCCAGCATACCCTCCCACCGAACAGCTGGTAAAGCATGCTAGGAATTGTAATTTCCAAACAGCTGGAGAAAGCCATAGGTTGGCCAGGCCTGGCTTAATCAATTCACTAGAAACCAGTTGCATCGATAGTGGATGTACACATTTAATGGCTTTAATCATGTTCATGTAATGTAATCCCAGCCTAACAAAATGGCTGCTCCCATTGTGTTTACTGTAGGGGCAGGGCCGGATTAAGGTCTGTGGGGGCCCCTGGGCAACAAATATGTGGGGGCCCCTATTAAATGTGACAAACTGGGGGTATGCGCAATGAGGACCTTATGCAGAGCCCCGAGTAGTGTCAGTGCCCACAGTGGTAGTGCCCCCTATGCAATACTCCCATTAGTAGTGCCCCTTGTAGTAATGCCCTCTGTATTAATTCCCAGTAGTAATACCCCTGTAGTTGTGCCCCAAATAGTAATGCCCCCAGTAGTAATTGTACGTGTGCCCAACAGTAATGCCCTAGTAGTAATGCCCTGTATAAATCCCCCAGTAGTAATACCCATGTAGTTGTGCCCCCAATAGTAATGTCCCCAGTAGTCATTCCTCCTTTAGTAGAGCCCTCTGTAGAAATGCCCCCAGTAGTAATGCCCCTCTATTAGTGCCCCAATACTAATGCTCCCTCTCTAGTAGAGCCCCCAATAGTAATGCCCCCTGATTAATGCCTCTCCCTCCGAGTAATGCCTCCCCCCCCCCCGAGTCATGCCCCCAGTAGTAATTCGCCCCCCAGTAATGCCCCCAGTAGTAATGCCCCCCCAGTAATGCTTCCCCCTCCCCGGGTAATGCCCCAGTGGTAATGCGCCCCCCTGAGTAATGCCACCAGTAGTAATGCCTCCCCCCTCCCCGAGTAATGCCCCAGGTGTAATGCTTCCCCCCCCCGAGTAATGTCCCCTGTAGTAATGTCCCCTGTAGTAATGCCCCCAGTAGGCCGCTTGCACAAGAAAAAAAAAAGCTCATACTTACCTTAAGCTAAGCCCCGTGTCCGCTGCAGTCCGCTCGGCTGCTCCTCTGCACTATGGCAGAGACGTCATGACATCTCTGCCATAGTACTCTGCGTGAGCCGGAAACTGGAGCTCACGTGAGCACAAGCCTCCAACTGGGAAGGGGGGGAGGGAGCCGGGCACCTGGTAAATGAAGCCTTCCTGCGGCACCAGGGTTAGGTTGGCAGGAGGAGGCGGAACTGGTTCAGTCTCCTACGGTCCACTTTAACCCCGATGGGTGTGGAGGCCCAGGGACGATCGCCCCTGTTGCCCCCCCATTAATCCGGCCCTGTGTAGGGGACAGGTGCAAGGCAATCTCTCATCACTTTCCTGAGCAAGAGGCTCTACATAAGACAAAGAAGAAATACTGAGAGGGAGATTCAAACCTTCTAAAGAGGAATAGTGAAGGTTTTGCCCATAGCAGCCAATTAAATCCCATACGCAACACTGTATAAAAAAAATTTCCGTAGCTGTGTACCTTGAGTTTTCGACATCGGTTGACAAGTGACAGGTTTTAGCTTTTTCTCATAGGTTTAAAAAAAAAATAATAATAATAATATATATATATATATATATATATATATAAATAACTAACAGGCTCTTAATACAAAGGGGTCAATGAGAGTTTAAAGTGAGAGTTTTTTAGAAGTGAGTTTTAAAAGTGATGTTGCCCTTAGCAACCAATCAGATTCTACTTAACATTTAACTAGCACCTTCTAGAACAGCTAGAATCTGATTGGTTGCTATGGGCAACATCACTTTTAAAACACACTTCTAAAAACTCTCACTTTAGTAAATTTACCCCAAAAGAGTTGAGCTGAATTAGCAAGAAGTATCCTTCGGAATGGCCCAAACGTACTAGATAAAAGCTAGCTATAATCTACACCTACACCTGTCCTCCTTGAGGTCTGGAGATCTATTTTCTTTTAAATGGGCACAGAACTTCTCAGAGACTTCTAAAATCTCTATAACTTACAGTTGGGAGAGCATTAGCATATATATATATATATATATATATATATATATATATACACACACACATACACACACACACACACAGTATATGAATCAATACAATGCCCCATGTAATGTCACTTGTTTCACCTCCCTCCGCCTCACATCCTCCCTACTTCAGCCCCCCCCCCCCCACCACCACCTTTTTTTCCCCCTATACTATCCGTCTCTGCTATTCTGGTGTATTTCTCCCCTCCTAGTAGGCAATTAATGCATAACATTTGTGCCTGCATCAGCCTGCCTGCAGACACATGCCTATTGAGGACCACTGAAGGACAAGTAAAGACACATTAACCAAGCTGAGCAGGACAATGCCTTAGTTAGCACATGAAAGGGTTTCTGGGGCCCAATCCTGGCGTGCTTTCAGCCTGGGAAGCAGGTGGTGTCCACATCGAAGCCTATCAAAATGCCCTTTTTTTTTTTTTGAGCAACTGGGAAAGTAAAGGCATCTGCTGCTATGAAAGGTTCATGCAAGTCCTCACTCACTCGCCCATCTCTGAGAACGTCCTGCTAGAAAATGACTTACAGGTGACCCTGCTGCGGGAAATTAAACAATAATATGTTATGCGGCGTGTCACTTCTGTAAATACCGCAGATAATGGTCCGCCATGATGGGAATGTACATTTTGTCCAGAGACACAAAACATCGGCTGGATATCAGGGAAAATACAACCTTTGGAACCAAACAAGCTATTCGTAAATGTGTAAGTTTGTGGGACGGGGCAGGAGGGACATGGGCATTATTTTACTTAATTAACTAAACTTCAGACGGATTTGGAGAAATGTGAAATCTGTTCCTTGTCACTACTACTTTTTTTTTCTCCTTTTTTTTTTTTAATCACCTCTTCCTAAGTTTTAAAACAAAATGTAAATGCTGTAAGATAAGGTGCATACACACGATTTTTTGAACAATTATCGTTAACGATATCGTTTATCGTTCAAAAAAAATCGTTCACTTTGTGAGTTAAAACGATGAACGATTATCATTCATGCGTGTTCACGTTTGTAGTTCAGTCAGACTGACCAACTCAAGTAAGGGAATATGCAATAATAGTTTGTAGTTCAAAAAAATCGTTCATTACATTTAGCAAATTAACGATTTTAGTAAACTATTTTCATTCATTTTTCCGTCGAAAGAATGAACGACAATCGTTAACTAAAATCGTTCATTTACTAAATCGTTGTGTGTGCACCTTAAATATTAAGCAGGGTAAGGGCATTGTGGTTGCCCGGCCTCAGCTCTAGCGAACATGACATCTGATCTGTTGGGAGCAATGTACCACAATGTATAAAGTGAGGGTTGTAATGGCCGCCAGCACTTCTCGTTGCATTTCTCGCAACATGGCACACCCGGGAGGGGGTGGAATTACTACGGACGGGCATAGAATATTTGTTGAGCTGCAGGCACTACACCGTGGGGAGCATATTCATCATCAGCGTTTACCTGCACTTGCCCTATGCTAGGTGCAAAAGATATAGGCCCTGATTCAGAGCCGGACGGTCTGACAGAGCGCTCGCTCTGAATCAGGGCCGTCCCTTCTCCTTTTTGGAGCGGCCTCCTGGCCGCTCGCATAGCTGTGGTTGACCACCCACAGCTATAGCGAGCGGCCAAAATGATGGTCGCGATGGTCAAGACCTGTCAAATGGCAAATGTCACGTTAGTTCATCTATATAATTATGGCTTATGGAGAGCTTTAGTATTCTTGGTAACATACATGCACATGTTTAATGTATTACTCACCTACAAGATTGAAGGCAGCCTTGAGCATTTAGCCAATCAATCAACACTGTACTAGCGAGATTACTTTGGCTAATAAAAATGGCTGCCGCACTGTGTGTAGGTGACCACATCAGGTTAGGTCTGTACAGAATTCTTCAATGATCTTTTTTCCCCTACCCACTCACTTAAGGATGTGTACCCAGCTGATGTCTTATGCGGCGGGTCCCGGTGGTGGTGCTGGCATCGGCAAGTGGGTACACACTTGCCAAGGCCAGGACAGACGGCGGAGCTGACGATATCGCACGTCGGACCTGGGCGATGTCGCTGACGCGCGGGAGCGAGCTTCGTCATCTACATAGCAGGTACTGCCCAATGTGGGCGATAAGTCGTCCGATCAACCCGCTCAGGCGACAGTAGTGTGTACCCGACTTAATATCATTACAACAGAACATGTCAGAGGGTAAAACAATTAAAGTTAAACCCAATCATGGAGTTTGTGCCTTATCCCCGTATTTAATTGGCTTCTGGCAAAATAAATAAATAAATCCTAGCCTGCGTGTGATAGTGAATATCAGAGACAAGTTGACGCATTTACAAGTCATTCAGGGGGAGAAGCCTTGGAGAGAGAGAAAGTACCAACCATCAGCTTCTGTAATTTTACAGGTTGTTTTTGGAAAAATGACAGTTAGGAGCTGATTGGTTGGTACTTTGATATCTCTCCACTTTATATTTCTCCAAGGCTTGATACATCTCCCCGCTGATTGTAAGATTCACTGGTGCAAAAAAACTGATGTGAATGGCTAAACATTCTCTGTAAAGAGCTGTGTAATATGTGCGCGTTATACAAATTACTCTTAATAATAACCTAATCACCAAACCGGGATGTAGTTACGAGACCGGCGGCCGCGATGCCGCTGGTCTCAATACTGACAGCTGCATCCCGACGAGGGACTTTAGATAGCGTTAGCTGCGCAGGGGAGGGGGTGGGTTAGGTTTAGGGAGCGTAGCGGGGTTAGGTTTTTTTTGGGGGGTGTTAGGCACCACTGGGAGGGGGAGGAGGTAGGCACTAAGGGGGGAAGGTTAGGTTTAGGCACTGACAGGGAGGGTTAGGCTACAAAAAAGGTGGGGTAGGGTTAGGGGGAGGTTAAGTATACTTACCCGACCCCTGTCAAGATACCAACCATCGGGATGCCGCCGCTGTTGGTATTCTGATAGGAGGCATCCCGATAGCCGGCCGTACATACCCATTCCCACCAAAATAGTACATGGAAGTGTACATCACAAAAACCGTATATAATGAAATCTATATCATCCAATAACATATGTTGCTACTCAGGCTTGCTCTGGACTGATAAAAGTCAATGCCGGATTGGAAGTACATTCTGCTCCAGATCTAATGATAACGCCATGCCTTCACTGCAGTAACGCTGAAGTTGACCGACGACATAGTTGATAAAGCGCATCTTTCTATTCAAGTCTATCGGAAATAATTTTTGGCTTCCAAAATAATCTGTTATCGTAAATAAATGTGGTAAACGGTATATGCACAAGGACAAAAGGTGCTTCCACTTTGTAAGAGAGAACGTGCGTCATGATTAAAGTCTATTCCTAAAAGCCTTTAATAGAAAAAAAAAATTATGTCAGACTCTTTAATCCTCGGCCCATAGACGTCAGCGATGCTTTCCTTCCCAATTAAGTGAGGAACTCATGCTCTCTTATGAAAGACACAGTTCAAAGGAAGAGTCGTAAATTCATACGCTGGTGATGTAATACCGACCTATGACAGGCAGCGCTACATCAGGGGCCAACGGATGGCAGCGCATGCTACAATTTCATGTGCACTAACCGCTGGCCATGCCTCCCGTATGTTTTATATATTAGGCATCAAATAGGCAAATTTAATTTTTATATTTACATTAAAGAAAAAAATGAAAGCAAGTAATGTATATTGGATGTACTCTAACGATGCTTCCTTCGCTAGCTACTCATTGCCCTAGAGCAGTGAAGGGCAGCTGGATACACTTCAGGGGCCACATTGAGCAGCTCACTATCAAAAGGGCTGCACATTACCCTTAATCTCAGTAATCGATGAAATCAATAACACAAAGTGTCCCCTATCTGTAGTAGTGTTCACTCTAGGTCCGGCAGCAGGCAGGGCGCCGGATCTAGAGGTAGGGCACTTTTGCGGCCGAAAAGGGGGCGTGACCAAAGAAAAAAAAGGGCGTGTCTTTATGACGCGTCCCCTTTTCGTCCCTCCTGGGGGCGTGCCAGGCACTTCCGGACATGCCAGGCAGCCCGCAAGCGCTGCGGTTACTGTTGAATGTATGCCGGACGCATGCGGTGACCGCTGCACCGCCGTTTTGACCACCCGCGGGACACTGCGACCCGCGGATGGAGACAGGACCCACAGGCTGTCTCAGAGGGGCGCCGCGCTGGAGGGCAGGGTGCTTTCGTCTCTTCAGAAATAGAGCAGGGTGTGGCGCCCCGCTGAAACAGCCTAGCAGGAATGCACAATAGATCAAATATTACAAAAAACCGTAAAGCCATCAGAACGATGTGTAGACGGCCGATCCGACGGGACCATGCATTGTCAAGTGCATACACACTAGCACAATGCAGGGGGGGCGCGCGAGCGCGATGTATCCGGCAGCAAGGCATCGTACATTGGCAGTATGGCCAATTAGAAGATATCGCAGGCGAACGCAGGTGTGCGCAAATTGGACATACACCCAATATCGTTTAAGCGTGTACCCAGTTTTAGGTGCTATGGACTCCAAGTGAGGGCTCGGTGGGAAGCTTGCACTGCTAGGGACACCTAATGGCCATCACTGCCCTAGAGCCTTCAAAAAGGTACTAGCCATAATTCACCCAACCTGGGTCTAAAAATGCAGGCGGGTTCAATAGACGGTGACTAACACAGGCAAAGCACTCTAGCGGGACAATTCCATTTGGAGCGATTTCTATCCTGCAACTTTGCGGTTCAATAATCACGCACATCATGGCTAATTTTCATGGAGCGCACTCTAGAGATGTAAACGGCCAGTTGCTGGGGTTGCGAGTTGATTCTATAATGTGTGAGCTGGGTGATGAAAAAGTGATGAAATGCCTGAACCCTCAAAAAGTGGCAAATTAAGTAGAACAGCATAGAAAGCTGTTAGTGGCAATAAGTTTCCAATAGCAAAAAAAAAAAAAAAAGTGATTAAATGGGGGTGAAATAACAGGTACAATAAAAAGGTCTGTTTTTATTGTAAATGTTGTAAAAAAAAAAAAAATGCCTGCTACTCCCATCTGGAAGTTCAAAAAGTCCTTCCCCATCAATACAACACTTCTACATACATGTTCCATACATGCCGCCTCCTGCTTGAGAAAGTGACCTGAAAAAGGACCGTGGCCATTGTTTTACTATTTGAACCCCTCCAAGTTCATGCAGGACCCAATTCGCAGCAAAGTGCTCCTAAATGATTTGCCCTGTAGGGCCATGTGTGCTCCTTGTGAGTCGTTTGGACAGAAGATAGGGTGGTCTGTGGAAGTTCTTTGTGCAGTTTTTGGGATTGTACACAAGAGGAAGGTCAGAATTCTGGAACCCTTGATTCTGGCATTTTCATGTGACTGTGTCATTTAATAATCAGCCATATGCATCCACTTAAACTCTTCAACCCTTTTTTTTATTAATTACCTCTTTTCACATCCACCCATTTATCTCAGCACCCAACTCTCCATGAACTTCCCCAGAGAAATATCCGATTACTCTCCATTCTGTAAGTCCTACACCCGCGGCCGCTGCAGGCCCCGTCTCATAACTGTTCAAAACCATAACATTTCAGTCAGATGTATAATTTAGCACGAGCCCTTTCATCCTGCGAGATCTAGTTTAATTGATATGTAACCCATCTAACTCTGCGCCTTACGATTGCCAAAAATAACATTCTCAAAGAGAATCCAGTAGCCGATCCACAGTTTTCCGAACAAAAAGAAGATGAAATGTGAAGCATTTTCCCAGAAAAATGTCCATCTGCAGTAAGCATGGTATGTGAATAATGGTATTTATCTAGGGAGAAACAAGTTAAAAAAGATACCAGCCAGTAGAAATATGGTGCTCCTGCCAAAAACGGGGGCTTCAAATGTATGACTTTCAGGATTTATTTTACAGGGTGCATTAAAAAGCACTTCACAGCCATAAGTTTATGTAGTATACAAAAATGAGACGGACACCTGGAGGAGTCAGTCTATAGACTCTCGCTGGTTATCTTCACAAATGGGGGGAATTCAATTTCTTATCACACCCGTAGCTCCCATGTAAAGTGACCGGTAACTATTCAAATGTTTTGTGTGCCCATCACTCATCGCAGATTTCTGCTTGCTCCCTCCTGAGGTGTGAGACAAAACCCAGCCACAGTCGGGACTTTGGGCACCTTAATTGCAGCATGTCCTGCTTTTGGGCGCCTTAACTGACTTAGGCAGCTAAACCAGGGCATTTTGGGTGCGAGCACATGGCCGTTGCAACTAGGTCATGGCTGGTTGAGCAAACAATTGAATAGCTCCTGTTACTTTAGAAGGGGAGCTATGAGTGCCCAAAAACAACTGAATCACACCTACTTGCAGCCCGCAGCACCATAAAGCTGGATACACACTTAAACGATATCAGCCTGATTTTTGGTTTCCGGGCAAAATCAGGTCATCAAATCTGGCATAGCAATAAAAGCTTAAAACATAAAACGCAAGTTGTAATATATATAAAAAAAGTTAGCAAAATCATCTCCCGCAAACATTATCAGATTCCAGATTTTCAAAAAACTTTGGATCAGATACTATCAGCCCGGAGGGAGGTTAAATACAGGTGACTGGTGAATGCAGCTCACCAAATTTGGGTAATCTGACACAGACTCCTTTCTAAGGCCCATTAGTCATGAGAGGCCCACATTACGCTAACCCAATTTTATGTGTATTTTTAGATTTCTCTTTTTGACAAACGGAGGCGGTGGTGGTAAATAGCTTAAACCAGTACCTCGTCTTTAGCCCCATGGGGTCTCAATCAGGCTCTGAATCAGACCATGAACGCAGACATCGTCTTAATAGGCTAATTGTGCCCTGCCACACTCAGCGGTTATGTACTCGCTCCACACACGTGAACAGGCAATGGGGTGGAACTTATTGGTGTCAACGATACCCATACCCGCCCCACAACGCCTTTTTGGATGCCGTCTGTAAATACTATTCTCTTTGAGTCCAAGGGGGCCAAATGAGGCTTCTCCATCGACCATAGACGCAGCCGGCATGCCAACATTGCATTTCAGGTTTTAAGGCCTAGTAAACCAACATCATTGCATTTGTTTTTGAAAATGCATAGCACGCAATACTTGAAATGAAAAGCTTTACATGTATGGACTAATGTTGCTTTGCAAGGACTTACAGTATGCCAGAAAAGTGTAAAAAAATTCCATAAAAAAAACAAACAAAAACAGTGCAAAACAACCATTGGAACAGAAAAAAAGGGAAAATAAACAAAAAGATAAAAAAAAAACAGACCAATTTTAATGTTCCTGTGTGTACCATTATGGGAGCAAGGTCAATTTGGATTGAGAAAACCAGTGCGGTACACATGTGGAGATTCCTAATGGAAACAGGGAATCTGTTTTATAGAGGCTCCTCAGAGTACTGATGAGCATTGAAAAGGAAAACATAATATCTTGAGTGTTGCTGTTTGAAACCTGCCAAAATCCAAACACTTACTTACAGGATCGCATAAATCATCCCCTTACGGTGGGGCACGGCACTCCTGCTGAATTACAATGAGAACCCTGACACTCTTTACAATTTCCTGCCACTGTACATCTGTCAGCGGTGTGTGTGTACCTTATCAGCAGGCATGTATGACCAACAAAATAAAAAAACATAATGAAAGTGAACTCGCTCACGTTTACTTATAGGATTCCAGAAAAGGGAGGAAAGGGGGGGGGGGGGGCACTCTTAAAAGCAGGAGAATCTGTCTGCTAGACCTATAAATTGAAACACTTCACGCTGATGTTTTGTCTTGGAGGAAAATGGAGAATTCCATTGGCAAAAAAATTAAATAAAACCTGTCAGGAAAGTGCAATAATTCTGAAAACTCTGTGTGTGTGCATTAATGTGTGCATACATGTGCGTACACCTTCCACATTAAATATATAGCAGAATATGATTTTTTTTTCAAACATGACGCTTGCAGGGAAAATTGTGGAATGAACTTTATCGTGACAAAAAAAAAAAAAAAAAAGATAAACTTAACATAGCATGGAGGAAACACAAAATAGTTCTGTAAAAGAGTGTACACCATTATAACAAAGAGAGACTATACAGTGATAGCTTGAGACACAGCGCCACCTAAGGTCACTCCAGTATAGCCTCTCATGTCATACTCCAACAAAAACCACCCATGTTCCTACACATAAACCAAAATTATACCTATTTATAGTGTAAGAAAAATGATGAATAGGGTCATGGCCAATTTCTTTCTAAAATTCTTAGGTAACACAAAAACCTAAATTCTCTGTACATTGGAAGCTTACATTTGTATAAATGAGTTTAATTCAAAACAGCTTTCTTAGCCTCGGGCAGCTCATACTGGGACTTGTAGTTCCACAAAATCTAAATTGCCCCAGGTAGCCTATGTTTTCCGCACCACAGACATGATAGTAATATATTAATACCATACTGCTGTATAATGCACACAGCTCTTTATGGAGGGAACTATGTGAAACTTTTTTTTTCTACTTAAAAGTTAATAGACAAAGAAACAATTGGTTTGATGTGCATGGCTAAAAATAGAAGTATACAGGCAATTCCCTTGCAGGCAAATAGTTGTAAATAATATATACAATTTTAAATATTTTAGATTCTTTCATGGGAATGTTATCTTTCCAATACTGTCCTGGTGCAATAATGGCCAAAAATAATAATAATAATAATAATAATCATTCAAGCAGAGATTTCCAGGCAAGTTGGTTCCTGTGCTGGGTTTCGAATCCGGTTATTTTGAAATGACGTCAGAATGGGAGAATAGTCGGAAGGTTAATGCCAGTAAGTAGCGTAATCCATGATTAATCTTACAGACTGTTAAAGCTACTGAGGAGGTAGCTGTAAGTTTGGATTGGAAGCAACCAGGATGGTAATTGTATATGGAGCCTGTTGTGTTTACTTTTAATGCATGCAAGTATAAGATTTATTCTTTAGCATTATTTTATTCAACTGGAAAAAACTCTTTTAGGGCATACTACCCAACTGTCCCGATTCGTGCACCTCAAAAGGGCTGGAACTTACCCGAAAATATGTGGCGTTACATCCAAAAGTGGGTGTTGTGTGAAGGATCTGGGTGGAGTCTGGACGGATCAGACCAGAGCTTATTTTGACCAGATTCTACATGCCTCAATGTTGGGAGTTGTGCTTTGTGGAAAAATGATCCCCTGGGTGCACTGGATTAAATACATCCTTGTGTAGTTTTAAAGGCATGTGGGCGTTAATTTGTTTTACGCTTTGTTTATTCAGAAATAAAATCTTAAGGTCATTGGTAGTGAGTAATCACGAAGCAACATTAAATTTCAAGTGACAAAACGGCTCCTAGCAAAATAAAGATATGAATGAATAAAAGTTGGAGCAATACGTAACTCTTTAGTGCCCCAGGCTCGTATAGAGTGTATCGGTCCAGAATCACGTGCCGGATTTGTTGGCACTGATGGGGTTAAAATAACAAAAATTAGCTGTTTCAGCTGTTGGCTCCTTCCCTGAAAAACCACAGAATGTTCTTTGTGTTTGCTGCTCCACCATGAGGGAGAATGACATCACCGGGATTCATTGCACTGGTGGGCCAATAAAAATACCCGTTATAAACCAAAAGCACTATTGCAGGGAATATTTTTGGAAGCAAGCTCTACATTCCAGTAAGTCTCATTCTTCCTAGTGCAAACACACTGTGGCCTAGAAATTCTCCGCATTTTGTAGCCAGGTATTTCCTCTAGGTTCACACAATAGTGCAGTTCTTTTGAGTCATAGTTAGGTTTCAGTGAAAAACTTGCATGCGTCAGCTGCAGTTGTCACAATCTGTGTGTGTATTAGGACCAACACAACAAACTGGGCACACTGACTGAACAACACTCATCTAAATAAATACATTTGAATTAAAAAATAAAATAAAAAAAAATAGCCTGCAGAACTAGATATACAGTGCATCCGGAAAGTATTCACAGCTCTTCACTTTTTCCACATTGTGTTATGTTACAGCCTTATTCCAAAATGGAATAAATTAATTTTTGTCCTCAAAATTCTACACCCAATATCCCATAATGACAACATGTAAAACGTTTTTTTTTTTTTTTTTTTTTAAAATCACATGTACATAAGTATTCACAGCCTTTGCCATGAAGCTCAAAATTGAGCTCAGGTGCATCCTGTTTCCACTGATCATCCTTGAGATGTTTCTGCAGCTTAATTGGAGTCTACCTGTGGTAAATTCAGTTGTTTACACATGATTTTGAAAGGCATACACCTGTCTATATAAAAGGTCCAACACTTGACAGTGCATGTCAGAGCACAAACCAAGCGTGAAGTCCAAGGAATTGTCTGTAGACCTCCGAGACAGGATTGTCTCGAGGCACAAATCTGGGGAAGGGTGTAGAAAAATATCTGCTGCTTTGAAGGTCCCAATGAGCACAGTGGCCTCCATCATCCGTAAATGGAAGAAGTTTGGAACCACCAGGACTCTTCCTAAAGTTGGCCGGCTGTCTAAACTGAGCAATCGGGGGAGAAGGGCCCTAGTCAGGGAGGTGACCAAGAACCCGATGGTCACTCTGTCAGAGCTACAGCATTCCTCTGTGGAGTGAGGAGAACCTTCCAGAAGCACAAACATCTCTACTATACAGGCCTGATTGGTGGATTGCTGCAGAGTGGCCAGACAGAAGCCACTCCTTAGTAAAAAGCACATGGAAGCCCACCTAGAGTTTGCCAAAATGTACCTGAAGGATTCTCAGACCATGAGAAACAAAATGCTCTGGTCTGATGAGACAAAGATTGAACTCTTTGGCGTGAATGCCAGGCGTTATGTTTGGAGGAAACCAGGCACCGCTCATCACCAGGCCAATACCATCCCTACAGTATAGTATGGTGGTGGCAGCATCATGCTGTGGGGATGTTTTTCAGCAGCAGGAACTGGGAGACTAGTCAGAATAGAGGGAAAGATTAATGCAGCAATGTAGAGAGACATCCTGGATGAAAACCTGCTCCAGAGCGCTCTTGACCTAAGACTGGGGCGACAGTTCATCTTTCAGCAGGACAACGACCCTAAGCACACAGCCAAGATATCAAAGGAGTGGCTTCAGGACAACTCTGTGAATGTGCTTGAGTGGCCCAGCCAGAGCCCAGACTTGAATCCGATTGAACATCTCTGGAGAGATCTGAAAATGGCTGTGCACCGACGCTTCCCATCCAACCTGATGGAGCTTGAGAGATGCTGCAAACAGGAATGGGCAATGCACTGCATCTCCAGAGGTGTCCAGCTCTGCCAGGGTAGCACATGCCCCAGTTTTACAGCAGGAAAACATATTATATGCAGCAGTATATGCGACAAGCTGGCGCCAGGAGGGGACAGCAGTATAGGCGACTGAGTTACGCATAGAGATGTAGCGAGACAGTGTTCGTGGTAGACACTACACAATTTAGCACTTTAATCTACAAAAGGGACAGTGGCAGGATTCAGAAATGGACGCTTATGTGATCGCAGCTGTGAAAATCTGCTAATATTCTGTGGCATTCTCGTCTGCGTCCGACGTCGCGTACCAGCGTAAATATTGGTAGCATCGACGCACATTGACCAGCAATGAAGGCCTTGCGGAACGTCTGACCTGTCTGAAATACAGAAGCTCTCCTGACACACAGTGAGCTCTCACGCTGCGTATGTGATCGCAATGACTAATTTATGCACGCCATGGAGCGACGTTTGAACGCTAAGACACACCTGCGTTTTTCTAACCCCAGCCTACAGCAACCCCTAAACCTAAGATTGTAGAGAAACTCAAACATATAGAAGCCTGGATAAACTAAATGCCAAACACTAAACATCCCTCTAAAAAGCATTCATAGCAGATGCTTGTAAATGTGAATCCACCTATTACATCAGTAGCTTCTAATTCCATATTCTGTTCATAATACACAGGCTTATGGCTCCAATAGATCATTGTGATGATTCCACTTACATTAAGCATAGGTATAATAAGCACAGTTCTTATATGCACATCTGTAAGCAGGGACTGAGCTCAGGATATCAGTCCTCTCAGATCCAATACTTCAATGGCACAGTCTCGGGTAAGTACAAAATCAGCAGTGTCTCACCAGGCCACACGTATTAAGTGTGTGGAATGGACACAGGCGTGGCAATGATGCCGCCCAGATGGTGTACCCCTGCTCACTTGCGATGCTGTAAGTGGGAGCCTAGCTCCTGCGTGCCGCTGGACAGAGGTCCGCCATGCAGCTTAGCAAAAGCCCTCACAAAAGTGAATCACAAGTCAGAGCGGTGACCAATACTGGGGCCTGCAACTCGCATTTGGACCAATGTTTCACTATTTCCCAACACTTGGAAAATGTCCGGGGTTTGGCAAGTTTAAACCTCTTACGTGATATTGTAAGATGACTAAATATTCAAACTTCCTTTTCCTCGGAATCACTTATTTTACATAAAAAATGTGCTAAAACGAGTACGCGCACCTCCTGATAGAAGATATGAGTAGCGCAGTCATATTTTAAATATGTTCACCCTGGATTCTGGAAACACCTGTATTCTGTAATGTATGACTTATGGCATTCCACAAAAAATATATATATCTATTTTGATGACTTTTAAAAAGGGAAACGAGCTTCTTAACACACCAGGCCTCATTTACAGACGAGGTACAGGGCAAAATCCACTTTGGTGCGCCTGTGCCCGCAAGATAAACATTGGCAGACGGCCAGTAGTTTGCACCAGTCGACAGCAGTTGAGCATTCCATGCTGGGTATGGAGTAGGTCCACTGGCCGGTCCAGGTTTATGCAGGAGTACAAAAGGGAGACTATATTTTTTTGCAGAGCGAGATGTATTGAAATGAGATATGGGGATGATGACTGCGCATTTTAGGCTTGCTCTTTACTGTGCAGAAGAGCGGACAGCATATTTTCCCCCAATAAATCAATCTCCTGAATATTTATCTATAGAATATAAATTCCACTGTGATAAAGACTATCTGTATAAATGTCTATATGTAGCTAGATAAGACAGATATTGTACACAGGCGTGCACATAGGGGGGTTTACAGTTGCCTGGCAGAGCCCTAGACAGCCAACGTGGGTTATACCCTAAATAACATTGATGTGTTAGGAGATATCCTTAGTAGTCTGTACAGTACTGCAAGAGTGGTTTAGTCTTTTGCAATCTGTAGTTTGCACGTTTTACTCTGTATAATCCTCTGCAGTGTGTATGAATTGATTTGAATATCTCCAGGTTTGCTGCGGGTTAATAGATTGCATATTCCGTCCAGCCATGTGCAAGTATAGAAAATGTGATTTTTTTTTTTTCTTTTTACAAGGCAAATAAAAACTGGAAAGGATATTAACTTTATAGATCTCAGGAGATCCCTGTAGAGGAGGAAGTGAGTTCCACAAACTACTGTTGGCACCTATACTACGGAAAAATAAGGTTTACAGCCTTCTGAGAATCCAACGGTCGCACTAAGCAAACGACCAAAGATTAAACTGGATAAAGGCTGCATGCAATCCCTCTTAACTGAAAGACACCATCACTTGGGGATGGAAGGTCAGACTTGCATGAATTCAATAGCGAGTGAAGTCATTATTTTGAACTTCGTCTATACGAAAGGCTGTGTATTACTGAGGTGAATAATATCTATGCGTTCAATCACTCTTCCGCAGCAGGTTGCTGTGTTAGGAGGGATTAAGCAGGTGGAGGAGGAATGACAACTTTGCAGTCTTGCGGTGCAGAAATAGGAGAAGTCCTTTGGACGCTGTACATGGGATTTATTTTTTAGACACTGCAAGTGAATGTATGGGGGTCAATTGAGCGTCCCCCACTAATACGCCTGGTAACGGGGAGTATCTACACTTATGTCCAGCTCTGCATAGTCCCCTGTTCCTTCAAAATACCCTCACTGCACTTTATCTACATAAGAACGCACCGTTACAACCCAGTCTGGCCTCTCCATCACAAGTGGAGATGCGATTACCGCAAAACTGCATCACCCTTAATTGTCTGCGCTCGGTACTGGAGCAGGCGTAGAACGAAAGCACGCAAGATACGCTGCCAATGGTCATGTGTTCATGCCTGTGTTAGTTTGTGCTGCACTGTTCAACTTAAAAAAATAAATAAATAAACCAGAAAGGGAAAAAAAAAAAAAAAAAAAAGTGCAGAAAATTCCTGGAATGTTCTGAGGTAACTTTCAGCAGCACATGGGATTTAAGTTTTCCCTCAAACTTCACAAAACAGCAGGCGGAGCACAACTTGGGCAGCGTCTCTGTACAGGTTACACCTCACTCACAAAAAGCTCTTTCATGGTTCAGGGGTTTTGCAATAAAAATAATAAAAGTAATTATCAAAGTATTTACTGCTAAAAAAGAAATGATTACTTGCTAATACAACAGTACATAACGGAGTACTTTTATTGCACCAAGTATTTACCTTTTTACCCTTGCATTGTAAGCAGAGGAGGGGTTGGGTATGACTTCCAGGTGGTCGGGATGCCGCTAGTCAGAATACAGACAGCGGCATCCCGACAATGAAAATCCAGACAGCAGTAGGTAAGTATCCTACCACTAACCCCTACACTAACCTTCCCTCCCCGATGCCTAAACCTAACCTAACCTCCCCTCCCCTCCCTAGTGCCTAAACCTAACCTCCCTCTCTCCGCACCCTAAACCTAACCCTCCCCCTTAGTGCCCTGCCCTAACCCTCCCCATAGTGCAGACCTGGCCAAAAGGTACGTCGTAATCTACCGGTAGCTCACGGGGCATCCACTAGTAGATCGCGACCAACTGAAGTAAGATAAGCCTGAAACTGCTTCTGGAGCCTCAGAGCCCAGTAGTGCAGCGCGCAGGTGACGTCATGGCATCACCCACGCGCTATAAGGAGCCCGCCGCCACCCTCCTAACTGGCCCCACAAAGCGTGCCGACTGTCATGGGGAGCTGCTGTCCCACCAGCAAATAGGCTCCTTACAGCGCCAAGCACATCCCAGACTGATAGCAGCAAACTTTCTGCAAGTGCCGGAGCCGCTCCTGGAGGTAGAGTGTGTGGGGAGTGATTGTGTTATATGTGCGGTAATGGGGCTGCAGGGTGGTTCTGCCAGGGCACAGCCTCCTTCTGCTGTGGTAGCATGCCACCCCAAGCACCGGCTCCACGCCGCCCACACAGACACTGAGTGACTGACTGATTTATTTATTGAAATAAGACAACCCCTTATATTATTAAGCAGTGGAGATAATTACAGTTGATGGTAATGAGGGGAATGTAAGAGATTGTAGATTTGTGGCAACTCTATATACCTCAGAATGACTGGATGTATTTTATGTTATGTTTTACTGTTTGTTTGTCATTTTTGTTTAATTCTACTGTATTTTATGCATGTGAGAGCTGTTGGGAATACAAAATCAGTGCGGCTGTGTGCAGCATAGCGCCTGTGTGCAGCATGGCGCCTGTGTGCAGCATGGCGCCTGTGAGTCTGATTCAGAGGTGGGCTCTATGTATGCACGGTTGCAGTTTCTTTATGGATTTACACAGTCTCCACGATCCCATAAGCAACTGCGATTACCATTGTACAGTTAGGAGATTTCCCAGTAACAAAAATAAATTATTCAACAGTACAAACATCCTCCTTTGTATCAGGGCCCATTGACAACAGTAGACCACCGCTAAGTAAGTGAACAAAAAGCAGATCCCAGGTCACAAAAGTCCAGCCACCCCTGCCATAATACCTAACCCTAACTAACCCTAAACCTAACCCCCGATACTTACCTTCGGGTTGCCGGCGGTCTGGATACTGGAGCCGGGATCCCAACGCTATCGGATTTCCGGCGCCGGTATTTAGCTGACTACACCCCGCAGAGGAGATGTACGAGGCAAAAGCGTGAGCATCCAATAGACACTTGGGGCCTGATTCAGAGATGTGCGCTAACATCTCCGATTCTTAGAGGACTGCGCATGTGCAGCCCTCCATCTCCAAGTCCGCTCTCAGTGCCTCCCGGCCGCAGCTTGATTGACAGGCTGCAGCGTTTGCGAGGCGGAGCGGGGGAATTCCCGGGCAGCGTTCCCGGAAACGGGTGTGTGTCAGGGTCTGCCTTGGTGGACAAAGATTTCCTGGGCTCGCAAGCTGCCAGGACCCGGTAAGCTTCAGCAACCGCAGCCGACACCTCCTGCTGCATGTGCATTTTCGATGGACAGGATTGCGCAGCCACTTGTGTGCGGCTCTGCAATTGCGTCCATCTCTTAACCGGGCCCATAGTACAGAGATACCGCGTCCAGCTGGCAGCCATTGTCTTTCGTATCCTTTATCAGTAAGGAAAGCTGAATCTGACCTATACTGCAAACTTTTACTTTCACAACAGTGAAATAAAAAACTTTCTGCTTTAGGTCTTAAATATGGAGAACAAAACCCCCCCCCCCCACAAATTTATGCATCGCTGTTTGTCTTCTAGCATGTTTCTGGGATTCACAGTTCACCTTGGAGACCAGAAACAAAATAAAAAAAAAAAAGTCAGACAAAAAAGTTGGCACGCTTCACTTAGGGATGAGTCTTGTGGCTTGATTTATATATTGGCCTTTCCAAGTCCTTCAGCTCAAACATAGCAAAAGTGTGACAATTAAACCCCAACATCTGGAAGTCATTGGTGGAACAGATCCTGAATAAACAGTAAATGGATGTCCTCCACTTCCTCCATACTGGATCCCCCGGCTACCAATGCTTAACTAGTGTCATCCTGTATGATGGAGATAAAGATAGCACAGGCAGGCAGTACGCACTGTGGAAGTGCACAAGTTACTACAGACAGGTGCCAATAAGTGCTGGTCTCACGGAAGCGCACTTCCCCAGCTCGTAAAGATATAAACCAAAAATATTAAAGCGATGCTGATATTTTATGATTTAATGTCCTATTGTAACGACCGTCAATTATTGGAAAAGATTAACCAACGTCATGAATGCAAAGAACCTGTTTCAAATGATTATTTTTATTTAGTCACCATGTCACTATGAAAAAACTATTCTGTGTTTGAATTTCCTGTCCGGAGTGACAAAATGGCTGCCGCAGAGCACAACTCCTAGGAAGGTGTTATATTCAGTAGACGCCACCTCACTCTCCTGTCAGATACTTGGGATTTCTGTGCGTGATTGGCAGATGGGTGTAGTTAACTATACGCTGCCATGTTTACTGCTGTCCTCCATCCCCCCCGTCCTCTTATTCCCTGCACCATCCCCCACACATTCCCAAGAACAAATTCTCTGTCACCCTTGTACCCTAATCCCTATCATGTAACATGAACAAACGTAAATACCCTGTTGGTCTGCTATAGATGCACATGGATATTCATTGTTCTTTCCTAACTATAGAATGGCTCGCTCATGGGATACCACAGGAGCTGACATTTAAAAGCATGCCCGTCGCTGACTCACAGGGGACAGCGATGTCACTAGTTCCTAGTGAATTAACAGGCTGAAGGGTCTATTTATACCCCTTTTACACCGACCTGAAAATCCTGGGTTGTTGCACGTGAACACGCATGAACCTGGGATGTTTGTCAGTGTAAATGGGTCCAGTGACCCGGGTATCCAACTCTGGTAGCTTGCAGGTTTGGGCACGTGTCGTTCCAGTGTCATCCTGCAGTGTAAATGGCGCGATCAATGTCATGATGACCCGGGTCATGCCGCATTTTACCCGATTGGCCGGCTTCAGTGGCGTTTGGAGAATACATCTCCAAGTGTCCACTGCAACGGCAGAAGAGCCGGGTAACTGCAGAACCGGGCTCCCGTGTGAACGGTGCCAACCCGAGCATAGCTCGGGTTGGCACCGCAATGTAAAATGGGTCGGTCAAGGGTCTGGAACGATTTGTAAATGTGCTCCAAATCCCGGGTCAGACCAAGGACTTTGATATAAAAGAGGTAATACTAAGCCTTGGATGGAGATAAAGTGGACGGAGATAAAGTACCAACCAACCAGCTCCTAACTGTCATTTTTCAAACACAGCAGTTAGGAGCTGATTGGCTAGTACTTTATCTCTGTTCACTTTATCTCAATCCAAGGCTTTGTAAATAGACTCCTGAATGTTGCTTATGCCAACAAAATGTCTGCCCACAGTCAGTCACATGATTATACGGTATTGTAAATATTTTATTATATTTTTAAGTATCCAGCTGCAATAAGTGTTAAAACTTAACATAGCACACAGAATAAATGCTATGCCAAGCCCATTCCAGTCACTAATACTTGCGAGCGTTCTCCACAAATTATTGATTACCAATGCATACAGTATGTGACAGGAATTTTTGTGTGAAAAATGAAACCACTGAACTATTTTTCTGTGGAACAAATGTGCCTGCCTTTATGCTAGCTTAATGTTAGTTAATGTCTCCTAGAGGATACTGCACACCTATTATAAATTATTTAGCGGGCAGCCAGCAGGATACTCTGTAGTGCTTTGCAATTGGGAACTAACCGGTAATACAACAATAAGAGGGTCCGGCTCACAAATTTACAGTCTATAGCACACTTGTGATACACATATATTAAAATAAAGTCTTAAATTGTCCAGCACTTGTCAAATTGTATAAATGATGTCTCCCCAAGTGTACAAAGAGTTTAAACTTCAAAAATATCATCATTCGTCCTTCAGACCATTAACATTTGGCTATCAGTGTATGTTTGATATATGGTATGTAGGAAACATGTCTCAAGGTTGGGAGGGTTTTGAAGGGCAGAAATATGAATATAAAAGTTACTTATGTAACAAACGAAAAAAATAACTCCAGATAACACCATTAATTAAAAAAACAATATATTTACAAAATTGTTTTAATTTAAAGTGCCGTTTTAAAAAAAAAAATTAAAAAAGAGAAGAATTACAAAAAAAAAAAAAAAGTTTTACAATCATGCGATATATAAGTTAGACATCACTGATTTTTATTTTTTAGAAATATATGTTACATGCGTTTTCAGTCAAATGGACGGCTTAAATCTTATCTAATTTAACAATCTGCATGCGTGCTAATTGAATGGCCATCGTGTCACTGTCCGTTGAATAAAATGGCAGGACTGGTCTCCTCCTGCCACTACATCCCTACCACTAGTGCCGGCACACGGCAGAAGACGCCAACGTGCCCTGGAAAAATATGGTATGAGACACTATAAAAGTAATTTTAGGGACTTTTTTTTTTCTAATTATAAAGTTGTTTCATTAGTTTAGTAGAAAGAGCGAGGGGAGAATTTGCCAAATGTTTCTTCTTGCCATTTATTATGAAGCATTTGGAATGGTTGTTTTCCCCTTCTGTTGAATTTTTATACTACGTATTTAATTGAATTTCCTTGTTTTTATGGACAAGCTGAAGTTGGAAAACAATAATGTAAGTGGAAATGAAGTGCTATGATCGAACTGGCAGGAAGCACCCCTCTCCATTCCATCACAGATTGCTCATGATATATTTGGGAGAGACTTTGTCATTAACATCTTCACAGCAAAACATATAATGGCACCAGGTGCACATGAATTCTCATTTTTGGGGGGTAAATAAACATCCAGGTATGATAAGTCCAGTACAGGAGAAACACCTATTATATTGCACTTCTACCACACGATTAATGACTTCAGCAAAACTGGGCATTTCCCAGTGACAATCCGCAAAGCAACTCTGCAGAATTGCGAGGTGGCCGGGGTGCAGCCATGAAGATGCTTATGGTGCCTCAGTGAACTGTGTGGTAACGCAATTAACATCACGTGCCTTGCTACTTCCCGCTTGATGACTGAATCAACTCACGACCCACCTTCTCGTTCTTATACCTCCCGAAAGCAAGGTATGAAAGTATTGCTTGAATGAGACCAACAATTAAAAATAGAAATTGGCAGCAGTAGTGCATGGCTGGCCGCAGTTATCAAATACATCAGCTCTTGGGTGTTAAAATACATAAATCTGTCATCATTACCAGAGGGTAAAGGGTCATCATCGAATTTTCACAATAAAGGCACTGTACACAATCAGTGGTCCGGGAGCAACAGAAAAGTAGGCCTTTTACAAATACCTCACTGCTGATAGATGGATGTTTTCAAGGAACCTTAATGTCTTTAGCAGCCCTGACTGAGAGCAGAGTCTAGTTTCTCAGAGCTCTCGGGACGGTTAGTCTAGAGTCTTCTTTTCCAAACATTTTGCCAGAATAAAAAATGCTTCCAGCCCCCATTTCAACTGAGACGGCCCTTCATGCAGCCGTGTGTACATATGCAGAACCCACATTTGTGAAACAAAGATTTGATTCAAAAGGGCATTTTTAAATAATAACGTGCTCATTTTTCTTTCCTTGGAATAAAAACAAAAAAAATTGAAGTGAAGTTTGGAAACTAGCATATTCACTGCGCATATGGTTTTTTTTATATATATCATTATCATATATCATGAGATGCCCTTTAAGCATGATTAGGTCCTTATTAATATTAATTATAGGGGCCGTTTTAGAGTTCCACTGCAAGTCGCCCGTAACTGTTCTTGCAGTGCCGGAATGTTGAAAAAACAAGAGATATGGTAAGAACTTACCTTTGTTATCTCTGTTTCTACGAAGTCCATAGGGTCCACAGGGTTGACCTTGGGGTATAGGTTGGGAACCAAATCCGGGCACCACGCAGTTAAAGCTTTTAGCTCCCAGGATGCACTTGGGTCCACTCTCCCTATAACCCCGCCCCCCAGCCAGAGGCACCTCAGATTGTAAGTAGCCAAAGGCCGGAGGAGGAGAGAAAAAGAGAGAGAAAACTGGAACACTCTAGAACCATACTCACAGAAAAGGAGACGGGAAGCCGGTGACCAGTAACACAGCCCATATGAAGCCAGGTGCGTCAGGGCGGGCGCCCTGTGGACCCTATGGACTTCGTAGAAACAGAGATAACAAAGGTAAGTTCTTACCATATCTCTTGTTTTCTACTTCAGGGTCCATAGGGGGTCCACAGGGTTGACCTTGGGGATGTCCCAAAGCAGTTCAACCAAGGGTGGGGACGCTCCTGTGCTGAGAGGAGAATCCGTCGCCAAAAAGGAAGCATCCTGAGAGGCAAAGGAAACCAATGCCTAGAACCTTAAAAAGGTATGGACAGAAGACCACGTGGACACCTAGTAAGGCAAAACAGCCGAGGCGCCACGACGAGCCGCCCACGAGGGTTACACGGCCCGAGAAAAAAACAAGCCTCAACGACAGAAATGCCCACCCATGGGTAGGCCCCTGAGGAAGACATACGAGGCCATCCAGTCAACATTTCATTATAGGCCGGCCATCGTTTCCTGTTAAAACCAGAAACCGCAGACCACCAATAAGGAGTCCGCTTACCATAAGGAACTTGAACGGATCACATAAAGCCAAAGAGGCCGGACCACAGTCCATGAGGCCACAACAGCCGAGAGGACTGGGAACTGAATGGCCATACCATAAGTTCCAGAATAATATGGAACCTAAAAACCACTTTAAGAAGAAACACAGGGCGAGAGCAACTCACACCCTGACATGATGCCCTCCAGAAGAGGGAGCCACATGAGAACGCTCCCCATTCAGACACTCTCCTGGTTGATTTAAACACCCTGAGAGAGAGAGAGAGAGAGAGCTTAAACAATAGACCATGTAATGGCTATCACAACCAGCGGTTCCATTGACTGTCCCCGGAGGGAACAAAGAACCACTACTAACTCCCCAGGAGTCCCTAGGGAGGACAAGTGGAGACATAATCCAGAAAACACTCCAAAGGATGAACTGGATATCAGAGCGGAGCAATTCCATATCTTAACCATACCGACAGTGTAGAGATCCGCACTGTCAGGAAGGCCAGGCCAAGGGTGAAACCCAAGCCAGCTGGAAGGAATGCCAGAATATCTGGAAATCCTGGACACCGGAGGATCGTATCGACAGGTACGATACCATAAGAATTATGTATGCCACAGTCCGTGGCAGATCCCAGCAAAGTCTGGCCTATCTGCTCTAAACATCTCAATGAATACAGAGCCAGGGAAGCCCGAGGACCACAGTAGGGGCGCAGTTAAAGACAAGCGATCCAGATCCAGGGAAAAACAAGGACCCTGAGACAACAGGTCCAGATAGTGAAGCAGTAGGAACGGAGCATCGAGGAGGAGACTCCGAAAATCTTAGTACCAGTGATGTCTGGGACGACCTGGAGCCCCCAGAAGGAAAGCCCCTCCGTCTCGAATTAAACTTCCGAAGACCTCGAGGAAGAAGGGAGACCGGAGGACACAGGTACACAAAGTGGAAGGACCACTTCACTGACAAAGAGTCACTGAAGGTAGCTTCAGTACTCCTAGAGCTGGACTGTAACACCGGTAATGTGTGATCGAGTCAGAAGGCCATGGGGATCAATCCCCTCAGGGAGGCCCCCTCTGCTCACCAGGAGTTGAAACCTCTCTTGGAGAAGAGACTAGTCCCCGGGATGCACGCCGTGACGGCTGAGGAAGCCCGCTTCCCAATGGAGAGCTCCGGGAATAAACACCGCAGAGTTGGCCAGGAGAAGACCCTTGGACTATGTCAGAATGGGTGACATTCCTAACATTGCCACCCAACTACCAGTGTTGCCTAGATGGAAGCCACTGTTGTGACACTGTCGGACTGAACCTATTCAGGTTAACCGTGACAAATGGGTTAGGCCAGAGTGAAAGTCCAAGACAGCTTAAAGTATCAACAAGTTAAGTGGCAGGGCAGAAGCGACAGACGTCCAACTGCCCCGAAATGAATGCGGACCAGACACTGTCTTTAGCAAAGAACACCCTGGACGAGATGGCCATAGCCACCCGGACAGAGACCAACTCGCCTCCGTAGAAAGTATCATGGTTCGAACAGCGATCCGATGGAAAAAACTCGATCCATCTGGAGGGGAGTCAATTATGGCAAGGCCTGGAATGGAACTGAGCACATTCCACCCTACCAAAAGGTAGACACTCTGGTAGACCGCGCATCACAAAGAGTAATGACATATGTCGACTGCGTAGATATCCGCACACTCGAAGTTGAAGAGTGGAGATCTTGTCTTACGCCAGAAAAATTCTCAGATTCTGAGAATCCAGCAGTGCTCCCAGATGAAGAAAACCCTGTGAGGGATGCAGGGAGGACTTTTCTGTGACGAGAAGAAGCCCCGGTTATCCTGACCTGGCGGTAAAGTACCTTGGTGATCCTGCTAAAAGTAGGAGACCGTCCAGAGAAAGGAGCATTCGGATACACTGAACAGGTGAACTGTCAGAAAATCCATAAAGCTGGTAAACCCCGGTGGAGTTGAGGACAGCCCCAAAAGGCAGAGCCCGAAACTTACAAGTGTTGCTGTGGCACAGCAAACCTGAACCCATGCTGATGAGAGGGCTCTGTATGTACCCGTAGGTACGTATCCTGAATACTCGGATATACCATAAAATCCCCAGGTTCCAAACATCGGATGATGGAGCATGGACGATTCCACCTGAGTCAAGGCACCGTTGGAATCTGATTCAGGGATTTGAGACAGAGTATAGGCAAAGGAGGACCAGTCGGTCACCGCCCCAAAAAGAAAGTAGAACAACCAGTCCCTCACTGAGATAGTGAGGTTGGCCGAAATAGCTCTGCTTACCACAAAGACTGTATAGCTTTCTGGGATTGTAAGGCCCTGATCAGTTCTGAAGAAGGGCCCGTGTAACAATGCCTGTGAGGAGGCTGCATGAGCAATGAGAGGCCGTTGAGAATCAGTACCTCACTCTGGAAATTCCCCAGATGTAGACCTGTCCCGTCAGGCTGAGGGTATATCCTCAGGTGTAGAAACAGGGTCGTCCGGAAGTCCAGGACTGCTCGGTACTGGATACGGTGGCCCCCGTGGAGGCCGACAGCCTAGGAAAAAACAGGCCTTTAGGCTGACCCTGAGGACAAAAAGACTTAACAGAGTTAGTCCGAATGTAGTGGGAGTAGCTAAAGACGGTATCTCCCCATTAGTGATACTGCCAATGATGCAACGATCTTGTCAAGGTCAGGACCAAACAAGAACTTCCCCCTGGAAGGAGTGTGCACCTCTGCTTTCCCATAACGCAGCCATAGGGTACTGCGGCGGATACAGACGCCGCCGAAACCCTGAAAGTTAGAAGACCGGCATCCCATGAGGTAATCCCACATATGACCACTGCATATTTTGTGAGCGGCAAAAAGATATTTCAACCTCAGACGTGTTGGAGGGGAAAAACGTCACAAAAGCATCACCATGCGATGGCCATGGTAGGACGGGCAACAGGCCCTGAAAACTTGAGTACATTGATTTCAGGCAAAGTTACCACCTACGGATCCGTAAAATTCGTCCAGGCCGGGATGGGAGGCGTATTAATGCCCGTAACCCGATGATTAACATACAAATCCATCCCAGAAGGGGATTTCCATTACTTGTGAGGACCCTCAGGGAATGGGAAACAGGAGGCCTTTGTGACTCCTCGTATCTGGGGACAGCCAGACTCCCGCTATGAGATCCACCCGCTGGGCAGAAAACGGGAGATGTATGATACTGGTGCAGGATCGACATTCTCTATATCCAGAATGAGCCTGGCTACCAGCCCCAAAGCAGGGATAATAATACTTGAGATCGGCTCCCCCCCATGTGAGAGGGAAAGAGCCGAATATACCATCCAGTTCACGGCAGAGCCACTGGTCAGTAACCACAGGGCGTATATCACGCCAATTAGTATTTCGTATAAAACGACATCCACCAGGGTGGCCGTTGTGGTAATCCCTGCAAGGGGAATGACAGACCGATGTGGTATCGGAGGTAATTCATGTACTGTGAAAAACCCCGGCAGGGAGCGATAGTCTGTGACACAGGGGTAAATTGCAAGAAATTGCGAGATACCCCGAGTTCAAAAGGGCAGTATGGTGAAGTAACTCCCAGCGAGTGACGACAATGGGGCCCGCCCGGCGATCCTCAAAGGAGAGGATCCTGAGAAACAACGCCCTTTAAGGGGGTCGTGCAAGGGGCCCGGCACCAGATGGTGCCGCATACGTAAACCTTTCTGAGTTAAAATCCTCCGCACTAATTCCTGCAGGCTATGACTTGCAGGATAGCAATAATGGGTGCAGTATCGTGTGCAATCTCCTGGTCAGATATATCTGACTATCTTGACGGAAATATTAAGCAGCGCCATACCGGTCCTGACTGACGCTAAGATTAGCTGCAGGAACCCATTATCAGCGTACGCAACTCACAGTTCCATCTAAAATATGGCAACGTGCAGCACGCAACAGTATGTGACAAACCTCACAGATATTAACAAATATATATATGTGAGGTCTCAGAACCACCCCAGGTACACCTGTATTAGGGCAGATAAAGAAAAGGGATAGATATACACTGACAGGTGAGAGAAAAAGCAGACAGTCAGCACTAGCATAAGTCACATACAATGCAGAAAAATATATATACATACATAAGCATGACATATAATATACTGCACAATGTCGCTACATTCAACTGCCCAGATTCAGTGTCTGGGAAGGCTATAGCGCTGTGTACACTCACCCAAAATGGCCAGGTACGCAGGGGGACTGGGCTCACTGACATCCTAAGAGTTCTGCAGCACCACAGAGAGAAAATGGCCGCTGGAGACCTCAGAAGAAGCGTGGCCCGCGGAGGAAGCAGCTCAGCGACGCCAGACTGTATTATTGAAAGGCGCGCTGAGCTGAGGGGAGGAGCCGCTAGACAGGGAAGGCTTCCTCCCCTGGCTAGCAATTAACCCCCCGGGATGCCGGCTCCCGCTGCCGCTATAATCCCTGGTGGGCTGTGGACACGCGGGGTATGCCTCCATGGAGGGGGAGCCCGCCGCCACCGCTAGCGCCTCCGGTCTGTCCCCAGAGACCGGAGGCATAAGGCTGCATGTACACGCGGGTCACCGCAAGCGGTGACCACGCGACTTACCTGTCCCCGTCGATCCGGCAGCAGCCCAGGGATTCCTCCAGAGCCCGGCTAGTACAGACTCTGGGGTCCCGCTGCGATCCCCAGATCTGTACTGGCGTCGCAGCGCCGGCGGGGTGTAGGAGCGGCAGCTCAGACGTCCATTGGACAGTCTGATGCTGCCGCTCTGAAGAGTAGTAAAAAAATAATAAAATAAAACTCTTTTAAGCTTAGGGGCTGCTAAGCAGCCCCCCTGCAGTAACGGTGACCCGACTCCGGCCGGGCACCAACTTAAACTGAGGTGCCTCTGGCTGGGGGGCGGGGTTATAGGGAGAGTGGACCCAAGTGCATCCTGGGAGCTAAAAGCTTTAACTGCGTGGTGCCCGGATTTGGTTCCCAACCTATACCCCAAGGTCAACCCTGTGGACCCCCTATGGACCCTGAAGTAGAAATGTGGATATTCACCCATTCATATTCAGTTGTATGCATCTGCAGAGTCTGAAATTAAGACGGATCTCTGGGTACATAACTCCATCTACACGCCCTCAATAAGCCTAGCCTACATGGGAACGCCATCTAACCACCCAGGTAGGCACCTTCAGCTGCATGCGAAGACCGCTGTGTAGACATGCAAGATTCGCCCGCAAAGTTACAATGCGTAACGCGTATCCACTACACGAGAGTTGAACGACTGTTCGTTTACAACATTGTAATCGTACAATCGTTCATCACCCTGTGCAGTGGATAATGTGCCCACACTGAACGATATGTCGTTCAGTGCAGGCACCCTCCCTCATCCCCAAACATGCACAACCTGTCGATATCGGCAGGTTGGCCTGCATGTTCAGAAGATGATAGATGTCGAAGCTGGGAGCGCGCATCGCTGGTCGTTTTCAACGTTTTACTGCACGATTTATGGACGATTAATGAGTGATTGAACGAAAACGATGTTGTAATCGCTCATTTTAATCGTCTAGTGGAAACATGCCTTAACTCGCTCTACAACAGACTCACACTGTTTAATATTGGTCATTGAGATTCTTTACTGGCTCCTAGTAAAATGGACAGGGCTGCATTCCCATGGATACAGGTTTAGGCCCCAAAATGGCCACCCAACCACGGTACAGACAAAAATAAATAACATACTTCCAACTAGTATATAGGAATTGTGTAACAACGTGGCATCACCTCAAATATGTATACATATTTATATAGGTCTATACATTTATTATGTTTATATAACCCTGTCGTCTACCACAAAGGGAGAAGTGATGGAAAATAAGGGGAAATATTCCTTAATATATTCTTTTCCCAGCTGGATATTTTGCTTCCAGATCTCAAAGACCGATCACACACTCTAAAAGAAAAACATTTAGCTCTTCGGTGGTTTCAAGGGTCATTTAAAATATAAAAGTGTGAATGAATAAGATGGTCAACTGGCAAAATGGAAGCTCGTAACAACAGTCCCCAAGGACAGTGTTAGCAAACGGACCCTTCTCTCAATGACCCTAGGTAGCCAAACATCACTGAGAGGTGACAGACCACTACATTGCCTTTGATCAGAAAAACAAATACATGAAATGGAAGACACGTACAGATAAGACAATGGAAAACATCTGTCTGATCTTTGATCCCTCACTCGCCATCAGAGGAAGAAACAGAATACATGGGCCATACTCACGGCACATGGCATTAATGAACTGTGGAAATAGCTACCAGCTGGGCACCATGGGCAATTTGGGGATAATCCAGTTATGGTATAAAGAGTTGGAAGTATGAGGAGTATCTTCAGGGTGAAGAGATAAGATCAGTGCAGACACTGCGGCAACATACACTGAACAGACAAGTGGACTCCAGGCCTCTTTAGAAAAAAAAACAAACAAACACCTAAGATCTTTCCCTTATTTAAAAAATATCTTCTAACCTGGATCCTCTTAAGTCTGGTCACTTCAGGGTGTGTATGTGGTTGCCAGGAGACTACAATATATTAGCTCCCTGCAAGCTAGATTTTTATCGAATCGCCATACTATTAAGATTCTTATAGTGTGGTTCCAAACTGGTCATGGATCTGGATGTTTGTTTTGGAAATAGGATGAACAACATAGTCCTAGTGCATGACTGAGATGTGCAATTGTATTCAGCCATCTTAAAGTGGACCTGTCACCTACACAGCGGAGGCAGACATGTTTTATGAGACAAGGCAATATTGAGCCACTAGGTACCAGTCACCTAGAGACATAATTGAGGGAATGAGGCACCAAAACTCATCCTTTGCATTCACATCTAGAAACTAGCGACATCACTGAGGGACAAGACACCAAAACTAATCCTATCCATTCACTACTAGGAACTAGCAACATAACTGAGGGACAAGACACCAAACTTCATCCATCCATTCACTACTAGGAACGAGTGACATCACTGAGGGACAAGTCACCAAACTTCATCCTATCCATTCACTACTAAGGGCGGAATTCAATTGTATTCGCGGCCCGCATCTCCCGTCTAAAGTGACAGGAGATCGCGGGCCGCTAAACAATTGTCCAAGATGTTCGCGCTGATCGCGCCCATAGAGGTCAGGTTTAGCCGCGTAAAGCAGCTAAACCCGACCAAAGTGCAGGGCGCGATCGCGAAAAGTGATGTTTGGGCGCCCAAACATGTCACTTTTCGCACATTTCAGTTCACATCCCCCAGGGGCTGCGAGCTGAAATGTAGCGCTGGCAGCTCATCGTGCCCGACAGGAGCAAGAATTGAATAGCTCCGTCGGGCGCGATAGCGGCTATAAAGAATTGAATTCCGCCCTAAGAACGAGTGACATCACTGAGCGACAAGACACTAAACTTTATCCTATCCATTCACTACTAGGAACGAGTGACATCACTGAGGTACAAGTCACCAAACTTCATCCTATCCATTCACTACTAGAAACTAGTGACATCACTGAGTAGGGGTGGATTTTCCGGAAGGCAACCTAAGCGCTTGCCTGGACCCCACAAAATCCTGCCCATCCATCACAAAGGCTGTCTTCTAGTTGTACAGGTAAATGTTTTACATTATGGCTCAGTAACGGAGCTCAGACCAGTGTTAATATCACTAATACAGGCACTGAGCTCCGTTATTGTGCCTCTGCAAAACATGTTCCCTGAGGAGCACTGTGCGTGCGCGACCACTGCGTGACGTCATGCGGACCCGCCCCACATACTCCCGCACTTCCAGAGACCCACTGTCTGCACTGCATCGGTGAGAACCGCCGCTTAACCCCAGCCCCAGTCCAGCAGTTGAGTGATGGCACTAAGTGAAGTGAGAGGAGCAGAGGGATGAAGCACTGCAGCTAGGTAAACAAACCATATATATTTATCATATATATATATATATATATTTATATATATATATATATATATATATATATATATCACTATAAAGTTGATAAATTTACCAAAGATTTTTTTAGGTTATTGTACTTGTTGCAATACAAGGCTGTCCTGTCCAGTCCCCACCAACCATAAAAAAAGTCCTATAGTGTACCTTATAGGTTATGGGTTAGAGTTAGTTTAGGGATTTCGGTTAGGGTATTAGGGTTGGTGTAATGGTTTGTGTTAGGGTTAGTTTAGGGGTTTTCGGTTTTATCTGTTTGCCTATATGTTTTTATTTACTTATCTTACACTCTGTCACTGCGACTAATCTCTTTGAAGACGGAATGTACTAAGCACAGCATCCGCAATGCGGTACATCCCGCCTCTTATCGGGTAAATACCGGAGTTAATTACACCGGTAGGTACTTAGAAATGCGATTTACAGCGTAAAGGACAGCTCTCCTGATAAGAGCTGTCCTTTGCAATAGCCTCATATAGAGTCCCTCTGGCGTCTTTCTGCGCATGTGAAGGACGCGCGCCGTTGGGAGGGATCTGCTTGGATATCTCTGAGGGGGCTTCCCAGAAGGAAGCCCATAGGCTTCTATTGGGTAACACCATCTACCCAACGGGCGAAGCACTGGAATGCTTTGCATTACAGGGCTTAGTACATCTGAGAAATGCGGTAAAACCCCTGAAAATTGTATTTTCGGGGGTTTTACTGCATTTCTACCCTTACTACATCCCGCCATAAATGTTTATGCAATATGTTCATTGTTATGTGATTCTGAAAAACTATTTCTGCTAATTTGACAGATAAGGCATTAGGGTTGGTGTAGTGGTTTGGGGTATTATGGATAGAGTATTAGGGTTGGTGTAGCGGTTTGGGTATTAGGGTTGGTGTAGTGGTTTGGGTAAGAAGTTAGGGTTAGTTTAGGGGTTTGGGTTAGGACAGTGGTTTCCAAACTTTTTTGAATCAATGCGCCCTAGAGCATCAGCATTGTGTTCATGGCACCCCTAGGACAGACGTTTGTTAATGAGAAATTCAGAAAAATTTTTTTTTACTAAATTGTGCTTACCTGTCGGTTCAGTTATGTGGTGGGAGACAGGTTTGCACTTCTGTTTGTCCACATAATTACATTACATTGACCATAAATAATATGATTTGGTGCTGGACCACCAAGCTGAGGCACCCCTGCAAGTGTCCCGAGGCACCCTAGGGTGCAGCGGAATACAGTTTGGAAACCACTGGGTTAGGATATTAGGAATAGGTTATTAGTGTTGGTTTAGCGGTATAGGTTAGAGTATTAGGGTTAGAGGCTATGGTGAAGGTGAGGTCTGTGGTTATGGTTGAGTTAGGGACAGGATTAGGGTAGGGGTGTGCGTCATGGCCATTTTTGGGGCATGTTTCGGCCTTCAGCTGAGATCATGTATATAGAGAAACATGGCGCCAGCATTGCTACTGCCGCAACAAATAATGTGAGGGGGATGAAGCAGGAATGAAAATAAAGTGCTGTGGATTGTTTGAGGGGGGCCCCAAACTGGTATCTTGCCTAGGGCCCCATGAGGTCTAAATCCGCATCTGTCACTGAGGGACAAGTCACCAAAACTCATCCTATCCATTCACTACTAGGAACTAATGACATCACTGAGGGACAAGACACCGTCCAAAACTCATCCTATCTATTCACTACTAGGAACTAGTGACATCACTGAGGGACAAGACACCAAAACTCATCCTATCCATTCACTACTAGGAACTAATGACATCACTGAGGGACGAGTCATCAAACTTCATCCTATCTATTCACTACTAGGAACTAATGACATCACTGAGGGACAAACCACCAAAACTCATCCTATCCATTCACTAGGAACTAGTGACATCACTGACAGAAGAATTTGATTTATTTTATATGTGTTATTTTGTACCCTTACCCTACTGCAAAGCATAAGCATTCTGAAATTCACCGAGAAATTCTGTGACCACAAAGGCTCAATGCTAAAGGCTAAGGGGCAGCTGTATCAACTACATATAAATAATCATTTATAGTGGGAGGTGCCTTATTTCATATAATACACAAGTTTTCCAAATGAACATTGAAGTGATAAACTCACCAATTAGGTGATGACATCAGAACTCAAAACTGATACAGATTGCAATCACAGGTGATAGCAGTGTATTTAGAAAAAAAAAAGATATAATTGTATTAGAATGAGATAAAGACCATAAGTTAAACATATTTAATTGCACACATATTTAATTTCAACAAGCTGAAAACAACACTATGTTATCGTCGCTTCAGTTCCTTTCACTGGGAACATCCAACTGAATGAAATATTTTTGAGTGAATATTAGTGTTAACATAATTGGGTTAACCCGGAACACACAAAATGAATAGGAAACACACTTGGTTCCTGTTAATCCCTAAGGGAAGTGATATTTGAAAGACATCCAAGAGATGATGGACATCATTACACATTTTTTTTAAACTTTGGTTGTCTTTTTTTTTTTTTAGTTTTTTTTTTTCCTTTTGTTCTTTCGTGAACTAGGTTTCATTTTAATTTTAATTTTAGATAGCTGTTGGTTAAGAATAAGATTCCCTCTTGCTGAACTCGTAATTTTTGTTCTTGTATAGTAATTGGCAGTCCCAATCTTGTGGTAAGCCACAAAAGCCTGTTAAACTCGACTACTGGTTAAACACGGTCTGTTCTCGGCTGTCGCTTCTCTGTTCATTCACTTCTTGTGTGTGAACATTTGTATAGTTAGATGATTCCGGGATACTATAGGCGAAAGCCAGGTCTAACTGGAATCCAAAAAACAGTAAGTGTTCGGCTTCTCTTTTTTTGTCTGGAAAGAAATCTGCAGCACGTCGGATGCAACAAACCATCACAAAATCTGCTCTGCGGTGCCACCAAGGAAAACAGCAGCGCGGAGACACATGTCTGACTAGACAGCTGTACACAGAACCTTCCTGTGTGTGTGCGCCACGGCCTCCAACGCTGCTCCCTTAGGGGAACACAGATTAACATGCAATTCCTATTATTCAGCAAAAATATCATGTAGGGCAAAGTGTAGCATAGAGACAAGAAAAAATGCAAGTGACTATAGAAAGAAATGTAAAGCTGAAGTCTCACAATTTACTGAACACGGTGGCAATCAACGTTACACAACTACGCCACAAGGAAAGCAAAAAGGCGAAAACGTTAATCACTGCATATTTTAACTTACTTTGTCTCTTATTCCCAGGTTAGTGCCTCATTATTATTATTACCGTTAAAATACACAAAATATGCCAACTCTATGTATAAACTTTCAGAATTGCCTACTCACCCAGTATTTACCAATTTCTGGGCGTTTTCTTGGACTCCATGGTGAGAACACACATTGTCGGATCCCACCAATTTAATTAGGGAAGTGGATCTAATGACGCGTTTCGCTATGAATCGCATCCTCATGGCCCTATCCCCTGCTGCATTAGGATGAATAGAAAAGCCGATACATAAAATCAAATATTATTGATTAATTAAAGTTTGTACATCTCCAGCAGCGCTGTATAAAGTGAGTAATAAATGGCATTATTATAATGGCATTTAAAGCTACAAACACAAATATTTTCAATATAGTTGAATAAGAAACAAAATGAGGGAACATTCTTGAAATAACTTGTATTTGTTCCTGTTGATGGGTGTCCTGGTTTTAGGGTAGGGGTCAGCCTAGTGCATCGGAAGCGATGGTCACGGTTGCGTGACGTGTGTATACTATCTTGAATAATAAACACTGTATCTGCTCTCCTAATTTGCAATTCATGCAGACAATACTATATTCCGCCATTATTCTCACACAGGTCTGTTTTGTGTTGAAGCCTCGGAAATCTACTGGTGAATGCGGTGCAATAAAAGAACAGATGGGCCTCCGGTGAGTCTGTATCAACCTGGATGCAAGTTTCTACAAAGCTATAAGGGGGAAATGTATAAAAGCCTTCTATAGAGGATAAGTGAAGTTACCCATAGCTGCCAACCAGCTTCTAGCTTTCATTTATCTTGTAAATTATATAAAATGATTGCTATAAGCTGATTGGTTACTATAGGTAACTTCTCCACAAGTTCTGTTTAGAAGGTTTGAAACATCTACAAGTAAAGCCCTTATTTAATAGCCAGCAATGAGTCAGGCCGTATTTTTAAAGCGGCGAAACCAACCTGATTGCCGCCTTAATACTGGCTAATTTTAAAGACAAAACCATGTTGGTTTTGCCTCTTAAATTATTGCAGCTTTAAAAATATGGGCTAACTCGCTGGGATCACTCCTGGAAATGTAAATGGCAGACTATTAAATCGTGGCACAAGAGTCCAAGGAGGTCCTTAATACAGGGCTCAACAAATCCCGGGGGCCAGGTCGCCATGGCTACCAGATGTTGCTGCCTGGTTACTAGATTTTGCAGTGAGGGAGGAAGCCGATCCTATCAGCTCCGGCGGAGATTCGTGCCTATAGTATTGCGGTGTTCATATCATGCACAGGAGTGCATGTGCCGAGTGTCGCCTGCGGTGACTGCTGTGCCTGTGTCCGTCCCGGCCTGCACTGACGACTCCTCTCCATCCTGGCCTGCTCTGAACCCTGCCGTCTGTCCCAGTCTACGCTGATCCTCCTGTACGTCCTGGCGGTCTCCTATCTCCGGCTGCATAGAGTTCTCCGGTAGTAGGGTCTATGCATGGCCAGGGATTGCAGAGTGGCTTCAGAGGGATAGTGGTGTTACCATGAGGGGAGGAGGGTTTTATATATGAAATGTGGTCCGTTATTACTGGAGGGTGGGGGGTGGAGCAGAGGAACTGTGCAGAGCAGTGAGGGGGCCTCCATGTTACTATGTCCATTCAACTGTGACCATTTTGTGGACTAGTATAGTGTGTATAACAGTTGCATAACACACAGAGCTGTGCTCCTCACTCACTCCTGTAATTTTTTTTGGGGGGGGACGGTGGTCTGGCTCCTACACTTTCATCCTGGCACCTAGATTTTAGAAAAATTTGTCAAGCCCTGCCTCAATAAATGTAAGGATCACAGAAAATCCCTGCAGAACCACCAAATTCCTACTGCTGGTTACCAGTCGTAACAAAGCAGCAAGCATAAAAACTAACAGATCCATATAAACATGCCATATCCCGGTCATTATTTATTACACCATACTTTTACTTACTGTGAAGTATCTTATGAAACAAAATATATATAAAATTTTGAGACCATGAGGAACGTATGTGCCGTTTCGTTTTTACTCGGATATGTTCGGATTTCAAAAACGGTATATTATTGGCTATCGGCTATCATGTGTTTTGGATAGCCAATAAAATAAATCCGGACATGCGATAATTTTGGCGAAAAGAGCAGAGTAAAGCCGAACCCGCACATCTCTAATTTTTATTTCACCGTGCATACATCCCCGTTCCTTGCACACAGCTCAAACACAAGCTAAAGCGATGGCGAAGCCCTGGTAAAAGGGACGCACCCGCAGATACTGTAGGGTTGGATTACCCTAACCCCTGACATGCCCTGCTACACAACGCAGTACACACAGACAGCTTAGGGGAGAGATCACCACAAAAGGACATTTATGGGAGCTAAAAAAAAAGTGGATGTTTATTCATTTTCATGCACATATCCATAATCCCTGCGGTTTATCCTATATCCACACTGTACTAAGCCCAGGCATCTGGAGGCAGCGTGGATGCGGGATGTGGGTGAATAGCAGAAAATACTTTTTACGACTCTTCTGAACATCTGAAAACATTAAGAAGTCATTTTCAGTATTCCAAGAGTATGTTTCTGATATGGAACAACTATAAATAGTTTTGTGGAGTCTAATTTAATCTTAAAGACAGGTTATTTAATAGTGCAAATAGAAGACATGTGTGGGAACCCACAACAATCCGTCTGATATCCGTTATCATTAGTATGACTCGGCGACTCTGCAGAAAGCCAACTCCAAATTGGATGAGATGGACTAAAGCTCATCACTGCTCCTCTAAACCATGGGGCCCATTTAATATCACGGTTGCTTCTATTGGCGATTAAGAATTTTTTGAGATATTTAATATGATTTATAAAAAAAAAAAAAAGCTCAACGATAAAAAAATAAATAAAAATTGTATAAAAAAATTGTATTTATCTAAAAAAAAATAAAGCATTTTATCCTTTGTATCAGATCAGCTATTTCCATACGGAGAAGGAGACGGCATTGGAGCAATGCTAGTGGTATGGGATGCCAAGATTTCCCATGCTGTCGCAGGAGAGCACCAGCCACAGCTATCGTCGATGGTACCAAGCACTAGCAATCGCTGGCAGCTGGTCCTGATAAATACGGAGATGCCGTATTTCCGGCACAATCACCCGACTTAGTGCTCTTCTCCCTTTGATAAGTAGAGTTCCCGTGGTATGCAGATTATGAACATCATTTTCAAAACGTATCCAAAAAATATTTGCCAAATTTTCACACACGCAATTTGCCAGCAGAAACTGGCCTTAAGCGTTCCCAGTCCTCCCATAACCAACAATGGCACTATTTATTTATTTTTTCCCCATAGCCTAGAAATTCCGCAACATGCAAATTTGCCAACACAATGCAGATTGGCGGAGAGCAAAGGCTGCATTGCTGAAACGTTGCATGACTGTGAAATAGTCAATACCTCCAAGCCGGTGTATAATTTTCAGATTTAAAAAAAAACAAAAAACTCAAAAAGGTCAACACCTACCTACTACCATCAGAGGGTGAGTGTATACTTCTCACCAACCATCTATCTTATAAACGAGTGTACACCCTATAAGGACATTTACTATCCAATGGTTTCGGTAGCCCCGGGACCACCTTTTGCTAGTACAAAAATATATGGCACGTTGGCTGGGATGAAACTAAAATGATCTTTTAAACATTATAAGTAGCAGTCATGACCCTAGATAACAAATGTAATTAGCCTCCACGAATAATCAAATGCAATCATGTCGGCAAAAAAAAAAAAAGTTTACTCAGTTCTGCTAATCTACACGAGAAGGTTTGAGAGAACCCCCATCTTAAGTCAGAGTTATCTGCCAGTCCAGCGGGCCATGAATGAAGCAAGGAGAAGGTTCCAGCTGTGCGGTAAGTTTGTCCAGCTAAGTATCTACAATGCAAGCAGCTTCCGGCATTCATATCATAAGTCCAATAAGTGGGTGATGTAATATGATATTTATGACGTGTTATTCATCTTAATTGTAGATTAAATGCTAATGCACCGATAGGAAGCTACTGTATATCTATAAATAATGGCGATATGGAAGCTGCATCATACGACCCATGGATCACAATACAAAACGGAGAAGGAGACGCCAATCCTATTTGGACTATGGAGTCTGGGCCTGATTCAGAGCCGGACGCTATTTGCGGACGCTCGTTCAGAAAAAGGGGCTGGCTATTTAAATTGAGCGCTCGCTCTTTGCGGTCTGTTGACGCCTCTATGTCTGAGCGAGCGAGCGAACGAAACATGCGCTCGCTATTTTGTAAAGACGCCCCCTGGCCGCTCGCATCATACGTCATCTCCGCTATTTATTAGATTAATCGAGTACATCAAAAGGCGTCTGAACTGCTCGCTATTCTTGTGGTAGCATTTTCCTACCGCAATCATGCGAGCAGTTCAGGCTAAAAGACAACCAAGTGACGTGGTCGATGACGCTGCTTTGTTAATTATGCACACCCTTAAAACGCCCGTTTTGACCATTTGGCACGCCTGCGTTCGGATCTCCACTCCCCGTTTTCAACCACCTTCCCCTGTTACCACCCACAAACGCCTCATCCTGTCACTCAAATTAGCAGGCATTCGTTATTTTGCGAGCACACGATTTCCGACTGCACTGACTGGTTGGCGCATGCGCATTACAACCCATACGCATGCGCAGATGTGCGAACATCGCTCGGAGCGAACGAGCGGCCGCTTACGAGCGGCTCTGAATCAGGCCCTCTGTCAACGGAAAGCGCGGATACTGGTTCTACGGTACGATGCAGAGGTGGGCACTAATGCAGCCGTGAACGAGTCTTCTTACGCAGCGCGACTACGATTTGCTAATTCTGAATTTGTAGAGAGAAATCCCCTGGCTGCAGCTCTACAGCAATCGCTTTGCGCAAAACCGGCAGCACATCGGTCTCACGACTGCACAACCATCAGCAATCCATCCACCTCTGTATCAGTCCTATATCGTTCTGGGTCAATAGGACATTCATAAGATTATTGATCATTCTAAAGCTGAAATACTGTCTGAGAATGTTGTAGAAGACACTCATCCCATTGCCTCGGGAAGCGATCATCAATACTATAGAATTATAGCTAATGATCCAACTCAACGTCATTATTTTGTGTACAGAATATGAACTCTCTCAACACAACGTCACAAACCATCAACATATCATGGCTGCCATCTAACAGAGAAGGTCCCTCTCAGCATGTATCCAGAGAACACTGGAGAAGTCTGCCAAATGTACACACATTATGGGGTCACGGATGTCTTCTCTAGGCCTGCAAAGTTCATACAGACGTCACTTTAATCGGCTTCACCTCATTGAGTCCCTGGTTAATGCACTATTTCCTACTGCAGCATAAGAACCACTGTCAAATGGAACTACCTGACTGGATTCAACGACAGTAGCGCAATATCATGGAAGTCCATAAACTGTTACAGTGGATATATAAAATGTAGTCACCCTTTTGAGCATATCATATTTTGCTGTGTTACAACAGGGAACCTGGATGGATTTAATCTATCACTCGAAAAGATCGATCGATATCGATCATCCAGCACACCACCAACCCACCAACAACAGCCAACGTTGATCGCGGGTCCCTATGGTAACCTGGTTGGCCTGCATGCACGGGCGATATCGTTATTGTCCATACATGCCCGCACATCGCACGTGGGTTGGAAGGGACCAAAAACTGCACAATATGAATGATAACGATATGATTGATATAGTTATCGTTCATATCGAGCATTTTAATCGTCCCGTGTGTACGCACCTCTAATTAAGAATGAATAACTGGAAATAAAAATTAATGCATTAGTATTCACCCCCTTGCTGTATCCATACTGGATTTTATCTTAAGTAGCCAGCTTGCTTCACATGTCACATAAATAATGTATTGGGAGACCACCTGTGTGCAGGTAAGGGGTTTCACGTGACAACACAAATGCTCCGGTCTCTGCCAGCTCCCCCAAAGTAGTTAGCACATTTCCAAGCAGATGGTGACAAAAGAACATTCCAAGTAGATCTGGGATAAGGCCATTGGGAAGTACTAAACCGCACCAGGGTGTAAGCATATTATCAAAGCATTGACTATACCCCAGTGTTCTCCCCGGGCTGTTTTCTGCGGGCGCATCACCTGGCAGAAACAGCCTACCGCCCGGCAATTTCCCCCGCCGACCCCTGCTGTAGAACGCTGGCCTCTGAAGTGACCGGAGGCTAAAGAAGTTTCCGATCGCTTCAGAAGCAAGCGTTCCCAGTGATGCAGTGCGGAGCCTGCCCCGCGCGCCTGCTAGATCTAGTTAGAGCGAGGCAGCAGGTGTGGGAGCGCAAGCGGGGAGCAAGTTAAGGTAAGTTCTGGGCTGGGACCAGTCTGGGGCATTGCCTAAGGGGCACTATTTAAGCCTGGGGGCACTGCATAAGGGACCAGCCTGGGGGCACTGCATAAGGGACACCATTTAAGCCTGGGGGCACTGCATAAGTGGCCAGTCTGGGGGCACTACTTCAGCCTAGGGGCACTGCATAAGGGCAAAGCAAAACTACAGGAGGCATTGTATACAGGGGAAAACTACAGGAGGCATTGTATACAGGGGAAAACTACAGGGGGCACTGTATAAAGGGCACAAATACAGGGAGCACTGCATATGGGGATAACTACAGGGGGCACTGCATAATGGGCACTTTTGACTGAGCGCCAGTGGAGGAGCAGCCTGAGACCTGTCGGGCTGGATTGGTAAGGGAGATACCCCTTTTCCCAGCGTGAGCATAATTGCGAAGGCCCACACCTGGCTACTTCTTGATGCCACCCGGCTGGAAAAAATTTCTGGGGAGAACACTGTACCCCAAAGAACAGTAAATCTATTATAAGAAAAATGGTGAAGATACAGAACTGTGAATCAGCCTAGAACAGAACATGCTCCAAAACTGTGTGAAAAAACACCACCCCTACAGTGATGTTGGTGGCAGAATCAGGTCCACGAGAGGCTTCTCTGCGTCAGGGACTAGAAAGCTCATAGAAAAAGAAGGGAAAATGGACTGAGCAAAGTAAAGAGAAATCCTGGAGGAAAACCTGTTGCAGCCTTCATGAGCGCTTAGACAGGGAAAGGGTCCAACCAATCAGCTCCTAACTGTCATTTATCAAACACAGCCTATAAAATGTAAGTTAGAAGCTGATTGGTTAGTACTTTCCACAATTTTATCTCTCTCCGAGCTTTGATAAATACCCCACTATATGTGGAAAACAGAGATACGTACACAGACTCAGTTATAAATGCTGCCAAAGGTGGCTCTACAGAGTAGTAACTCGGCGAGGGGAGTGAATACTAATGCAATCGCTTATTTTCAGGTTATTGGTCCTTTTTAATTTTGACAAATGGTTGGTATACATTTTTTTGGTACATTATCCAGTACTTTGTGCGAATAAAATATGAGATATGGTAAGAACTTACCCTTGTTATCTCTATTTCTACGAAGTCCATAGGGTTCCACAGGATACCTTGGGGTATAGGTGTGACGTCAGTCGCAGGGCACCAAAGAGTTAAGCTTTCAGCCTCCCAGGATGCACTAGGTCCCCCTCCTATACCCCGCCCCCGGGCCAAGGCACCTCAGTTAGTTACCAAGCCATAGGCCGGAGGAGGAGAAGGAAGAGAGAGAACAAAGATCTGGACACATACAAGAATCACATTCTCACCAGAGGGAGACGGAAAACCGGTGACCAGAGCAAAGCCCATCTGCAGCACAGGTGCGACAGGGCGGGAGTCCTGTGGAACCCTATGGACTTCGTAGAAATAGAGATAACAAGGGTAAGTTCTTACCATATCTCATATTTTCTACTTCAGGGTCCATAGGGTATCCACAGGATACCTTGGGGATGTCCCAAAGCAGTATCCTTTAAGGGTGGGGACGCTCCTGTGCAGAAAGGAGAATCCGCCGCCCGAAGGAAGCATCCTGAGAGGCGAAGGTGTCAAACCTGTAATACCTCACGAAGGTATGGACAGAAGACCACGTAGCAGCCTTGCAGATCTGAACTGCCGAGGCACCACGTCGAGCTGCCCACGAAGGACCCACAGACCTAGTGGAATGAGCCTTCAGAGAAGGAGGGACCGGTAGGCCTTCATGAAGATAAGCTTCAGAAATAGCCATACGGATCCAGGCTGCCAAAGTTTGCTTTGAAGCAGGCCAACCCTTTTTACAGAAGCCATAGAGGACAACAAAGCGTCCGACTTCCTAAACAAAGAAGTGCGGTCAACATAAGTCCTTAAGGCCCGCACAACATCCAAAGAGGCCTCACCCATGGAAAGACCCGGTGAGTTAAAGGCCGGAACAACTATTTCCTCGTTAACATGAAACTGGGAAACAACTTTGGGAAGAAACTCGGGCCGAGTGCGGAGCACTGCCCTGTTCCCATGAAAAACCAAGAAAGGGGGTCTACAAGAAAGAGCCCCTAACTCAGAAACACGTCTGGCTGAAGCAACGGCCAGAAGGAAAACAGTCTTAGCTGTTAGCCATTTAATATCCACTGAGCCCAGTGGTTCAAACGGCGGTCCTTGGAGAGCCCTCAGGACCACAGCCAAATCCCAAGGCGCCACAGGTGGAACAAAGGGCGGCTGAATACGGAGAACACCTTGCATAAAGGTGCGCACATCCGGGATTGTAGCAATCCTACGGTGAAACCAGACAGATAGGGCCGAAACCTGTACCTTCAAAGAAGCAAGGCGAAGCCCATGATCTAGTCCCGCTTGCAGGAAGGCGAGAATCCGAGACAGACGAAACTCCCGCGGTGCATAACCTCTCGGTCGACACCACTGGAAGAACGTATGCCACACGCGATGGTATATCCTCGCGGAAGACGGTTTCCGAGCTCGTAACATGGTACGCACCACAGAGCTGGCAAACCCCCAGGACCTCAGCATGGCCGTCTCAACAGCCACGCCGCCAAAGACAGCCGAGTCAGGTCCGGGTGAAGACAAGGACCCTGAGACAGAAGGTCCGGTCGTAGCGGCAACCGCAGAGGACTGTCCACGGACAGACCCTGAAGGTCTGAGAACCAGTGCCGTCTGGGCCACGCGGGAGCTATCAACAGGAGCGTCCCTCCTTCCTGTTTGAATTTCCGGATTACCCGTGGAAGAAGGGAGACCGGAGGGAACAGGTATGCGAACCTGAACGTCCACCGGACGGACAGAGCATCCACCAGAGACGCCCCTTCGTCTCTTGTGCGAGACCCGTACACCGGCAACTTGTTGTTGTGCCGGGACGCCATGAGGTCGATTTCTGGAAGACCCCACCTGTCCACCAGTAGTTGAAAAACGTCCGGGTGCAGGGACCATTCCCCTGGATGAACGTCCTGGCGACTTAGAAAGTCCGCCTCCCAATTTAGCACTCCCGGGATGAAGACCGCTGATATGGCCGGAAGATTGCGCTCCGCCCAAACCAGGATCCGAGAGACCTCTACGAGAGCCGCCCGACTGCGAGTTCCTCCTTGCCTGTTTATGTAGGCCACGGTGGTAGCATTGTCCGACTGGACCTGCACCGGGTGACCCTGGAGAAACCGCTGTGCCTGCAGGAGAGCATTGAAGACCGCACGGAGTTCCAAGATATTTATTGGAAGCTCCGCTTCTGTCGGTGTCCACCTGCCCTGGAACAAGTGTGGACCCGAAACTGCTCCCCAGCCCCGAAGACTGGCGTCCGTTGTCAACAGGACCCAATTTGGAACCCAGAACGGACGTCCCTTGTTGAGGTGGGTCGTCTTTAACCACCACGCAAGGGACAGGCGAACCTCCGGGGTGAGCACAATCGTCTGGAACTTCAGAGACTGAGGCAGCCCGTTCCACTTGGACAGGATCAGGTGCTGCAGAGGTCTGGAGTGAAACTGGGCGTATTCCACCATGTCGAACACCGACACCATGGAGCCCAGTAACCTCATCGCCGAGTGTAAGGACACCCGGCGGCTGTGCAGACAACTGCGCACCCTTGACTGTAAAGCAGAGATCTTGTCCTCCGTCACGAAGATCCTTTGCTGTCCCGAGTCCAATAAGGCTCCAAGATGCAGAATCCTCCGAGACGGGATTAGAGTGGACTTCTGCCAGTTGATTAGCCAGCCGTGCCGTTGCAGCAGTGCAATGGTCAGGTCCAAGTGGTGTAACAGGAGCTCTGGAGATCCTGCCACCAATAACAGGTCGTCCAAGTACGGCAACATGCGGACTCCTTGCAGCTGCAGAGAAGCCGCCATGACCGCCATAGCGTCCTGTATGTCCAATGACACCATGTAGTCCCCAGGTTCCAGCGCCAGAATGATGGACCGTAGGGTCTCCATCCGAAACTTCGGGACCCGCAAAGACTTGTTGAGTGCTTTGAGGTTTAGAATCGGACGATATGACCCATTGGGTTTCTGTACCAAAAATAGATTTGAATAGAAACCCTGGCCCCTCTGGGAGAATGGAACAGGCACTATAACTCCAGCCTGGAGCATAGTGTGCAATACCTTCCGCAGCTCCGTAGCCTTGTTCCGGTCTGATGGTAGACCCGTGGTGAAGAATCGAGCCGGGGGTCTGTGCCGGAAGGAGAGGGCGTACCCGTGAGAGACCACCTCCAGAACCCAAGTGTCTGTCGTAGTGAACGACCAACACCGGGAGAACTGCAGCAGGCGGCCTCCCACCCTGGGATCCCCCAAGGGGAGACCCGGACCGTCAGGCCGCAGGCTTGTCATCTGGCTTGGGGGCCGGACGTCTGGTACTCCATGCCTGTTTCCGGGGCTTGACCGATTTCTTAGGGCCAGCCTGTCGAGGAAACGACTGTGGTTTGGGCCTGCCCTGGGCCCTAGATGACCGAAAGGACGATGGTCCAGAACCAGAAGGAGCAGCGGCCGACGGGAGACAAGCAGATTTGGCTGCCGCCAGCGTGGCCACAATCTTATCCAGATCCGGACCGAAGAGAACTTCTCCGGTAAACGGCAACGCTTCCAGACCTTTCTTGGATCTGCGTCCGCCTTCCAGGATCGCAGCCACAAGGTGCGACGAGCAGCTACCGCTGCTGAAGAAATTCTAGACACCAGAGTACTAATGTCTAGAGCCGCCTCGTTGATGTAGGTGGCCGAATCACGGAGATTGCCAATCAACTCCGCTTGTTCGGCCGGACAGTCGGATTCAAAAGAAGCCTCTAATGAATCCGCCCAGCGCTCCATCGCTCTGGCAACCCAGCAAATGGCCATAGCCGGCCGTGCTGCCCCCCCTGCAAGGGAATAAGCGGACTTCAGGCAGATTTCTACCTTGCGGTCCGTAGCATCCTTAAGGGAGGACATGGATGGCATCGGCAATGTGGCACTACGGACAAGACGGGTCACGTGAGAATCCACCTGTGAAGGGGATTCACACTTAGCAAAATAATTATCCTCGAACGGATAAGCCACCGCCAGGCGTCTCTGCGGCTGGTATCTTTTGCCAGGTTGTTTCCACGCCTCCTCTAAATGGTCCACCAACTGACCCGAAAGAGGAAAGACTGTGGCATCGCCCTTCACATCTTTGAAAAAGGCATACTTAGATTTAGCCGCTGGGGGAACTTCGTCCTCAATCACCAAGGCTGTGCGGACCGCCCGAATAAGTCCAGGAATATATACTTTGGACTTAGCATCAGCGTCCTTAGTATGGAAAGGTTCCTGATCGTAAGGATCCAGAATCTCCCCATCATCAGACGTCCCTTCGTCATCCTCATAAGGAGCGGACAGAGACGCCACCGGCCTTTTATGAGGCCGCATCACAGACTCCCCTTGCAACACATCCGACAAGTGCTGTAAAGAACTCGTCAGGGAGTTAACCCACGCTGGCTCCTGAGAACCCGGGAGCGGGGAAATAGGGAGACTGTGGGGTACCACCAATTGTCGTGGGAACCCCTGCATGGGTGACGACACCACAGACTGCTGGGACAAACCCATCGGAGTAAACGCGGGCTGCGGAGCTAACTGGCCCACTAAAGCTGTTAACGCCTGAGCGAAACAAGCCCAGGGCGGCTCCTGTACCGGTGCTGTAACCGTAATAGGCCGCGCCATGGACAAACACTGCCGGCAAAGGCCCTCCGCGCTACCCTCCCCCTCCGCTAATGGTACTTTGCACGTGGTACACTGTAGCCGGAGGGGAAAATCACTTTCAGACATGATGGCACCACGTATGTGACCTCTCTCACCAATTAAGTATTAAATAGGCGAGAGACCACCCTGCAGCACCGCACCGCAAGGGCTTTAGCAGAAAGAACAGGGACAGTAATAAAGCTGACAGTTTAGAGAAGAAAAGTTACAGGCAGCGCTAGCACAGTCACATACAATGCAGAGAAATAACAATTCCTGCACTAACAGCGCTGATCACTCAACTACACAGACACAGGGCCTGGTAGGACACAGCGCTGCATACACAGACCTGAGCCACAGCGGAGGAGAGGTATGCGGGGGGACCCAGACCACGATGCTTCCTTCCAGACTTCCAGCAGCGTTCACCATGCGTTGCAGAGAAGATGGCCGCCGAGGAGCAGAGAGAAGCTGGCCTGGGGGAGGAGCGCTGACACAGGACCAGTCAGCACAGTGCAGAGAGGGCTGTGTGCAGCGGGGGAGGCGCCGGCTGTGAGACAGGGAAGGCGCGCTCCCCTGGCATGCATTTAACCCCTGGGACGCCGCAGCGCTACCGCTCTGCTGCGGTCCGCTGTCCCAGGGGGTAGTGGAAGCGCAGGTTGGTCGCCTGGCTCCACGCTGCAGCCAGTCCCCAGGGAGCCCCCTGCCTGGGGACTTAGGACCATGTGATCAGCGGGGACCCACCGCGGGACCCCGCTGCTTACCTCTGTCCCCCTTGAATCCGGCCATGGTCCGGAGCATCTGGGGTCACCGCTAGCTGTGACCCCAGACGCCCACCAGCATCCCCGGATCAGTACCGGCGTTCTGGTACCGGCGGGGTGTAGGGAAGACAGCATGGACGTCAGGACTGACTGTCCATGCTGTTCATCCAGATGTGCAGCCACAGCTGCATGAAGAAAAAGCTTCAGGGGCTCTTCTAGCCCCCACTCCAACAGGTGCACCCGACTCCGGCCGGGCACCAAACTAAACTGAGGTGCCTTGGCCCGGGGGCGGGGTATAGGAGGGGGACCTAGTGCATCCTGGGAGGCTGAAAGCTTAACTCTTTGGTGCCCTGCGACTGACGTCACACCTATACCCCAAGGTATCCTGTGGATACCCTATGGACCCTGAAGTAGAAAATTCAATTAAATCCATCATGGTTCCCTGTTGTAACACAGTAAAATGTGATTAAGCCCAATGAGGGTGAATAACTCTTATAGCCAGTGTATAACGATTTTGTATTGGCTGGAACTTAAAAATAATTTTGACATCACAGCTGAACGTCTCTTTAGCGGTGATTCCTAATACACAGCACAAACGAATGGAACCTTGTTAGCTATGAGACCGCACATGATAAAATACACATCTTCAGGAGATACGTACCGATGACAATGAGCGTGTAATTGACATTGATGCTCCCAAACCCGTTGGTGGCTTTGCAGATGTAACTCCCGGCGTCCTCGCTCTCCACATCTTTAATTTTAAGCCCTTGCACGTACGTCCTAAACCTCGTCCAGCCACTGTGGATTGAGCGCCCATCTTTCATCCACATCGTTAGTGGGGGAGGGTCGCCCTCCACCGGACACAGAAGCTTAATGGTTCTTCCCAATCTCACGGTCTGCCGGTGAATAACTTTGTCGGAAATGCGTGGAGGACCTAAAAAAAAGAGAAAAGCATAATAAAAAACAATGAATGAAAAAAAAAAACTCACTATATTAGTTTAACATTTTACCTGAAGACAGAGCAGGCTACAAACCCCAACAAAAATGAGGCATTGCTGGTGATGTCATATCAAGCTAACTGTTATGCTGTGCTTTACAATTTGCACTTTTTGGCTTGCATCAGATTCTTTTAGGACAGTGTCGTAAAGATGACCAGGGCTGTCCGCAATGGAGAGGAAAGGATAATGCTATACTCTACTGTACTTTTATACAAAGCCTAAGTGTAATCTTAGGGTAGGACTGGACCATGCATATTACATTCATGTTCCATATATGAAAACTTTCAAACGTTCAGTTACGGAACAGCATAGGAGCCAGTCTGTCACTTCTGCTTTCTGCAGACACCTGGAATTGCCATGAGATGCAGATAAATCAAGTGCAGATCCTGAAGAATTTCTATGGCGTGTATTATAACATTCTGACCTACTCGTTTGCTGGTAGTGGGCCACGGCTCAAACACCACTTCTATTACATTGATCTGCACGGAGTGGCAACAGTGCGTAAGAAATCTATTTTATCTCTATATTAGTTTTTTCTCTGTACTTTGGTACAGACCCTGGAGGAGTCCATTATCCAAAAAGATATACCGGGACTTTTTTTTTTTAAATATATGATTTAGAATTTTAAAAACAATATATAGCTTTAATAAAAAAATTTTTTTATATATATATATATATATATATATATATATATAAAATAATAGTATATTATATATATATACATGCATACATACATACATACACACACACACACACACACACACACATATATATATATATATATATATATAAAAAAAAATTCCCGTTTTGCGCGTCATATTTGTGTTATTTAAAAAAAATATAAAAATTTGACCTTTGCCAGCGCTGACCCAGCATACTGCACTAGGGCGACTGTGGAAGATTCATGTGGTTTCATACTGCGATGCGCCTACGATGCACTTTGTGGAAATGTGATCCATCTTATTACAGCGTGTGATTGCTGAATCGCTGCCCTCCGGCTGCTGACTATGTTTAACGTTCAAATGCCCTTTGGCAAGGGTCCCCGACCGAGTCAATATATTTGACAAGATGAAAAATATAAATAAATAAGGGTAGCGCCATCCTCGAAGGTTTCACAGCACTGAAATGCCAGAAGCCACTTAGTTTATAGGAAATATTAATTAGTGTGTTGCATGATTGCAAATAACTATACCTAAAATTTAGCTGTAATCATACTAATTAGGCGGTAGTCCAAAACTTCCAGGGTGTCGGCCAACTGTAGCTTTTATGTTGGCAACCAAAATAGATAAACTTATGAAGCTACAGCCCAGTTAACATTTGGCTTCAACATCAGCCTAGAGCAGTGGTTCCCAAACTTTTTTGAATCATGGTGCCCTATAATATCAGTATCTTGTTCATGTCACCCCTAGGTTAAAAAAGTTTCTGCAAAAATGATTAAAGTAAATTGTGTTTTCCTGTCATTCCTAGGTTCACTTATACGGTGGTGGACAGGGTTGTGCTTCTGACTGTCCACGTATTTTATAATTAGTAGCCACCAGAACTGGTTTTGGTGGTAATTTGATTTGGTCCTGGAACACCAACCTGAGGCACCCCTGCAACTCCCCTGCGGCATCCAGTTTGGCAATCACAGCCCTAGAGTGTAAATGCACTTTTCCCAAAGAGCTGTACTTGTATTCTACATTAAGGACTCAAATTGGCTAAATTATGCGATTTTTACAGTAAATTTAAAAAATAAAAATAAATTGGGGATTGTAAACAGCCCGATTAATATTAGCTAGTGACAGAGGTCTGTAAGAGGTGATTTTATGGTACAGGTTGAGTCTCCCATATCCAAATATTCCGAAATACGGAATATTCCGAATTACGGAATAATTTTGGCATGACTGAGATAATAAAACCTTTGATTTTTGATGGTTCAATGTACACAAACTTTGTCTAAGGCACAAATTATTAAAAATATGGTATAAAATTACCTTCAGGCTGTGTGTATAGGGTGTAAATGAAACATAAATTAATTTCATGTATGTACACAAACTTTGCTTGAGCCACAAAATTATTGAAAATATTGTATAAAATGAGCTGCAGGCTATGTGTATAAGGTGCATATAACACATATGCATTCTGTGTGTATATTGGGGTCCCATTCCCAAGATATTTCATTATGATATGCAATTATTCCAAAATATGGAATATTCCGTTATCCAAAATACCCCTGGTCCCAAGCATTTTGGATATGGGAGACTCAACCTGTAACATAATTATACCAGATTAGTAAATATATGGGATAGTACTATAAATTATAGGCAAAAGTCGCAGTCACTAGGAAGTCCCATGACCGTATTAAAGTATGAGGCCGCAGGAATTACATACTGACGACACTTACAATACAATTGGTAATAATAATAAATAATAGTAATAGTAGTAGTAATAAATTATGACATTATATGTATTAATTTCAGTTTATAAATATATGGTCCGGTATACACAGCCATATATAAAGTATAAGAAAAAATTAGGCAATATAAGTGCAAAAATATTAGTGCTAAAGAGATAAGTAGATTAATAGATGTGCAGTCTGGGCTTTTGTAAAGTCATCCTAATTACCCTTTGGAAATATGTCTTTTAATGCAGCGGCTTATCACAGTATACATGTAATAAATCAGCTGCTTAGCTGCAACTTAGCTCTCCCACGTAATGACTGGAGCACCCGAGCTCTGGTATGAGGTTTAATGATATACCCACATGTACACGTGGCTAAATCACAATTATTCACCACAACTACTTCCAAGTAGGGCCGTCATTTCACTAATGTGATGCAGGCCATCTGGAGTGTACCAATGCACACTATGGAGTGTATGTACTAAGCTGTGGAGAGAGAGATAAAGTACCAACAAATCAGCTCCTAACTGTCAAGTTACAGGCTGTGTTTGCAAAATGACAGGAGTTGATTAGTTGGTACTTTAGCTACATCCGCTTTCTCTCTCTCTCTCTCTCTCTAAGGCTTGGTACATAGACCCCTATATTTGTACATTACACATCATGAAGGTGATCACTAACGAGTGGAAAGGGCGGTGATGTAAACTACAGATAGGATTCTTTTTTTCCCCTCAAATCTAAGATTTCCATTACAAATAAACAAAACTGAATTAAGTCTATTTCAGAAAATAGTTGGCCACCAAGATCGTGTGGTAAATAATCTCTCTTCATAATGGTAGATGTTGTACAGTCACTGACTCGAAATCTCCATCAATGCGATAATTATTTCTGTATTTCTCTGCACAAAAATCCTGTAGTACAAATAAATATGAGATAATTGTAGAATGAATTGCAGTAAATATTATGTGGTGTCATTCTTATTGGTGAGGGAACATATTTATAACAACCTACAATGTGGCCATCAGCCATTTTGAGACCAACGTCCTGACACTCTACAGCAGTGGTGTCAAACTTGGGCCCTCCAGCTGCAGTGGAACTACACATCCCAGCATGCAGTGCCACAGTTTTGCTATTAGGGCATGCTAAAACTGTGGCAGGGTATGCTGGGATATGTAGTCCCACAAAAGCTGAAGGGCCAGAGTTTGACACCACTGCTCTACAGTGTATTCTTCGCTGATAATGTGAATGTATGCGCGTAACACACACAAAGTTAGCTATTAGCAGATAGTAAATGTAACTTACATGCAGTATTAATCATGACAGTAATTGAAAAACTAATGTATTTGAGCAAAACAAGTTGTGGGAATAGTAGCACATTTGTGTTGTGTCTTTGGACGGTTCATTTAATCAGATTTAGAATAAGCAACATAAGTTCATCTGCAATTGTGCAATGCTTATGTTTATTTAAACTGCTCTTTAGTACCATGAAATAATGGCCCTGAAAAGCAATATAAAAAAAAATGCCTTAAATCTATTTAGCTTCTCTTTCTCCAGACAAAAGTGGCAATGTATTGGTGTCTGCAGAGGATAAGCAACTGCAGTGTCCATTCTCTGTAAAAGAGATGGGTTTCCCACCTGTCTCGCTGAACAGCTGTGCGGCTTTCAATGTATATTCTTCTGTGGATTATAATGTGCCCCCCTCCAAAACGGGAACCCATGCCAATGCAAACACAACCTCTAAGCTGATAGAAAGGCCATTTGATGCCACGCGCGCAAATAAACTTCATCACAGCATAGCTATTGTCATGTGCGGCAAAGTTACTCAGCGCCATTTTTATTTTGCATACTTCGTTAGGATTTTTTTTTTTTCTTTAAATTGGATCCCTTTCAATGTTAGGATGTTTTCTGTTGGTAAACAGGATGTGTTATGTACAGGTAGAGCATGTTAGCGTTCTGCAGTGATCGCCTTGTAGGAGAATGGCAAATGGGGACGGTCATCCTCTTTTTGCAATATTCACTATGAAAAAAATACATTTTAAAAGGTGTTGTGTAAAAAGAAACTACAGTCTTATTTATTGAAATAGAAGTAAAATAAATTATTCTGATTTCATGTATTGAAATAATAAAAATAATAATAATATTAATAGCACCAACAACACCACCACCACCACCAGGGAGATTGTGTGAAGGGGGTCCCGGTCAATATCCCGACTGTGGGAATCCCGACTCCTGTCAGCATCCCGACCGCAGGCATTCTGACGGTAAGTACTGCGGTTAGGGGGAGGGAGTTTGGTGTTAAGCACATGGGGGGGGAAGGGGGGGTTAGGTTTAGGCACTAGGTGGGAGTTTAGGTTCAGGCACCAAGGAGGGAGGGTTAGGGTTGGGAGAGGGGGGCAGGTTAGGATACCGACCCGCAATTGTCGGTATCCTAACCCTGTTGGTAATCTAACATGTCGGATTTCCCCAATCTGCAGATCCCAACCAAAAACGGATTGGGATCAGGAAATCAGGGAATTTTAACATGCAGAATTTCCCTAATGGATTGACGATCATCAATGTGTCTCCAATCGGCGATTTGCATCGGCGTGAGGTAAAAACGGGGAATTGTGGCGCTGATGATTGGGCCCCTTAATAAAGCGATTACAGTAATAAAATATGTACACAGAAGATTTCCATGTCCATATGATGCAATTTAACAATCTCCTATATTAAGCTGACCATTCATCTTACCCAGTACACAGTCCTTATTTATAGCCATCTGTGGGCAGAACCAGTATTCAGCGTATCCACTAGGAATGAGCGATATCACAGGCCTGAGGCAACGGGGAGTTGTCATGTTGGCTGAGCCAATTGTGATGTGCGGCTGCACACTTATGGGGTCACTGACGTCTACATTATAGGTCACCCTCTTTTATAACACCCAATTGGACCTGCATTTTAAGCTGGCATTATAAAGACTGAGCACTGTAAGCTGGCGTTAACACAGACAATGTGCCGTGTGGGTTAATGTATAGGCAAAGCAGAGTCTCTCACCACTTTTAATGGCATCCTAGGTCCTGAGCTCGGTCAAGCTAGAGTCTTGTTATTCTGCCACTCAAAGAGGAGTTTACCCAGAGAAGCCCACATATGGCTCCCATACTGATGATTAAATGGTTCCTATGAGACCATTTGCCACAATGCAGTTTAATGTGTTAATAAAGATCGCTTTGAACATAATTACAAAGCGGAAATTCCAACAAAGGTCAAATAGAGCATTTTTGAGAATGGGGAAGGTCATTTTCAGTATCCGTGCTGTACTTAAGTGTACAGTACAGGAACAGAATTGATCTGAGGGGTATATATAAGTTGCACTGGGGAAGTCTGTGGCCCTGTGACATTTGAAGGAAAATTCAATGAATAAAAGTGTTCTGGAAACAAAGCGATTGCACTCTGTGGAATCAATCTCTGGCTGTTACCCATAAAATTTGGCATTTTCCTCCCGCTTACAGAAAGATTATAGTACAGCTCTCACGGTAGGGATGTGACCTGTATATCTATAAATATTCAAAAATACTGCAGTAAAACATGATAGGGGACATACATAAGCAGTGATCATTGGTAACTGCTAAGAAAAGCTTCTGTTGCCAACGGTAACAGCCTGTTTCTAGCTGCCATTGTGGTACAGTACAGGAAAGTCATTTCAGATCGGTTGCCAAAGGCGACACTTCCTTTCTTTTTTTAAGTTACTTGTGGAATCGTTTTCATAAGCCCGAATAATGTGCTATGGGGGAGATTTATCAAACCTTCCAAAAAGAGGACAAGTGGAAATGTTACCCATAGCAACCAATCAGATTACAGCTATGATTTTCCTAGAACATTCTTTAAAATGATAGCTAGAATCACTTCTCTTCTTTAGGTTTTATAAATTTCCCTTTATATAGTTAAATGCATATAAATATTCCAAAATACCAAGGTTATTTTGGTAAAACAGTAACAGGAAGGGTCGTTTTACCACACAAAGTGGCAGATACTAATCACCCCTTTTAGCAAAGTAGATCATAGACAGTTGATTTTATCATGAACCCTTCCTGAGGTATTACTGGTCCTTTGCTGCCTGGGAGTGTAATACATTCCAGTGATTAGAACAATGTCATCACTCTACATCAAAGTCGGAGTTGAAAGCCATTCAGGGAAGTCCAGAGCCTCGATGTCTATACATGCCAGGCAGGTGTCTGCCATGTTGAAACCGGCCTGTTTGCGTTAATGCTATAGAACAGCTGAGAGAAGTTCTAAGAGGTGGGACAGAGCCTCGGCGGCCAATGGGAATGCGCCCCCGCCTGCGTGGGGACAATATATTTACCGGGTTCCGATAATAGGGCCAGAGTACACCCCCCCCATCTGGAACAAGTCTTGCAAATTGTACGTTTGATAAGTTGGCCTTCGTTCATTTACGCTAGCAGAAAGGGACAGGAGATCAAAGCACCAAGTCTTATTTAAGTACACCACTAGCAGAACTGTTTATGTAGGATTCCTGTGTTGTGAATAGCTTCTGCCTGTCAGCCCTTAACATGCTTTTTTTTTTTTTTTAAAGGCGGTGATTAACCATTTTATCACCAGATAAAATCACAAACACAAAATTCTGAGGGCGGCCCGGTAGGCCAGACTCCTATAAAACCAATGATGTCCAATATAAATTACATTTTCCCTCATGTTTTATATACAGTATTGTAAGAGATAATATATATATAGAACCTAATCAAGAATCAAGAGATGTTTTATTTCAAAGTCACTGCTGTTAATGCAGAGTTGTTCATGACTATTTGGACACTAGGTGGCAGTGTTCTATAGCTATATATAATTAATCAGCCTGATTTAGACCTGGTTGCAAGCCTCCTGGTCTCACAGTTCATGGAGATAGAGACGGTCACATCTTTGCGCAGCTACGTCTGGACGCCAGATTTAAATATACACATACTGTATATTAATACATGCAACGCTTCATACAGCCTTAAGTATGAAATGTCACATTTTTTACGTTAAACTTTAAATCATGCCCAATATCATTTATCGCATCAGGGTTAGTAACTAGGAAGCCAATAATAAAAAAAAAAAAGTGAGAAAAAAAATTGGGTGAGGTCACAAAGACAGTGTTCCAGTATGTTTTAATGACCACGCGCACTCTCTCTTTAACCAGACTGGTACTAATACAAGTATTTGGGAGATCACCACCAAAAGTCATCATTTGCCTTCCATGGCAAAGCTTCTATAAATTACCTTGAACTCCTTTGTAATAAGGAGAGTTATGTCTGCAGCACCATCCCACACACAGCAAATCCCCCTTTAGGTAATACTTCACTGTTGAGATGTAAACTGTTTAAATAGCTGCCAGCAGAAGGTCTGACATTGTGGATGAAACCGTCAGAGGAATTCTTCCTCTGAAACAGAAGCCAGTCCGTCCCGTCAGTGTCTGGACACATACAGAGACATATAGGGCAGCTAAAAAGGTAAATCTCCTCTTACAGATGTCTAGTGCGACGGCAGTAAGAAGAAAGATACTGGTTTCATCACTCAGGAACGAGATATGAGAATATATTATATTATAATTATAATAGGATTTTGGTACTTACCGGTAAATCCTTTTCTCTGATTCCACATGGGACACTGGAGGTGCTTACGCTGGGGTATAGAGGCGTGGATAGCTGGAGCTGGCACTTTAAATAATTTAGAAGTGTGAAGCTCCTCCCCCTCTATTCCCCACCAGCCCTCAGTTTTAGAAAATGAAGACCGAGAGGAGATGGAGAACAACCGGAATGAAAGGAAGAGGATATCACACAACAACAAAACCATCCAACATATGGAACAAACTGAACAGGCAGGCGAAGAGCGCTGAGGTGGGCGTCCAGTGTCCCCTGTGGAATCAGAGAAAAGGATTTACCGGTAAGTACCAAAATCCTATTTTCTCTTTCATCCACTAGGGGACACTGGAGGTGCTTACACTGGGGACGTCCCAAAGTTTTCCCCACGGGCGGGAGCGCTATGAGGAACCTGCAGTACAAGGCAGCAAAACATGATGCTGAAGCCGCAAATGTATCAATTCTATAAAACTTCACAAAAGTGAGCACCGAAGACCAAGTGGGCGCACGGCACAATAGTAAAGTAGAGGCATCCCTACGTGCCGCCCACGACGTACCCACAGAACGTGTGGAATGAGCAGACACGGACATAGGAGGCTGACGATCATTGCTGACATGAGCTTGACAGATTGTCAGTCTAAGCCAACATGCCAACCCTGTTTGGACGCTGGCCAACCCTTCCGAACAGCCTTATAAAAAGGACCAAAAAAAAAAAAACAACAACTCAGACTTGCGTAAGGACACCGTCCAAGCAACATAGAGGTGGAGAGCTATAACCACATCCAGGGTAGAAGAAATACCGGAGTCCCCCACCAAAGAAGGTACCACAATAGGCTGATTTATGTAGAAAACAGACACAACCATAGGAAGGAAAGTAGCTTGCGCCCTATCATCATGAAACACAAGGCTTATAAAACAGAGCCCCCAATTCAAACCCCTACGTGCCGTAGCCAAAGCCCGGAGGAGGACCGTCTTTCCAAGACAAATACTTAATATCAACCTCTTGGGAGGTTCATGGAAGACTGAAGAAACAAAAGTACCAAGTATAAGACTTAAGGAGCCATAGGTGGTACAAAGGGTGGCTGCACCCGCAACACCCCCTGAAGAAAATCTGCGTTGCAGGTAGGAGGGCCAACCTGCGTTGAAATAAAATAGAAAGAGCAGAAATCTGCACTTTTAATGATCCTAGGCGAAGACTAGAATCTAATCCCGTTCGGAGAGAAGTAAAAACGGCATAACGAAACACCCTTGACGGAAGGCCCCGACTGTAACACCATATGATAGAAGAGCGCCAGATGCAATGAGAATGCGCATCCGAAACCAGTTTCCTGGAGCGAAGCATGGTGGGAATAACAGAGTCTGGGATGCCCTTCCATCTAAGATATCGGATTCAAGAACCACCCCGTTCCACGGAGTTGTGCTAAGTTGGGGTGAACTAAAGGACCCTGCTGCAGAAGGTCCAGATGAAGAGAAAGCAACCCGGATCGACTGCCAAGAAGGACCGAAGAACCAACTCCTCCAAGGCCAGTTTGGTGCCACGAGAATGACTACGGCCGACTAGTGTTTTATTCGATTTAGTAGACGAGGAATTAGTAGTATCGGAGGAAACCATGTCGTCAGTCCATGGAACTGTTAGGGCGTCGACAGCCTCTGCCTGCGGATCCAGAATTCTTGACACGTATCCTGGTCACTTATGTTTAATCGAGATGCCATGAGGTCCGCCTGAGGACGACCCCAGTGTGTGAAACACGTGTGGGTGAAGCTTCCATTCCCCGGGATGGATATCCTGGTGAGTTAGGTAATCTGCTTCCCAGTTGTCCACTCCCAGGATGAATACTGCTGACAGGATTACTGACTGACTCTGGGCCCACTAGAAAATCTGAGATACTTCTCAGATGGCCACACGACTTCGAGTGCCGGCCCGGCGGTTAATGTAAGCGACAGCCGTCGCGTTGTCTGACAGAACTCGTACCAGACGGGACCTTAGAAACTGCGCTGCTTTTAGCCGAGCATGGGAAACTGCTCCGAGTTCCAACACATTTATGGGCCACCGTCTTTTCTGTAGGGACCACCGATGAGAGTAATAGTCGAGGACCATAGTTCACCATCCTCGGAGGCTGGCGTCTGTCGTATCCACCAGAGGAGTGCCACCCTGTTTGCCGGGGTCAAATGAATCAGTTGATTTAGATGCAGGCGAGACTCTGATCCCTGTGTTAGCAGGGCCAGCTGGAACACTCGGGAGTGGAATTGTCCGAATTGTAGTGCCTTGAAAGCAGCTACCATCTTCCCCAAGAGACGAAGACCAAGAAGCAAGGACACCCTACTTGGTCTGAGGGCTAGCTGAAAGAGCAGCCGGATGCTAAGTCTTCCAAAAGGAAAAACCTCTGTAATGCCGTATCTAGGATCATCCCCAGAACTGGAGTCTTTGGGACGGACTCGGATTGGGTTTCTTGAAATAGATTATGTCAGTGAGGCATGGTCCAAGAGAAGTGGTCCGATGGAGCCTTGATTAACTGATCGACATGACAGACATAATTTTAGTGAAAACACGGGGAGCCGAGGATAACCCGAACGGCAACGCTCGAAACTGATCGTGAGTTTGCAAAATCGCAAAATGCAGTAAAGCCTGATGCGGTTTCCAATTTGGGACATGGTGATGCACATCCTTTATATACAGAGAAATGAGGAACTCTGCCGGTTCGAAGCGACACAGCTTCAGATACTGTTTGAAAACTTTAGGTTTAACAGGGGCCTTGTCCGTGGACACCGGCAGACTCATAGAGAAGAACCGATGTGGAGTGGGAACCTCGAAATCTATTCGGAACCGCACGGAAAGTAGCTTGCGAATCCACGGATCTAAAGAGTTCTGGTTCCAAGCTTGTTGAAAAGTCTGTAAGCAAGGTCCCATCGCAGGAGATCCCAGGTGGGATGGGAGACAGTCAGCCACCTGTTGGTCGACTCGTCTTTGATCCTGTCGACGTGTAACTGTATGTGGGCGACCTCTACTTCTGCCACCCCTAATGTGCGAGGGGGTACCTCTGGCCCTTTAACGAAAGGGATGCATGAAAGGAATGAAATAAGGGACCAGTGTAAGTCCTCCTGGGTGACGGAGCATTCTAAGGAAGGAAAGAAGACTTACCCCTAGTGGCTTGGGATATCCATTTTTTCAGTTCTGGACTAAAAAGCATATCACCTGTGAACCGTAGACCCTCAACAGCCCGTTTGGAGTCTGCATCCGCCTGCCAAGAGAGCAAGCAGAGATTCTGTGGGCAGAAACAGCAGAAGCGGACATACGAGCACTGATCTGACTGATATCATGTAAACTGCTGACTCACGGAGAGTTCTGCTAGTAATCGTAACTCTGCTCTAGAAGTATCCAAGCCCATAATCAACTGGTCCACCCAGCAATTACAGCATTGTTAACCCAGGTGCTAACAAGCGTAGGCCTAAATTGGGCTCCTGCTGCCGTAAATGGATCGCGGTGTTTATTCCAACTTGCGAGCAGAAGAGTTGGAGAGCCACAGTAGTATTATATGATCAGTAGGCAGCAGAAAAACAGCCACACACACACAACTATGTCAAAACGCTGCAAACCTTTACTGACTGATGCAGGAAGTGCTGCGACTTGTCCAGCAATCAGCCTATAGGCAGCCACAAGACTATAACCAATCACATCGCTGGTTACGTGAGTGGCCCGGCAAAGGAATCGTTGTTTCCTTAAAAAAAAAAAAACGAAAAAACAAATGCATCTACTGGAGGAGGTGTTTTCCACTGTTCCATCATGGATAATGGAAATGGATAGCCAGAAGGGAAACAATGTGGATTTGGAACCGCTTGTCCAGTTGTTTCCAGGCCACAGAGAGCTTGTCTAGAAGCGGTTGTGTGAGCTGCAGGAACTACTTCCTCAGGTCGATTAAGGATCTGCCTGACAGCTAGAATTTTAAAGCTCCACCCCGAGTGACAGATTCTAAACCCGGCAGCGCGGAGCTGCGAGGGGTTCCTCATATGACTGGAGGACAGTCGGCAGAGGACGCTCACTGCAGGTTTATGATAGGCAATGGAGGACAATGTAGAAGCTGTACACATAATCTGTACCAGTCCAGATATTTGGTTAACCCTCCTATTAGCCGTCAATTCTAACGTTACAGCCGTCATAACTCCTGCCATGTCAGCGGCCCATGGAGGAGTAGGCGATACAGTAATAGCCACAGAGGTTTATAAATATATATATATATATATCTACACATATACAGTGGGAGGAAACCGGAACACCCGGAGGAAACCCACGCAAGCACAGTGAGAACATACAAACTCCACACCCAAGGGCCGTAGTGGGACCCACGACCTCAGCGCTGTGAGGCAGCAAAGCTAACCATTACACCATCTGTGCTGCCTCTTGTGTTACTAAACAAGCATCACATAGCGTGGTGTCAACAGCAATTGGCTTAGTTTGTTGTCACATTTAGAACAACCAAACATTTTCTGATAATTGGTATACACACACAGCCACTCAAACAGAATCAGTACAGAGACAGAAGGCTAGTGGGAAACAGAGGAGGAGGTTCACACCACTCCCTCCCAATAATTCAGATTCCCTGGACCATGTACACCCCAGTGTTATCTTCACAGACCCTTTTGGAAAGGATCCTGTAGAAGGGGTGTGTGCCAGGAGATCATCCTTCTGCCCACACTGTGTGGCTTCTGCACTCTCCTGTAATGTGGAGAGATGCAGGTAGTGTGTTAGAAACGGCAGCCACGCTGTTGTAACAGCCGCTTGCCGCGTATAGAGAGTGCCCGCTCATTAAGACTCCGCCCCCTTCCTCCTCCTGAGACATGCAGTATGGCTGCTTAACGCTGGCCACATATGAACTTCCCCCTCTGACTGCCCCGCTTGCCGCTCTACTAGCGGGGAGAGGGGAGCCTGTGTACCGCTGGCTGCAACACCTGAGCCCCTCTACAGCCCGCGATGTTCTAAACTAGCGGGGAGAGGGGAGACTTAGTAGACAGAAAGCAGCGCTGTAGCGCTGCTCTAAACCAGCGTCGGGAAGCATGGCGGGAGACGGGGGAATGCGCAGCTAAGTGTACTCACTGCGCTCCCTCAGAAGTCTCTTCTCTCGTTCAGCTCAGCGCTTCTTCTTTCTTCTTGTGACCTTGTCACTGTGTAGAAGTGTGCTGTGGCGATAAGGAGCTGTCAGTTGCTTTTAGGATAAGCACTGTGCACTCCTTCCTGCTTCTACTAAGAACAGGGCGCCAGGTACCCGGACCCCACCTTTAGAGAGGTGGCGAAGGGTACCTAATATAGTGTAAAAGATGTAGTAAAAAAAACTAAACCTAAATTAAAATAAAAATGAAATGTATTGCTGGAGCACAGCAGATTGTGACCAGCTCCATGAGGCACATTTTCTAAACTGAGGGCTGGTGGGGAATAGAGGGGGAGGAGCTTCACACTTTTAAATTATTTAAAGTGCCAGCTCCAGCTATCCACGCCTCTATACCCCAGCGTAAGCACCTCCAGTGTCCCCTAGTGGATGAAAGAGAAATATATATCTATAGCAGCAAGTCCCATGTGGACAACATCCAGCACACCTCTTTGAGAATGATCCAAAAAACTGTTTTTTGGATCATTCTCAAAGAGGTGTGCTGGATGTTGTCCACATGGGACTTGCTGCTATTAATTATTTTTGATCCTGGCACCCTTGTCTAAGTTTTGTGTGCGACCTAAAATAAGTTTATATATATATACATATATATATATAAAAATTCTAGTTATGTCTCTGAATTGTACTTCTATAACTGGCACAGAAAGCACCGATGCAACATGTTACCGGTTTCCCCAGCTGCCGTACTCACTGGGCCGGTAGCGCATGACACACCGAGCCGCGAAATCACTATCGCCTATGTCTCACGAAGTAAGGGGTCTATGTACTAAGAATTGGAGAGAAAAAGCGTGGAGAGATATAAAGTACCAACCAATCAGCTCCTGTCACTTTTCAAACACAGCCTGTGTTAGGAGCTGATTGATTGGTACTTTTTCTCCATACACTTTATCTAGGCTTAGTACCTGGACCCCCTAAGGAGAGTAGTGGCGTCTTAAAGTCAAAACGCGCTCTCGTGTACTACGCAGTACGCACGCAAAAAAAGGGGATCCGGTGACATCAGAAAGGCACAAACTAGACAAGCCCCAATAGGTTCTCTATACCAGCCTTTATAACACCGCATTTAGACTGCGCCCTATCAATATCTTGAGATCTATGCTTATTTCAGCAATATTTTGTTCTGCCAACCATAAAACAACACCATTTCTACTAATCCTCAGCGAAAAGACGTGGAAAACCAGGCCGTTAATGTAACACAGTCTTTCAAGTAGACGCCAAAATCCACATTAAGTACAACGCTGGTTCTCAGGAATATCACAGGTTTCCCAAAGGACTCTGGGAAAATTTACTTTTCCAGCAGTAGATGGCATTACCATTGCTGGTAAGGAATGTAATTTCCAGACCAGACAGACATGTTTCAAGTGTCTTATTTATATTGCAATTTTTGTAAATGTAGGACCTGTGTATTTAACACAGATGTCTTTTTGGACCATAACTGCCTGGAAGATCTTATAGTATTGAAAAAAAGAATAGGAACATTCTTCATAGAAGAAATCCCGGATTCGCTTTCCCTGGCGTCAGTTCCCTGGCACCCTTACATTTCTGGTTATCTCCCATAAATGTATTTACATCCAATGTTCAGTAGATACCATGCGCTACTTGCCAAGGCTTTGCCAGACGAAGACGGAACACCAACAAAATATTTATGAAACATGAAGTGAAACTTAAGACGCTATTAAAACAGATTGCTTTTCTTGCTCTTATTTCCAGGAGGAACAGACCCAGCTTCTTGGCAGATTGTCTTGTTTAAATGCTATTAAAAACGCACTTTTAATAGCTCACGGGAATCACATGCTTTACAAGAACAGGAACCATTCACAATCCAAAATCAGAATTGAGTGAGCTTATTGGATCAATACAACACAACACCAAGTAACACGCAGTATAATAACAATAGTCTCACATTCGTTCAACCCACAAAAATGGCTGCCGCTGCTATGCAGATTACAGGTTACACCATCGGATATCACCCTACCGTGCAGTTTTCTGTCTTCCTGCCAAATCATTCAAACAGCTTCAATGGTGTAATATGATTCAATGCCTCTAATAATAATATTAATACATGGGGGTAAATTTACTAAGATTAGAGTTTGGTTGAGTTAGCAATCTCTGGAGAGTTTGTGAATTTTTTTTCACTCGCAAATTTACTAATCACAAAATCGGGAGAGAAATCTCCTTTGCTACGGGAAAATTCTGGAGAGTTAGCAAACTCTCTTCACTTCACTATCAGCCAAACTCGAGTAACTTTTCACTAGTGATGATAGGATTCGGGAATTTACAAAGATGAGAGTTTCTAAACTCTCATGAGAACGGACAATACTCCTGTAAATATTTGTGAAATCAATTCACCTGCCTGTGAGCTGAGAGTTTGGCAAAAACATACACAGATCAGTGTGATCCATGTATGTTTCTGCCTGTATATAGCAAATGAAGGGTTAATTTGTTAAAAAAAAAAATTACATAGTGTCCCCCCCCCAACAAAAAAAAATATATATATATAACCGGCCCCGGACTGCACGGCCAGTCCTGGTTCCTAAAATTATGGGGGAACAAAACATGTAGGGTTTCCCCTGTAATTTAGGAACCAGCACCTGGCTGCAGGGTCTGTCCTGGTTTTAAATATAGGGGGGAAAAAATGCATATTTAAAACCAGCGCCGGACCCAAACCGACCGGGGTGTATTGCCACAGCCAGCAGACACTATCACAGGGTCTCCAGGGCCAAAGCATTAACACCCCAAGCTGGGAACCACAGGGGAGGTGGGGACCCCCCCAAGAAGGGGTCCCCCCTCTCCCGAAACCCCAAGCCTGGGACTCTTCCCCGCACCCCTGGGCTGTGGGTACGGGGATAATAATGTGGAAAATAGTTCAAAACCATTGTATTTTACAGTGGAACTACAGGTGCCAGCATGCCTGCCCTTTTGTACTTGTGGAACTACAAGTGCCAGCAGGCGGCCGGCACCCGTACCCCCACTGTAAAATAAATAGTTAAAAAAACACAGTACACACACCCACACAGTCTAAAGTCCAAATACAGGATTTCTGCTCGCACCCTGTTGAGGTGCGAGCAGAAAGACGACTTAAATGCATGCCGCGATGCTGTTTTCCGGCTTAGCGCTAACAGCCTCGCGGCCGGCAGTCGGAGAATGCCAGTTACCGTGACTAAACACCCAGCTTAATGCGCGGTAACCGGCATTCTCCGACTTAAGTGGTTCTAGTCGGAGTTAACAGCGCGGTCAATTGAATAGTCCCTATATTGTAAGCTTGTGAGCAGGGCCCTCATACCTATATGTATGTCTTTTATTATGTATGTATGTCTTTTACAACCCAGTAAAATGTTAATGTTGATTCAAATTGTAAAGCGCAACGGAATTTAATGCGCTATATAAGAAACTGTTAATAAATAAATAATAGTCCCCAATGTTATTTTAAATGTTGCTAATCTATTTACTGAATTAGATTTTATATATTATGTATAAAAGTGCATATTCATGTCCAATTCACGTCAAATGTGAAAACTTACCTTTAACTGTAAATGTCCCAGATTTCTTTTAAACGTAACATAACACTTTCATCCGCTCGCCTCTTCAATGGATATCACTGAACCCCTGGGTTTTTATAACTAGAGCCACTGCTAAACAAGGTATCGCAAGGATGGAGCACCCCACTCTTCTGAAATTATCACAGGACTGAAGGGTTTAAATTGGTTGTATGTCACTGTATAACATTTTTATTCGGCGTTACCCTTTTTGTGTCAACTGGGAGCATGAAAAGTTCGACCTGATCAGCATGTGTCCTTTCACACGTTAGCAGGCCCTTATGCATGGAGAATCAACCACTAATGGCCAAAAACAGCTTTTCTTGCTGGGGTTTAGGGAGCCAATGAAAAAGGTCCGTCAGAACATGAAGGGCATTAGAATTTCACATGTTAGATATTTCTAAAGCTGCATACACACACAACGATTTTGTTACCAACGATTTTCTGAACGATTTTCTGTCAGATTATCTGTTAGATTTTTTAAAGTGCAATGAACGATTTTTTTGAACTACAAACGATTTTTGCATATTAACTGAATGAAAATCGTTGAGTTGACAAGTCTGACTGAACTACAAACATGAACGCGCATGAACGATAATCGTTCATTGTTTGACTCAGAAAGTGAACTATTTTTTCAAATGATTATCGTTAAACGATATCGTTTAACGATAATCGTTCAAAAAATCGTTGTGTGTGTACGCAGCTTAACAGAGTGTATCTAACCAATTATAGTCATCAGGGAGAAGGCTGAAAAAAACCTTGTATACTGAGGCTCGACATATCCTTTAAAATAGTATTTACTTGCATACGTGGGATCGGACTATTTTAAGTTAGCTTTGAAGAGTAATAAGCATATGAATACAAGGATTCCAGTATCAGGCATGGACCCGGATGTATACGGATAGGGAAAGCTGACAAGTAACAGGGATGCTGCCTGCAGTAAATACAGAGACAGCACTAGATTCCACCGATCCCTGCCAGGAAAAACACTAGAACCTGCACTCGTCCTGTACTACGCAGAGGCTGAGGAGATCGCCTGAAGTGACAGAATAACAGCACAGTATCAACAAATACACACTTAAAAAGACAGGTCACGCGTATAACTGCTGGAGCTGTCACAGGTCAATTGTAGACAACCTGAAGACAGTTTAAATTTTAGTGTTCAGCCCCCAGGGTTCCAGATCCTGTTCTTTTAATGAACACTTAGAGAACAACTGCCTCCCCTCGTGGGACACCTGGAGTGCCATATCCAGACCTCTGAAGGAAGCTGCGTACAGGATTTCCATCCAGCCCTCAGCAGTCTGTGCCCGGCATGTAAAATACATGAGAGGAGGGAGAATTGATGCTGACTGAGAGCCTGCAGCCAGCAAGAAATCTTCCTACAATGCAGGAACTGACCCTCTCTAAAATATTTGAACTGTCCCTGCTTCCCACCTCTGCCCTGCCCCTTCGCCCCACATCTGGCCTGCCCCTTCGCCCCACATCTGCCCTGCCCCTTCGCCCCACATCTGCCCTGCCCCTTCGCCCCTGTGCCCCACATTGGCCCTGCCCCTGCATCCTACATTTGTCCTGACACATCAGCCCTCCCCCTGCGTCCCACTTTGGCCCTCCACCTCTTTAATACAGCTCCGCCCTCTTTCTTTCCAAGATGTCTGGTGTAGAACATTTTCTATATACACAAACGTTCTGAATTTCCCTTGTTAGGTAATTCCGCCATAGAATGTATCTAACCAAATATAGTCGTTAAGAAGGAGGATGTCTATGGGGTCTATTTACTAAGCATTGGATGGAGATAAAGTTCCAACCAATCAGCTCCTAACTGCCATGTCACAGGCTGTGTTTGAAAAATTACAATTAGGAGCGGATTAGTTGGGCCTTTGGGGCATATTCAATTAGAAGCGAAAAAAGTGCCGTACTTTTCGCCGACATCGCTGGTTTTGCATGCGAATAAGTATGGCGAACATCCCTGCTTAATCCCGTATTCAATTCCAAAGGACGCAAAAAAGTGTCCCAGTGAATCTTAAACAAGCGAAAAGTGCTGGCAGATATGGGGAAATCAGACTGACACCCCCCAAAAGATACACTGACTGGGGGGGGAGTACTATGGATACCCCCGAATAGCCCTGCTGAAGGTATTTGGGGTGCTTAAATGCTCTCAATTGGTGCTATTTTGCGTCTTTGCACAAGTGGTGAAGAATAGCATTTTGCAGTTGTTTTGGGGAAAAATACGTAGTCCCAGCAAACTTGGGGGTACATGAAAATGGGTGCAAGCATGATTAAAAATAGCTAAAGTGAGGTCTTAAAAAGCGTTAAAAAAATGCACTGTCAGCAAGCACTCACAATCAAAATTACTCCTCCCCCATACTTGCAGGCCACCCCCCTCAAGTCTTTCGCTAGACTTTAAGTTTGTACCCCAACTTTGAACTTTTTCGACCCCTTTTTCAAAGTCATTTTTTGGGGTGTTCTTTAAATCTTGTTTGGAATTTTTTGATGTAGTTTACCTTTGGGGACCTGTCCTAAGGGTGCAGGGTGGTTTCCTCACCTTTGCACCCCAAAACCGCAATTTTTTTCCGCCAGCTAATCATAGGCGAAACTTTTCCGCCGGGTACATTGCGGATTGGGTCTCTAGTGCAAATGGAAATATTTAGCAAAAGAAAAAAAAAAAAAGTTTAAACTTTTTTTTTCTTTCTTGAGATTCAAGGAATTTTATATGACTATGGCAGCAGTGCCCTGAGCAAGCACGTTTAATAAGAAAGCAATACATAACCGCGTGTTGAAAAGAATAACAGGAGTCTAACACATTACCTCACCCGCTTACAAGCTGCTAATGGTGGCACAGAAGATGACACTGGTGTTTTATAATGCCAATGACATCCAGTCACTGTTGTGCCATATGCTGCGGCTGGCATCCAAAAATCACTTTTAGCACTTGTTTTAGCATTTAATTTGGCTCGTTCCAGAGACAAAAGCTCTAAAAAATGTGACTGTCAAATGGGAGCCAGGGACAGGTGGCGACAACTGTGAATTTGTGCACGCTGAACTTTTCTGACAAAGATATATATTTGGGACTTTCACTCCCAACTGGAAGTAAAAATATATTCTCTTCGGACTTCTGACTCCGTAGGTAAAGTCAGTTTACTCGGTGGTAGCCCCTTTGCCTAAAAAAAACAAAACAAAAAGAAAAAAAAAAAACTCTCCTGGTAATTGGCTAAAGGGAACGGCAATAAAATGTGTTCATATTTGTTCAGGAGTGACAGAGAACTGGGAAAACAACTTCAGCTGGAAGAGCCTCGGGGCTGCGGCAGATGTCATCAACGGCTTCCTACAAATTAGCAAAGCAAAACCACTCTTCAGGTTAATTACCAGGAGAGGCCACACACGGTGTTGAGCAGCCCGGCACAGCACAGGCAGAAAACACCTCCTATTGTATTACAGGAGACAGGGCATGAAATCTCTTGTCACAATTACATTACATTCATTTAACGGGAGTATACAGGGCTAATGGGGTTTTTTGGGGGGAGGGGGACGTATTCCCCTGCAGAATGCTCTTAACTAATAAATGGGCAAATCTTCATAGGGAGCAATGTACCGCGGAGTGCCTCCGGGATGGTGATGAAGGCACTCTGCGGCAATGTGTCTTTGCCTATTTCACCTCGCATCAAATAGGGGTACACAGGCCATAATAGGAGCGAATAATCCTTAATCAACGTAATTCGCTGTAATGTACGCAACAAGCGGCACATCGCGGAGAACTGAACTGCCCTTCGAAACTGCATTTAATATAGAATGTATTAAAAGGGACGCAAAATTGGTCTTCCAACAATGGGGCGATTCCGTTCTCCGCTATGTATAGCCACGATACCCAGCTGCGCACAATACCACTATTACAGAAGTAGTATGCGCTCATTTTCCTGTGCACCCCTAAGGATGTGACGGAAAATGAGCAAAGATACTTTGCCACGGGGTGCCTTCATACCCGTACCACAGGCACATTGAAGTTAGTCCTATAGAGGACAGTTCAGTAATCTGCAAAGACAGGGAATACGTGTACCAGCCAACAGGCCTGATATACCTGACTCATTCACTAACCATAACAGGCAGAGCGGCCACGGTTTACATGGGTTAGGGAGTGACCTAATATGTGACAATCATCAACTATTACAGTGTACAGATTGCAAACCTCTAGCACTCTCTAGCCAGGGAGTACCACCATTCATGTGACTGCGGCTACTGTCTTATCGACAGGTCACTGACTGAAGCTGGATCGAATAGACGGAACACAGCTAGCATGCATTTAAATGAAACACCCTATTATATGGCTTAATAAACACTTTACAAACGGCATGGGGAGCGAGTGAGGCAGGTCAGATATGCCTCTGGTGTCTGATAAACACCAAATAGGTTTTATCACCCTGTTTTAGCAAATACGTGGCTAAAACAAACACGCTTATCTTCAAACATGGCATGTGCCAGTGTACAAATGAGGTCAGCATGACCCAGGGGAGAAAAGCCACTGATACAATGTAATGATGAAGAACCAATTTCCCCAGCAGGCTGTCGCTACCTGCAAGTGCGCATCGGCAGATGATACAGGATAATTGCACTGTCTGGAGCGCAACTTGGTAGATCTATCTCATCAGAGGAACAGCCAGTTACCTCCGAATGTGAACCAGATCAACAGAGGGGATAAATAAAGTGACTAAACAATTTAAAAAAAACACACAAAAGTACATACACCACAATGCAATAACATGTTTTGTTCAGTAAAAGTAAAGCAAAGTACATTGGACCTCATTCAGAGTCGGTCGTTGCGGCCGCATGGTCGTACGGGAAAAGGGGCCGGATATGCAAATGATGCACTCGCAAGTTGCGTCCTTTAGATCGGATTGGTAGCTGGCCGACCAAGGGGAGGAATCGGCCGGAAGACAAAAAAATACGCCCCCTTCTCGTACGCATTACACGTCATCTCCAGGCATATAAGGATTAATCAAGACCATCGGGAATCATCGGAACTGGTCGTAAAGCTTAAGGTTGACCATACCCTCTCTTAAGCTCTACGATCAGGTCAGTGCAATAACCACCATGTCACATGTGCCATGACGCTACTTCGTTAATTATGCACTCCCATAAAACGCCGTTCGCATAATTAGGCACGCTTGAGTTCGGATCTCCACTCCCCCGTTTTCAAGCACCTTCCCCTGTTACCATCCACAAACGCCTCATCCTGTCACTCAAACTACCGACCTGGCTGTGTTCAAGGAGAGAGAAATTTCTGATCGTAGCAGCTAGTTTGCGCACGCGCATTGCGAACTTTACGCATGCGCAGTTTAGCGAACATCGGTGGCGTACGACCGTGCGGCCGCTACGACCGACTCTGAATTAGGTCCATTGTGTGTTACTAGATTTATTATATTATTGGTAACATCATTTATTATAAATTACTTATAGAGCTCCAGCATATTCAAGTGCCCTTTACAATTGTGAACAAAACAGTTATAAAAGAAGACTGGGTAATAACAGACACACGGGTAGGAGGGCCCTGCTCACACACTTGCAATCTATAGGGAAAGGACCGTGTCATACAGGAGGATAAATGCAACATATTTGCAAATCGGCCCAGCCAGATTGCAGAGGTTTGTGGTGGGCTGTATAACCCAGACTTTAATCCTTAAAGAACGTGACAAAATAATGACAAAGTTGTTGTGTAATATGTAGCAATAGAAGGTAAATTAAGCAAGGATCTAAACTTAATAAAAAGCAGAGAGATTTCTTTTTTTTAGGGGTGGGGGTGATTCATAAAACAGAAGCGTTGAGAGCAATCAATTCAGCTTTTTTTTTATTATTCCTCACCAAATTGCAGAAGACAAAATAATATCATTTCTCTCTCACTCGGTTAAAATTGTGCTGGGATTCAGCCTGCCAAAAAGATGACTAACCAGCCTACCTAAATCACAATTACATTAGGAGGCCAGGAAGAAGGTTCAATGAGATCAGCCAATGTAAGCTACTGAGACAATCTGTCTGCCTGCCAGGCTTTTCCTAAATTCAACACCTTTCAAAACAGATTGTTCTCCCGTCTCCTTTACAATGCTTCTGCTAAGCCATACCAGCCGCAACCTAGTCATTACAGGCCAAGCTGCCCCAGGCTGTTTGCCAGCCGACTGAGTGGCCATGCTGGTTTCTCCTCCCTCAGGCACTTGGTCCTTCAAAAGTGATAAAACACCCAGCAGGAATATTTTATTTATTTTTTATTTATTACCAGGTTATTTATATAGCGCACACATATTCCGCAGCGCTTTACAGAGAATATCTTACCATTCACATCTGTCCCTGCCCCAGCGGAGCTTACAATCTATATTTTCTACCACATGCTCACAAACATACACACTATGGTCAATTTTGAGGGGAACCAATTAACCTACCAGTATATTTTTGGAGTGTGGGAGGAAACCGGAGCACCCGGAGGAAACCCACGCAAGCACAGGGAGAATATACAAACTCCGCACAGTTAGGGCCGTAGTGGGAATCGAACCCATGACCTCAGTGCTGTGAGGCAGTAACGCTAACCATTACACCGTCTGTGCTGAAGACTGTGTGGCAAACATCGGGACTCTTCTGTGAAAATCGGGATCTCTTAGGAGGCGATTCAATTGTTTTTTACGGGGCGGCGATACTAAATGGGCGCCAATTATTACGTTTGTCTCACCCAAACTACCATTTGGGTGCCCAAAACACGGACGTTTCGCACATTTGTGTTTGTTACCTCAGCGACCAGAAATGTAGGATTGACAATGCTGCTGGCATTTGGAGGGCAGCGTCAGAAAGCGGTACAGAAGACGGGCGTGTCAGCCCCATTTTCTTGGCGTGCCGCAGCTTCACTGACCCCAACTGCACGATTTAGCCGGACATCCTGAGGGTTACTTAGATGTCATGGTCATGGAGCTGATCACATGCTGCGTCCTTGGACGCAGAAGCGGATCTCACAAGCCGGCAGTTGGCGTCTCAACTCCAGCGCCTTCTGCGGCATTTACATATTCTAGCAAAGCCGTTGCCTACAAATATGCAACAACGGTACTAACTGCGTCCATCTCTGAATCAAGCCCTCAGTCTCGTTATTCATTTGCCTGCCCATTTTCACATTTTTACCCAATTTGGCGACATTGTGGTTGTTCGGACAAGCTACAGACGGCTCTATATAGGGGACGTTTAATTATGGCCCCCCTGTACAATGTGTTTCAGTAAAGCAATTTGTAAGAGTTAACAAGTTTCCAGATATAAATACTGTAAAAATATGAAACCGTAAAACAGCAAACGCACATTGAGCGACTACTTAACCGAAACCCCATGTCATGTTTGCAATAACGAAAATAAAAATATATACTGTACGGGGCGAACTTTCATTGTGCTGACGAGCTGCATTGCTGGGATCCGTAGCCTGAAGTAGGAAGCAAAATATTTGAATTGTCGAACTTGAATGAAATGATGTGAGCAAAATGTTCTGTGAAATGTGTTTCTATGAGGACGTGTTCACTGCAAGAATGAACAGGGCACCCATCTGCAGCAGCCTCAACAGTCAGCACTAACAAGGAGATAAACCAATAACGTCTAATCTGGGAGGTGGAGCTGGCACGGGAACAGAGCCACAAAACAAGAGCAGGATTTGGGCATTGTGAATCTCGTGTTATTTCAGTTCAGCAAGTAAAAGCTTCACCATTGCTGTGGTCTTTTTAATGTATTTTGTGCCATTTAGAATAGTCTCGATATTGGTTGCTTTGTACATAAGAAGGCTTTTGATGAGGTCTCTGCTCAATCATCAGTGACGAGAATGTCACATATTTCACATGTATGTTATAAAAGGGGTTTATTTGTACATGGTCCCAAAAGAGGAACTTTAAATCCCCAAAGAGTTCCAGGGAGGGTGGCACTAAATTCTGCATTAACACCACATACAGACCGCAAAAAAATAAGATTCAATTGTTTTACCGCACCCTGGGCCTGATTCAGAGCCGCTCGTAAGCGGACGTTCGTTCTGACCGATGTTCGCTCATCTGCGCATGCGTACGGATTGTAATACGCATGCGCGAACCAGTCAGTGCGGCCGAAAATCGTTTGTTCGCTATATAGCGAATGCCTGCTACTTTGAGTGACAGGATGAGGCGTATGTGGGTGGTAACAGGGGAAGGTGCTTGAAAACGGGGAGTGGAATTCAGAACGCAGGCGTGCTTAAAGGTCAAAACGGGCGTTTTATGGGTGTGCATAATTAATTCAGCAGCGTCATTGACCACGTCACCTGGTTGTTTTATAGTCAGAACTGCTCGCAATATAGTGGTAGGAAAAACCAACCACAAGAATAGCGAGCAGTTCATACGCTGTTCGATGTACTCGATTAATCTAATAAATAGCGGACATGACATATGGTGCGAGCGGCCAGGGGGCGTATTTTTCAAAATTACAACCGCAAGTTTTGCTCGCTCATTCAGACTTCGAGGCGTGAACAGACCACAATGAGCGAACGGTTCATTTGAATAGTCACGCCTTGTTTGGGAACGAACGACCGCAAATAGCGAGCGGCTCTGAATCAGGGCCCCTATCTTCTGTCTAAAGTGACGGGAGATCGGGGGGCGATATTCAATTGTTATTGGGCGCGCATGCTTTATCGGTCATGTCGCACCCAAACAGACAGGGTTTAGTCGTGTAACACGGCTAAAACCAGTCTAAAGTCCTGGTTAGGGCGCCCAAACCACTGACTTTTCACACAATTCTGCTCGCCACCCCAGGAGGGTGAACTCTCCACAGATGTTTAATAAATGAAAAGTTTAAGGTTAGCAAAAAAATTTTAAATAAATGTAAATATCAAGGCTTTATTTCAGGGAACAAGTAGTATTCTTACAGCTGTTCTGCAGCAACGACAAAGAGGCTCGCCTGGCTCACGAAACACCGGCAGCGCACTTCTGAAGATTGGAAAAAGGTCTTATGGAGCGATGAATCCAATTTTTTACTTTTTGGTTCATCACACAGAACTTTTGTAAGCTGCCATGGAGCCCAAATGATGGTGCGCAGGGTTCATTTACTGAACAGTGGCTTACTACACAGTGGTGCCATGTTTAAGCCCAAAATTTAAAAGGGCAATGTTTTTAAAAGCAAAAAACACCCCATGTTTTGCGATTCGAAACACTGCCCTCTTATATTTTGGCATTGAACATGCAGGGAAGTGGCTCCTTATACAAGCCACCGCTTAAGATATAAACACCCGTGACTCCCAAGTGTCAAACATGGAAGAGTGAGCTTGATGGTCTGGCGCACTTTTGTTACATCCCAGGTCGACAACTTGCACAGAGTGACTAGTTACCACAGCATTTTGCAGGCCCTTGCAATACCCTCTGCTCAACACCTAGTTGCTCAAGGGCAGTTTAAAAAAAGGAAGGGGCTAGCGTGCAGCTTTTGTGTGGGCCCCCTCCTCTCTAGCAGTACAATAAATTTTGGCTAAGTGCCAGAAACCACTGCTAAATGCACGGGTCTCTGTGAAAATGGCGATTGCGCCTTATTCCTGGGGACATGTCTACAGTGCATGCGGAAGTCACTGGTAAAATGACTGCCACCATTTTCCCTGTGATTTTTTTTTTCTGCAGCACTCTGGCCACTGTGGAGAGGTAAGGATAACTATATATTGGCACAGGGTGTGCGGTGTGGGCCCTCCTGAACCCAGGGGCCCGTGTGCACCGCACATCCTGTACCCATTATAGATACGGCTTTGTCAAGGGTTCTTCTTCTAGCAAGATAATGACCCAAAACATAGGCTTGTATTGGGCAACGCTTACCAGATCCATGCTCTGGAATGTATCGCATTCTGGAGACTGGTACGTATGGGAATGCCCCCAAAGCTCTGAAATTGGGGGTTTTCATAGTTTTGACCGCATTTCAATATCTGCAGAAGATGGCTAATTTGGAGGGTCAAAAATGTAGATTAAATTCTGTTAAACAAAATGATTCTATGATTTACAGCTTGTTTATCTCCAATTGTTTGTTTGTTCTGTGGTTACATTTCAGGAGTACACCGAGACACTAAACTGCGTCGATTTCAAGAAACACTGAAAAAATGAGGGTGTTCTAAAACTTTTGAGGGGTAGTGTATATAGTTCCCCATAGAGGTGGTCCCAGGTCTATGTGTGCCATATCTCTTAGATTCCAGAAAAAAAGCAGACATGACATAAGGGATGACACATCCAACTGTGAGGAATGTGGTCAAAAACTGTCAGGATGCACGATGTACGGATGAGTAATAAAGTTTTAAGATTCAAGTACCTTTTCTTTTTTCTTCTTGCATTAGTCACTATTCTTAAGTTTGGTGCCAGCAGTAGAATTACAGGCGTCATGGTCTATAGGTTGCTCTTGCTAAATAGTATGAGCTGTCAAACAATTCAATGAGTCATTTCAGCAGAGTGCTCTCTGTAGCCTAAAATAAAAGAATGGGCCAAGCTTATAAAAAAAAAAAAGTAAAGTCCTGTGGTCAAAAAATAAAGGTAGAAGTATATAGGAAAAAATATCTCCGCCCAGGAACACCACAGCAAAGGAACCAAAGGCAAGGGTCATTTTAAAGTTGGATTGAGTGTTGTCTCCTACAGTCCCATTACCCCCTCTGGTCTGAAGGAGGGCTAGGCAAAGGAGCATGTGCACTGATGGGGCTCGGCGATGAATGGGGAAACTTCTTTCCTCTAGCAGGGATTAGAACGGAATCTCTGCAAAAGACATTTTAGAGAGAGTTGGAAGATTTAAATCCATATGTTGATTTGGTCCTTTAAAATATAATATTGCCACAATAATCATCCTCACCCAACGCTTAACTCTGGTCCACGTTACACCCATTAACACTGTAACTGGGAACCTTTCCAATCTTTAAAGTTAAGGCCCCCACACACGGAGCGATATAGCGGCCAATCCGGCAGTTTTGAACGATATATCGCCACTATATCGTTCCGTGTGGGGGCATGATATCGCCCCGCTGCAAAGTTCCCATGGGGTCGTCCATCGCTCCTATAGATCTTTCTGCATGTTCAATTGTTAAAGAGCAGGGAAGGGGAAGAAATGGGATATCACCGCACAGGTATATAATCACCAATTAAATGTACAAATAAGTAAAGGGGGGGCAGCGTGCCATGTCCACTGATAATCAAACTGCACCATATAAATTCAGTAAATGTATAATCGTGGAGGTGCTTCTCAGTTAAATTAATCTAGAACGCTCGCCCATGAGTGTAGCGTATCTTGCGTAAATCCGCATGGGGCATGATCAGAAAATGATCGCACGAAAAGTCAAACGCATTCTGATTGCATGTACACATAGCAACCTGGTAGGATGCGTATATTTTGCACCTACTAAAGGGCGGGTGCAAGCACAGAAAGATGATGACTGCTGGTAGTAAACAAGGGCACATATGCTGCCAATACGAGAACATACCAATCTCGGGATGCGTTCAGCTCTGCAGATGCGCAGAAATACTCAATGTTTCCGCCATCTTTTCTTTTGAGCAATTTACCAGGAGGTAAGTGGCACACCCAAAGAATGAAGATGCAATTATCAAAGAGTCAGTGAATATCCCATTAAATCTCAAATGAAAGGCGACAGGAGAATGAAGAACCATTCGTATTGTACGGTTCAAGGTGATATAATCATCTCCCAAAAGAGTTATGTTTCCCAGTCCCGCGGATCCAATCACTGGCTGTCCAGATCGCACAACGGCTACAGAACATTCCAAAAAGGTCCCCATACAAACCGAAGAGGTTATCGGGAGACGGTAACCAATGCCTCTGTCATAATCCATTACGCGAAATATACATGGAATGGCTACAAAGCGTCTTTATTCACTCTTCCCTTCCCCACGGCTTCAGCTTTAAAAACGAACCGACTGGGAAGTAAATCATGGCGCTGGACGGAGGGCCTATCAGGTAACCCTAAATGTTCAGCTGCGATATGGACTTTTTTTGTCTTGAAAGAGACAGGCATCCTTTGAAGAACATGATCCGGACAATCACAATGGCTAGAGGGAAAAAAAAAAAAAAAGAATCGCTTCATTGACTTTTTAGGATGGACCATCAGACTATATCAGGATACTATCAGGCTTCCTTGTTTTTCTATTCAAACCGATTCACATGGTAATGGCAAAGAACGCAACACAAAAGTGCTCGTGTTCTAATGGAAGTCTTGAGTTTCCGTCCTTGCTCATCAAACGGTGAAACAAACGACGTCTATCGCCCCAAATCAGTTCAGCATCTCGTGTTGTCTCATTGCAAAATATATTACTTGATGCAAAATAACAGGATGTAATATATGTATCACTGTAGGCAGTATTGTTATCCATATCCCGACTGTCTCGTCTTAAACGCAATGATGCGCCACCTCAGCATCGCGGTTCAACAATATATCGCATCGCCGTGCAAGCTGCACAATCCGCCAAACCACAACGCGATATATCTTTACATTCTTAATGTCGCATTATTCTATCTGGTGTGCATGGGAAGATGTCACCACCCAATTTATGAAACGATAATTTTGATGGATTTGGGAGTACACACCTTACGATGGTCGTTGCTCTCCATCGCGGATTGCAGTCAATATATCGTATAGTGGACATGATTCAGACCACAGTGCTCGCAAGCTGTCCATGGTCCCCCACTGCGCACGCTGGAGCCGGCTCCGGTATGCACATGCGCGAGCCCCAGCGACTGACGGCAGCTCAGTCGCTCCTGGGCTCACTACAAGATGGGGCGGCTGTCGATATTGATCGCCCCTTTTTGTAGGCGGGGAGGGGGGTGGCTGTGCAAATGGAGGCGTTCCCGAAGGAACGCCTCCCGGTTGGGGGCAGCCCCACTGACATCACGAGTGTCTCTATTCGAGCCAGAAGTTCACTGGGGCTTGCGGTAACGAGGCCCTACCACAAGGGTCTCGTCGCAAGCCCGATGGTTGAGACCATCGCGACCATCACCTGGCCACTCGCAAAAGCTGTGGGTGGTAAATATGATAAATATGGGAAAAAAAAAAAAAACAGTTCCCATATATTGACAGAACTTGTATTTAAGAATGCGGAATCTATTATTCACGGTTCTCAAATGTCCGACGGCACATCGCTGCGGATTGAATTGTTCCCAAAATGTGCTAATTATCTATAGTTACCAAATGTTTGTCAAAATTACCAGAAGTTGGATTTGTTCTAACAAAAGCAACATGTGATTAGCTATATTTTGACCCAAAAAAAAATTAGGCTGTTTAATTAGCCTACACCAGTGGTTCTCAAACTCGGTCCTCAGGACCCCACACAGGTCACGTTTTCCAGGTCACCCAGCAGGTGCACAGGTGTATTCATTACTCACCGACACGTTTTAAAAGATCCACAGGTGAAGCTAATTATTTCACTTGTGATTGTGAGGAGACCTGGAAAACATGCACTGTGTGGGGGTCCTGAGGACAGAGTTTGAGAACCTGTTTCCTACACTAATACTAAGTACTTCAATTTTTTTTATACTCCATCGGTAAAATGAGACAACCTCCAACAAGCCATTTAAGCAGCCATAGTGTGGACAGATCCAATTCCCTAATAACCAGTGATATCAAGCCATGATTCACTAGTGTCACAGGCTCTCATTAAATTTATAGACCCAAAATGGCTGCCACTACAGCCTATCAGTAACTGAAAGATGTCCAGGCACCACAGTTATTTGTTATTTTTGTTTTAGCAGGGAACTACACTATATGATGTGCATATATAACATAGGAAGGGATTTGGAATACGTGCCTAAATTGCTGTTGAGCCAAATACATAGATAAGCCAGTGTACTCTACTTATCAGAAAGGTCTCTGAGGGAAAACAACACATTCACAATCGCTAAACGCAGACTTGCGCAAAAACAAAAACAAATCATGGAGACAGCCTTATCCAGGCCTCTCCTAAAAATGGAAAACAGTTTTGATTATCCAAACAATCCCGTCTGCTGGGCACATTTCTTACTGTAAACTATCGATCTTCTACTAAATAATCCTGACATACTGCAAAGATAAAGACCATTCAGGAAAACCACCAAGCTCTGCAGGCTATTACAGACCCCGATAACGAGAAAGATTCCTTTACACAGGGCGGTCATAGCACAGCCACATGCATGGATCTTTCATTAAGCAGGCAATTTCTTGCTTATTCCCAGAATCCAAAGTCACTGATTTAGTGTAAAATTGGAAGCAATGCTTTTACCGCAGAGATTCCTAAACAGCCCAGTTCACTAGTGAGAAGCGATAACAGCATAGCCTTAAACAAATAACCATCCCGTAAGCCTGTAATCCACAACTTCTCCTGTTTCCCCCTTCAGATCTGTATTTATTATTCTTCCTTCCAGTAGCACCTTTGAACCCTGGGGTCTCCAGTTCCTCTCCTCTAAACAATCCCAAAATGGTCAATGATTGCAAAAGAAATGAGAGCAAAAATCAAAACCTTATTTTCTGCAGTTCATGTTAGACAAAGTAAAAGGAGAACTTGGTTACAAACCGCACTGGATGAGGATCACCTTTGAGGGGTAAAGTTACTAAAACTTGTATTAAAAAAAAAAAGGAGGTGAGGTGTTGCAACCAATCAGATTCTAGCTGTCATATATAGTAATGTCTACCTCTATACTCTCAGATCTCAGGAAGTGCGGCAATGGTTTGCGCAGAGGCGGAAATATCTGACGGAGCGCACAACGCAAAAGTACAGTTTTACAATCACTCTTTTCATAACATAAAACCTTAAAAAGGTTTCTCCTGAAATCCTCATCCATCAAAGCCTCATTTATAGTTGAAATGAATCGTGTGACTACGGTGGAACTGTTTATTTTTCTTTTATTACACACTGTCACACTTTTGCGAATTTGAAGTTATTTCTTTTTTTTTTTTTTTTTTACATTGGGCAAAGTGTGCTTATAGCAGTGCAACTGAACAGTATATAATATGCAGCTCAATAGAAGTATGCTAGGAGACCTTGGGGGAAAATTTACTGAAGTGCGGTTCAGTGGAACGGACTGTTTTTCAGCAATTTTTCTGACGGTTTCAAAGCGACAGATTTACTAAAGGCCAATGCAGAAGAAAATACACTGGGCGGTATTCAATTGTTACAGCGCGCCCGATCTCCCGTCTAAAGTGACGGGAGATCGCGGGGCGCTATTCAATTGCTGATCGCGCCCAAAAGTGGTCGGGTTTAGCTGCGTGAAAAAGTCTACCCCTGACCAAAGTGCTGGACGCGATCGCTAAAAGTGCTGTTTGGGCGCCCAAACAGGTCACTTTTCGCCCATTTCAGCTCACTACTACTTACAAACGAGCAGACGACTATCTCCTGAACTGGCCTCAGTGCTATCACTAATTGCTAGAAAACTTACAGCTGCTTTCTCATGCCGCATCGCGGGAAGCCGAATGGGGCACTTAAAGTCTTTGAGCAGTGACACTTAGCACAGTGCAAGGCTCCCAGAAGGCAAAACGGTCTAGTAGATTATATTAGAACAACAATAAAAGTAAATCTTATCATAATCCTTGAAGCCATTAGGCTCCATCTGGCTGAACGGTGTAATAAATAAATCAGGAGTCGGCGGAATACACTGACGAGCTGGGAATGGAAGTGGAGTCTAGATGTGAGGGCTTGTTATCAAGACACATCTGCAGCAACTCCCTCGCTGCGCCGTTCTTGCGCGGGAAAAGTGCTATCTGTATAAATGTGTCCGCCTAAACCATGCGGATTACGGCCGGCATGTTGCATCTGGACAATCCCGTTTTATTGGCTAGTAAAGGCTCATGATATAAAGCTTTCAGTGCCTTCTCCTGGGGGGGGGGGGTAGGGGACAAGTGCTTGAAGAGCAGGAGTTCTAAGAAAAATGTTTGGATTTTGAAACTCTCCCAGGAGACGGGGCACACACAGGTCGTTAATTAATATAAAGCACGGCTGGGTTCTAGATTTGGCTTTTGAAATTCCTTTTTTGTGATGTGCCCCAACAGAATCCAATACAAACCATGGGACAAAGGCAATGTTGTTACGGCTGTGTCCACGTACCGGCTTCACGCGCTGGCGCACTATTCTAGAAGGTTAATCAATAAATATATATATATACGCGTAGAGCTTGATTTCGAGTAGTGGGGGCTAACCGCGGAATCCCGATTTACTACCTTATGCTAATGAGTGCATCTGTTCAACCGAGGTGGGTGTTGATGCTCGTGCAAGCGGAAGCCTGTGCCGCCGCCACTGCCTTCACGCCAGTGGCCGCCATCATCACTATCTGCACTTGCACCAGCCCCATGTTAGGGGCATGAGGCACGTCTGAAACAGGCTTCTCTCCCCGGTACGCACTCGGAATCGTACAGAGCTTCTGATACACACTCGCAAGTCAGGGTGGTCACATGCCATCACCCTCAATGCCCAGTTTATGGCCGCAAAGCCGGGAATTACATCACACTTAATTCCTGCCATTAGAGTTCAATAAATCGGAGATGACCTTCATTCAATTAACATTATATTTATGCCCATGAGATGTCCCAAGCCCTGCAATTTGGCAGTGAAGCTTCTCAGAAGACAATTATGGAGAACAAGGAATATTAGTACATCACTCACAGCTGCCTCACGAGCCCAGCAATGTTACTGTATAATTTGTCACGTAACACCAGTTTGTGTTCTAGGCTTAGGTGACCTAAAAGGAGTGAATGCATCAAACCTTTAAGACAGAAAGTTGCTCATAGGGTGGAATTCAATTCTCTCCAGAGCCTATCGCGCCCAACGGAGCTATTCTATTCTTGCTCCTGTCGGGCACGATCAGCTGCCAGCGCTACATTTCAGCTCACAGCCCCTGGGGGATGAGAGCTGAAATGTGCGAAAAGTTACATGTTTGGACGCCCAAACATCACTTTTCGCGATCGCGCCCAGCACTTTGGTCGGGTTTAGCTGCTTTACGCGGCTAAACCTGACCTCTATGGGCGCGATCAGCGTGAAATTCTGGCACAATTGTATAGCGGCCCGCGATCTCCTGTCACTTTAGACGGGAGATGCGGGCCGCGAAATCAATTGAATTCCGCCCATAGAATCCAACCAGCTTTTGTCTGTGATTTTACAGGCTGTGCGAGATAAATAACAGATAGGGCCATATTCAATTAGAAGCGAAAAGCCTTTTTCGCCTGTTTTTTTGAGAAAATTTTGGCTAAAATTTTTTTTGCCAAATTCAATTCCAGGACAATTTCGCCTAAGCGGAAACAATTCTCCAAAAAAGATTCTCCAATCAATAGCAGGTGAAAAGAAGTGCAAAATCTTTATTTTAAGGTGCAAGCGTGGGGAAACGACTCAGACTCCTTGGGACAGCCCCACCGAAGGACAAATCTGCAAAAAAAAAAAAAAAACCTAACACCCCCCAAAAAAACACGTCATTTTTGGGGTGACAATGCAAAAAGTGGGGGGACAAGCATAAAAACTAGCGAAATAGACTTCTTGGGGATCCACAAGTATGGGTCAGGTGTTTTTGGGATTGCAGGTGCATGCAGCAGGTGGATTTTTCATGTTTTTTTTAAAGTTCACTTTAGGGACACAAAAATATGGTAGCACCCATTTTCAAGTTCCCCAAATTTGATGGGACTACTTATTTTCACCAAAAAATACTACTTTATGCCATTCTTCACCACTTTTACAAAGACGCTAATAAGAAGCAATTTACACAACTTAAGTACCCGAAAATAGTTTTATTAGGGCTATTAGTACACATCTATAGTGATTCCCTATGTTAGAGCATCTTTTTCTGGGGTACAGACTGATTTCCCCAATTCTTTCAGTACTTTTCGCCTGTTCCGCATTCGCCTATTTCCGTTGTTGCCCGTTTTGCAATTGAATGAGGCGAAAAGCGGGGACGAGCACGGAATAAATTTGCCTCTGAAACAGGCGAATGAAGCGAAAAGTCGGACAGGCGAAAACTTTGCCTCTAATTGAATTCCCCTCTTAGAACCTCATTGGTTGCTATGAGTAACTTCTCCACTTTAACGCTCTCAAAAGTTTGATACATCTCCCCTTAAGAATCTTAACTGTAAGCATTATAGGTATATTCATAAGCCTGCATTGATGATTGAGAATTATTATTATTTTTTTTTTTAAATGTTTTCCAAGCGCATGGGCTGTTTTTTTTCTATGACTGAGGTAATTTGCAGCACTTTTTGGAGGGCAGCACCTGGCCCTTGAAGTGTATGAGGTTGCCAATAAACAGCACGAAAAAGGAAAACAATACTAAAAACCAGTACATTTAGTAAAGGCAGCGAGGTGGGCATGCAGAAGATGATAAATTACATTTATATAGACCAGTGCAATCTACTATTACCCAGCCACCCTTTCTTGATTTGTAAAGGTCCCTATACACGGTGCGATATAGCAGCCGATCGGACGGATTGGTACGATATCGCTGCTATATCGTACTGTGTGTGGGCATATCATCGGACAGCGCGCGCTCCCGTGGGGTCGTATATTGCACCTCCAGATCTGATCTGGGGGGATGCGATGTACGATCCCATGCAGGGCTATGCGGATGGGGGAGCGGATGTGTCGCCTGTCGGATCGCAAGGTGCCTATCGCACCGTGTATGGGGGCCTTAACTCTATATTCACTTGAAAAATAAACACTAAAAACATAAATAGCTAATTCACAGGTGTACATGTTTTTTGCCCTTTTTGTTTTTTACATTACTATAGAAACGGTGTCCCAGAAACAAAACCCAGCGTAATCTGTTCTAGACATATTTAAACAGGGATGTCACCCTGGAAGACGCACCGATTTATTTTTATATTTCAGCTGATAAGGGAGCTATGCACTCAGAAGCGGCTGGCATTCCAGAAATGAGGAGATACCATGAGCAAAGGAGGCAGCCGTCCTGGGAACCTACAGCACACATGCAGAGAAAGCGATATGCCGGGGAATTGGAGATTACACAGGGCCGGCTAAGGCTGGTGGAATCTCAGTAATCTGGTAGCTACACTCCACAGTGCGAACTGTGGCACTGCCAGATCATTCTGACACCTCCACATGTAGAGCCCACAATTATTCACTCATCAGTCAAACACCGTAAACACTGAACTGCAAATCCCAGCATACCCCGTTGGCCAGTAAAATGTGAATCATGAGTAAATAAACCACTGGCCTACTGGGCCTTGTAGTTCTGCTGCTCGCAAGTAGATCATATGGTGCATGTACAGAAGGGATGCCGGCCGCTCGTTCGTAGCAAAGAGATAAAATGTTTTTTTTCTCTTTCACGTCCACTTAAGTGTGCTTACGTTGCATTAGACGCACAGAATTTGAACGCCAGTGTGTAAGCAGTAGTTTTTTTTCTACGTTTCCCTGCACATTTTTGGAATTTCTTTATAAGCCTTTTTTTTTTGGTTCATGACATGAGGTAGAACCAGCTGTACTTACACAGAACAGGTGTGAAAGACAGCTAAACATTTAGCAATTGTGACCCTCTACAATGGTATGAGGGTGGCTGTGCCCCAGCTGTGAAAACACAAAGAAGCAGAAAAGCGCTGAGCGATATACTTAAATAAATAAATAATAATAATAAATAATAATGGGGTGTAACCTCACTAAAAAGCAGAGCTGGCCACTAACGCAGGTATGACTGAATGACAAGTGATAAACCGCCCCCTCTGTACCTTTATATAAAATAAACATGACAGGAAGATCTCCCACTGACATGGTTCACATATAAACATGCATGTACAAGCATAACTAGTACTAGCACAACATGCCAGTGGCATGTAGACACATTTAACCACCTAAAAGTGTGAGGTCAGCAGTTTAATAACTTCGGCCTGGAAGGAAAACCAAACAGGGACCAAGGACAATCGCTGAGGGCAGCCATTTTGTGCAAGGTCACACTAAATATTGTTGAAAATGCAGCGTGCCATTTCACCAGGAACCAGTGAGGAAGTCACACTGAATATTGAGAATGCAGCCTGCCATTTTATTGATGCCGCTAATATCTGGAGGTTCCAATCAACAAATCACAAGAATGCAGCCTACCATTTCATGAGGAACCAGTGAGGCAGCCATCTTGTGGCTAAATCTAAAGTGCAGACTATTAATTCACCATGAGCTAGAGAAATCACTGAGGCCTTGTAGGATCTATTTCACAATTATGTTCTAATTTACCCTAAAATTCTAAACATGTATGAAGCGCAAAATGGCTGCCTTGCTGCTTTCATAAACTTTCCTCAGACATCTGTAAACCTTAAACGAGAGCAAAAAAAAGCTGCATGTACCAAATGATAGTTCACCTAGTGATAGTTAGGCATGCAATGTGATTAATTGGTATGCGTACAGCTTCTGTCCATAACGTACAGCAAACCTACAGGAAAAATGCATTATATGAGATAAAGTCTACAGCCTGTACTGTTTCCACAGCTGCGTTCCCCATGACTCCTCCACAGGGAGACCGCCTAAGAACAGGGCTGTGACCCCAGGGGTCCTGCTCAATCATTCCCCTTCATTAATCTGCTGTAATGTGAAGGACATAGCATCCCACGTGTTCTGATTTCTTGCTCATGAGTTAGGTGATATTTTTAAGATTATTGTTTTTCCTCACAGTTGCTACAGTGATTTTCCTGTACACCAGTGGTGTCAAACTCGTGGCCATCCAGCTGCTGTGGGACTACATATCCCAGCATGACCTGCCACAGTTTTAGCATGCTCTAATAGCAAAACTGTGGCAGTGCATGCTGGGATCTGTAGTGCCACTGCAACTGGAGGGCCACAAGTTTGACACCACTGTACACAGGGTTAGCCTACCAAGTCCATAAAAAAACAGGGAGTTTCAATATATCATCTATGCATACTTACAACAGAATATAACATTTCCTACCAAAATATTCTAAGTAGGTTGATTTTTATCAGTTTCCAAAACCCATGTAAAAAAATATTTTATTATAAACTCGGTTTTAAAATGGTGTTTTCTACATCCAAATAACTTTAAAAATGTATTGGCTGGCGCCTTTTTGGAAAATACCAGTACCACTTAATTACTTCTTTCTGCAATGAGTAAGCCAAACTGGATCCAGGCTTCTCCGTAATTAGCTCAATAGGGTGGTGTAAAAATCCTGCCGTTGGCAATCTGTGGCTCATATTTTTAGCAGTGTAAAAAATGAGTGGGAGTTGTGTACGGGGGAACGCAAAGTTTATTTAATAACAAAAATCCTTTCATTCGGAAGAATTTAAAGCTGTAATTTAAGACGTAATTTAGTTCTCCCTGCTATAACCGCTCATATACAGCTAGGGAATTCAGCAATGGAGCTTTATATAAAGTGATGCTTGTGTGAGGTAATGATCACAGTAGTGGGTGAAGTCTCCATTATAGAACTTCCAAAAATAGTCACGCGGGCAAGGTCTGTGGCAAGCACATATGAACTGACAGAAAGCTCTTTCTTTTTGTGGCGATTGCGGGGTACAGTGAAAATCACCAATCGCCATAATTTTTTGTCAAAATCTCTTGACAGGGAACCGGTTCACACATGCCCAGTGGAACTGAAAGTCCACATCTGGACCTTCTATCCCGCTTATTAAACCACGTAAGAATAAAAATTAAATATTGTAATAAAAAAATAAAAAAAACCTGGAAAAAATTTTTTGGGGGAAAAAAATATTTTATTGCAAAATTCTTTTGAGATGGCGATAACAGAAACAGACGACTGTTTAGGAATTTTATCAAGCGTTCTACACAGCAAAAGTAAAAAACATGCTGAGAACACTATTATTTAAAATAGCTTTTGGGTAGTAAATGCCCCCAAACAGAGTGGCCGCAATGCGGCGACTCCACTGAGGGAAAGTGGCGACTGCCAAACATTTTCCTTTGTGTTGAAGAATTCAATTGCAAGCAATAAATCAACCTGAGCCACCTGCCTGACGTCAGCGCTGGCACGGATCCCCCAGACTGCCTCTTCCCCATGCAGCCAGCCTGGCCTGCCAAATGCTCGCTGACAGTCTAAGGGCCACATTCAGCCTTCGGAATATTGTTTGAATTAATCTGTCATCGCAGCCCTGTTGTACCTGTCATTACACACGGATTCCCACCTCCTCGAGAAGCAGGCAGCCTGTGTCAGCCAGTTCAATTTCTCTAAGCAGCTTCTTTTCCCCGACAATCACACAAGGTCAGGGGCTTTGGCTCGCCGGTTCGAAGTCAAACAAGGGCTGTCTCTGTTTCGGCTGCCAACCTCCAACCCCCCCCAAGCATCCATTAAGTATGCATTTATCTGCTTGATTGAAAAAAAAAAAAAAAAAAAACCCTTTCCAAAGCCAATAATTCAGGTATCATTCCATTCAAAAACGGAATGACCTCTAGAGAGGTTTTATTTCTTCTCGAGAGTCTTTTAAACCGTATTGTCAAGAACTTGGCTTCGTTACTGCGCCGAAAAAGAAACATGGCAGCTTGTTGTCTTTCAAGAACTGAATGAAAATGTTTTTCTCCCAAATCTTTCTCGGCTAACAGGTTGAAACTATTACCCAGCCTGTGGGTGTTCTGTTCTCGCATGTGATGTTAAGCTCTGTTTACCAAGAAGCTTTGTTTGGCTGCTGACAAAAAAAAAAAAAACCCACGTTATTAATAAAACGCACACATGCTTAAAAAGTAGCTATTGGTCCACCCACCTAAGAACTGAAACGTAGATCAAATGTATGACACACGCACGCACATTAGCTCCGTGGCTCAATCTAGTCCTATGTAGCAGCCCAGGTCCGACATTTGCAAAAATGTTATTCTGGAAATTCACACTATATTTGTATTCTTTAACTAAGTGCACTGTTTTGTGTGTTATGCTGACAGCTATGCTATACTGAGCTATGAAGGAGGGGGTATGGAGTCGGCATCCGACAGGTCGGGATCCCGGCACGAATATCTCGACCGCCGGCATCCCGAAGGTAAGTATTGGGGTGTTAGGGGAAGGTTAGGGTTAGGCACTAGCGGGAGGGTTAGGCACCGGGGAGAGAGTGTTAGGATTAGGGTGTGGAGAGGGGGAGTTTAGGTGCTACATTTTAAGGGGGCGGCAGGGGGGAATTGGCAGTTTTCTGGGAATTTTAGCCAAATCATGGTTTAAATAAGGACATTGATGCTTGCAAGTGGTAAACAGCTCTCTGGTTGGTATCAGTAATAAGAAAGCCTTATGGTAACTAACACAAGCTGACAAAATGGTGGTAAATAGGAAGTGTCACCAGTATTCAACTGATTACTTAAAACTTGAATTTGTTCCATCACCAAAGCTTGAACAATTAACATTATGGGCGGTATTCAATTGTTTTAGCGCGCCCGATTTCCCGTCTGAAAAGTGACAGGAGATCACGAGGCGCTATTCAATTGATACCTGTTATCGCGCTCAGAGGACGGGTTTAGCCGCGTAAAAAAGGGCTACCCCGACCAATGTGCTGGGTGCGATCGTGAAAAGTTCTGCTTGGGCCCCCAAACAGGTCACTTTTCGCCCATTTCAGCTCGCACCCCCTTCGAGCTGAAATGGTGCGCCGGCAGCTGATCGCGCAACAATTGAATAGCTCCTGTCAGGTGCGTAGGGGGGCAGCGAAACAATTGAATTCCGCCCTAGATCTACTTTATGGAAGAAAAATAAAATAAACATTTTCAAAAAGTAGCCTCCGAGATTGTGTGAACATCTAACAAAGAAACGTCCAGACAAAACCAACGAGGATATCTTGCGTGTCAGAGGCCTGAAGGCCAAATTGAAGAAACGGACTACGGTCAGTGCACATTTTAAAATAAAGTCCATCGGTTGCAGGAATCTCTGAATTATGTCATCAGTGCTGTTCATAGAACTAAGGAATCCCCACTAAAGGAGCGTTTGTGCCGATAATAGTGATAAGAAAATGAGGAAAGTTTGGCCAGTTTTGGAGACAGAAGTGAGGTGGATTTCTAATGGTAATGGTTTCAGGCGTTTTGAGAGGGTCCTTGAGTTTCTTCATTCACTGGATCTAAACCTGAGCAACGGAATTAAATCTTGTCGACCAGATGTAGCCTTTTTGCAGAAGGAAAGGTTAGGCTGAAAAAGGTTGGGAACCACTGAAGCAAATATGCTCATTACAATATAAAACCAACTTGCATGATTTGAAAATTACAAAAATATATATATATTCTCAATATCTGATTTATTTATATTTTATTCCAGAAATTAAACTTTGTGCTATTTAAACATCCCCCTACCTTCTCATCTAGTAATGTAGATTAAATAGAACACTATATTTTGTGCTCATAGAGGGCAGCTTGTAAGGGGAGGATCATCTCGGTCACATTTGGGTTGCTGCCCATAGATTTTTTTATTTCCCGCCTAAAATAAATAAGAACACGAATGTTACATAATGACCTTTTGATGATTTAAAAGGTTGATTACACTTTTAAACGTGCTTTAATGTAACCCTCTAACCCAAATTTGCTTAATTTACATGTCAGGAAGGGGGTCACCCTCCTCCTTTGGCCAGAGGCCTCATGCCTCGCGTCATCATGCAGCTTCAGGCCGCTGTCACGCAATTATCTTTACAAAAACACCAAGTGATTTTGTAATTATACGCTAAGAGACAGGACCTGCAAATGTTCTGCTGCAGGATACTCCGAAACCGTCCAGGTTTATCTGGAATCAGAACTCAGCAGAACGTAGGAGGTATCCAGGGGTGGGACCCCCATCAAGTTGCAGTAAGGAAGACTAAGTGGATAGATAAAATGCATAGAAGTGGAATTAGCCTCCTCCCTGCAATAACAAATCAGCACTCATTTGTAAAAAAAAAGTGTTAAAAAGCTATAAAAATAAAATTAAATTAAAAAGCAAAAAAAAAAAAAAAGAAGGACCAGGGAGCCACAACTGAGGGCACTATGGGCGGCATGTTGCCTGTTGCCCGTCACTGTTATGGAATATAAACGATATCTGATGTACATAGGATATTCAGTAGAATAGTAAGCCTCTCTCCAGAAATCCAAAAAATTTCATGATATTTGTATAAGCAGCAGGGAGAGAAGCACAATGGATAGGATATTGGTGTAAGCAGCAGGGAGAGGAGCACAGTCAGTGGTTATGATATTGGTGTAAGCAGCAGGGAGAGGAGCACAGTCAGTGGATATGATATTGGTGTAAGCAGCAGGGAGAGGAGCACAGTCAGTGGTCAGGATATTGGTGTAAGCAGCAGGGAGAGGAGCACAGTCAGTGGTTATGATATTGGTGTAAGCAGCAGGGAGAGGAGCACAGTCAGTGGTCAGGATATTGGTGTAAGCAGCAGGGAGAGGAGCACATCAGTGGTCATGATATTGGTGTAAGCAGCAGGGAGAGGAGCACAGTCAGTGGTCATGATATTGGTGTAAGCAGCAGGGAGAGGAGCACATCAGTGGTCATGATATTGGTGTAAGCAGCAGGGAGAGGAGCACAATCAGTGGTCATGATATTGGTGTAAGCAGCAGGGAGAGGAGCACAGTCAGTGGATATGATATTGGTGTAAGCAGCAGGGAGAGGAGCACAGTCAGTGGTCATGATATTGGTGTAAGCAGCAGGGAGAGGAGCACAGTCAGTGGTCATGATATTGGTGTAAGCAGCAGGGAGAGGAGCACAGTCAGTGGTCATGATATTGGTGTAAGCAGCAGGGAGAGGAGCAGTGTCAGTGGTTATGATATTGGTGTAAGCAGCAGGGAGAGGAGCACAGTCAGTGGATATGATATTGGTGTAAGCAGCAGGGAGAGGAGCACAATCAGTGGTTAGGATATTGGTGTAAGCAGCCGGGAAAGGAGCACAGTCAGTGGTCATGATATTGGTGTAAGCAGCAGGGAGAGGAGCACAGTCAGTGGTCATGATATTGGTGTAAGCAGCAGGGAGGAGGAGCACAGTCAGTGGTTATGATATTGGTGTAAGCAGCAGGGAGAGGAGCACAGTCAGTGGATATGATATTGGTGTAAGCAGCAGGGAGAGGAGCACAATCAGTGGTTAGGATATTGGTGTAAGCAGCAGGGAAAGGAGCACAGTCAGTGGTCATGATATTGGTGTAAGCAGCAGGGAGAGGAGCACAGTCAATGGTCAGGATATTGGTGTAAGCAGCAGGAGGAGGAGCACAGTCAGTGGATAGATATTGGTGTAAGCAGCAGGGAGAGGAGCACAGTCAGTGGTTATGATATTGGTGTAAGCAGCAGGGAGAGGAGCACAGTCAGTGGATATGATATTGGTGTAAGCAGCAGGGAGAGGAGCACAGTCAGTCAGTGGATATGATATTGGTGTAAGCAGCAGGGAGAGGAGCACAGTCAGTGGTTATGATATTGATGTAAGCAGCAGGGAGAGGAGCACAGTCAGTGGTCAGGATATTGGTGTAAGCAGCAGGGAGAGGAGCACAGTCAGTGGTCAGGATATTGGTGTAAGCAGCAGGGAGAGGAGCACAGTCAGTGGTCAGGATATTGGTGTAAGCAGCAGGGAGAGGAGCACAGTCAGTGGTCAGGATATTGGTGTAAGCAGCAGGGAGAGGAGCACAGTCAGTGGTCAGGATATTGGTGTAAGCAGCAGGAGGAGGAGCACAATCAGTGGATATGATATTGGTGTAAGCAGCAGGGAGAGGAGCACAGTCAGTGGTCAGGATATTGGTGTAAGCAGCAGGGAGAGGAGCACAGTCAGTGGTCAGGATATTGGTGTAAGCAGCAGGGAGAGGAGCACAGTCAGTGGTCAGGATATTGGTGTAAGCAGCAGGGAGAGGAGCACAGTCAGTGGTCAGGATATTGGTGTAAGCAGCAGGGAGAGGAGCACAGTCAGTGGTCAGGATATTGGTGTAAGCAGCAGGGAGAGGAGCACAGTCAGTGGTCAGGATATTGGTGTAAGCGGCAGGGAGAGGAGCACAGTCAGTGGTCAGGATATTGGTGTAAGCGGCAGGAGGAGGAGCACAATCAGTGGATATGATATTGGTGTAAGCAGCAGGGAGAGGAGCACAGTCAGTGGTCAGGATATTGGTGTAAGCAGCAGGGAGAGGAGCACAGTCAGTGGTCAGGATATTGGTGTAAGCAGCAGGAGGAGGAGCACAATCAGTGGATATGATATTGGTGTAAGCAGCAGGGAGAGGAGCACAGTCAGTGGATAGGATATTGGTGTAAGCAGCAGGAGGAGGAGCACAGTCAGTGGTTATGATATTGGTGTAAGCAGCAGGGAGAGGAGCACAGTCAGTGGTCAGGATATTGGTGTAAGCAGCAGGGAGAGGAGCACAGTCAGTGGTCAGGATATTGGTGTAAGCAGCAGGGAGAGGAGCACAGTCAGTGGTCAGGATATTGGTGTAAGCAGCAGGGAGAGGAGCACAGTCAGTGGTCAGGATATTAGTGTAAGCAGCAGGGAGAGGAGCACAGTCAGTGGTCAGGATATTGATGTAAGCAGCAGGGAGAGGAGCACAGTCAGTGGTCAGGATATTGGTGTAAGCAGCAGGGAGAGGAGCACAGTCAGTGGTCAGGATATTGGTGTAAGCAGCAGGGAGAGGAGCACAGTCAGTGGTCAGGATATTGGTGTAAGCAGCAGGGAGAGGAGCACAGTCAGTGGTCAGGATATTGGTGTAAGCAGCAGGAGGAGGAGCACAATCAGTGGATATGATATTGGTGTAAGCAGCAGGGAGAGGAGCACAGTCAGTGGATAGGATATTGGTGTAAGCAGCAGGAGGAGGAGCACAGTCAGTGGATAGATATTGGTGTAAGCAGCAGGGAGAGGAGCACAGTCAGTGGTTATGATATTGGTGTAAGCAGCAGGGAGAGGAGCACAGTCAGTGGATATGATATTGGTGTAAGCAGCAGGGAGAGGAGCACAGTCAGTGGATATGATATTGGTGTAAGCAGCAGGGAGAGGAGCACAGTCAGTGGTTATGATATTGATGTAAGCAGCAGGGAGAGGAGCACAGTCAGTGGTTATGATATTGGTGTAAGCAGCAGGGAGAGGAGCACAGTCAGTGGTCAGGATATTGGTGTAAGCAGCAGGGAGAGGAGCACAGTCAGTGGTCAGGATATTGGTGTAAGCAGCAGGAGGAGGAGCACAGTCAGTGGATAGATATTGGTGTAAGCAGCAGGGAGAGGAGCACAGTCAGTGGTTATGATATTGGTGTAAGCAGCAGGGAGAGGAGCACAGTCAGTGGATATGATATTGGTGTAAGCAGCTGGGAGAGGAGCACAATCAGTGGTTAGGATATTGGTGTAAGCAGCCGGGAGAGGAGCACAGTCAGTGGATATGATATTGGTGTAAGCAGCAGGGAGAGGAGCACAATCAGTGGTTAGGATATTGGTGTAAGCAGCCGGGAAAGGAGCACAGTCAGTGGTCATGATATTGGTGTAAGCAGCAGGGAGAGGAGCACAGTCAGTGGATAGGATATTGGTGTAAGCAGCAGGGAGAGGAGCAGTGTCAGTGGTTATGATATTGGTGTAAGCAGCAGGGAGAGGAGCACAGTCAGTGGATATGATATTGGTGTAAGCAGCAGGGAGAGGAGCACAGTCAGTGGATATGATATTGGTGTAAGCAGCAGGGAGAGGAGCACAATCAATGGATATGATATTGGTGTAAGCAGCAGGGAGAGGAGCACAGTCAGTGGATAGGATATTGGTGTAAGCAGCAGGGAGAGGAGCACAGTCAGTGGATATGAAATTGGTGTAAGCAGCAGGGAGAGGAGCACAGTCAGTGGTTAGGATATTGGTGTAAGCAGCAGGGAGAGGAGCACAGTCAGTGGATAGGATATTGGTGTAAGCAGCAGGGAGAGGAGCACAGTCAGTGGTTAGGATATTGGTGTAAGCAGCCGGGAAAGGAGCACAGTCAGTGGATAGGATATTGGTGTAAGCAGCAGGGAGAGGAGCACAGTCAGTGGTTAGGATATTGGTGTAAGCAGCAGGGAGAGGAGCACAGTCAGTGGATAGGATATTGGTGTAAGCAGCAGGGAGAGGAGCACAGTCAGTGGTTAGGATATTGGTGTAAGCAGCCGGGAAAGGAGCACAGTCAGTGGATGTCAGCTGAGGACCTGTAATCTGTGCAGAGCGTTTTTTTTTTTCTGTAGTCTGTGTGTCTGACATGTCTACTGACCTTGCTGGTATCGCGGAAAACACGCTTATCTAAGGACAAAGCACGAGACACTTGTGCTCCAGGAGCAGGGAGAAATTTCACAGGACACTGAATAATTAGACACGGAGTGGGTCAGGGAGACTGGAAGCGACTGAAACTCTTGCAAAACAGCCAACAAGTCTGCAGCTCGCTAAACGGGCGGCTGGAGTATTTGTCTCAAACGCCCAGAGAATATTTTGCCTCAATATTTACCGGTATCATTTACTCTACAGTGCCTCACTTTTATAAGTGGTTTGTCTTACAAAAACAAAAAATTATATGGCAATGAGTTATATAAACAACAAATCGTCACTGTGGGGGGACCAGCAACTTAGGGTCTGATTCAGAGATGGACCCTAATGCGGTCTTTGCACGCAACAGCGGTGTGAAAATATGCAAATGTCTCAGCCGCCGGGATTAGTATTGAGACGCCCACAGACGTTATCGCAAATCCATGAGAAACTCTACAGCTCCTCAGAATGTACTGAGCCGCCGAAGCCATTTATTTACGTACAGGACCCCGCAGACGCAGGCTTTGACACACTCAAAAAACGGTCGAAACACGCCAGCGTTTTATGCAGCCACTCCGTTACCTCATAGTAATCTATGGAAAATATAGGAGGTAGAGAGCTTGTCTAAATAACCACACAAAGATATTTTAAAAATATGTTGTCATTTAATATCACTGTTGCAAATACAGTACATAATAACAGTAAAATATAGGTACAAATACAAAATAGTGAATCGATCTGTTCAATCTCTGTGAATAAAATTTATTTCACAAGACACTTTCCATATAAAGGTATAATGGATCAGTCCAGCTTAATTAGATATCCATGATGGATGTTATAGCTATATGGTTTAATCCAAAAAGGTAAATTGTTTTGTATGTTCCAACCAATCTTCTTTTGTGTCAGTTCCTATTGTTATACTGGTATTTTCAAGTCCCGAATATCTAGGCACACATTGGTGGATATATGGGTATCTCTGGTTATTACAATTACTGGCACCAGTAAGCGTTATGGCCTTAAACACTCTACTTAGTCCACCAGTTAAATCAGGGATACAAACGTATAACCAACAATGGAATGTGATACAGTGATGTCACTAGTACCTAGCGAAGTGGCAAGATGCATTATCCGTTACTCTGATGTCACTAGTCCCTAGCGAAGTGGCAAGATGCATTATCTGTTGCTCTGTGATGTCACTAGTCCCTAGCGAAGTGACAAGATGCATTATCCGTTACTCTGTGATGTCACTAGTCCCTAGCAAAGTGGCATAATGTTATCCATTACTCTGTGATGTCACTAGTCCCTAGCAAAGTGGCATAATGCATTACCCGTCACTCTGTGATGTCACTAGTCCCTAGCAAAGTGACAAGATGCATTATCTGTTACTCTGTGATATCACTAGTCCCTAGCGAAGTGACAAGATGCATTACACTCCCACTTCTAATTTACTCAGTTAAACAGGCAGATGGCGGTTGACTGTAAAAATAAAAAGTCAAAATTATCTGCTTCACTTAAAAAACAAAACAAAATCTGCATATCTCAATAATGAGCTTTTTTTAAACCTAAAGTGGGACAGAAACAAGAGTACTGACTGCAGCCGCAGAATGATAACACCTGCACGCCCTTCCGTCCGCATGACAGGGTATAGGAGGCTGAAAGCACAACCTACGCAAACCATCGTGATTCACAGGAAACCTGGAGAGACAGACGGGTTTCTCCTACATCACCCTCTACACCTCCATTCGTGTCTGTGTAACTACTCGCCCGCTACGCTGGATCAAGTTTCCCCTTCATATTGTGAGCAACCAGACACGGTGCTTTGCACTGTCTTTCACCGACTCCTTATCTCCATTAATGAAAAGCGGAGGGGATGGGAGGGGGGGGGGAGAGAAGAAAAGACACAAGGACAAACTGATGCTGGAGAGCAATAGATTGCTCCCAGACAGTTCAAGGAATTTCCATGTGAAAGGATACAGGATACAGCACACCAATAATGGCTGCCTCCTACTGTAATGGTGCACTGAGGAGGAAAGGAGGATTAGTATTAAAACTCTCACCGTGGTCACTGAGGGGGAGCTGTATCAAACCTTGGAGAGAGATAAAGTGGAGAGAAAAAAAAAAGTACCAACCAATCAGCCTCTCTTAGGGGTCTATTTACTAAGCAGTGTTAGGAGACAGAGTGAAAAGTGATAAGAAAGTGATAAGGTGCCAGCCAATCAGCTCCCAACTGTCATTTTTCAAACACAATCTGTGAGATGGCAGTTGGGAGCTGATTGGCTGGCACCTTATCACAGACTTATCACTTTTCACTCTGTCTCCTGACACTGCTTAGTAACTAGACCCCTCAGTTTTCAAACACAGCCTGTAAAATGGCAGTTAAGAGTTGATTGGTTAGTACTTTCTCTCTCTCTCTCCACTTTATCTCTCTCCAAGATTTGATACATCACCCCCTCTATTTTATACCTTATTCTATTGTGAAATCTCACATACAGATGTGTCCTCATACATTTAGCCTCCTTGCGCGCTAACCAGCCCTTCTAGTCACGCCGTGACTCGGTAGCGCTGAGCGTCTTTTCGTCCAACTTTTTACCTTCAAATGCGTCTGTACACACAGTGATGAAAATAGTTAGCACAAGCGGCTTCTGCTGATTAAAATGATACGGGGCATGTCTATGTTGTGTGTGTGACTGTGGGTGTATCTGCATGCGAAACGCTTTGTTACAGTGTCAGCGGCTGTAGCACTGTAATGTAGCGTTTTGTATGCATATACACTTGCAGTGACGCACATTACATGGTGCATATCATTTTAATCAGCAGAAGCTGCTTGTGCTACCTATTCGCATCACTGTGCGAATAAGACGCATTTGAAGGTAAAAAATCGCACGCAACGACGTTCTGCGCTACCGAGTCACACAGAGCTCCCGCGTTATGTGTAGCACGACTTGTAGCCCACGGAGGATAGATGTATGTGGACACATCTGTATGCCATTATACTGGCCAACATTTAAAACATGGGCACTTTGCTGCTGAACACGGTGAATTTGAACACACACTATCTGGACCATGGTGCTTTACAATCCCCAACAAAAAAAAACAAAATTGAAATAAGGGGACTATTTAAAGAACAGTTAAAGTGCCCATCCACTAGGCAATTAAACCTAGCGATGGAGCGATAACGACGGTCGTTATCGCTCCATCGCTTAGTAATCGCCCGCTAATAGGGCAGTAAAAGGTTAAAAACGACCAGCGATGCGCGTGCCCGCTGGTCGTTTTTAACATCACTCATTGCCCGAACATGACGTTCAACCAGACGACCCGCGTCAGGTTGCCATGTTCAGGGATGATTGATCTGCATACACTGAACGTCTAGTGTATGCACTTCACCCCACGGGAGACGACGGCGTCGTAATCGTGCCGTCGTCCCCGCATCGTGTAATGGATGGGCAGCTTTACATCTGATCAATAAATATCTCACAGCTGTCGTGGCATTATTAGTGAAAATATATTTTTTAAAAACTTCTATACATATATTTGTTTACTGCCGGAACAGACCGAGCGGTTAAGGTCTGTCCCGGGAACCTCTTGAAGATCTGCGAAAGACGTCACTATAACATGACTGAGCAGGTGCCTATGTTGCACCAGTGCAGTGCCGCAGCGCGTCGCACCTCTCATGTTACGAAGCCATCCGCCCAGTGGACTGTGGGATAAAGATGGAAGAGATCATTTTCATCCTGCTTTTTTATGTGACTGGCGGATGGTAACTTTTATAAATTAGCGTGGCTCAAACATAGACATACAGCACATTCTCAATATAAAATTCACGTGGAGTTCTAACAGAATTTGAGACTACTAAGAGAACACCCCTACTGTGATATAAGTCTTTTATGATGCATGAATCTGCATAATTAATTTTAGAGAAGCAGATCCACCTCTGCTATAGTCTTTTTTTTTTCCCAGACATAGGTTCACAAACGAGACAGTCTTCAAACGCTGATATAACCCATGCCAAGACCGTGTGATGTGCCAAGACCGTGTGATGTCTCCGGCTTCAAAGTTCCTCTCCCCGTGGCAGCGTACAGTACGATGCAGGTGAACCAATGGGCACAGTCTGGAAAAGGAACCTGCAGGGATTTCTCTGGAGCTAGATTTTTTGTGCGAAGCCAGCTGGTAAATACTGGCGAGATTAAACCTATGCCAGTCGCAGCTGGGGACCACACTGCACAGGGGAGAGAGAGAAGGACGCTGCGGTGACTACAGCTGGATGGCAGCGCAAGCCAAGTTAATGTCTATAAATATGCAGCCGTGTAGACGAACGATTATGCATAAATAAAAATGTTTTAAAGATTAAATGCTAGATAAAGTAATTTCATGCTCAGATTGATTATTTCATGGACATGCTAATAGCAGTGCTGAAAAGACTTAATCCGGACGGCATTTGTTTTGCACAAACAACTCTTTAAAAGACAGAACAGCTAAATAGCAGCTTTACTGAGTGCAGATCTGAGACAAGCTAGCAGCTCATCACATGAGGCATCAGGTCATCATTATAAAAAGAGACCATTCCAAAATGTGCTCGAGAAATGAATAATATATCTACCAACCTTAGCCTACGCGTCCATTCAATGAGTTATAATATAAGGTGAGCTGGAGGAGAGGTGCCACTGGACAGATGTACGGACTGAAAGAGAGATGGAAGGGGTGCAAGACAGAAAGACAGATGACAAGTAGACAGACATAAAAAAGTATAGTTGGATGAAGGAATAGAAACCAGGTGGGTAGATGGACAGAAAAAAAAAAAAGCACGAGTGATCGAGGGACAGGGAGAAAAATGAAAGCATAGAAGGTCGGAGAGAGGGGTGGGTGGATGGATGGAAGGACAGAGAGAGGGGTGGGTGGATGGATGGAAGGACAGAGAGAGGGGTGGGTGGATGGATGGAAGGACAGAGAGAGGGGTGGGTGGATGGATGGAAGGACAGAGAGAGGGGTGGGTGGATGGATGGAAGGACAGAGAGAGGGGTGGGTGGATGGATGGAAGGACAGAGAGAGGGGTGGGTGGATGGATGGAAGGACAGAGAGAGGGGTGGGTGGATGGATGGAAGGACAGAGAGAGGGGTGGGTGGGTGGATGGATGGAAGGACAGAGAGAGGGGTGGGTGGGTGGATGGATGGAAGGACAGAGAGAGGGGTGGGTGGGTGGATGGATGGAAGGACAGAGAGAGGGGTGGGTGGGTGGATGGATGGAAGGACAGAGAGAGGGGTGGGTGGGTGGATGGATGGAAGGACAGAGAGAGGGGTGGGTGGGTGGATGGATGGAAGGACAGAGAGAGGGGTGGGTGGGTGGATGGATGGAAGGACAGAGAGAGGGGTGGGTGGGTGGATGGATGGAAGGACAGAGAGAGGGGTGGGTGGGTGGATGGATGGAAGGACAGAGAGAGGGGTGGGTGGATGGATGGAAGGACAGAGAGAGGGGTGGGTGGATGGATGGAAGGACAGAGAGAGGGGTGGGTGGATGGATGGAAGGACAGAGAGAGGGGTGGGTGGATGGATGGAAGGACAGAGAGAGGGGTGGGTGGATGGATGGAAGGACAGAGAGAGGGGTGGGTGGATGGATGGAAGGACAGAGAGAGGGGTGGGTGGATGGATGGAAGGACAGAGAGAGGGGTGGGTGGATGGATGGAAGGACAGAGAGAGGGGTGGGTGGATGGATGGAAGGACAGAGAGAGGGGTGGGTGGATGGATGGAAGGACAGAGAGAGGGGTGGGTGGATGGATGGAAGGACAGAGAGAGGGGTGGGTGGATGGATGGAAGGACAGAGAGAGGGGTGGGTGGATGGATGGAAGGACAGAGAGAGGGGTGGGTGGATGGATGGAAGGACAGAGAGAGGGGTGGGTGGATGGATGGAACGACAGAGAGAGGGGTGGGTGGATGGATGGAACGACAGAGAGAGGGGTGGGTGGATGGATGGAACGACAGAGAGAGGGGTGGGTGGATGGATGGAACGAAAGAGAGAGGGGTGGGTGGATGAATGGAATGACAGAGAGGGGTGGGTGGATGGATGGAACGACAGAGAGAGGGGTGGGTGGGTGGATGGAATGACAGAGAGAGGGGTGGGTGGATGGATGGAACGACAGAGAGAGGGGTGGGTGGATGGATGGAACGACAGAGAGAGGGGTGGGTGGATGGATGGAACGACAGAGAGAGGGGTGGGTGGATGGATGGAACGACAGAGAGAGGGGTGGGTGGATGGATGGAACGACAGAGAGAGGGGTGGGTGGATGGATGGAACGACAGAGAGAGGGGTGGGTGGATGGATGGATGGAAGCACAGAGAGAGGGGTGGGTGGATGAATGGATGGAAGCACAGAGAGAGGGGTGGGTGGATGGAACGACAGAGAGAGGGGTGGATGGATGGAAGCACAGAGAGAGGGGTGGATGGATGGAAGCACAGAGAGAGGGGTGGATAGATGGATGGATGGAAGCACAGAGAGAGGGATGGGTGGATGGATAGACACAGCAATGGAAGGACAGAGAGGGGTGGATGGATGGATGGACAGAGGGGTGGATGGAAGGAAGGACAGAGAGCGCGGTGGGTGGATGGACAGAGAGCGCGGTGGGTGGATGGACACAGTAGTGGAAGGACAGAGAGGCAGATGGATGGAAGGACAAAGAGGGGTGGATGGATGGAAGGACAGAGAGAGAGGTGGGTGAATGGACACAGCAGTGGAAAGGCAGAGAGGCAGATGGATGGAAGGACAGAGAGCGGAGGGTGGATGGACATAGTAGTTAAGGGCATGTAGGCAGATGGATGGAAGGGCAGAGAAAGGGGTGAGTGGGTGGATGGATGGAAGGACAGAGAGATAGGTTGATGAATGGAAGCAGCAGTGGAAGGGTAGATATGCAGTTGGAAGGAAGGGCTAGACCAGTGGTTCTCAAACTCGGTCCTCAGGACTCCACACAGTCCACATTTTGCAGGTCACCCAGCAGGTGCACAGGTGTAATTATTACTCACTGACACATTATAAAAGGTCCACAGGTGGAGCTAATTATTTCACTTGATTCAGTGTGGAGACATGGAAAACATGCACTGTTTGGGGTCCTGAGGACCGAGTTTGAGAACCTGTGGGCTAGACTATAGGCATAATCGCAGAGAAAAGGGTTACACAGATGTATGGGTTGCTGGAGAGACAAAAGGGTGGATGGAAGTGTAGATCAGCAGATGGATGGCTGGCCTGGAGGCCAGGCAGGTGATAAGACAGACAAGTGGGTGGAAGGGCTACTCACATTATTCCACGTTAGGTTTGAAAATATAAGTAATGCATAATATTGGTGTCTTTAGCTACAAAGTTGTGCAAGTGGAGACAGTACAAGCCACCAGAAACATGGACCCAGCCTGTTCAGTCCTCACTACCAATGACAGTATCACAGTCAAGAAGACTTCCCCCTGACCTATCCCAGGACGGGAACATCCCTAAAGAGAATATGGCTCGGCATCAGCAGAGATAATGGAAGCTTCTTTCAACTCCGGTGTGTAAATGAGCCCAAGACTTGTTTTCTGCAAACTCAGCCAGGCATTACTGCTGCCACAGTCACTTTCAATCAAGCCTTCAGAGCAGAACAAAACAAAGGAAGAAGTCTAAACCATGGGAGATTTGCAATGAATACTTAAGGCAGGGAATGCAGATGGAGAGGAGAGCTCTGCAATCATGTTATTTTAGCAAGGTAGGGTTTTCATTTCCAGACTGACTCGGTTATACAACTCATGGGGGCCAGTCATAGGGGATTAATATGGCTTGTTGAAAATATCCTTTTAGGGCAAAGGAAATAAAGAACAAAAGCTCCGGAAGATGAAAGACGCTGGGACACTGAAAAGAGGAACCTGGAGGTGTGCAAACTTGCTGGGACTCCTACATGCACCAGGTGTTCAGATGTATCAAATAAACAGGACAAAGCCGCTTCCACTAGCATGGGAACCCCAAGACAATGGCTACAAGACGCCTTGTGATTGGGATAGATAGATAGATAGATAGATAGATAGATAGATAGATAGATAGATAGATAGATAGATAGATAGATAGATAGGATACTATCAAAAGGTGTAGCCCAACCACAACCCACTGCCCGAATAAAGCTCATCCGCGTTCTAGCATCCATAATGCCTGCTAGCCCCAGAGCGCAGGACCCAACCTAGATCTATTAGCATATCTGCCTCACAACCTGTCAGGAGTTTGATTTCCAATATATCTGTGTTGAGTTTGCATGTTCTCTGTCTCATGTTTACATGAATTTCCTCCCACACGCTAAACACATACGGATAGGTTAACCAGCAGCTGACTAGAATGCACCCTACTCCTTTTATGAGTCAATACATTTTTTGGGGAAAAGTCAATTATTTGCACCGGCAGCTGTCAGTGATGGGCATCCGACGGAGCAATTACATTTTTGTTCCGTTCGGGCACGACGACAGCCGACCGGCGCCGCCATTTCTGCTTGCACCCTCCTGAGGTGGCGAACAGAAGTGTGTGATAAGTCCGTGGTTTGGATTAACTGTAGATGGGTTTAGCCGTTTTACGCGACTAAACCCGGTTGAATTGGGTGCAACAAGCACAATAATTATTGACCTACTGAATGCTACATGGGCTGCCCATTAATTACCCCATCTGAAAAAAACAATTGAATCGCCCCCTTAGATTGTGAACTCCTATGGTGCAGAAATTGACACAAATGACCAATAATCTCTGTGCAGCACTGAATATATGATAATAAACCTATTGTTAACAAAAACTAAAGAATTATTGGTCATTAATTTTGTGTAAGTTTCCAGTAGTCTATTCAAGAGATAAAAAATGCTTGATTTTATTTAATTTATTGCAGTCTACCTTTTCTATCTATATAAAAAGAAAAGCTGAACCATGGACTCACACACATCATACAGCTAAAGAACACAAGATGTAGTTTTATTTTACTAAATCTAGTTCCAGATACAGCTAATAGCGGCAGTGATACCTAACCTCCAGAACAGAAACCATGACACAATGGCTCATCCTTTTACTGGCTACTGCCGGGCTCATCACACCCCAAGCTTATTAAAAACTCCCGACTTCAAAAACAAGGAGTTGAGGTCATGTAAGCATGGGAAAGCGTTTGATCATCCCATTCGGCAGTTTAAAAATAAATGTGCGCAGCGTCGGTAAAAATGTCTACGGGCGGGTGTTTTTCTGTCATCACTTATCTCAATAGCCAGTGAAGGTCTCCCACAACATTACTAAGCTACAACGTTGGCAAACCAATGCAGTTTTCCTTCTGACACTTTCTAAAAAATATTTGTGAAAGAAGCAAAAAGGTTGGTACGAAGTAATCAAAAAAAAGATAAAAGTAAAAAGATTAAAAAATAAAATAAAATTGTTATATTGAAACTAAAGAAACGTTCCAAGTGGTGACATCACTCTAAAGGAGCAGATTCAATTAGTGAGGTTTCGGTGATGTCACACCGTGGGATATTAGGGTAGGAATACCTGGTTTACATTTTTGCTCGCATCCTATAGAGGTGTGAACTAAAGTAAGAAAGGTTTTACCTACTGTGATAATAATAGTAATGGCACGTGAGGACCTGATGGAGCTTCGTGGATAATTGAATCTGACCCTAAGGGGGTGATTCAGAGATGGACACCATTGCAGTAGTAGTAGCATTCCCGCTAGGCTGTTTCAGTAGGCCGCCGCGCCCTGCCCTGTTTCTGAAGGCCGGAAAGCACCCTGCCCTCCAGCACGGCGCCCCGCTGAAACAGCCTGCGGGTTCTGTCCTCCACCCGTGTGTCGCAGTGTCCCGCTGGTGGGGAAAACGGCAGAGCAGCATTCATGCGCCCGGCATCCATTCACAGTGACTGCGGCGCTTGGGGGCTGCCCGGCATTTCCGTAAGGGCACGGGGGCGGCTCAAGTGTGCGCAGAAGTGCCCATGCTCTAGGTCCGGCGTCCTGCCTGTCGCCGGACCTAGAGTGAACAAGTGGCTGTGTCTTTTGTCACAAACGCTACTGCATCTTTATTCTAACGCCATGGCTGATGGCCATCCTATCGAGATGCCCACCCCCCACTGGCCACTTTCATTCGGTAAGTGAGCGCTTGATGGGGGGGGTGGAGGTTGGCAAGACGCACCGGTGGCAGCATGTCTGGGAGGTATGGGTATGAAATATGAAATCCCGGCTGTCGGGATGCCACTAGTCAAAATATTGACAGAGGCATCCCGACTGCCAGTACCCCGAAACACATAGGGAAGACAGTTAAGTGTTTTCCTAACCTCTACCCTAACCCTCCCTCCCCGTTCCCTAACCCTAAATCGCCCCCCCCCTAGTGTCTAAGCCCAACCTCCCCCTCCCCACACCCTAAATCTAACACTCCCTCCCAGGTGCCTAAACCTAACCCCCCCCCCATAGTGCCTAAACCTAACCTCCCTGCACCCTAATCCTAACCCTCCCTCCCTGGTGCCTAACCCTAATCCACGCACCCTAAATCTTAACCTCCCCCTAACACCCCGATACTTACCTTCGGGATGCTGGCAGTTGGGATCCTGACTGGATTTTGGCGCCGGTATTCAGCCAGTTGGCATCCCACACGCCAGGATGCCGACTACATACATCTAGTCTCGGAGACCCTCTACATCAGGCGGCCGGGAGCTCCACGCGATTTTCACAAGCATCCCGGCCGTTCTGGGTGTGTAGGCAAGTATGGTTACCACCTAGAGATGCCCATCGAAACTGCATCTCTGTGCAGTAACCACCTGGACTCTTGAGCAGAGGGAAAAAAAATTGACCAATTTCACCTGATGGCTTCCCTGCGCCAAAAACTGAAACACCATCTAAGAGTGCAGTACATGCAATGTTATTATGGGATTGAACAAGACGGCAGGTCAACAATGCAGATACATTTTCACAGACCAGGTAAATGGTGGCTATCAATGTTAAAACCAGTTGTTAACAATTTCATCTCTGTTTAAAAACAGGATAGTAAAACCCATAGCAGCCGCTGTCTTTGATCTAGTGCAAGAGTGACTAATGAAAGCGCGCATGCGATTGGTTCCTTCCTATAAGCATGGTAGAACAGATAGGCAGAAACCATTTTATCAGGAGTTATATTTAAAAAAGCATGTTTGCAATTTTTTTGTGACCTATCCTGTTACCGTGTATCTTGCCTTATGATTTTTAGCACAATTCAATAGAACAGAAAGAACAAACAAACACTGAGGAGTATTATTTACTAAAGTGAGCGTTCTTAGAAGTGGAGATGTTGTCCATAGCAACCAATCAGATTCTACTTAACATTTAACTAGCACCTTCTAGAAGATAACAGCTGGAATCTGATTGGTTGCTATAGGCAACATCTCCACTTCTAAAAACTCTCACTTTAGTAAATTTACCTCATACACTCTTAAGATCTGAATATCAGTGATGACTGTAATCTTAGAACAGGGACTTGATTCAGGGTCAACTGAAAAACAGAAAATTAAATCTTTAATTAAGAAAAGATTTGCTGCGAGCATCACATGACAGGGGCCGCTGTTTTCCTAAAATCTCGCATGTACCACAGCCCTTTCCGTAATGTTGTTTTATGTAACTAGAGCTTCAAAAAATAAAGACTGGCGTGTTTGGACCACTAAAAGTTATCAAGTACTACAAAGAGCACAGTCTCACCAGGATAAACACAACATAACAACTCACACATGACAAATTGCAGCTGCCACACTACTTACTATCAATACAGAACATTTCCTAGAAGTACATTTCTGAAACCCCCAGACAATTTTAAAAGGTAGGAATAATACAATGTATATCTTTATAAAAATGACCTATATATTTTTTCTGCACTTTAGAGTAAGTTAAAAAGGTAAGTTAAAAATTCTTAATTCGACAGCAATGGCGGCTTTTGCCAACTTAAAGAAAAATGAGTTTGTACTAGCTGTGATGTCTTATCACTGGGGGGTCTATGTACTAAGCAGTGTTAGGAGAGAGTGAAAAGTGATAAGGTACCAGCCAATCAGCTCCCAACTGCCAGCTCACAGGCTGTGTTTGAAAAATGACAGTTGGGAGCTGATTGGCTGGCACCTTATCACTCTGTCTCCTAACACTGCTTAGTACATAGACCCCTCAGCCACCTACAGTTCTGACCGGCTTAGGGCTACCAATCAGTGCTAAGCGGTCAGTACGGGGCAGGTATCCCTAAAGAAGTGGGACAAGCAAACAAACAAAAAAAACACGTGGGTCTCCCCTGAGGGACAACCTGCCCTGTGCCCTTAGCTCTAGGGCTATTCTCCACACCCTTTGGGCGGTGGGTGTGGGATTAATGAATTGTGGTAAAAAAAAAAAAAACACACTCAATATTCTTTTTTTTTTACTGGTGCAGAACGGGCCAACTTGGCAGCTGTAACAATATATTACAATAAAGACAGGACTTGGGACACTGTAGAATAACATCTTTAAATAAATAAACTCTCCCCCAGACCCCTCGTTCACCACTTTATTACTCTTTTAATCCCTTTGGGAAAGGGTCCTCTTCATTCCAGGTAGGAATCTCAGAAACTTGGCAAAACAAACCCATATGATACGATGAGACTGCCTCTTACAAGGCCCTGGCGCTATTGGGAGGTCATTTACGGACACCGCCGAATGAATGAATGAATGAATGCACTCTGGTTGGTCAGGCCACAGCAGCTCCCACACTCAGAATTACATCTACCAATCATGCTCTACAAGACATCAGCAGAGCATGCTGGGAGCCGTAGTTTGACAACAGCTGGAAAGACACTTGCGGCCTATCCTTGCCCTCCAGAGGCAAATCCAGTTGTTCCCCCTTCTGCACAAAGTCTTATTTAGCAAACGCTCACTGACCTACTCATTTAACGGACTGCAAATGTTAATGACACAGTCAGGCTTTGTATTTTGAAGTACAGTTCAGAGCACGCTGCCAAACCACCTTCCTGCCTGTACTGGGGGGAGAAAAAGGGCGGCTTTTTATAAATGGCTGGGCAGCTAAAAATGGCTAATTGGAGAGCTGTGTGAAATTAATGTCAGATGCTGAGATTCTTACCTGTGCGAACGCCAACTAAACAGCAAACACTGTGCACTATACCACAATCAGACCTCTCACACTGCGCCTTTGTTTCTCTAGGAAACATGCAATTAGCATGCATAAAGGCAACTTATAACTGAGTGCAGTCTCACAGACACCAAGACATGAATGCAGACAGGTCTCCCCATATGTAAAAACAGATTTATACCACATTGCAACAATGGACACAGTTTAAGGAGCTGCCATAATTCCACATACAAGTTTTTTTATCCAATTTTGTATGCATCTTGTCTATAGCCCGGTACACACTGGACGATATCCATGAACGATATCGTTGAATGATATATCGTTCATATCATCCAGTGTGTATGCACTAGGCAATTAACGATTCGCGCTCCCGCGGGTTATCAACGATGTCCCGAGTTGTCTGAACATGCAGCTCAATCTGGGGATATCGTTAATGATGCCAAATACAGCATGGACCCGCACGCATCCCCATCCCCCCCAGCCGATCATCGTTGCCGGCATCGGCAAGTGTGGATGCACTCACCAATGGAGGCATTACCGCCAGGCCAGCCACATCCGACATCGATCGGTTAAAGTAGCCCAATGTATTTAGGCATGCAAAACGCAGATGTTATACTTCTGTAGCTGTGGACTATATAGATGGGATTTCAATGCCATTACCAAGGCTCTAAATAATTAATAATCATTATTATTATTAAGTTTTTTATATAGCGCAGCATATTCTGTTGCGCTTTATAATTGGAAATAACATTAATAGAACAAAACTGGGTAATAACAGACAGACATAAGGGTAAGAGGGCCCTGCTCGCAATCTTACAATTTATGCTAATTGGAACTGACGGCTGGACTTTAAAATGGACTTACCACGTATCCAATGCCGAACCACTTTGGTGTATTTAAAAAATAAAATAAGGACTTATCTGCTTAAATATTCAAACTATAACGGATCCAAATTTTGCTTATTCAAATTATTAAATGTTAAATAGGTTATTCACCTTCAGATTACTTTCATTTATTGGCCCTGTGTATTCCTTTCTGCAACTTTCCCCTTATAGCTGATGCTTTTTTTTTATTGCCCAACACAAAAATGGTTTCTGGATATAATTAAAATCAATGCAAATGGCTCAGTTAAGGCCTCCATACATCAGCAATTGATTGAAAAAGAGAAAGATTTTTATACACAATCGATTGCAGATTGCACGATTGCTGCAATCATTTGCTGATGTATGGGGGCCTTAAGCTGTAGGCAAAAGTTATCTGGAGGTGGCAACACCACTGTAACGTAATTCTTTTGAATATGTAACGCTGTGTAGTATGTAGCCTAGCATTCCGATTCAAAGGCCGCAGTCGGCTCTTTGTAAAACAGAATTCACTAAATGAATTCTATGGAAAAAGAAAAGCGTTTCATACTAATTAAAAGAAAAGTCATTGACAAAAAAAAAAAGCCTAAAATTATCTCCTTTCCTCAGAACTCCCATCAAAATATTGTTTAAACCAGTGCACCGTTTGGTTTAAATTAAAATTGAAATTAAAAGTACACACAATGGATTGAATGTTCTTAAGCAGCTGAATCAATTTTAAATTGAGGGGGCAACGTTATTTCCATGACATTCTCACACCCTTTCTAGCCCGTGTGAAACTGTACACGGCCGGCCCCTAACGTGCCTTCTCAGAGGTCCCAACATTCTATCAAATGAAAAGGTACAACAGGAAATCCTATTAGTGTTCAGTCACTACTAGAATCTGTCTGTGTGCCAACTCCAGTTACAGGCAGCAAACAGTATATTCTGTGTTCTAGAATGCAGTCTGTGAAAGCGCAAAAATTCTACTTCATATCTGGGCCTAATTTACTTGTCAAGCCTGACACATCATGCACGGGCCAAATGTTACAGGTGTGAACAATTAACGTGAACCTGGTTAGCATTCATTACCATTTACCCGGCTGTCTGGTGGAGAGACTGAGCTAATCCCTTAAAGGCCCCCATACATCAGCAATTGATTGCAGCAATCGTGCAATTTGCAATCGATTGTGTATAAAAATCTTTCCCTTTTTCAATCGATTGTGGCAATTCTGCAATCGATTGAAAAAGGGAAAGATTTTTATACACAATCGATTGCTGCAATGAATTGCTGATGTATGGGGGCCTTTACTTATGAGGGGGTAATAAAAGGACATGGCAAAACATACTCGGTGTAGCCACAACCTAAACAAAAAGCAAGGATCGCCGGCTCGGACTTTCTCTTCTTATAAATTGGTTTTGCTAAAGAAATTCAATGGCTTGAAAATGCACGTGAGGCACTGATAACAAAAGACCTGTGTTCAAGCCCAGTAGGCAATGACTAATTATGCAAGTCTGACGCTCCCTCGTACATCTATGTGGAAAGATCAGTTTGCTCATAACATTAACATGATGCTATTCTAAATAATGACCCTTAGTGAATAGTTGTTTTTTTTTTTACAGTGCATTTACCTTGTAGCCCAAGCATAGCTATATATTTGCAACGAGTTTCGTTATTTATTTTGTTTTTAACCAAGTACCTCATTTGGGGGTAGATTTACTGTAAGTTCTAAGGGGGAATTAAATTAGCTGCAGGATATACCCCACAGATAAATTGATTTTGCTACATGGTGAATAGCTATTCAATTACTTAAGGTGCGTATCCACTACACGAGAGTGGAACGACTGTACGATTACAACATTGTAATGGTGCCATCGCTCTCCATCCTGTGCAGTGGATAACGTGCCTACAGTGAATGATATGATCGTTCAGTGCAGGCACCCTCCCTCATCCCCGAACATGCACAACCTGTCGTTATCGGCATATTGACCAGGATGTTCAGGAGATGATTGATGTCGAAAACGACCAGCGGGAGGGCCCATCGCTGGTCGTTTTTGACATTTTAATGCACGATCTATGAACGATTTATGAGCGATTGAACGATAACAATGTCGTAATCGTTCATTTTAATCGTCTAGTGGATACGCACCTTTAGCCTTTTCCCCGCGCAGTAAACACTTGAATGTGCACTAATCCATTGATTCCGCATTAAATGCGGAATAAATGGGTCTACCCGCGCTAAAAAAAAAGCAGAATCTACATTTTAAACGCAGATTTTTCCTCACAGCTCCTTAGGTTGTGAGGAAAAATCCTGCCTCTAGTAATTAGCACGCAGGGTTAGATAGCTGGTTAGACAAGGAGGGGTAAATTTACTAAGATGGGAGTTCTGTTAAGAAGTGATGTTGCCCATAGCAACCAATCAGATTCTACTTCTTATTTATCTAGCACCTTCTAGAAGATAATACCTGGAATCTGACTGGTTGCTATGGGCAACATCACTATAGAGCTCCCATCTTAGAAAATTTACACCGTAATCTTAAAGCGTATGGCCAGCTTTAGTATGAAGGAAATCTCTGTAAATTTACTCCAGGTATGGTGTTGGGGTTAAGTCCAGATCGGCATGAGGACTAGGGGGTCCCCTCAGCACTAACGTGCATTGGCTGCATTCTGGACAGCTGTAACCCTTGGAGATTGATTTATCTCTATGGTAAATGCAGTGACTGGACAGACTGCCACTTCTGCACGCTCTACCCGCACCATGAACCTGCGTTGTATCATTGTAAGTGCTTCCAGTGACAACGCAATCATCGTCTGGTCTAGACCACTGGAATCCAGCATGTAGATGAACATTAGCAGTATTTCGGTTATGCACAGAGTATATCCAGACAAAATACGGTTACAAGCAGCCTTTTTATGTTGTCAGAGTTTGGGATCCACCAAATAACGTGTGATGATCTTGTTTAGCTGAAGTGAACGACTTTGACCTGAGTTATCCTAAAACGTTTCTAATAGCCCGAGTTGTACCTCAAAGCCTTAAATAAAAAGATTCAAAAAGTTATGCCGGGTACACACTAGACTATATGTCGTCCGATCCGGCGGTTCGGATCAACATATTGGGCACATCACCTAGTGTGTACCCGCTATGTCGCTGACGATGCACGCTCCCGCAGGTCGTCAGCGACATCCTTCGTCGTCCCTACATGCGGGGCCAATGGGGGATGTCGTGGGTGAGGGCAATGCTGCCGAATTCTGTATGGCCCACGCCGTTGCCCGCATCAGCAAGTGTGTATGCACTTGCCGATGCCGGGTCCAGACGCTGCTGAGGTCGGGCTGGGTACACATGATCTAGTGCAGCCAACTGTGTATAGCGTCACTGACCAGTGTTTCCCCGCAGGGAAAATGTCACAGTAATGTAGGGAATTTAAGCCTCTACTGAACTCAAGCAACTCAGTTTGGGGATGCACACTCCAAGAAAGTCACCGGAAATGACAGAAGTCTCATAGTCCGCCTTATATCGGTCCCCACTGAAGGTTGCAGGAAGACGCTCTGTCGTGTAATACATTAAGCATCATCCAGTCTTTGTTTCCCAAAGACAGAGGCTGCAGGGGGGGGCTAAGAATTACTTCTCAGCATCCCATCTGTTAAGTGACAGGAGGAACAGCTGGGGGGAAAGCAATGTGTTTTCTGTCAAAAGAAATGTTCATAGAGAGAGAGAGAGAGACCCCCGCACCTCGGACCCTGCCCTGTTGTTACAAAACCTGCTAGGAAAGGGTGTTAGGTCTGCTACCCTTGACCTTAAAACACTCACTCCCTTTCTGTTCACTGTCTAATTACCCTGCAGGCCCACAAATCTCCCATGTGGATGCTTACTGCTACACTAATACTTATCCCTTCATCCGAAAGCTCTAGAAATCCCAAATATCCAGCTGGACTGTGCAGTGCAGAGCAGGTCATCTATGAAATCTGTGGTTTTAGCTGCACTACTGGGACTATACACTGATCACATACATTTAATACACACTAAAGGGGCCTCCCCCCCCCAAATTTATTTCTTTTTTTTTTAGAAAGTTCATCTTTGTGAACTCTCTTTCTTTACCATGAGAGATGTGCAAGTGTCTGTTTTGCAAGTATAACCCCAAACGTATGTCTGTTTGATTGGACGCTACAGATGTATCCATAACATCTAGTCCTCCGTGCGCTACAAGTTGCGTTACACAATGCGTGAGCGCTGTGTGACTCGGTAGCGTAAAGCATCTTTTCTGGCGACTTTTTACCTTCAAATGCAACTAATGGTGCATACACACGATCAGATTTTTCCTTCAGATATGAACGATAACGATTTAAAAATCGTTCAGTCGTTCATATCTGAAGGAAAATCGTTCATATCTGACATGCCTGAACGATGGACGATCAACGATGCGCGTTCCCGTTTGTCAGATAACGATTTCTGACATCTGATGGGTTTGCAGTCAGACTTGGACGATTCCATTCATTTTAATGCAGTCAAAAATCGTTCAATCGTTCAAAACTTTGGTAAAATCGTTCAAATCGTTCAATCGTTCATCTGACAAATCTGACAAGTCTGACAAATCTGACCGTGTGTATGCTCCATTATTCGCACAGCGGTGCAAATGCTTAAACGCACAAGCAGCTTCTGCTGAATAAAATGATATGCAGCCTGCCTATGTTCGGTGTGCGACTGCGGGTGTATCTGCATGCGAAACGCTACGTTATGTTACAGTCCCTGACACTAACGTAGTATTCCGAATGCAGATATACCCGCAGTCGCTCACAGAATATAGGCATGCCGCATATCATTTTACTCAGAAGAAGCTGCTTGTGTGCCTGATTCGCTGTGCGAATAATACGCATTTGAAGGTAAAAAGTCACATGAAAAAGAGGCTCAGCACTACCAAGTCATGACACGGCATGGCGCGACTAGAAGGGCTGTTTAATGAGCAAGGAGGCCAGATGTATGAGGACACATCTGTACACTCTAATAAAGAGTGTATCTAAAGCTGGGCATACATCATGCAAATGTACGACCCAGCGACGGTGCGATGTAACTACACAACACGCGCGTCCTACACACTGCACAATCCGATGTACCATGGCGCAATATGTTGCTACACTCTGCATGCAAGAGCATCGCGTCGTTCATTGCATCGTCCCATCTGCCGTGCAGAACAGCAGATGGGGTGATGCGGTGAGCTATGGAACGGCGTACTCACTATACTATGTGTACGAATTATCGTTTAGTGTATAGTGTGTAGCCAGCTTAAGACTTTCCTGCACTTACTGCACAAATGGTAGTAGAGGGTATGCAGTCACAATGTCAGGAAGCTTAAGGTTAGCCGGTCGCTGTGACAGAGGTCGCTCTGAATAAGGGCCGGTCTTCTTTTTTTTTTTTTTTTTTTTTTTAGAATGGCCTCCTGGCCGCTCGCATAGCTGTGGGTGACCACCCACAGCTATAGCGAGCGGCCAGGAAGATGGTGGTAGGGTCTCGTTGAAGCAAGCCCCAGAGAGCTTTCGGCTCAAACAGAGCCGAAAGCTCTTCCACTGACATCACTTGTGATGTCAGTGGGGCCGCCCCCAGACGCTAGGGGTTCTTATGGGAACGCCTCCGTCTGGGCAGCCACCCCCCAGCCCGCCCACCAAAGGGGCGTGCTGTCACTCAACATCGACAGAATGCCCCCTTTGGTGCGAGACCCGGAGCGACGGCTTGCCCGTCGCTATCCGAATCTCGCGCATGCGCACGACTGAGCCGGCTCCGTCGTGCGCATGCGCTCTGGGCCACCATTGGCGCTCAGCACTTGCGACCGGGTCTGAATCAGGCCCAGAATGTGAACAAAACAAGTATGTCAACATTCTAATAATGCCGACATAAAATATGTGTCGCCATGCGGAATGTCGACATTGAGAATGTTGACGATATATGCCGAACCTGTGGTGGAATGCTGAAGACAAAGGACTGTATACCCCTGGTCCACCAAAGATTAAGAATCTGGTGCACTTGGGGGCCATCAGGAATCGGAATGATTTACCGCCGGACGAATCCCCCGTCCTCAAGTAAGTATTAGCTAACCTCACTCTACCCCCTAACCCTCCCTGCCTAACCCTAACCTCCCCCCCCCCAGTACCTAACCCTAATCCCTCCTCTAAGTGTCTAAACCTAACCCCCCCTTCCCCACCGCCTAAACCTAAGTCCCCCGGGGGGGTGCCTAACCCTAACCTCCCGGGGGGTGCCTAACCCTAAGTCGTCCCCCCCGGGAACTCCAAACCTAACCCCCCCCCGGCTATCCGCGCTCGCCGTCCCTTCGATTGGGATGCTGGGCGTCGGGCTCCCGGCGTATGTCTAATGACAGGCGTCGGCATATCGGGATTAGGTCCGCCGGCTTCCCGACTGCATACCGGCCATCATTATGTACTTTTTTTATTTTATATACTATATTGTTAAACACTGCACTAACCGTGCTGCACATCAATGCCAAAAAGCTCTGAGGTCATCAAATTTAATTTCTGACCAAGGCACTGTGTGGAGTTTGCATGTTCTCCCCCATCTTTGCATGGGCTTCCCACTGGGTGCCCCGGTTTCCTCCCACACTCCAAAAACATATAACGGGCAGTCAATTTAATGTGATGTTGTACAGTGCCCCCGTCGTGCTCTGTGCGCTTAAATCGGGAGATGTAGGTTACGGCGCCTAATGACGGGTGTTTGGTCATGGTAACCTGCATTCTCCATCTGGTTTAGTCAGATTTCTGCTCGCACCTCAGGTTATAAGCGCGGCCAATTGAATAGCTCCGAGAACTCATTCCAGGTCGCTATTCAACATCGAATTTAATTGTATTGACCCCACTGGAAAGTTAACTGGACTCTGACAAAAATATATACAACCTAGAGGGTGTGTGTCCATGTGGCAGGGAATATAGATTGCAAGGTCCACTGGGGCAGGGACTGAAGTGAATGACAAATATGCTCTGTAAAGCTCTGTGTAATATGTGTCATATATAAATAGCTGCTACTAATAACATATATATTATGTACATAGAGACATCTGACTTTTCTCCACTTAATAAATAGACCTATATGGGAGTGACACATCACAAACCACATATGTGACATTACATTGCCAACAGCTCACACACAGCCGGAGTCAATGCTCTAGGTACAAATCAGTACAGAAGAATAATTGTTAGGTTAAAAGTTTTTTGCTTTTCTGCATTATCCCCAATGGCCGCCAGTAAAATGTAAAACCCGCAGGAGCGATATTTGGGCACCGAATTCCTCTGCATATCAGTCTCAGCCTGATAATCATGTTATTGTTCACTGTAAATGGACCCAGACTCGGTAAACACGCTCGGAGGTGGAAAAGGGGGGAGTTCACTGTGTGTCTTGTTTTAAAAACAGTAAATTATGTTAATTCATTTCCTCTAGCTAAACAGTGGTAATAAACCTGAGGGGGAAAGGGCGGACAGAATAAACAAGACTCAATTACGTAGGCACTGAGAGAGTCTTAACAAATGCCCCTGCTTTTTTTTTTTTTCCCACCCTCTGATTATATTATGACTTTAGAAGGGTCTTACAAATGACTCCTTTGCAGTGGGGTAATTAAATGGTGCTTTTGTTCCGCACAGGGGCATGTTTGCAGAACCTGATCACTGAACTTGATTATGGTTAAATATGGAGTAGGTGTGACTTGTATTCACCAGGCAAACCCTGCACAGCTCTTATCCACTTATCCACACCGAGGCCATCAAAAGGAAACCGCAGGTTTCTTACATACCATGCTTGCCTAATTTTTATACCTCAGAGGAAAGGTCCAAGTGGTCATGCTATTTGCACTGCCCAAGTCCCTGCTGCACAATCCCCTGATTAGTGACACAAAATGGCTGCCGCCCGCTGTACATAGACAGCGGGAGCACTTTGATATTAAAAAAAAAATTCATAATCAATGCCAGGTTTAAAAAAAGAACAGTTCATATCAGTAGGTAAGCGGCTAGTGAATCACAGAGCGGCAGGCTTATAAATCCATCATGCACTGGAAAGGGTAGAGACTGGCAGGACAATAGGCTTGTTTAATTGCCAAGGCTAAAAATCCATTCAGGCATTCACACAGCAGAGAGAGAGTCAGTGAAATAACAGGGGCTGGCAAGCAATGAATGCACCCATTAGAGCTCCCTCGCTAGCGAGATAGCGTTCAGTAGTTCACACATATTTGCACCATTCACTCACAATTGGTTTATAGCTACTGTGTCTCATTCAATCAAAACTGGTTAGCAAAACAAACATCTTATAAAACGCATGCTGGGTTGTAATAGCAAAACGAATTAATTCACAAAATAAGGAGCGTGATCATATTATGTGACTAATTAACCCCCTTTGTCTAATGGAGGCTGGGTTCATCTCTTCAAGTGACAATAGGGGGTAAATTTACTAAAGTGAGAGTTTTTAGAAGTGAGTTTTAAAAGTGATGTTGCCCAAAGCAACCAATCAGATTCTACTTCACATTTAACTAGCACATTCTAGAAGATTATAGCTAGAATCTGATTGGTTGCTATGGGCAACATCACTTTTAAAACTCACTTCTAAAAACTCTCACTTTAGTAAATTTACCCCTAGCTGTGAAAATCGGTTGCCCCAAACTTCCATTCGGGTCTCTATCCATGGGCACTGCTTTTAAATTAGGGTGTACTTAGGGTGAAGCATTAAGGTTTAGAGTCTTCATTAACTGGGGGTTTAGCTTGTGGCGAAGGTTAGGGAAAGTTCTTGCTTTGCCGTTTCCTAATCCTACTCCAAACTAAAGTGTCTAAAATTGTAATTGGATTAAAGAATTCAATAAAATTTGGGGTTCGGGGGTAGGGAGAGAGTAAAAAACAGCCAACCAAAATCTGTACCATGCCCCTGTAGAAGTGGAAACCAAAGTTCAAGGGGAAAGATTTACTAAAAGTTCTAAAAAGAAAAGAAAATGCGTTGCTCATAGCAACCAATCGTTTTATTGCTACCATTTTCTACCATGCACTATGTAATATGATTGGTTGCCATTGGCAACACCCTATTTTTCCAACTGTCAGCAAATCTATGTAGCAGAGTGTATAACATACACGTGTCCTCATACACCTTACCTCAATACACCATATGGTGCGATACGCCTGGTGTGAGTGAGATAGCGAGCGTCTTTTTTTTTGCCTGAAAATTGCATCTTTGTTACAATACAATGCATCCAAGATGCACCAAGTGACTGCACTGATTAATTTGACGTGCGACACTTATACAGTATATCTGTGTGCGACAGAATCTGTAAATGGACCACGGCGTGGAAAAAGGCGTGGCCTCTGCATCGTATAACTTCAAATACAGATTCAGACTCAGTCGCACACAGATATGCAAATGTCGCACATCAAATTAATCAGTGCAGATTCCTGATGCCTCTTGGTCACACCACATTGCGATTTAGGGCTGTATCCAATTAGAAGCGAAAAATCAGTTTCCGCGATACTTTTTCGCTAATGACATCATTTTCGCCAATTTCATGTATCCCCGTATTCAATTTCAGCGTCTTTTTGCCAGTGCAAAAACGCAATGCAATGTAATTATCCGGCGGAAAAAAGTGCAGAATTGGGGTTTTGGGGTGCGGAAACCACCCTGTACCCTTTGTACACCCCCCTTGATGCAAATTCTGTAAAAAAGCAAAAAAATACACAAAGGACACCCCAAAAAAGCACTTTCAAAAAATAGGAGAAAAAAAAAAAAACAGAGTGGGAGTACTCCAAATTTGATGGGAATACTTATTTCCCTCCAAAAAAGTTGCAAAATGCTATTCTTCACCACTTGCTGAAAGACGCTAAATAGCGCCTATTGAGACCATTTAAAAACCCCAAATACCTTTAGCAGGGCTATTCAGGGGGTTACCCATAGTGATCCCCCATGTCAGAGCATCTGTTGGGGGGTGTCAGGCCGATTTCCCCAAAACTGACAGAACTTTTAGCCGATTTCAGTTTCGCTGGGTCCCGTTTTCGCCCATTTGCAATTGAATACGGGGGTAAGCGAGGACGGGCGCAATACTTTTTCGTACCTAAAACCAGTGATGACGGCGAAAAGTCAGACAACTGACTTTTCGCTTCTAATTGAAGCATTTTCGGGCAAAAAAAGACGCTTGGTGCCAACAGAGTCACACAGGACCTGCTGCGCCGAGAGGCGTAACTGCAGCAATAGTGTATTAGGACACATCTGTGCAATAGGTCTGACACAGACAAGTGCAGAAATTGCTTTCCTAACGTAAGGCACCCTACCTGTGATTGCATCACCAGTGACTCAACAACTTTGCACCAGGGATATCTACGACCGCAGTTCCCACTGTGAAATCGTGATGGAATGTTTAAGACTCCAGAGTCAAACCACATGTACATATTTTTATTCATTCTTCTTTAATAGACATTATGCTTTTCCTCATATCTCATATAATCCGATTATACTTCCTCACACCTATATATATGTTATGTGTGACTATAGTTCTAACGAAACATTCAATACACCTACATAAGCAGCCTACTTCAGTTCTCCACTACCTGACTGCATTTCTTGGGCGTCAGAAAATGACATTATTACCTGTAAAAAAAAAAAAAAAAATAGCCTCAATGTGTACAGGCTCACGGCTTGCCAAATCTCCCTTACAGCTTTACTGGCACCATAAAACACCACGAAAATATATGACGGGAGTCATATTTGTGGGTAAGGGGAAAATATTTTTACAAACAGTGCACTTTCCTTTCTCCAATAACAGTACGAAGACTTAAAACCAAACGGCAGGAGTCAAACGAGGTGCAAGGTTTGTGTTTTCTTCTGTACCACCTATCGCTTTCTACACGCTGGTGACGCGACACCTCACAGATGGGGAGAAGGGGTGGGGTGGGGGCTAAGCACGGGGGAAAATAACTCACCCGACTGCCAAAATAAAAACCACTTTGACTTCTACAGTTACGCAGAGGGGAAAAAAAAATAAAAAAATGTGAGGAGAAAACCGAACGAGTCTTTTTGTGAAAAGTTTCTGTTACCAATTTAAATCTTTTCTGTATTGAATGTAGAAAGAAAAAAATAGAATAAAATGCAGTAAATGGAAGAAGTAAAGCTTGCAGTAACTGGCCAGATTTCCCCCTGAAAATTGAAGAGCCTTTGATGAAATGAAAATTCGAGGCTATTTGCAGCGCGGAGGAATAATATGCCACTGTGGGAATACAATGGATGGACTGTGTAATCAGTGCAAATAACCAAACACCATACAGCTGAAGTTTATTTGACTCGGAAGGGGAGAAAAAAAAACCCAAAACAGACGTGAATGAACACAGCGCCTACCAACTTGTTAAACACCACTTCTGATCTTGTTCCAGAGACCTGTGCTCACTAAGCGTCCGCTAGGCAGAGACTGGGGGCTTGATGGGTAACCTGAAGCCAAACTGGCACACCATATATGCCAAACGGCAACTACCGTACAACGTGAGCCAAATATCAGGTTATCCACGGCCATCATAGTAAGCAAAAGCATAAAGATAGGAGGTTTTTTTTTATTTTTATTTAATGGATACCATCTGTTGAGTTTATTTCATGACACAAGCTATGTAGTCAATTTTTATTAGTACATGGCAGGGCACGTGATGTCATTGGAGATGTATTTATAGACACGAGAATAATGGCACGCCATTAACCCTCTAGCTCCTGGTAACTGAGTACAGGAGCTAACATACACACTCACAATAAACAACCGTAAGTTTCCCATCTGATAAGGACAGAGCAATTAGAGGCCGCAACGGGGTGCAGCTTCTTATCTGATCTTCGGAAATTCACTCCACACCTATGGCGTAGTTACTTTTCTGAGTGGTGGAAAAAAATAGAAATGCTTGACGTTCTCAAGCAAACCTTTATTTCATTACTTTTATTTTTTCAGGTGCATTGGCGACTAGAAAAGAAACATTTATTAAGGGTTTAGCGTTATTTTATCTTTTAATATACATAATTAGTAACTAGCACGGTGCACGGTGCATAATAATGCATCACAAATAGCTCTGTGGCGCAAATTAAAGTTTAGGACATCCACAAGGCTGGTGGACTGGTTTGGTTTATTGATAAGATTGTTTATATTTTTGATTAGAAAGAACCACCATGCTTAAAGAAGACTAAACTTCATTACTTAAAGCGTTTCGACAACATGGCATAACGGGTGCAATATTACCAAACCTGGCACAGAAGTTAAACTCTTCCCTGAAATAGGTTGACTGGTAAGACTGTAAATCAATTAGAAGAATGGGCGAACTCTACGTCTCCCCTTAATGGTCACACATGGTACTGCAATACCCAGGCTTACATTTTTCGGCCAACATCTCAAGCATTAGTTCAGTGATTGATAGGGATTCCGGACAATTGTTTTTCTTCTCCCCCACCCGTAAAAAAGTGTAAACCACTTCTCAAAACACAGTGTACTCTGCTATTCTACAAATATGGAATGCAATAAATATTAAACTTTATGTATCAAGCAGCGTGGAGAAGTGGATCAATGGAGAAGTTGCCCATAGCAACCATATCCGCTTTGAAGTAGCGTTTATCAAGTACAGTCTCTAAAATAATAGGTAGGAGCTGATTGGTTGCTATGGGCAACTTCTCCACGCTTTTCACGGCTTGACACATAAACCCTTTAACGTTAAACCTGACATTCAGCTACCAATCAAATAAATTCCCCCGCGGGTATAAATGACACATATACATTGCTTGGATACCATGAACCATCTCCTTGCAACCTTGGTCAAGTGGTCGCCGTGTCCCAGCGAAAACAAGAAAAAATTAACTGTAAGCTCTTCTGCCCAGGTAAACCGCTACTGGCAGACTTCAGATTGGTTTCCTGCACGGTTATATAAATAATACAGTACATTTGTAGTTACAAAAGCGCACCTGGATTGAACGTAATACTGAAAACAGACTTTCTAGCACTTAACTAAGCATTAAGAAGGCTAAAAACTTGTTAAAGGCAGTGTAATAAATTCATGAACGACCATGTAAATCCATAGGTGTACGGTCAGCTTTTAAAATAGCAGACATAATAGAGCGTGGTCACGGGTGTTCTTATCTGTGGAAAATGAAACGTTTCTTTTGGAATCCACTCCAGATAAAAGGGGAACGTAGACAAAATTTTCCACAATTTCTAATTTTTTTTTTACTTCTGGTTTTGAAGCAAAAGTGTCATTTTAGTTTTAAAATGTTAGGACATAGTTTTTTTAATTTAAACATAGCTGTACGCATGCATTGGGCAGATTGGAATAAGACTTGAAACAAACCATGAAATAGTTTTTAAATATTAGAGAAGGATGACTGACGCTACATAATGGGCACCATTTTAATAAAACACAAACTCGCATTACTAGATTTCCTGTCATGTGTGTCGTCATTCAAACCTATATTGTGCACCACCTGGCATATCAGCTTTGTCACAGTGCATTCTGGGAGCAGAAGTTCTAATTGAGGCCTACGGACAATATAAACAAGGAGAGAGAAAAAAAAATATATAAGTGGTAGATTTAAATAAAAAGTCTTAAAACTAGGATTGTTGTCCAAATCACCCAGTCAGATTATAGCTGACCCTTATCTAGTACAGTCTAGTCGGTGATAGCTGATATCTGATTAGTTGCTATGTGCATCAACTCCACTTTTCAGCACATCTACCCCAAAAATCCTAACATATCTCAAAATTGCCTCAGTGATGTCACTGGACCTCATTACAAAGTGGAGGATTGTTTCCCACTCCCGGACTATGGCCCTGCAAAACTAGGCCAGGTGTAAGCACAGAGGGGGGAAATAATTAAAATAGAGGCACTGTGTAAAGGTATAAACAAGTCAACGGTCCAACCTCAGGGCTGTAAATAGGGGTGCGCGAACGGTGCCACCGAGCAGGGCACTGGGGTCGGCTTTGGCGCTACCCCATGGCACATGCATGTGAACGTTACCTTTTTGTCTCCAAAAATACACCTCGATTTAGCTTCAATTTAATTGTGAGTGAATGCGGACCAGTAAAAAAAAAAAAATATATATATATATATAATAATAATAATAATAATAATAAATATATATATATATTTTAATTATATTGCATACAGGCATGTAAATGAATGCTCTAGAACAGGGGTCTTCAACCTCAGCCCTCCAGCTGCTGTGGAACTACACATCCCAGCATGCACTGCCGCCTTTTTGATATAACAGCATGCCAAAACTATGGCAGTGCATGCTGGGATGTGTAGTTCCACAGCAGCTAGAGGGCCAAGGTTGAAGACCCCTGTTCTAGAATGAGCCTGGATAAAAACCTGCAGTGTTTCAGATTCACTAATAAAAGTTTTAGTCCCCACAAAAAAGAAAAAAAAAAAGTCAGGTCCCTAATCTCAGAGCACATTATCTGCTTTAAATCTTATCACTTGTTTGACACTAATTACAAGACTGGATAAGCAGAACAGTGACCCGCTGACTCTGACTGGCTGCTTAAGTTAATGGCAAGAGCCAGTTTCTAGCAGCTTATAGGGCTCCTGTATCGAGGACTATGCGTATTATGTGTATCCAGTATCAGAAGCCATAGTACAGGATGTAGACACCAAATGGCCCCAGAAGGAAGGATTACTTTCTACACCCAGTCGCTGGCTGCGGACATTCTAGTCACCCCAGCCTCTGATTCACCAGCAAGCACCAGGAGCACTAATCTAATGGATAAACACTGCTGGAGACACCCAGACATTCGGAGAAATTCTACTTATGGAACAATGCAGGTGATTTTCACGCCACCCACTAACAAAAAAGGTGTAATTAACGGCTGATATTTCCAGCTCATGTCACAACACATCCGTTACGTACGCAGGCTGCGAGGGCCTGTGACACCATCTCTGGATAAATATGCAAAAGGGTTATTTACATATACTCCACAAATCTTGCTCATTACTGAAAGAAGTTCTAGGTCATCTTCAAAACCGGGCCAGATCGACCTGTGGCTTTCCAGATGTTGTGAAACTACAAGTTCCAGCATTCTTTACAGATGGAAGGGTATGCTGGCGGTTGTAGTTTCACAACAGCTGGAGAGCCACGGGGTTTTTCAAGCCTGTTCTAAACAAATGTCGACCAATCAAAAAGATTGTGTGCGATTTTTCCAAGCTTAAGGGTTCCGTACATCAACAATCAGCCGATTTCTGCGTTGTCGATGATATTGTAAATAAATAACGTACATCGGCAATGTGTGGGATCACCAAAAAAAAATTATCGGAATCTGCAAATTAGGATTCTCATCATATTGGATTTTGCCGATTTATTTTTACAAAATCAACAAAACGCATAATTGGGGCGGATTGATTGCTGATGTATGGGTCCTTTTAGTATAAACTGGAATAATTACACAGTTATGCACCGTATTTGGTATATCGCACCATCATATGTGCTTTATGTGTATGATTTTAAACTTTGTGTGAATTTTTTTTTTTTGCAATTCAGACGATGCCCACTAAGCTTATGAAAGCATTTCAACACTTTCCATTCTTTACATTTATTCCACAAAATACAATAGTCTACTACCCATCATGGGAACACTCCACAGGATAGATGCGCCAAAGTATTCAAAAGAACCATGACCTTGAGCAATAAAACTGTACAAGCTTTATGTTGTATGAAAACCATCTATTCCCGAATGAACAATGCCCAACCGGGCTAATTTAAAGAAAGGAGGGGCCATTTACGTTCACAACAGATATTCCAGGCGATAGCTGACACGCTGGTGGACGCCAAACCCTGCTGACCCATGTTCTCATTTAAGTTTCACCTATCACCTGAAAACAGTGATGGCAGCCATTTTGAATTCTGAGCCAATATTTACAAAACATTAGGTACCAGTAAAATCCCATAGGCAGCCATTTTGTGATCAGAAACTGTAACGATCTGAATGAAACCCACCAGTTATCAGACATTGATCTGTCCTGGGCAAGCTGGACTAATGACAGCAACAGTCTGATAATCATCAAAAATCCCCAATTTCAGGAAAAACATTAGGCTCCGCATATCCGCAACTAACATTGCAGAACTGTTTTGACGACACATTCACAGGCACATTACATAAACTATATAAAATAAATAGGTTTCGGCTTGTTTTGGGTGGGTTTTTTACCCGACATCTAAAAGAAAAAAAAAAAAACAGAAGACAAAAACCACCATCTCTGCTGGAGAAAGTGTGAGTTATCCATACAAGGGTTGAATCCAGTGTAAACAGTGCAAAACTAAATCACAGCATTAAAACCACATTCAACGCCGACTGGGTCAGCAGCCTATAATTATGGCAGCACGGTCTATGGTTTTAAAAAATCCATAGCAAAGACTTTAAAACTTTAATGATGGAAAACATCTGTCTAAATTTATATTAATAAAACAAAAAAAAAAAAGTTATTTTGGTGACTCCTGGAATGCTAAAATTACCCATCCATAGAAACACCCTGCAAACCTGTGCAATAAGATCATGGTGGCCCTACGGTTTTAAGACAGGGACAATCCCGATATGTCGATATCACACAGTCGCTGGTACATTAAAAAAAAAAAAAAAAAATGGATCAATCAATTATGGAAAAAAATGAAATGCATTTCAAAAATGCTTCTTTCTCCAAATACCAGCGTCCGTTTGAAATGGAACGGTCCTATTAAAAATAAATCTCCTTTTCGAGAGTGTGTACACTGGGCATACCTTCTACTGCAGCTAACAGCTGCGTAACTGAGCCGTGCTGGATATAAAGGATGTCTGCATGCACTAGGGTTAGACGGGCAACAGAACGCAAGGAATGACGTTGCAGTTGACATTGTGTCTATCGAGACACCAACTGCAATTCCCTAACATTGTAGGTTATGCCTAGGTAGCGGATAATACGCAGTGATCTATCATACAGAAATGCTGAGTTGTTCTTCATACATTAAAACTTCCCGTCCGAGCTGGCACGGGGAGCCCCGGCTGCAAAATATTTCACACATGCACCAAAAACATTCCCCACACCAAAAATGTGTGAGGGGAGGGGGGGTGGTGGAATTAAATAGAGAGTCGGTGGCTGCACGGGAATAAATTGTAGGGAACATGTGCTATAGGATCAAGACAAAAGCCCTTTTGTGATGAACAATCATCTCAAGCTCGATTCGCTTTGCTGTACCTGGTACACGCAGCGGCACAGCGGACAAATGTAAAATTCTGTAGCAATTCTAGCGCAACCTTGAAACTAAGCCAGATGTGGTATGTTGGGGGGTTTTTTTTTCTTCGTCTTTCTCTGCTTATTTAGTTGTTTCCACTCAATTCTAACTATCTGTGCAATTTCACACTTTTCAAACGTATGCTTGAGTGAACGTGACTTTAGGCAGTAAAACATTCTGTGCAGGTTGTGTGGGAGCCAAACAGGGGAGAGAAGAGGGGAGGGGGGGGGCGGGGGTTGTTGCTGACCAGGAGGAGAGAAAAATCCGCAAGTGGATGTAATCAGATTGGGAGCTGAACATAGTTTCAAGTTCACGTGGTGAATTCCACGGTGGGAGATTTACTGAAACTTCTAAACTGGGAGAAATGCAGGTGATTCCGTTAGCAACCAGTCGGATTCTAGCTATCATTTTTTAGTCTGTGCTGGATGAATTATAGCTGGAATCTGATTGGCTGCTCTAGGGAAACACCTGAACTTTTCCTTTTTAGACGTTTCAGCAAAACCTAGATGCGCAGGTTAACGATATTTATTCCAGAGCTGCCTTATACAGACAGATTACAGTAACAAAAAAAATTAAATACATAAACAAAATTAGAAAAGAGATAAAAGCCAAAAGCGCAGTAATTGCTCTAATCCAATAATGTTCCCAAAATAGCAATCATCACCGCAAGTCACTGTTAATAAAGGGAGTGCACAGGGTTTTTGGGCAGTTTAATTAGCATGCTTTAAATTTGAAGCATGAAATGACAGAAATCCATTATCCATACAAACTTTCCCAAGCATTCTAGATAATAAAACCCACACCTCTAAATGAACTAAAACTGTATCGACAGCATAGCTACCAAAATACAACTTATCTCGGTCACAACTGGATTAGATCAAGCTTTATAACTTAAGAAGTTGCTGGCTGAAATCTGTTGGGCATTAGATTTCTTTACACCGATAACACATAATGGCTATTACATTAGCATTAAGCTAGGCAGGTGTAGCGTACAGAATAACCCACATGCACCTCTGAATCCAGAACACTTTACAGTTTCCACTTTTTACACAATCTGGCCTATTTCTAAAAGGGCCGTAAAACATTTAGCATTCAGCCTCCTCCAAGATAACCAAATGATGTCTCAGACATCTGTGGGACTCTTTTGTTTGCAGAAAGCCATTATCTCCTGACAGTGATAACTTAGGTGACACTATAGGAGCTGTTGGACTGGCCACTTAGGAGAGTGCCATAATTGCTTGTTTGTTTTACGAAGGAAAACAGAATAAAAAAAAAAAAAGGCGGAGGCCTATGGTCTTGCTCTGAAACTTACCTGGAGTGAAATAGTTTTATAGTCTCCATTATTTAAGTCTAAAAACCAAGGCCTTTGGTGGACTAGCAATAAGCTTAAATTAATAGCACAACAGGAAACCACATTACAAGAGGAAAGCCAACGAGCACTGGAAAAGTAGGGACTGACGTGCCCGTCAATCTGTTTTTCTAAGGATGGTCTGTACCCTAACTAACAAAAACAAACAGTGTATGGTATTTACCATCCGGCCACAGGAGACATCTATGTATGTGCTTACGAGTAACACGCTTACCTCTTGCCGAGTCGGAAAATGCAATTATCCCAACAATAAGAAGAGCAAACTGGAATTCCATGGTGGAGCACTGTTTAATGTCTTTCAATAAATACCTAAAATGAAAAGGGAAAAACAAAAAAAAAAAAAAAACATCTGAATTCAATATCGTCTTATGAGCTTCTACAAACGCACAAATCACATTTGAAGAAATATTTCCAAAAGCAAAAAAAATAAATAAATAAAATGACATATAATTCATCTCTGCAAAGCTGAGGACAATTTAATTTTGCCATTAAAAAAAAAACGAAGTCACAGAGTAGAAACCCATGCATTTAAAGTGAAAAGCGGCAAGGGTACGAAAGAAGAGCGCAATGCGTTCCAATGCCAAGTGTGTATCAGGGCAAACGTTACGATGGTGGTAAGGTTAAGAGATAGATAGATATATATATATATATATATATATATATATATATATATATATATACACACACACACACACACACACACACACATACACGGGTTATAGAAGTGTGTTTCGGAGTAGCACTTTCCCGTTCTACAGTTCATCCCGTCCCGTGTGTGACAGTTGTGACAATGTGATGTTGCTGCCAATTAACTGTACAAAACACATGTCAAAGGGCGTTCGGGTTTACAAAAGTATTGCGAAAACAGCCCAAAGGTGTACATTAATTACAACCAAATACTCTGCTTTACTCTCACTCTCTAAACAGTGTCTGAATTCCTGGCTCTTGTAAACGCTTTCTACCCCGGGGACACACAACAATCCTTGTATTGATTCCAACAAGTTAAATAATTACACCTAGTATTTGGCGTACAAATTTGCAGCGGGGTGGGGGCTCTCCTTAACCCCACGTCAGCAGGAGGGGTACCTCAAGGCAAATCCCCCTCGCCTTCCGGCGTGGAGAGGGTTAATCCGCCCACTTCCATCAGCTTGTGCAAAGATCCCCCCCCCCCCCCCCCCGCAGTATAAATAGCCCCACGTGCTATATACGTTACGGCTTCCTATACACTTTGGTCACATTGATGAAGAAGAATGAAAAGCAGTATTGAGGGAGCAGAGCTAAGCTTTAGTACAGACGTTTGCCGGATGAATGCAGCTCTGTGCCTCACTCTTTATTAGTCTTGTGCATGTCGCTTGGCTTCGCTAGTCAAAATATCAAATCCCCCCCCTCCCCCCGATGCTCCAAAACAAATATTATCCCTTCAAGCCATTTAACTAAAAAAAAAAATTTAGACTTAAAAAAAAATATGTATAAAAAAAAAAAAAAAAAGTTTGAATGAGCCATTAAAAACGTAACAAAGATTCTTCCTGGCATTAAATTTGATTTTAAGGAAGTAAAAATATAAATATAAAACTTTATATAGCGGGCTTGGTAAGCAGGGCCGATCGCAGGGATCATAAAAGTTTAAAATGAACTTCCAAACTTTGAACGGTAACTTTTGATAGGCAAACGAGTAAGTCAATCATTGTTATTTCACAACATACATACTTGATCACCTTAATAGAATGAAAAACAACAAAATAAACACGGTAGCAGAGGTGACTTGGAAATAGTTTAGTAGATAGACGGTATATTGCTGATCATGATGTAGTCACATAATGAGAGGTATTCACAGGACAATCTAACCTGGCGCGCTCTAAAACAAGACACTACCAGAAACATATGGCGAGAAGGTTGGCATTCATTCCAATGGCACAGTGGCATTCTTACATTAAACATTTACACACTAAGGGGGTGCACCGGGAGACCATAAAATAGGGATCTCTAAGGAATCTTGACAACTCGGCTTGCCCTATTTAAAAGGTAAATAATAGTAAATGCAAAATAAAGACTTGTTTTACATTAAATATTATTGTCCTTTTAAATATGGCAGCCCAAATCGAGGGATTTGAGAGGATCCACAGCTTAGTAATAAATATACCCATAAAATTAGAGATCCATAGTTCATCATCTCCCGGTACACCCAGCACAGAGTGACAGTTCCTCTACACAATATACCATCAATACCTATATTTAATCCATATTACCAGGAACCAGTCTGTGGGATACATTATCATCTGCTAGACAAATCCAGTGAACAATAAATACTACCAGAGTCCTAGTGACTACTGCATAATAAATACATCTTTGATTTAATAAATGCAGAATTTATCATATTCATTGTACAAGGTCCATTGGCTTTTATTACCAAGTGTCCTATCAGGACAGGGAGGGTGGTGTAGTGTCACAGATGTCATGTACGTGATATCTGATGTGATCATACATAAGAGAGAGATATATATATATACATATATATATATATATATATATATATATATATATATATATATATATATATATATATATATATATATATATATAAGCACATGGCATGTAGGAGCATGTAGCAGTGCCACAGAGAGCACAGCAGTAGTAAGCAGCATGCACTGATGGAGAGGTGTGGGATGTGCAGAGATGTTAGTAGTAGTAGTAGTAGTAATATACTGTTTATATATCCATATACTATGCAGAGTGCAGCTGATAACCCACCTCCAGGCTATCCGTGCAGGGAAACCATACCCCGGGCTCTCTTACACTGCTCTCATCCCCCGGTGCTCTCTCCCCTGGCCCCGGGGCCGGTGTGCAGCTGGGACAGACAATGGGACACCGGGAGCCCCCACAGCAGCAGCGGCAGCAGCCTCCTCGCACTGTGCGCTCCCCGCAGGCTTTGTGATCCCAGCAGCGGACTGCAGCACGCCTGGCCCGCCCGCCTGGAAACTTCCAGCCAATCGGTTTAGTCAGCTCTGCCTCCCAGCCTATAGCGGCGGGCGGGCGCTTAACCCCTAGTGCGCTGCGGCTGAATCTGATGCACTAGGACTGGTGGAGACCCCGCACCCCCCGCGCGAGTGTGTTACATACAGCAGCAAGGTATAAAGTACAGGGAAGCACTGTATTCATACACTGTACAGGCACTGCATCCATCATACACTACACAAGCACTGCATCTATCATATACTACACAAGCACTGCATCATCATACACTATAAGGAGCAGCACTGCATCATATACAGGCACTGCATCATACTCTATACAGGGACTGTATCATACACTATACAAGCACTGCATCCATCATACACTACACAAGCACTGCATCCATCATACACTACACAAGCACTGCATCCATCATACACTATACAAGCACTGCATCATCATACACTATAAGGAGCAGCACTGCATCATATACAGGCACTGCATCATACTCTATACAGGCACTGCATCATACACTATACAGGCACTGCATCATCATACACTTTATGGAGCAGCACAGGCACTGCATCATACACTATTAGGAACAGCACAGGCACTGCATCATACACTATATGGAGCAGCACAGGTACTGCATCATACTATTAGGAACAGCACAGGCACTGCATCATACACTATTAGGAACAGCACAGGCACTGCATCATACACTATACGGAGCAGCACAGGCACTGCATCATACACTACATGGATCAGTACTGGCACTGCATCATACACTATATGGAGCAGCACTGGCACTGGATCATACACTATTAGGAACAGCACTGGCACTGCATCATACACTATATGGAGCAGCACAGGCACTGCATCATACACTATATGGAGCAGCACAGGCACTGCATCATACACTATATGGAACAGCACAGGCACTGCATCATACTATTAGGAACAGCACAGGCACTGCATCATACACTATATGGAACAGCACTGGCACTGCATCATACACTATATGGAGCAGCACTGGCACTGTATCATACACTATTAGGAGCAGCACAGGAACTGCATCATACACTATTAGGAACAGCACTGGCACTGCATCATACACTATATGGAGCAGCACAGGCACTGCATCATACACTATATGGAGCAGCACAGGCACTGCATCATACACTATATGGAACAGCACTGGCACTGCATCATACACTATTAGGAACAGCACAGGCACTGCATCATACACTATTAGGAACAGCACAGGCACTGCATCTTACACTATACGGAGCAGCCCAGGCACTGCATCATACACTACATGGATCAGTACTGGCACTGCATCATACACTATATGGAGCAGCACTGGCACTGCATCATACACTATTAGGAGCAGCACAGGCACTGCATCATACACTATTAGGAACAGCACTGGCACTGCATCATACACTATATGGAGCAGCACAGGCACTGCATCATACACTATATGGAGCAGCACAGGCACTGCATCATACACTATATGGAACAGCACAGGCACTGCATCATACTATTAGGAACAGTACAGGCACTGCATCATACACTATATGGAACAGCACAGGCACTGCATCATACACTATATGGAGCAGCACTGGCACTGCATCATACACTATTAGGAGCAGCACAGGAACTGCATCATACACTATTAGGAACAGCACTGGCACTGCATCATACACTCTATGGAGCAGCACAGGCACTGCATCATACACTATATGGAGCAGCACAGGCACTGCATCATACACTATATGGAACAGCACTGGCACTGCATCATACACTATATGGAGCAGCACTGGCACTGCATCATACACTATATGGAGCAGCACAGGCACTGCATCATACACTATATGGAGCAGCACAGGCACTGCATCATACACTATATGGAACAGCAAAGGCACTGCAACAAACACTATATGGAGCTGCACAGGCACTGCATCATACACTATTAGGAACAGCACAGGCACTGCATCATACACTATATGGAGCAGCACTGGCACTGCATCATACACTATTAGGAACAGCACTGGCACTGCATCATACACTATATGGAACAGCACTGGCACTGCATCATACACTATATGGAACAGCATTGGCACTGCATCATACACTATATGGAGCAGCACTGGCACTGCATCATACACTATATGGAGCAGCACAGGCACTGCATCATACACTATTAGGAACAGCACAGGCACTGCATCATACACCATTAGGAACATCACAGGCACTGCATCATACACTATATGGAGCAGCACTGGCACTGCATCATACACTATTAGGAACAGCACTGGCACTGCATCATACACTATATGGAACAGCACTGGCACTGCATCATACACTATATGGAGCAGCACTGGCACTGCATCATACACTATTAGGAACAGTACAGGCGCTGCATCATACACTATTAGGAAAAGCACAGGCACTGCATCATACACTATATGGAGCAGCACAGGTACTGCATCATACTATTAGGAACAGCACAGGCACTGCATCATACACTATTAGGAGCAGCACAGGCACTGCATCATACACTATACGGAACAGCAAAGGCACTGCAACAAACACTATATGGAGCTGCACAGGCACTGCATCATACACTATATGGAGCAGCACAGGCACTGCATCATACACTATATGGAACAGCACTGGCACTGCATCATACACTATATGGAGCAGCACTGGCACTGCATCATACACTATATGGAGCAGCACAGGCACTGCATCATACACTATATGGAGCAGCACAGGTACTGCATCATACTTTTAGGAACAGCACAGGCACTGCATCATACACTATATGGAACAGCAAAGGCACTGCAACAAACACTATATGGAGCTGCACAGGTACTGCATCATACACTATATGGAACAGCACAGGCACTGCATCATACACTATATGGAGCAGCACAGGCACTGCATAATACACTATTAGGAACAGCACAGGTACTGCATCATACACTATTTGGAGCAGCACTGGCACTGCATAATACACTATTAGGAACAGCACTGGCACTGCATCATACACTATTAGGAACAGCACTGGCACTGCATCATACACTATATGGAACAGCACTGGCACTGCATCATACACTATATGGAGCAGCACTGGCACTGCATCATACACTATATGGAGCAGCACAGGCACTGCATCATACACTATTAGGAACAGCACAGGCACTGCATCATACACTATTAGGAACAGCACAGGCACTGCATCATACACTATATGGAGCAGCACTGGCACTGCATCATACACTATATGGAGCAGCACAGGCACTGCATCATACACTATATGGAACAGCACTGGCACTGCATCATACACTATATGGAACAGCACTGGCACTGCATCATACACTATATGGAGCAGCACAGGCACTGCATCATACACTATATGGAGCAGCACAGGCACTGCATCATACACTATTAGGATCAGCACTGGCACTGCATCATACACTATATGGAGCAGCACAGGCACTGCATCATACACTATATGGAGCAGCACAGGCACTGCATCATACACTACATGGAGCAGCACTGGCACTGCATCATACATTATTAGGAGCAGCACAAGCACTGCATCATATACTACAGTATAGGTAGCAGCACCCACGCACATGATCCAACACAACGTATTACACACATAAATACAAAGATGCTCACAGTAGAGGATAGATACAACATAAAACACAACACACGTGACAGAAATGCACACAAGACAGGACACACATAACAGTGCACATACACAATATAAACCACAAGATATGACAGGGATTTACACCGGACAGAATACACAACAGAGAGCACATACACAATATAAAACAACACACAAAGTATGACAGGGATGTACACAGGACAGGACCATCCAATCAGCCCCTAACTGCCATTTTACAGGCTGCGTTTGAAAAATGACAGTTAGAAGCTGATTGGTTGGTACTTTATCTCTCTCCAAGATTTGATAAATCTCCCCCTTAATAGATTAGACCCCCCCACACTCAGTTTGTTTCTTACTGCAGCTTAAATATACATTACCCATGGTATACATTAACCATGACTCTGTAAATTGATCAATAATACTTATCTCCTTAACCATATAATTAAGTAACTCAAAGCAGTCTTTATGTTCTTGGGGTTCTAACACTTTTTATGACATGACCTAAAGGAGGCCTGTGTACCGGCTGATGGTCTATGGTCTCTTTTACTGTTGTTTTTTTTTTTCAAAATAGGTGATCAAGTAGAAATTTAACTTGTCTTAGGGGCGAGGTTTAGCGAGGTAAAAAACCTTGGAATACAGCGGTTATGCACGCTTCCAATACCCGCTGTATTCAATTTTTAAGAAATGCATTACCGGTCCGTTGGTCTCCACGGCTCCCAGACATCTTCCCTCCATCTTTACACTGGGGAGGGGGCTACTGGGTGGCCACGGGGCTGCTTGGAGGGGAGGTGGCTGCTGGGAGATGTAGTTCTACCTGCATTTGCCTCCGGGGGGGGCTCACACACACACACAGGGGTCGCATACACACACAATCACTTATCAACATATTCTTTATGTATCACCGCATATCACAGTGATGCCGGATGGAGAGCGGTTTCAGAAACTCACCCCTCCAGACATCTCTGCCCCTCTGTATCGCTGATGCGATATTTGATGGTTATTTGTTGTGGCCTTGTTTCGCATGCGCAAGATTCAAACACACGAGAGAGATACTATTTAGAAGGCTGCACATGTGCTAGGGGCAGATATAGGGATCTGGCCTCCCTAAGCACAACATTAGTTGCCGGCTGCCCCCAAACCCCCCCCCCCCCCAATTTTATTATTTTCATTATTAGTTTATAAGACCTAATTTGGCAATTACCAGCATTACAAAATTAAAAATAGAAATGAGCGATGACATTTTATTTTAAGTTACGTATTGTGACCAAAAAAACTGGAACGGTTGTCAAGGGGAGATATAATTATATATTCTCCAGGTTTCTAGCTTCTGTCTGGAAGACAGAAACTGATTAGCAATATTGATTGCCAGACCACCCTTGAGAGACTGATAAAGGGTGTGTCAGTCTCTGTAGTAAGTCTCTCACTGCCTGGGGAACAGGTCAGAGACCTGTTGAGAAATACTGTAATTACTGAATGTAAGTGCTGAGCTAAGGCCTTCTGTTTTGTGAGAGGGACATTAGGTCCTATTCTGAGACAGAATCATTTTGTTTAGTGAAAGCCGGACAGGCCAGTATTTACTTTCATGTTTTCTTTATTTTTGTGCTTCTAACAAAACTAGCTGCGGATACTTTTACCAAGGCCCTGGACTGGTGTATTTCTACTTGGCTGCTGCATGAACAGTGCAACCGTTTACCCCAGGATGCGGTGCACCCTTACCCTGATCTTACCACACAACACATATTTACTAAGTAGTACAGTTTACAGGGGCTTTCTTCTTGCTTTCAAAATTTGCTTTCAAAACATTTCAGACTGACAGTAGTGAATGAAACGTCTTAATGCCAGGCCAAGCAAGTGTTACCCCTAGACACGTACATTACCTCCTAATGAAGAAAAGCTTTCCTCCACTTGATAAGTTGCCATAATCATTGCCACCATACAACCATACATACCATACAGTAGCTGGCTATGGCGGCAGGGTCACTGAGCGAACACTAAGGCACCGCTGGAAAAACCTGATTTCTCCATGGACTACCTTTTGATACATACAGAGAAACAGTAACAGCTCCTTTTTCAGAGGAAACAACGAAAATAAGTTATCACCACGATACATTGACTCCTTAGTCTTATATGGAACATCATTGTAGGACCAGGGGGAAGTTGGGTTTCAGACTACTCTGTTTCAAATAGAAGTAAAATACATGTCAGCTGAACTGTCCAGACCACAAAAAAAACCTTTAATACAAGGCAACAGATCCAATATATCAGACACGAGAGAGCAGACTACACTATATCAGGCACGAGAGATCTGATCCAATATATCAGACACAAGAGAGCAGACCACAATATATCAGACACAAGAGAGCAGACTACACTATATCAGACACAAGAGAGCAGACTAGAAATATATCAGACACAAGAAAGCAGACCCATTACCAGTATATCAGACACAAGAGAGCAGATCCAATATATCAGACACAAGAGAGCAGACTACACTATGTCAGACACAAAAGAGCAGACTACACTATATCAGGCACAAAAGAGCAGACTAGAAATATATCAGACACGAAAGAGCAGACCCATTACCAGTATATCAGACACGAGTGAGCAGAACCAATACATTTTCTTCTACTCTTTACTCCCCATAAGGGCACCTAACACATGACTGCCAACTCCCGGCTGCTTATTGTGAGTGCTTTAATCGCTATTGCAGCAATGTATATAAATCTTGTCCTGCACTGTAATGTACTGTAAGTTACTTGTTTCTTGTTCACTTATTAGTTCTATGTACTATGTAAGGCACTGCGGAACACTTGTGGCTCCATATAAATAAAGGATAATAATATATCAGACACGAGAGAGCAGACCACAATATATTAGACACGAGAGAGCAGACCTAATATATTAGACACGAGAGAGCAGACCCAATAAGAAAGCAAACTAAGAATATCATACCCTAATATACAGGATCAGACCCTAATATACAGGTTGAGTCTCCCATATACAAATATTCCGAAATACAGCTCTTTTTTAGTATGACTGAGATAGTGAAACCTTTGCTTTTTGATGGTTCAATGTACACAAACTTTGTTTAAGGCACAAATTATTAAAAATATTGTGTAAAATTACCTTCAGGCTCTGTGTATAAGGTGTATATGAAACAAAGGAATTTCATATATGTACACAAACTTTGTTTGAGCCATAAAATTATTGAAAATATTTGTATAAAATGACCTGCAGGCTGTGTGTATAAGGTGTATATAACAAATACATGCATTCTGTGTTTAGATTTGGGTCCCATTCCCAAGATATTTCATTATGGTATGCAAATATTCCAAAATACGGAATATTCCAATATCCAAAATACCCCTGGTCCCAAGAATTTTGGATATGGGAGACTCGACCTGTATCAGACACAAGAGAGTAGACCCAACATATCGGACACTAGAGGGCAGATTCAATATATCAGATACGACTCAAGACAACGGACCCAATATATCAGACCTTAGAAGGCAGACCCAAAACATCAGACACAAGAGATCCTACCCCAACATATCACAGACAAGAAAGCAGACTCCATAGACCCTCTATGAACAAGCCCTTCCCAGCAATGCATAGTATAGATGCCATGCAAGACTTAAATATGCTTTGCTCAGGATTATTTTCCAGGCTTTGATGCATTCTGTTTATACTAGAGTAATGATAGCACTGCACAGCTAGACTCTTCTTTCCAATATGATCCAATAAGTGAAATTATAAACTAAACAGAACTGAAGTCCTTTACGCACCCCTCCACCCCCTGTCATAACAGGTGATTTCAGGACATGTTTGGGATTAACGGGTTCAAGACATAACTCTGCTGCAATGTTTCCGAGTGCCAACTTTATTTGCATTGTTTTTTCGGTATTGTTGTTGGAGTTTTCAGTGTGTAACAAGGCTACTGTATGTATGTTAAAATGAGTTGTTGTGTAATGCAGTTCTGTTTATAAATAGCAGAAACATAGAGGGCAATGCACAGTCATTGCTCAACTGTGCGGATTTGTGCAAAAACCATAGCAAAATATCAGACCCTTGCGCACGTTGTGTAACTTGCACTAAGTTTAGTTTCTGTGGCTCTACTACAGATTTGCTTCTTTGATCTATCTTAATACACCTCACAGGTGGGTATTCCATTGTTTTGTCGCTGCCACAGCTCCAATCTACTGTATACCGACGAGAGCTATTCAATTGTTTGTGCTGCTGGGCACGAGTGCCGCGGGCGCCCATTACTTATCGCGGATTTATGCTCGCAACCTCCGGAGGTTCCAGCAGAAATCAGATCAGAGTAGGGCTTTTGGGCGCCTTACTCTTATGGTGTCTGGCTTTTGGGTCTCTTTAGACGGGACCAGCCTATTTATGTGGCTAACCATTCGCATTTTGAGCGCGGCATCCGTGAACAGTGATGGGCGTCACAGACAATTGAATAGCTCCCGTCAGTTTAGACAGGAGCTGCGGCCGCAAAACAACAAAGAACATACTTGACTACTCTCCCAGAGTGGCCGGAGGCTCACAAAAATCGGGACCCCACCCACACACCACTGCAGTAACCCCCCCAGCGCAGTCGCCCACTTACAGAGCACAAGTGGGAGGTCCGGAGGTGCTGATGACGCAATTTGCACCCCAGTTTACAATGCCTGTGATTTCGGCACTGTATAGCGGCTACAAGGCTGCCACGACACAAGCGAGCTGCCCCGCACCGCACACCTATGCCACTGCCATGCCCCCTTTCTGTGCCGACCTGGCTGCCAATTCCCCTTACAGACATTGTAAGGCGGTGTCGTGGCTATGATGACGAGACTCAGCACAAATCATGCCATAGGCATGGTCCAAAAACTCGGGAAGTGGGCGGCGCCGGGCAGACGCGTTGGAGGATCAGGAGACTTGAATGCTCTTCTGGGCGGCCGGGAGCAGCATCCGAGATTCGGGAGCCTCCCGGCTGTTCCGAGAGTGGGCATATGACCTTACATATACATAATTACATAAAGAAAGTGCTGACCAGGTGCAGTGTTATTACCCTTTCTTTATTCTTTATACCATTACTTCTTTATCTTCCTTTCTCCACTTTCTATTCTACAGTGGTATATAAACATTTTCTATGCGCACGGTATCTTTTAGGGGTGTACTGGCCCTTTTTTTTCTGTCTACCGGCCACACTGACACTTTGATAGGAGAAAGACACTAACGGGAAAGAATCATTACTTAGGGCGTTCTGGGCAGTGCTGGAAGAATACTAAATGAAACCTAGATGGAGAAAGATACACCAGATGCTTCTGTGCTGCACTCTAACAGTGTCCCCCCAAATCCTTCTGTGAATCTCCTTTTATTATTCTCATAGTGATGAATGATCCCTTTACAAAGCCCCCGAAAGGTATTGCTAATATTCCACAGAATTGCTATTTGTAGTGCTAGTATTCCTGGCAGGGCTCTCATCACACTTTGCGACTTTTGGTGGCGACGGATCGTGACAGAGGTGTGGCTGCTTCACCTTGGGGGCGTGGTTACATCACAGCAGGACTGGTCACATCCCCCCGTGGGTGTGGCCAGGTCCCCTGATGTGTGTATTTAGCCTAAAAAAAAAACGTTTTCATTCCAAACATACAACATTAGTTCGATGCAGGTGGGTAAATACAATCCATGAAATAAATAAAGTTGTCTGAAGGTACAACCCATTAATAGTGTGAGGGTTGCTTTTCAAGGCATGGTTAAAGACTACTGAGTTGCAATGTGTTGGAGGCAGTGCCCATATGAGGCCTGGAAGTACCTCGCCAGACAACAGAGGAGTTACTTCTAGTAATGGCGTTGATTTTATATATACAAGAAAGTATACACGTTTTTCCAAGATTACAAATTCAGATTTCCTTTTTTGAAGGAAAGGGGAAGAAACTCTTTTAGATACTGGGTTGCGTCACATCATTGGAAAGTATTACGTTTTGTTGGTCTTCATATATGGGAGGAATCTTGGAGAGAGATGAAATGGAGAAGTTGACCAAGCAACCAATCAGCTTCTAACTGTCATTTTGCTGCGCAATGATGACTGTGCAGCACAGACAGTCATCACAGATGCCCATGCTGTCACTCCTTCACCCCGCTGGACCAGAGACGCCGGTACTGATCCGGGGATCCTAGTGGGTGTCTGGGGTTCCAGCTAGTGGTGACCCTGGATTATCCCTGACTGTGGCCGGATTCACGGGGGTTCCAATAAGCGACGGGGTCCTGCGGAGGGTACCCGCCGATTCACAGTCTTTATTGGTCCTCAGACAGGGGGCTCCCTGAGGACAGGCTGCGTGTGGAGCCAGGAACTGATCCTGCGCTTTCCACTAGACCACCAGGGACAGCGGGCTGCAGCAGTGTGGAAATGCTCCAGCGTCCAAGGGGTTAATAGCATGCCAGGGGAGAGTGCCTTCCCTGTCTCACAGGCGGCACCTCTCCCGCTGCACAGTGCCTTTCCATAGCGGTCTGGCGGGCTGTCTCAGCGCTCCTCTCCCAGGCCCGCCTCCTCTCAGTTCCTCGCAGGCCATTTTCTATAAGGAAGTGCGCGAACGCTGCTGGCTGGTGATACAGGTGGCATTGTGGTCCGGGTCCCCCGCATACCTCTCTTCCGATTAAGGTCAGCGTATGCAGCACTGTCTCCTACGAGGCTCTGTGTCTGAGTAGTTGAGGGAAAGTGCTTATAGTACAGGGAACGATTCCTGCATTGTATGTGACTATATGCTAGCGCTGTCTGACTGTTTCTATTTCACACTGTCAGCCATTTTACTATCCCTGTTCTTTCTGCTACAAGCTCTTGCAGTGCGGTGTTGCAGGGTGCTTATTGCCTCACAGTCCTTCTGCCTAAGTGTGCCATATGCAGGTTACACGTAGCAGAGGGAGTAGGGGACACTGAGGGGCTATGTAAGGCGTGTGCTGCTACCCCATGCACTGTTTCAGCCCCGAGCCTGTTCAGGAACTACCCTGGGCTAGTTTTGCTAAGGCGCTCACGACATTGTGGGTCATCTAACGACCCCCCCTGCGCTTCCTCGCAGCAGGCGGTGGTCTCCTCGCCCATGCAGGGGTTCCCCAGGCAGTTGTTAGTACCCCAGTGTCCCCCACTACTGCCCCCCCAAGCCTCTCAAGAGCCTGCGTGGATAAATACATTGTCCAACGCGATACAGCACCTGATGGACGTTTTACTCCCCCTAGTCACCATTGCGGCCTTATAAACGGCAATTGCAATTGACGCAGACGGCTCAGTATGATGATGACATGGCGTCTGATGATAGTGAGATTCATGACTTATCAGACCAGGAGCCCCTTCAAGCTAAGGAGGCGGAGCCTAGGTCAAGAATACCCAGCCTAATACGGGCAGTCCGTGTGGCCTTGTTTATTGATGATGAGGATCCCCCGGTGGCTAAATCCAAATACGCCTTCTTTAAGGATTTTAAGGGTGAGGCCACTGTATTTCCCCTATCTGGTCAGTTAGTGGATCATTTAGAGCAGGCGTGGAGAACTCTAGGTAAGCGGTTCCAGCCTCAAAGATGTTTGGCTTTTACATACCCTTTTGCGGATGATTACTTCTCAAAATGGGAAACCCTGCCCCAGGTAGATGTTACACATGCCTAGTGAAGAGTGCAACATTGCCCATGCCCTCCATGTCTTCCTTAAAGGACGTTACAGATTGCAAAGTGGAACTTTGTTTGAAATCCATTTATTCCTTTGCTGGAGGGGCTTCCAGACCGGCTATGGCCATGAGCTGGGTTGCCAGAGCCATGGAGCGCTGGGCAGATGCCTTGGAAGCGTCTCTGACCTCGGACTCCTCAGCTGAACAGTTGGAGTTAGAGGACAATCTCAGAGACTCGGCCATATATGTTAATGAGGCAGCCTTAGATATAGGTCAACTCACTTCTAGAATTTCCTCGGCAGCAGTGGCGGCGCGCTGCTCCCTGTGGTTGTGCTCATGGATAGCTGATGCAGACTCCAAGAAAGGGTTGGAATGCTTAGCCTTTAATGGTGAGGTCCTCTTTTGCCCTGATCTGGACAAAATTGTGAGCATGTTGGCAGCAGCTAAGTCCGCATGTCTACCGTCGGCCGCAGTTCCTTCAGGGTCTGGGACCGTCCTTTCGGGCCCAGGGTACGTCCAAAGTACAGTCCTTTCATAGACCATCAGGGGCCAGGAAAACTACCAAGCCAAAGAAACAGGCTTAGAGTACAAGACGCCCGGCTTCCAAATCTGATGAAAAGCCATCAGCCTGACGGGACGGGCCTTCCCCTGGGAGACACCAGGGTGGGAGGCCGACTTCTTCAGTTCACCCAGTGCTGGTATCAGACTTCCACAGACATTTGGTTAAGGGAAGTGGTCTCTCATGGGTACGCCCTCTCCTTCCACAGAAGGCCTCCAAACCAGTTTTTCACCACGGGCCTTCAGTCAGATCAAGACAAGGCCCTGGAATTCCAGAAAGTAGTGCACTATATGCTACAAGCTGGGATTATAGTGCCTGTTCCGTCCCCTCTGAGGGGAACGGGGTATTACTCCAACCTTTTTCTGGTTCAGAAACCCAATGGGTTCTACCGGACTATTCTCAACCTTAAGTCCCTCAACAAGTCTTTGAGGGTTCCTCGGTTCAGGATGGAGACCCTGCGTTCCATCATATTGGCTATGTAGCCTGGGGATTTTATGGTATCATTGGACATTCAGGATGCCTACCTGCATATCCCAATTGCTCCAGCTCACCAGCGTTTCCTCAGGTTCGCAGTGGTCAATCAACATTTCCAGTTTCAGGCATTGCACTTTGGCCTTTCCACAGCACCTCGGGTGTTTACCAAGGTCATGGCAGTGTCACGGCTGCCGACACTTGAGACTCCTGGGAGGAGGCAGGCCTACTAGGCACAATAAACTGGGGTGACTTTAGGAATGACCTTTTCATGAAATCTCGATAGCACGGCATAAAAGTAAATAGAATTTATTCACAGGAGAAATATAATAGCAACGTCTCACATAAAGTCTCAACAACACTGAGGTTCACATAATCAATAATGAGTATAGGAGAAAACCCCCCATATAGTCTTTAACACAGAAAAGTTTATATGGTAGGGAACCCCCGAGTCCAGTATGAGGCTAACACCTCAGGATGGTATAGAGGAGCTTCACCTGGGTGGAACCCTGTAGTGATGGAGATCCAGAGCAGAGTGAGCCCTGTGATGCAGTGAAAGACGGAGCAGGGTTGAGCCCTGTGATGCGATAAGGACGGAGCAGGGTTGAGCCCTGTGATGTGATGAGGTCAGAACAGGGTTAATCCCTGTGATGCGGAGGTTGAAGCAGGGTTGAGCCCTGTGAAGCGGTGTGATTCCGGAACAGGGTTGAGCCCTGCGGTGTAACTAGTATCCGGAGCGGGGTTGAGCCCTGTGATGCTATGAGGTTGAAGCAGGGTTGAGCTCTGTGAAGCGGTGTGGTTCCGGAACAGGGTTGAGCCCTGCGGTGTGACTAGAATCCAGAACGGGGTTGAGCCCCGCAATGCGGTGATGATAACTGTAACGGTGCAGTTGACAACTATAACGAAGATGGGTTCGATGAGAGGCAACAGGTAAAGTAAATCGTGCAGCAAAAGGTGAAACCACAGCAATGGAGCAAAAGCAATACTTAGGCAATGGCTATGCTGAGCTCTGTAGTGCGGCTGGTAACTGGCATTAGAAGTTTTAGCTGGAACATGAGCGGAGATATAGCAAAGTCCTCAGCAATCCACAGGCACAGCAGGGATCTGGAGTCCAAGAAAGACCTGAAAGTAACGTTGCACAGACACTGAGACACAGTTAGTAACAGGCTTTATACTAGGTCTGTGATCGATAGGAAGTTCAGAACATGTGACCCAAATGGAATCAGGTTTGAAATAATGAGCAATCTAGGAATCCCACAACCTGACAACACCTTGGAAACAGATGATACTTTAACTCTCTACTCCCTGTATGTGAAGAACGCCATGAAGCCGGATAGCTCCTCCAACGACCACAAAGGAACTTTGGAAAAAGTAATCTATCTTTATGTACTGAAATAGTCGCAGTCCTGACAGGCAGTTATGGCAGCCCACCTGTTACCCTATCTGTACGACCTTCTGCTGTTAGCAGGGTCTCCGGAGGTACTTCAGTGCCATCTGCAACTGACCATATCTGAGTTGCAGAATCACGGTTGGCTGATAAACTTCAAGAAGTCCTCCCTGGTTCCCTCACAGAGGATGCTCCATCTTGGAGCCCTTTTGGACTCTCAACAACAGAGGATCTTTGTGACAGAGGAAAAGATCTCTGCATTGCAGGCAAAGGTACGCAGTTGCCGTCAGAGTCACCGAGTGTCCATTCACTCAGCAATGAGGTTACTGGGATCCCTGGTGTCGACGTTCGACAAGGCGGAATATGCCCAGTTTCACTCCAGACCTCTGCAGAAGTTAATCCTCTCCAGCCCCCATCGGATAAAGTCACAGATAATGGTGCTTTCCCCGGAGGTACGTCTGTCTCTGGCCTGGTAGCTGCGGACGTCTCACCTCAACTGGGGACGCCCCTTCTGGATCTCAGACTGGGTCCTCCTGACAACGGACGCCAGTCTCCGTGGTTGGGGGGCTGTGACAGGTCCACACTTGTTCCAAGGAAGGTGGACGACAGCAGAATCTGCTCTTCCAATCAACGATGGAACTTTGAGCAGTATTCAGAGCTGTTCAGCAAGCAAGACTCGTTCTTCACGGAAAACCCGTGTAAGTCCAGTCGGACAACGCCACCACAATGGCTTACATAAACCACCAAACTCGAAGTCAGGCGGCACTGACAGAGGTGTCACACATTCTGACTTGGGCGGAAGTCAATCTCCCAGCCATCTCGGCCGTGTTCATTCCAGGAGTGCTCAACTGGGAAGCAGAGTTCCTCAGCTGTCAAGACGTGCATCCAGGAAGCTTTTCAACTCCTAGTGGACAGGTGGGGCCTTCCAGAAATAGACCTCATGGCCTCCCGACACAACAACAAGCTGCCAGTGTACGGGTCAAGAACAAGGGACGCGGAGGCTCTGCTTGTGGACGCTCTGTCGGTCTGGTGGACCTTTCAGTTTGTGTACCTCTTTCCTCCATTCTCCCTCGAGTGCTTCGAAAATTCAAGCATGAAGCAGGCACGCTGCTGCTGGTAGCTCCAGCGTGGCCCAGACGTCACTGGTACTCAGATCTTCGGAGTCTCTTCGTTGACACTCCGATACTGTTGCCTCAATGTCCGGACCTGCTCTCTCAAGGTCCTTGCCTTTACCCGAACCTGGGTCATCGGTCTTTGACGGCATGGCTCTTGAGACTGCCCTCTTAAGGTCCAGAGGATTTTCTGGCTCTATGGTTAACACTATGCTCAGAGCTCGCAATGTTACGATCCCCAGGTATTTAAAATATCCAGGATTTTGGCTTTCCTACAAGCAGGTTTAGATCAAGGTCTTCACCTGGCATCCCTCAAGGTGCATGTTTCTGCCTTGTCGGTGTGGTTTCAGCATAGGATTGCTCCTCTTCCAGATGTCCGCACCTTCATGCAGGGTGTTCTTCACATACAGCCTTCCTTTGTCCCTCCTGTGGCTCCTTGGGATTTGGCTGTGGTCCTGAGGGCTCTTCAAGGACCGCCTTTTGAACCTCTGGGCTCAGTAAATTTCAAATGGCTTACTATGAAGACTCCGTTTCTTCTAGCTATTGCTTCGGCCAGAAGGGTGTCAAACTTGGGGGCTCTCTCATGTCGACCTCCCTTTCTGATTTTTCACCGGGACAGGGCGGTGCTTCAGATTCGCCCTGTTTTACTGCCTAAGGTGGTGTCTAGTTTCCACATTAATGAGGAAATTGTAGTGCTAGCCTTTAATTCCCCAGACCTTTCAGCTGGTGAAGCCTCACTGGATGTGGTACGTGCTCAGAGGAGTTATGTAGACCGTACCCGTTCTCTTTGTTTGTCCTCTATGGTTTCCATAAGAAGGGATGGTCTGCCAATAAGCAAACATTGGCAAGGTGGATTTGCATGGCGATCACGGAGGCGATCAGTCATGAGGGCCTTCCTATTCCGGCCTTTGTTACCACTCATTCTACTCGGTCTGTGGGTCCTTCGTGGGCAGTTCGCCGTGGCACCTCCGCTGTTCAGCTTTGCTAGGTCTTCTGTCCATACCTTTGTGAGGTATTATGCATTTGATACCTTCGCCTCTCAGGATGCTTCCTTTAAAGGATACTGCTTTGGGACATCCCCAAGGTATCCTGTGGATACCCTATGGACCCTGATGTAGAAAATATAAGATATGGTAAGAACTTACCCTTGTTATCTTTATTTCTACGAAGTCCATAGGGTTCCACAGGACTCCCGCCCTGTTGCACCTGTGCTGCAGATGGGCTATATTCTGGTCACCGGTTCTCCGTCTCCTTCTGGTGAGAATGTGATTCTTGTGTGTTCCAGACTTTCTTCTCTCTCTTTGTTCTCCTCCTACGGCCTATGGGTTGTTACGTAACTGAGGATGCCTTGTCTCGGGGGCGGGGTATAGGAGAGGGACCCCAGTGCATCCTGGGAGGCTGAAAAATTAACTCAGAGGTGCCCGATGTCTGCCACCATCCGCCTATACCCCAAGGTATCCTGTGGAACCCTATGGACTTCATAGAAATATAGATAACAAGGGTAAGTTCTTACCATATCACATATTTTTTCCAAAGCTCCTTCAGTAATGTGCCACACGAAACAATACATAATGGGGGGAGATATATCAAAGCTTGTATAGAGCTAAAGTGGAGAAAGATAAAGTACCAACCAATCAGCTCCTAACTCACTTTTCAAAACCCAGCCTGTAAAATGACAGTTAGGAGCTGATTGGTTGGTACTTTATCTCCATACATTTTATCTCTCTCAAAGGCTTAAGGTGCGTACACACTGGGCGATTAGGAAAGACAGTACGATTACGACATCGTAATCGTACCGTTGTTCCTGATCCCTTGTAGTGCCTACACTGAATGATATGTCGTTCAGTGTAGGCACACTCCATCATTCCTGAACATGGCCAATCGTTATCGGCAGAGTGCCCTGCATATTCGGGCGATGGACAATGGCAGAAACGACCAGCGGGAATGCGCATCGCTGGTCTTTTCCGACATTATAGTGCACAATTTGTGCACGATTACTGAGCGATTGCACGATTACGATGTCGTAATCGTGCAATCGCTCAGTAAAATCGCCAAGTGTGTACGCACCATTAGTAAATAAACACCATTTTTAACTCTGTCCACATTACAAGCTTTGATAAATCTCCCCCTATGTTCTTTAAAAACCTACAATTCCATCCAAGGTTTAAAATATACTTGTTGCCTGTACACAATGAATGCAGCTATTTTGTGGCATGAGCCAGCACTTAGCCTATCATTTCACTAGAGATTAGTGACATCCCTGAGGCATGAGGTACATATCGCTTCATATCTCAGCGATTCACCAGTTCCTCATGAATTAATAAGCTTCATTCTGACAAATGTTGGCTCTTCCCACAAAATGGACTACTTATTATTATCCTTCCAGCGTTCATGATAGGTTGAAGTGAGGAAAGGCGAGTAAAGGGGAGGCCATAGAGGAGGAGGTTACAGCAGTGGAAGCGGGAGATGATGAGTGCATGGATAAGGGTTTTATTGCCATTAGCATTGAGAAAGGACCTGATCTCAGAGATGCTTCGGAGAGGGAAATGGCGATAATGGGATATGAGTTTAGGACCTCATTTATCAACGAGTGATATTCTTGTTATCATTCATTTCTAATCTTAAATGGTGCTCCAACCAATCAGCTTCTAACTATCATTTTTCAAACAATATGACAGTTAGGAGCTGATTGGTTGGAGCACTGATTAAAGCCGCATACACACTAGACGATGTGTGTATGCGGTGATATCGTCATCGGTTGGGGTCAGGGCCGGATTAACAGCGGGGTGACGGGCGATCGTCCCTGGGCCCCCACACCTGAAGGGGTTAAAATGAACCGGAGGAGGCGGAACAACGGAACCAGTTCCGCCTCCTCCGGCCAACCTAACCCCGCCGCCACAGGGAGGCACCATTTGCCAGACGCCCGCTGAGATTGTAACCAGCGGGCGTCCGGCTTTCTCCCCGCAGCGGCAGACAGAGCCAGAGCTCACGCGTGAGCTCCGGCTCACGCAGCGCACTATGGGACAGACGTCACGTCATGACATCTCTCCCATGGTGCAGAGGAGCAGCCGAGTGGCCTGGACGTGGACGGCAGCGGGAGCGGGGCTTAAGGTAAGTAATAGCTCTTTTTTTGTGTGTGTGTGCAAGGCGCTATTGTACTGGGGGCATTACTCCGGGGGAAGGGGAGCATTGCTAATGATGGCATTACTCCGGGGGAAGGGGAGCATTACTACTGGGGGCATTACTCCAGGGGAAGGGGAGCATTACTACTGGGGGCATTACTCGGGGGGGGGGCGTTACTACTGGGGGGCATTACTATTGGGGGCCCCACTTCTGGGGGCATTACTATTGGGGGCACCACTTCTGGGGGCATTACTTTTGGGGGCTCTACTATTTCAAAGCTGGGCATTACTACTGTGGTACTACTACAGAGGGACCATTACTATTTGGGGCACTAATACAGGGGCATTACTACTGGGGGCATTTATACAGAGGGTACTACTACAGGGGGTATGACTACTGGGGCCATTACCACAGGGGCCATGACTACTGGGGGCATTACTACTGGGGGCACAACTACAGGGGTATTACTACTGAGGGCAATTAGACAGGGGGCAATACTATTGAGCACACACGGGGCATGACTACTGGAAACATTACTATTGGGGGCACAACTACAGTGGTATTACTACTGGGGGTATTTATACAGAGGGCATTACTATTGGGGACACTACCACAGGGGGCATTACTACTTGGGGCATAACTACAGGAGGCATGACTACTGGGGGGCACTGCTAATGGGAGAATTGCATAGGGGCACCACTCCTGGGGGCACTACTAATGGGTGCACTGCATAAAGGGCTCCACTACTATGGGCACTGACACTACTGAGGTCCCCATTAAGCATACGCCCAGTACGTCACATTTAATAGGGGCCCCCACATGTTTGTTGCCCAGATGCCCCCACAGACCTTAATCCGGCCCTGGTTGGGGTGCCGCATCAGCAAGTGTATACACACTTACAGTTGCTGCCCAGCGATGGACGAGCGCGAGGGGGGGGGGGGGCGTGTAGGGGGAGCAGGGCCATGCTGTATTCAGCAGCATGGCATCGCTCACGATATCCCCGGATTGCGCTACTTGGGGATTTCGTAAATGACCAGCGGGAGCTCGCATCGCTGATTGTTTTTAGCATACACACTTACCGATATTGTGAACGATAACGATATCGTTCAATTGTTCAAAATATCGGCAAGTGTGTACGCGGCTTAAGATTAGTAACTAGTGATAACAAGAATATCCTTCTTTGATAAATGAGGCCCTAAATGTGTGGGGTGAAGAATAGGGAGGACACCCATGCAATGGGGGGGGGGGGGGGCAGGAAAGAGATGTAGTTTACAGAAGAGGGGAGTGGAGATGGGATCCTGGAATGGGGGAGAATGATGATTTATATTTTGGACATGTTTAATTTGATGAAAGGCTGGGGACATCCAGGATGGGATAGCAGAGAGGCAGGAAGAGACCCGAGCGAGGACTGAGGGAGAGAGAGCGCTTGGGAGGATACGTAACTTTGAGTGTCATCAGCACATCAGGTGGTATTGGTGACAGGAGGAGCTGATGAGCGTGTAGGTGACAGACATACGTTAAATGGGAAAAACACAGCTGTTTATTTCATGCATTGACCCTATAAAGTGTTGTCTTAACTAAACAAACTGCCCTCAGTTTGAACTGGGGTCACCAGTGACATCCAGTGATGAATCAGCAGCTTTCATCTTGCATCGAGGCCGACCTGATACTTTCCATTCTCACCCATTCTGTTTTGGATTACACAAATGAGTCGTTTTGTATAAAAACACCCTTCTATGATACAGGAGTTCACAAAATACAATGCCTGGCCTCGAGCCTTTGAACTGGTTTAAAAAGGATATTAATGAAAATATTTATTATCTGCTCCTTATAATGGAAGCTACCATTCCAAAGGTGAATAAAGTAATACTAACCTGCAGCTCTGATAAGCTGTGTAATTCTTTTTTTTTCTAAGAAAAAAAATTACAGAAATATTTTTGACTGATTTGAAATTACCGTAGTATAAATCCAGTGGTTCCTGTACAGAGAAATCAGACTGGTGTTATATAATATTCCCACCATATATAGAAATAACATTGCATCCCAAAAATAAGTAATCAAAGCAATTGTTTATGCTAAACACTGGACCAAATCTCTGAAGCGTAAATACACCCATCTTGGCCATATGCTTGATGCAAGAGATCAGACAGATGTCTACATGCGCTCACTTCTGAATAGCCCACAATTCTGTCTCCACCTTACACGGCACACGTACATGTTAAGACCCCATTAACGTCCAGTTACACCCATTTAGCTTCAATTGGAAATGCAGATGTGTAGTCAGTAAAATTGCAATTGCGGCTGTTTTGCCCAAAGGGACATATCCAATTAAGTGTGCAATTTTTACTCTAAAAATTACCTTGCCTACCAAAACGGGTAGGTGCGCTCCAGATTACCATGCTATCCAATTGAAAAAAAATGGTAGCTGTAATTTTTATGCCAAATACCCATGGGAAATTTAGAAAAATAAATAAATTGGAGAACAGCCTGTACCCTAAGCAAAATTTTTAAAAATGGATAAGAGTAATGTTTATTACTGTACCAAAGAAAAAATATTTTATTCTTTAAAAATGCTGTAAATGGCTGATATGTGCATTTTTTTTTTTAAAGTGAAAAATGTTTATAAAAAAACAAACTTTTTTATTTTAAATACAAATGAAAAAAAAAATAATGTCAAAAAATATATATATATATTGGGGTATTTTGAGGCCAATTTAAATATTTTAAAAATATATTTTTTTGTTTAAATAAATACTTTAATAAAATTTTGGGAGCATAAATTAATGTAAAAAGTTTATTTTGGGGTAATTGAGGCCATTTTTTTTAACACCAATAATTGGAATAATTAAGCTAATTGGAAACTTCCAGTTGCCTAATTAGTCATGGGGGTGGGGGTTCAAGGGGTTCTGAAGAAAGTCCCAATACCTGTAGTTTTAACTAAAAGTATGAATTTTTACTGCAGGTTTTTGTTAAAATTTCACCCGCAATATTCCCCAAAGAGTGCAAATTTGCACCTGGACAAAACATGTTGTGATGCAGTGCAGACATAATTATTTATGTGTGCAGGGAAAGCACTGCCTATTGCTGTATGTTGTTTCATTTTAACACTGCAGATTGAACTGAACCATGACACATTACCCTCCAAGCTGTAAATATATCTGCACATTTTAAATTTGACCACCTACTACAGTGCAACTTTGTTTTGCCTTAGTGTAACTTGGTTTACAACTACCTCGAAATGAGACCTTTATTGACACATGCAAAATTTAAATTTAAGATACTCATACACAGAGTGGCTCCTAAGTGACCCATTTGGGATCATAAACTTTGATCATAAATTTGATGATCATAAACTTGGTACACATGGCCCCCAGCACATGTGATGTCATAGAAGAGGGGGCGGGAGAAGGAAGCTCTAGTAAGAGCCCTGCCTCCCCGGCTTGTTACCAATCCGAACACCCGGCAAGCTGGAAACAGGGCAGCAATAGTCCTGGATGCCTTGGATGGCAGCAATAGTCACACACTGCTAGTTAGGGCTCTGTTGGTACAGCTGAATTAATGTGCCATGTTCCTGATGACTTCTCAAATGCGCAATCTCCAGGAAAATGGCCGCCAAACCATTTTCCAGGTTATTTCCGCAGCAGAGTATAATATATAAATGCACCCATTATAGATACGTCACTGGTGATGACCTAATGATTATAAGTGAGGATATCAGTACTTACAGTTTATATTTATATTATGTACAGTAGTTTATACATATACTAGCGTCATACTTGCCTACTCTCCCAGAACTAGGGCCAGCTCCAGGTGTTGCCGCGCCCTGTGTGGAGAAGGACTCCGACGCCCCCTCACCCTGTGCACGGCGAAGAAGGAGGTGTGACCTAATTACCATAGACCACGCCCCAAAATTATGCTAATTGGTGGGCGTGCCCGTAACTGCACGCCACCCCTCTCACTGCACTGAATTGATTGCGCACGCATGCGCACGGCATCCATTCCTCTTCTCCGGGGCCAGCACCTCCATCAGGACACTTCGGCCCACGGTTGGAACAGCAGGGCAGTGCCCGAAAAACGGGACTGTTCCACTGAAAATCAGGATGGCTGGGACGGGTGCGCCCTCTATGAGTGGCGCCCCTCTTCGACCGCACTGGTCCAACATGCCTCGAGCCGGCCCTGCCCAGAACATCCAGGAGTCTCTAAAATCTAGGGTGGCACTCCCAGGCGCTTTGAAGAGTAGTGAAGTCTCCCAGAGGCTGCACGTAGCCGTCCACATCCCGAGTGAAGTGGGAGATCCAGATGACTTGATGCAATTGCCACTAAATCGCATCAGCCTGGCCCTGTCCCCACTTTAAGATTCCAGCGATAGCGGCATTATATAGTGGGGACAGAGCTACGATGATGCAGTGCCATCATGCCACCAAAGCAAGTATAATTAGCGTGCATTATAATGTGATAATTCCCATTTCAAAGATGGACAATTGGTTTATCTGAACTAATATTTTTTTTCATTATAATTGTGTGTTGATATTGTGGATGTTATTACAGGAGATATTAGTTATGACTAAATATAGCATTTGTAACTCGACTTTTGTTTAACAATGGCCTGTGTGTATACTGTATTGTTACAGAAGTACTTGCGGGTGATTATTACTCTTTTTACTCTAATTGCTTTTCCAACTAATTCTAAATTTCCTTCATGAAATAACAGTTTTTCTGGTTTGTTAGGGAATTAGTACACATCTGGGTGCGCGTTAAAGGATTAACATGTTCTGGGCGCTGTGGGCTATAGACCACACCCAGGGCGTGCAGCACAATCCCTTAATGCGCAGCCTGTCGTGTCTTATTGCTTTCTTATAAATCACACAATGTAAACATCTCAAGTGGAACATCTATTGGAACAAGTTGCTTAGCAATTTAAAACTACATGTGATTAGTGGTACAATTTAATCCCCCGTCTATGAATATCTTTATGCCATCATGTGTATGACATTTAGGAATTGAACATTTAATACATTTCCATGGATGTCAATTTAAATCATTTAGGTGAAGGTTGAATTGACTGTACTGCCGTAGACAGAATACTTAAAATAAAGAAGAGCTGGTAATTTCTACTGTAAAACCCCTTTTACGCATAAACTAAAAACGCGGGTGTATTAAGGTGAATACGCATCGACCCGGGGCTGGCATACAGTATGTGTGAAAGGTCTGATCCGGGTTGACAGTCCTGGGTCTGCGACCTTGGTCGCTATCTGGGTTTTTCTCTGGACTTGCAACCCGTGTCAACGACCTGGCTCAGTTCTGAAAGGTGCGACCCAAGTATTGATGACCTGGGTCACACCTAATAGGTCACCTGGGTCACACCTGATTGGCCGGGGACAGTAGAGCTTGGGGAGGACATAATTTCCAAGCGCCCACTGAATGCCAGAAGACCGGTTCCGTGGCGAAGGGTGATGACCCGGGAATAACCCAGGTCGTCACTCATGTGTGAAAGGGGTAGCTTCAACTTGTCCTCAGTGTCCGAGCCGGGTTGAAGCCGGGATTTTATACCTGAAAGGGGTATTAGCAGGACTGTTTATACCTCACTGGTTGTACCTCCCTAGGAATATTGTGGTTATACCTCACTGGCACTTTGTATTCTTGACTTTAATAAGGGATGGCTATGCCTCACTGGAAGCACTGTTTATTCTTTGTTACAGGAGATGGTTATATGTCATTGGAAACAGAACTCTTTATTCTTCTCTGGAATAAGAGTTGGATATAACTCAGTGGGAGTCTAACCATGTATTAAGCTAAGTACACATTAGACGCTGTGTGTACCTGGCCGACGAATTACATATTGTGCGATCGTTTGACACTGCATGATCTGGTGAACGACCGCATGATATGTCGTTCACCAGCCTCCTCCGCAAGCATGGGGTCATTCATCAAATTGACAGATTGAGCTGTATGTAGGCTCAGTTTGTCAGTTCGGTGAACGACCCTGTGGGAGCGCACAGGGTTGTTCATAGTGAGTACACACTGGCCGATGTGGACAATATGTCGGGCCGATACGCCAGATCGGGCGATTTATCGTCTAGTGTGTATGTGTACCCACCATTAGTCATTGGATGAAGACTTGGCTGTAAGTCACTGGGCATGGAATGGTTTATTCCTCACTGGTTATAATTGACCAGAAGAAGACCAGGTATACCTCAATTCAAAATGATACAAATGAGTGCAGATGTCGGTATATGTATAAGAAGGGATGCAGTCAGGAAGCCGGCGGTGGAAATGCCGAACGCCGGCTTCCCGACTGTTTAATCCCGACAGGGGACTATTGATAGGCATCGAAATACCGACGCCTATCACTATCCCTATGCCGGGAGACCGACACCCGGCATACCGAACGAAGGTTAGCCGGGCGGCGGGTGCGGACAGCCGCGGGGGGAGGGTTAGGTTTCAGGGCTCCCGTGGGGACTTATGGTTAGGCACCCCCCGGGTCGGTTAGAGTTAGGCTAGGGGAAAGGGGGGTAGGGTTAGGCCCCCCCCCGGGAGAATTAGGTTTAGGCTGCGGGAATGGGGGGAGTTAGGTTTAGGCACTTAGAGGGGAGATTAAGGTTAGGCACTAGGGGGGAGGTTAGGGTTAGGCACCCCTAAGGGAGGGTTGGGGGGGAGAGAAGCTTAGGGTTAGGTAGTGTACTTACCGATCGGGATTTGGATACCTGCCGGTCTTCTGGTGTCGGGATTTGAACCACCGTGCAGACGTCCGGCGGTCATTCATACCGGTCCCGTATAGGAACACTAGAAAAACAGTATATTTACTGTAAATGACATTTATTGCACATGAAAAAATATAAAACTAACATAAAAATGAGCTGCAATAATCTATTGTAGCACATGTGTTAGTGTAGCTGGAAAATGTCCTTGGACTGGATATTGGGACAGGGAAATTGAGAGATTGAGAGCTAAAATTTGGAGGACCAATAAGTCCCTGCTATTCAGTCACATGATAATAAGTATTTAAAAGAAGACCTGTAGGTGCAGCTGTATGTAGATAAATCAGGTGTTAGCACATCAAGGATATCAGCGGCCCTGGAGAAAGGTCCTGTGTGGTTTGTGGTCCACTCTGTGTGTGTAAGGGGTGACGGAGTAACTGCACCTGCCATAGGACTGGTGCACGCGATGGTGCGCCAATGCTGGCGTGTCAAGAATCACCGGCGGTGTTAATACAGACGCAAAAGCGGACGCAGCAGCGTCCACCTCTTAATCAGGCCCATACTGTAGTTTTGTAAAGTTGCAGAGCCGTCCTAAGTGAACACTATGTATATTGATGACTTTACCCATGCCCTAAAGGTGTATTCTACTTTCTTTCTTTCTTTTTTTTCTTGGATTAACGCAGTGCCTTTAATCATGGCATAAACTGCTTAGATAGAGTGCAGAATAAATTGGGCATCAGGTGGCAGTTCAGATTTCTACTTCATCCTGCATCAAGTAACCACAATTATCCCGGAATTATGTCGGCAGAGCGGAAACGGAGATCAATGAAATGCAATCTGCATTGTTCTCGCGGCAATTAAAATGTTCTCCCAGTCACTAGTGACAAGAACAAAGCCTTCCGATTATGCGTGATGTCCAACAATAAACAAGTTATTTTCCATATTTCCATAAACACATTTAAATGTTTAGAGCTTTGCACAAATTATCATTACAAACAGCTTTCTGCTGATTAGATTTTCATCTATAAAACTGGAGCAGGGCCCGGTCTTTCAAGGAAAACTGTGAGGATTTAATTAATGTGTAATGAGCAGAAGTGATACAACAATGTAACACAATATCACTGGAGAGAATATGCTGAGGGGATGATGGGGGGGGGGGTACCGAGATGTCTTTTGACAAATGACAGGAATTTGGCCTCGCTAAACAATAGTGGAAGACAGCAACTGCGTTTGAATACCGATTGTGAAATGAAGTGGTGTAGAAATAAGTGTTCCATTGTACCTAGTGCTACAGTGGAACACTATTTAATGATATCCATGAGATTGGTTCCTGGCTGATGGGCAGGTATCAATGGCATCACTGAGGCACGAGGCATGTTGTGGTTTTTTTTTTTTTTTGGGGTAGCAGTATTCCTTTCAGGGCTTTAATTTATTTTTTTTTGCCGTATTGACTTCAGGTAAAAAGATAAAGAAAGCAAAAAAGGACTAGAATACAAATATCAAGGAAAAACAAACAAGGATGGGTGTATGGGGGGGCAGAACTAAACCCATCTCAGTGAGATCTCATGGGTACAGGTCCAAGTGGGTGGGGGGGGCGTGGAGATACAGATCGGGTCATTGCAGACCTACCCCACACTGCTAAATGCCCTGATCGTGCCATGGTGCAAATGGCATCATCAAATCTTTGGGGACCAGGGCAGGATCTGAGAGTCTTGTCTGCCTTTACGGGAGTCCAGGAGAGCTTTCAAAATGTTGGGGTCTGGCATAGTTATTAAGTTCAAGAGCGCAGGTATATATATTGTGATTTTACATTCCAATTTCCTTTATGGTACGTTTTGCATAATGAACAGAGGACCTGTTGCACGCTATGCAGATGTTTGCGCAAATACAGCGATTTTTTTGCAACTCCACATGCGTCAAGGTATGTTATGGTAGCCGCACGCTACAAGTCTTTAATCGCAGTGCGATACAGTAAGCTCGATGGGCACTATCCAAACAATGCCTATAATGAGTGTGATACTGTTCTTTCCCCTGAGAACTGTATTCTAATGTTGGCATTGATGCTACAACTCATTGAGGGATCCATTTATGAACGAACGTAAATACCAGCAGCATTTTTCTTTTAGTATCACTGTGATACAAACGAAAATGCTAGTATTTGTCAATACTTACCCCTCCGGCGAGGTCCAGCGAAGTCCTCCTCGCTGGCGAAGTCCTCCACTTGGCTGCTGGCAACCCAACGCTGCCAGCGACGGGCTCCTGTGCAATGTGCATACGCGATGGTCCATCTAAGCCATGTGCATGACATGGGGACCGGCATCTAAAGATGGTGAGAAAGACCCTGTGACAAACAGCGGTAATCTTAGATTACCGCTGTTTGTTGAATACAGAATGGATGACAACCCCTTTAGCGAGCGGTAAAAAGGGGTTATGCTTTGTTATTAAATTGCGCCCTTAATATGCAGTATTTACACAGAAGGAAACATTGCTGGCCAAGCACACTCTTCTATCTGACTTTATTGGTGTGAGCATAAGCCTGGTGATGGCACAAAAATGAAACCTAGGATATTGCAAAATATAATAAAGGCCGTTGAACTTGAAACAAGCAGAAGGCGCACATATATCTGCTGTAAGGAAATAACCGTTGACTTTATTATAGTGATATAATATAGTGTTATTATCCAGGACATGCCCCATATCACCTATTCATCTCAGCACATGCTTAGCGGATTATTATATAGATCATAGCAGCTGAATCCACTTTATCCTAGCAAATCTTATCAGATATTCCTGGGATAGGTTATACTCATTCTGTATGGACTGAGTAGAGACAAATAGCAATATAAAAAAATGTTTACTGGGAAATTCTGAGAGGGGGCGCAGTTGGGTACTAGTTGCCATGGCCTTTTTGAGGGCCCAGAAGTGCAGGGACCCTTACAAAGGCCCAAACAATTTGCAAGGTGCCCTTATAAAGGGCTAAGAGCTCCCCATGATGTTGCAACCATGCGCGAATGTACATAAGGGGATGAAATGCACCCTTCACTGGTCATGCCCCTAAGAACCCTGGACCACCCAATGTCCCAAGAAATACAAAAGACCTTAAGCAAAAGTTTCCAGCTTACGTGTTTGGTACAGTATGGAAGTACCGTTGGACATAAATCTCATAGAACCGCTAATGTATCATACTATCAACCTTTGCGTTGTTTTTCTGCTTTATAATGACTGTTTTTAACAACAGAATATATTTAGACAGTTCATCACTCACATACGAAATTAAAGGAGAGAGATTGAGGGTGTTTAAAGCAATTTTGTCTAGAGCAGCAATTTATTAGTGTTTATTTCCCAGACTGGTTGAACAATCATCATGTAATTTACTAAAACAAATGTTTCTTATATTGGCTTTTGTTTATTTTATCAATGTCTATGATGTGTACACTGGGGTTTATGTTGTCTTGGCTGAATGTGTCGGAGATTTGAGTTCTAAAAAGCTGTACGGAAAAATAGCATATTTACACCCATGTGCTGAGGTGCAGGCTTCACAAACTTTGGGGTCTATTTACTAAGCAGTGTTAGGAGACAGAGTGAAAAGTGATAAGGTGCCAGCCAATCAGCTCCCAACTGTCATTTTTCAAACACAGCCTGTGAGATGACAGTTAGGAGCTGATTGGCTGATTTCAAACACAGCCTGTGAGATGACAGTTAGGAGCTGATTCACTTTTCACTCTGGGACTGATTCAGAGCCGGACGCTCTGACAAGAGCGCTCGCTCTGAATCAGGGCCCTCCTACCTAAAATTGGAGCTGCCTCCTGGCCGCTCGCATAGCTGTGGATGACCACCCACAGCTTATGCGAGCGGCCAAAAAGATGGTAGCGATGGTCAAGACCATCGCGACCATCGGGCTTGCGACGAGACCCTGCGGTAGGGTCTCGCTGCCGCAAGCCCAGGAGTGCTTTTGGCTCTATCAGAGCCAAAAGCACTCCCACTGACATCACTAGTGATGTCAGTGGGGCCGGCCCCAGACAGTAGGCGTTCCCATGGGAACGCCTCCGTCTGGACAGCAACGCCCCCGGCACACCCACCAAAGGGGGTGTGCTGTCACTCACCGTCGACAGCACGCCCCCTTTGGTGTGAGACCCGTAGCGACGGCTTGACCGTCGCTATGCGGGTCTCGCGCATGCGCACGACGGAGCTCCCTCCGTCATGCGCACTAAGGCACCATCAACCCGCTTGTGAGCGCTCGCGAGCGGGTCTGAATCAGGCCCTCTGTCTCCTAACACTGCTTAGTAAATAGACCCCTTTGCATCTGTAGCATGTATGTCTTGTGTATATACATTATATATATACACAACGAACGTTACATCACCACATCCCTCTGCCATCCTGCCTCTCCAGTTGCGAGCAGACACAAGTGCCATATATGTGGTATGATAGGTCGACAACCAATTTGTCAACATTCAATTTTTTACTTATTTTAGCCTAAGACTAAACAGGTAAAAATAAGTAAAAAACTGTATGTCCAAATTCTGGTGTCGACATATCAACATTTTAACCAGGTTGACATTTAGATTGAAGATATTCAGAATCTGTTGACATTCTAGTGTTGACATTCTGAATGTCGGCATTCTGACATTTCCCCTATATGCACCCGCCTCTTTGTATCATTCATTCTGTATTTCATCATGGTTCCCATTCATGTAGTCAGCTTTAATTGTACTACGCCGGCAGGCCTGTGTCTGACCACATTGAAATTTCACTTTTTACTCAGGGTCCTAATTTATCATTCCTCTCTTGCCATTGCCAGGTATTGCTAGCAGTGGCTGACGCAGTTGCTCTCATAGATCTTATTTCTGCATATTTCACTGTGACGTGGTGATAACAGCTATCATTATATTCTACGGCCACCTCTGATGATGATGGCAGATACTGGACCATGAAAAAATGCTTTATTGTTATTTAAATAAAGAATATTTTCTTCTTAAAACTATATTAAAATCATTCACCCTGACGTGCCAAAAGACATGGGATAGATGCACAATGTTGTGTAGGACCCCCTCTAGCCTGGCGAAGTGCAGTAACTCGATGTGGCTTTGATTGCACAAGTGAACGGAAGACCTCTGGAGAGATGTTGACCCATGCCGTTTGGATAGCTTCCCACAGCTCCCTGATATTTGTGGGTGCAGGATCTTGGGTGCGAATGGACCTCTCCACCACGTCCCATAAATGCTCAATTGGGTTCATGTCAGGAGAACGTGGTGGCCAAACCATTAATTGGAACTCTCCAGAATGCTCCTCGATCCAATTCTGGACAACTTGGGACCGATGGCACGGTGCATTTTCCTGCTGCAATATGCTGCAAATGGTCATCAAGCAACGTAGCTGTTACCGGTCAATGACGTGTTCAGACGGACAAGCAGACCCAACCCATGTTATATGAACACACCCACACCATTATAAATCCACCAGCAGCCTGCACGGTGCCTTGTTGACATCTGTGGTCCATGGACACATGGGGTCTGCGCCACACTCTAACCCTACCATCAGCCTGGAACAATCACTCATCGGACCACGCCACATGTTGCCAGTTCTCCAGGGTCCAATTAGCGATGTGACAAGCACATTTGAGGTGCTTGTTCTGGTGTCGTAGTGTTAACGGGCACTCTGGTGGGTCTTCTGCTCCCATATCCCATGAAAGCTAAAGAACGCTGCACTGACCTGCTGGATGTGCATCTGGTACCTCCTGCCTTGTATGTGGATGAGATTTGAGCCAGTGTCGCTTGTCTGTTACCACAAACAATTCTGGCCGGACACCACTGCTTACGATCATTAAGCACCCGGGTCAGCCACTGCGCTTTCCACTTCCATGAGGTAATCCCGGTATACATGTGACACTGTAGATCGAAGAATGTTGAATGTCTGCACAACTTCGGAAATGGAATCTCCCATCTGTCTGGCACCCACTGTCATGCCCCATTCGAACCCCGATATTTCACGTTGGGTTGCCATGAGCAGAGTCGGTGTTCAAACTGACTCAGTAGATGTCAGATTACAACTGAGGCAGGTCTGGGCATTCCAAGACATCACAGTACAGAGATGCCACCTACCATTACCTTTACATACTGCTAACCCATGACTTTTGGCTCCAGGCACAGTGTGTAAGTGTGATCCCTGAATGTCGTGTCACACATGGGCAGAAGGTACCCAGACTGCCTGGCCTTGCATTACATTTGTGCTTATTACTGTCGGTCAGTATTGCTGGGGAGATAAGCCTCAGACTTTCTTTTGCCAGGAAGAGCAGCGATTAAAACTAAAAAAATCAGCATTTCCGGGGATATATGATCAATAGGCTCCAGTGGGCGTCTCTATGCTGGCTGAACGGTGGCAGGCATTAACATATTTTCGCATCTGCATTGAGTTGCGATTACGCAGCTACGATCGCAATTCTTACTGAATCAGGCCCAGGGGCTACATAGGGAAAGTACAGATGTTGTCCTCCAGAATTCACGTTTGCTATTTGTGTAACGCCTGCTGGTGATATTTATTCCCGGCAATGGTAAATTAGGTGCAGCGTGACACATTTTATTAGGGGTGTGTAAAGTTCGGCAGAGACACACTCACTTGCTTTCTGTTCCTAGAACCCTACTGACTGTTTCAGAACTTTGCCAATTCTGTGATGAAGTCATGAACTGCGAGTGCTCACAATGGTAACTTAATCCTGCAAATATTCCTGTTTGACTTAATGTAATAATATTTAAATATCAGGGCTTAATCAGGTCGCTATATCCAGAAGCCAAGAGGATTTTAATCAGTTCTATAACACACAGTTAAAATATTTCTCCTGCAGGGTGGAGAGGCCAGGGCTCAATAAAACTGAAGGTTGCATATTCACTGCATTCTAACATGTCTGAACTAGGCTGCAGTCGTTAAATCTTTCAACTCTTTAGTCAATAACACAATGGCTGGGAGACAAACATAGACAGGCTCAGCAGAGTGCTTATTGAGTGACTGAAGGACCCAGAACGAAGCCCCTTTCACCATCTCCTGCCTGAGCGGTATGCTACAGTATATACGTCTATCACAGCTAAAGGCACAGGTGTTTCAAATGCAACTAAAAAGGGTCATGTATAGGTGAAGTCTACAGTGTCATGTTGCTGATTTGTTCAATGGACACAAGCTCACACAGCTGTTTGGGTTCAGATATTCTACGAGCCTGTGTAGACAATGGGTATTAATTGGTTAACAGGGCTGGGTTTAGATGGGAAATTTTCTGAGGTCTGTGCTACCTCTCAAAATGATTGATGGTTACTAACCACCGATGGCTAGCTACCATCGATGGTTTTGCCATCGATGGTGGAGGTACAAGTTTAATTTTTTTTTTAAATTTTAATTATCATTCCCATTATTACTTATTATGGACCCCATTTAACAACGAAGCATAACCCTTTAGTTCCCGCTAAGGGGGTTATGTCATCTATTCTGTATTCAACAAACAGCAATAATCTTATACTGCTTTTACACCTAACTCCTGGGTCTGACCCGAGATTTGGAACACAGGGCCTGATTCAGACCCGCTCGCTAGGGTGCGTTCGCACGCAGCCAGACGATTGTTTGCATTCTGTGCATGCATACTTATCGCAGTGCGTGTGCGCAAACCAGTGCGAGCGATCGGGAAGCATTCGTTCACTGCGCATAGACAGCCCGGCTGAATGACAGGAGAAGCCGTTTGTGGGTGGTGACGGGCTGGCCCCTAGAAACGGGGGAGTGGAGGTGCGAACGCAGGCGTTTCAGAGGCGTGCATAATTAAGAGGCAGCGTCATAGTACACGTCACTTGGCTGAAACTTACACTGAATCACTTGCAGTGCTTGCGGCAGGGCAAGGTCAGCCACAAGCGCTGCGATCGCATCCGATGGTACGCGATGTACCGATGGTTGCATACACTTCCTGGAGATGATGTTCGCAAAGGGGCGTCTTATGAACAGGCTGGTGGGGGTCTGCATACACAATGCGATTCCACGCTAAGACATAGTGGGCATACTAATGCTTTGCCGTGCGATCGCCTGCCTTGCCGAAATTTGCATACGCATCTAGCAAGCGGATCTGAATCAAACCCACAGTTACAAAATGGGTCAGACCCAGGACAGACCTTTTCTACTGTGGCGCCGATTATTCCCGGATCGGCGCCGTTGACACTGCACACAGGAACACTTCTCCCGGCGCTTGAAGATGACATCATCTCCAAGCGCTGAGAAACCCGGAAGTCCCCATGCTGTAAACGGGACCCTGGTCGAATGACCCAAGGTTCCCGTTTACACTGCAGGATTTCACGGATTGTTCCCGTGTAAAACCCTACAAGTTACCTGGGTTGGATTGCTGGGTCACCCCACCCGGAATCAAACCCTGGCCCTTTTTACACCTAGGAGCTACCTGGGTTGACCCTGCAATAACCCGGGTTTTAGCTCTGGTGTAAACGGGGTATCAGATTATTGCAGTTTGTTACTGCATCACTCTCGTGATGTGATCCCCATTGTCGGCAATGGGGATCCAGCTCTGCCTCTCTGGCTTCAGCGAAGCACATGCGCAGGGTTAGGCACTAGGGGTAGAGTTAGGCTGCAGGACTGGAGGCTTAGGGTTATGGTGCATACACACGGTCAGATATGTCAGATGAACGATTGAACGATTTGCAAACGATTGATCGATTTTTGACTGTATTAAAATGAATGACAAACGGCAACGCGCATTGTTCATCGTTGCACACATGTCAGATTTTCCTTCAGATATGAATGATTGAACGATTTTCTGGAGAAAATTCAGATCGTGTGTATGCACCATAAGTTTCCCCCGTTTATGTTGCTATGGGGGCGTGCCCAGCACTCTCCGAGATGCTGGGCAGCCCCCCAGGGCTCCCTGTATACTGGTGAACAGATGCCGTACGCATGCACACAACATCTGTTCTCCTCCTGCACACCACAACTTCCCCCCCCCCCGCGGGACACTGCAGCCCGCGAGTGGGACAGTCCCAGAAAAAAGGGACTGTCCCACTGGATGGGGGACAGTTGGGAGGTATGGTACAGTGTAGCCGGGCGCACCACTTCAAACACATCGCAGTGGGCGCCGGTCAAATAGAGATTACGGTGGCCAGTTCCGCCTCTAGGGCATCCTGCACTCTGTGCAGTGGCATCGGCCGCACTGCCCTAGTTAAGGCTCTGCCAGGGATAAAGACGCGTTGCGATGCCGTGCATGTGCTGTAGTGCTTGTAAGAGGTTAGACCTCTCACTGAGCTCCCCCAGGTCCTACAGACTGCCTGCATAGCTTATTTGTCTGCACTGAGCGCCTGACTCAGAGATGGACGCTCTGAAAGAGCGCCCGCTCTGAATCAGGGCGTTTTGTTTTTTTTTTGGAACGTCCTCCTGGCCGCTCGCATAGCTGTGGGCATGCAGCTTTGCAATTGCGATCCTAGCTGAATCAGGCCCTCTGTCCACTATCGTTAAATGGGACATTTTATCTATAGTGGCAGTGGGGTATGCCCTGTTCACATGCAACCAGATGCCAGGGGGCTCAGCCTCTAGTTCAGTGAACAGGGGAACAGGGGTAAATTACCCAATTTGGGGTAAAAGTGAAATTCCTGGGGGTAATGGACGGACAGCCGGGCATGCATATGAATCATTGAATGCACGCCTGTCCGTCCATTACCCCCCAGAATGGGGGTCACTGGCGCCAGATGCAGCGGCGCACCTACTGCACCCGGCGTCAGTGACCTCCAGCCCGGCGCCGCAGGGAGGCTCTAAGCCGGACGTCCGCTGAGATGTTATTACCAGCTGGCGCCCGGCTCCTTCCCTGCAGCGCCGCGTTAGCCGGAAGCTGGAGTTCTCTTCTGAACTCCAGCTTCCGGCTCTCTCCATGCGCACTAGGGGAGAGACGTCATGACGTCTCTCCCATAGTTCCGAGGAGCAGCCGGGCGGACACGACGGCGGCGGATGCAGGAGCGGGGATTAAGGTAAGTGGTTTTTTTTTTGTTCAAGCGGCACTACAGGGGCATAACTATGGGGGCACTGCTACAGGGCCATAACTATGAGGGCACTGCTACAGGGGCATAACTATGGGGGCACTGCTACAGGGCCATAACTATGAGGGCACTGCTACAGGGGCATAACTATGGGAGCACTGCTACAGGGGCCTAACTATGGGGGCACTGTTACTACAGGGGCATAACTACGAGGGCACTGCTACAGGGGCATAACTATGGGGGCACTTGAATAGGGGCATAACTATGGGGGCACTGCTACAGGGGCATTATATGGGGACACTACTATAGGATTTCCTTCCTTTCAAATCAAGGGGGTAACGTCGGCGTATCTAAATATATTTTGGAGTAAAAGGTAAAAAACTTCCCTGACCCCTGCTCTAGTTAATGCAGGTGTATATGAGCTGGCCCAAGAGATCTACATTTAATAGGAGCCCACTGAAGCTTACACTCTCCTTACAGCTGCCATTTGACCTACCAGTATGTTTTTGGTAGGAAACATGAGTACCCAGAAGATATCAACACAAACACAGGAAGAACACACAAACTCCACACAGATTGCGCCATGGTCTACATTGGACTCATGACCCCAGTGGTGATGCAGCAATGTTAATTACTGTGCAGCTATGTAATCAGTAGAGGCAGCCATTTTGTAAGCTTATCTATATGCTAGTATTTATTGGTATGCAACCAGTGACAGCACAGAGCAGCAATTTTGTAGGGGGACCAATTAGTTAGGAAAATGTCAGGATTGTGACAATCAGGAAAATGCCTGTTATCAATTACTAGATACCAGTATCATCACTGAGGAACAGTTGAGGCAGCCATTTTGTTGGCTAACCCAATATTCATTAGTGTTCATCTCATACCGACATTCTGGCAGCCCCCTCCGGGGCAATATGAACCTGCATATGAACTAGCTGAAATGAAACCACGAGCCGAGCGTGTGTCACATTTGTCAAGGTTTAAATGGCAGCTAGAGTCAAAATAGGACTGCATAAACTCTCCCAGGCCTGGGGCAAGTGCAGGATACTGACAGATGGCAGTTCCTCTCTTCACTCAATTATTCTATATGCATATGGGTCCAAGGGGGACACACCCTGCACATAAAGTATACTTAGCTTTTCGAAGTCCGGCGCCACTGCCACCATTTTCCCGATTTGCAGTCTACTCTGCAATTGGGCCGGCGAGTTGGTGAGGGCTGCACACAGGACCCCTCCTCTCTGTCTGTGGTGTCTATTTACTAAGCCTTGTAGAGAGATAAATTGGCTGGAGATAAATCAGCTCCTAATGGTGGGTACACACTACGCAGGTATATCTGCAGATGATGGTTGTACGTACTGTCGAAGCCGGATAATTGGCTGAGACAGGATCGATTTAAAATGAAATCTGCACGACGCCATTCTGCGAATGGCAATGAGATGCCATTTTGCAACTGGCTGCCCAGCGCCATTTTAGCGAATCTTGCTCATTATAAGTACATACGGCGATGCTATTATTTAGCGTTGTGCGATTCCCACACAATAGAAAGAAGTTAAAAGTCCTCATCATATAAATGCAGACAGTCACTAAAACATATAAAATGATTAACCCTGCAAAACAAGTACCATGGTGCACTCCACAAACACATAGTCGCGCAGCGCTAACTAGCAACTTTTCTCAATTCCCCAATACTTACACACTGCACACTTACATAAAAAGGTTCCCTAGCATTAAAGTGTAATATTCAAGGTTTATTCAGTATTATTAATGTTGTGAAATAAATGTAATTTGATATCTAAGGTTTAGTACATGGTAAGCAGACTGTTTGGTGTTGTACTGATCCACTGTGTCTTTGCAGATTTCCGGTATCATCGGTGAGAAGATCGCAACAGGTGTCTACAAACTATGGACTATAGAGAGTTAAATATTAAAATGTACTCTGTAATGTAGCCAGCTTAGATTTATTATGCAGCGGGAAACAGGACACAAAGAGCTGTTGGAGGCTGGATTGTGTCAATACAAACTGACTTATGAACTGTACTGTAACAGAGGAACCAGGAAGAACCAATGGAATCATGCCAAACTGTTCTATTGTATTGTCTATCTCTGCTAGTGTATATATGTGGGCTCTCTAAACCTGGATGCCAGTCTGCTTGCTTTGCTGTCGACGGAGGTTTCTTTTTTGATGCCGGGATCTGGGTCCAGAGCGCGTGCATATGTAACGACTGTACCTTGGTTCTGTATGATTTATTTGCGCTAATTGTATTTAGATCACAGCATGTAACTATCTGTTTTATATTGAATAATAACTTATTGTGCTTTGGAACCACACTCAAAGTCTGAAAGCATTTATTTCTTATGCGACTCATAACGCTAAATAGCGACAATCTTAGAAGGTATAGGTAGTCAGGAATCGATAGGTAGGAATCGATAGTACACACTGAACAACCATCATCTGTGTATGCCCACAGGCCCCGGCATCCAGGGGGCGTGTCCTGGCGGGTGGGGGGCATGTCCCGCCCCCCTCCTCGCAGCTGCCACTCTGTGTGTGCGGGCGGTCTGCCGACCGCTCGTACACACCTGCCGATGGACAGATATGTCTGCAGACATATCTGTCCATCGGCTGTGCAGCACAGCCAATGCTATATGTCGGTGAGTGCCGACGTTCACCGACATATCGCGGGTACACACTGCTCGACGGGCAGCAGATGCATTGGCCGATCACTTGATCGCCTAATGTATCAGTCAGTGTGTACCCAACTTTGCTGTAATTTTTGATACAAAGCAGGTAAAGTGACAGGAGCTGATTGGTTGGTACTTTATCTCTCCTTTAGCTCTCCTTTATGTCAGTGCTGTCCAATTGTGTACACAAACAAAGCTGCATTATATTATAAGTATCTGCTCACGGGACAATGCTAGTGAAATGCATGTTTCCTAACATTCTAATATCATTTCCTGGGGCACTTTGCTGCTCAGCAGGGGATCTAAGCATGTGAAGCACTAAACAGTCTATATGGACCTAGATTGTAAGCTCTTAGGAGCAGAGTCCTCCTCCCCACTGTCTCACAGCCTTCTTCTCTAGCACTTCTATGACAGCCTTCACCTTCAGAGCTGTATTGTGTATGGAGAATTGTGTTGCTAATTGTTACTTGTGTTCTGTTTATATTTTGGTTACTGTAATGTAATGTAATGTTCTGTGTACCCCTTACTGTATGTACGGCGCTGCGGACCACTTGTGGCGCCCTATAAATAAAATGTAATAATAATAATAATAATATGGACCTTTGTATGGTATAGTCATAATATGTTTACTGAGCTTAGTTATAATGTATTGTTTCCCTGATTTTACATTTTGTACTTCATTAAATATTACTTAAAAAATTCAAAGATATAAGAAAAGATTGCGAAAATCACATTAGATATACAGAAGAAAAGGAGTCCTTTATGTACAGTATAAACATAAAAACACTGCCTGCAGTATATATAGCAAATATATGTATCCTTTATTGGACAGAGGAGTGAGCACAGGTTGTGTTGCAGAGATAAGAAAAAATTGCTGTTGTTGCAGCGGTAAAACGAGTGGCAGTGCCTTGATATTCAGCCCAGTGCCACCCACAGCATAGGGTATGGTCAGGCTTACCATATCGTCCCTTTAACTGGGACACTCAAGAATTACACAGGTTCTGCGTCTGATTAAAACCAGGTGAAATGCAGACTTGAAGTTAGTCATCCACAGAACCTGTGACCTGTGTAATTCATGAGTATCACAGTTTAAAGGGTTAATATGGTAGTAAGCCTAGGTATGCCCAACCCCCCCCTAACATTATTTTTTTTTACTTTTTTTCCTTACCTTTTTTATTAAAAAAAATATATGAAAATAAAAAAAAGATAGAAATAAAAAGATTAAGGCCGGCCATACACGGGGCGATTTCAAAACGAACAACACCTCGGTACGTCTTCACATTCAGCCCGATGCATCGCATGCTGCTGTGAATGGTAAACGATGCATCTTACAAGATGCTTCGGTTACCTATTCAAAAGCATGCAGATCTTATGGTTTTTCCATAAGATCTACGATGCGGATGTACGACGGCGGGGACGCGAATCGCTGTCGTACAGCATGCCAAACCACACAATGTGCACGATTGATCGTTGCGATCAATCGAAATCGTGCACATCATCTAAAAAAATGTGTATGGGCCGCATAAGAGCAGCAGACAGGTGGGAGGTCAGCAGAACCATAAATTAAATCCCTTATAAAAGGAAGGGGGGGGGGGGTCCTGTGTTCCAAACACGGTACAATTCAAGGTTGAATTGGGTTTTTTTGTGGGTTGTCAGCTTTGATCTAAACCTATACCTGTGTGTTGTGTTGCAAGAAAATAAGTTTGACCCACACTTGCTGGATGTGACCAGGAACCAGGGCGTCAGACACAACCTGCCATAGGTTAAGTATATGAAGTGGTTAACACCTCATGTCCTAATGACTTTCAGCTGTATAGCACTAGTAGCCCTGGAATAACACACAAGGGTAATAAACTCCTGTCTCCCTTATCTCGCTGCCTGATGGACTTTACTGTTTGATTTTCTTACACACTGTTTACTTCTCAGTCACCACCTGAAGGGACGACCTTCACTATACATCACATGACTGAGAAGACAAACAGTATTCCTTCAAAATCCCTATTGCACCACGTGGAGGCTTTATTGCACCACATGAATGAATGGTAGATGGCGGCAGGCGATAGATACTACCATATGTACAGAGGGCCTGATTCAGAGCCGGACGCTATTTGCGGACGCTCGTTCAGAAAAAGGGGCTGGGTATTTAAATTAAGCGCTCGCTCTTTGCGGTCTCTTGACGCCTCTATGTCTGAACGAGCGAACGAAATATGCGCTCGCTATTTTTAAAAAAACGCCCCCTGGCCGCTCGCATCCTACGTCATCTCCGCTATTTATTTGATTAATCGAGTACATCGAAAGGCGTATGAACTGCTCGCAGTGCTTGTGGTTGGATTTTGCTCCCGCAATCGATGCAAGCAGTTCAGGCTAAAAGACAACCAAGTGACGTGGCCGATGACGCTGCTTTGTTAATTATGCACACCCTTAAAACGCCCGTTTTGACCGTTTGGCACTCCTGCGTTCGGATCTCCACTCCCCGTTTTCAAGCACCTTCCCCTGTTACCACCCACAAACGCCTCATTCTGTCACTCAAATTAGCAGGCATTCGCTATTTTACGAGCACACGATTTCCGACCGCACTGACTGGTTGGCGCATGCGCATTACAACCCATACGCATGCGCAGATGTGCGAACATCGCTCGGAGCGAACGAGCGGCCGCTTACGAGCGGCTCTGAATCAGGCCCAGAGAACAAAATAAAATGAGCTCTATAGGCCCTGATAATGCTTTTTATGACAGTGTTATTTAACCTTTGCTACGTCTGTCTGTGCTATAGTTACATCTGTGTTTACAATGCAGGTAGCGAGTGTTGCAGTCTTCTATGTATTCTCTGCAGTGCGTTGTGCATATACATTTCACTTTAAGAAAAAAATTCCCACAATGCTCTATTCTGTTGATGAGGTCAGATAAACATCTGCATATGTCATTGTTTGATGAGAGACGCTTGATGTCTGGTAGAGAAAAGAAGGTGTGAGTCTCGCCACTACCTCTGTGTCACTCAACTGTGGGATCAGCTGAGCCAACACATTCTTCCTGGACAGAAGAATCCCGAATACAATACCTGTGGGTGTTAGGAGGGACACTGGGACATCCCTAGCTAATCATTATTCCTGTGGGGAATGTGCACATTCTTGCTGCCAGCGTTGTCTGATGGTTTAGGGCTCAACCATACGAGCGGAATAGGCATGTTGTCTTCTTGTTTGTATACTGCTGGGTATCTGCTGCCGGGCCAGGGATCTGTAGATTCCAGTATCCGGTCAGAATGTTGACAATCAGAGTGTCAATCCCAGAATGTCGACAGGTTGTGGATGTCGACAGTCAGTTGGTTGACATAGACATACGGTAGACAATAAAAATGGCGACATTCACAACCTGGCCACATGTTGACATTTAACATGTTGGCACCAGAATGTTGTGTTATATTTAGGGGTAGCATCAGGGTTAGGGTTAGGATAAAATATGCAAAATCTATATTGACATTCTGGTGTCGACATGTTATCCATATTGACATGATGCTTGTTGACCTAGAGGGGAATTCAATTAGAGGCGAAGAGCAATATTCGCCTGTTTTTTTGTGAAAAATTGGACTAAATAAAAATTTGCCTAATTCAATTCCAGGACAATTTCTCCTAAGCTGAAACAATTCTCCAAAAAATGATTCTCCAATCAATAGCTGGTGAAAAGAAATGCAAAATCTTTATTTTGGGGTGCAAACGTGGGGAAACAATTCAGACCCCTTGGGACAGCCCCCCAAAGGACAAATATGCAAAAAAAAAAAAGAAACTAAAACCTAAGAACACCCCAAAAAAGACGTCATTTTTGGGGTGAAAATTTAAAAAGTGGGGGGATAAACATTAAAAGTAGCGAAAAAGACTTCTTGGGGGTCCACAAGGATGGGTCAGGTGTTTTTGGGATTGCAGGTGCATGCAGCAGGTGGATTTTTCACGTTTTTTTAAAAGTTCACTTTAGAGACATATAAACATGCTAGCACCCATTTTCAAGCACCCCAAATGTGACAGGAATACTTATTTTTACCAAAAAATATTACTTTATGCCATTCTTCACCACTTTTACAAAGACGCTAATAGAAAGCAATTTACACAACTTAAGTACGCAAAATAGTCTTATTAGGGCTAATAGTACACATCTATAGTGATTCCCTATGTTAGAGCATCTTTTTCTGGAGTACAGACTGATTTCCCCAATTCTTTCAGTACTTTTCGCCTGTTCCGCATTCGCCTGTTTTGCAATTGAATTAGGCGAAAAGCGGGGACGAGCAAGGAATAAATTTGCCTCTGAAACAGGCAAATACAGTGAACAGACGGACAGGCGAAAACTTCGCCTCTAATTGAATATGGCTCCTAATGTCCATGTCGACATTCTGACCATAGGAGTATTTATAATGGGTGCAAGGGTGGTCCCGAACCACACACCCTGCACCCATAGTATACTTACCTTGTGCTGGCAAGTGGGCCCCTCCTCCACCGTGGTGCCATCTTTCCAGTGACATCAAGATGGCGGCTCGCAGTGAAAGCAAAGACTCTGGCCAGAGCTTTTGCTCTCTTGCGCACATGCTCCATCTTCCTGAATATCACGGGAAAGATGGCACAGTGGAGGAGGAGTGAACCACTTGCCAGCAGGAGGTAAGCTGCGGGGCTTGTGGGGTGACTTTGCTCAGAGGAGCATTAATAAGCCCCGATTCTGACTGTAGACATTCAGAACCTGACGATATTCTGAAAGTCGATGTTTCGTGATAAATCCTCTGTTGATTGCTATGCTGGCTGGTTGTGCTAGTTTAGATATCACCAGCCCGCCATGGTTTAACCTGCTACAAAGATCAGGTAAATGTACTTAGATCAAGCAAGCACACCGCCATCAAAAGGAAGAGGTCAAGACAGCCACAGACAATTCCATTGAAGGCAGTGTGCAATTTTTAGGCCGCCTGATCCCACCACCACTTCACATGCCCCAGAGGAGGCAGATTTAAAGGGAAACGATAACACAGGCTGAATTTAATTATAAGATGTGGTCGGCTTGGGGCCTCCTGGTGTGTATGATGGTGTCATGATTGGACGTGGACCAATCATGTTACTCTAACTCACGTGATGTTTTTTTCACCCGGTATACTTCAGTACCTGGCCAATTGCATTAAATACAGTGTTTCAGCTGACGGTATCTATCCAATGTAATGGGGACTGGTTAAGACAGTTTGCAGAGTGTCTGATTCCCAGAGCCATTCGGGCACTTTGCAAACTGCCTCTTTGCAAAGCCCATTGGACTAAACCTGCCCTGTGCTGTGTTTTGCTAGATGGAAAGGTCACATCTAATCCTCCTTGATCCCTCTGCTGCTTTGGACACTGATGACCATTCTGTTCCCACAAAAATGTTACACTCTCTGAGCATTTGGTATATAGCGCTGGATCTCTTCCTATCTCTCTGGCTGCTCGTTCTCTCTCCTTGGCACAATATTTGCTCTTTATTAAACCCCTTGTCAATGTGGGTGTTCCAAGGCTTCGTACTGGTCCCTTTACTCTCCTCCTTGTACATTCTTCACTCTCCGGGAAACCAAAGTCACTTGTTTGTATCTGATTATCATTTGAACAGAATGGCGGCCATACAAACTGTTCCCTTAAGCCCACTTGACCCTTACCTTACCTTGTATGGATACAAGTCCTACACTGACAAATCCATTGTCCTATATTTTGTATTGAGCCTCTAATTAGCTTGTAACAGCTGTATGTGAGTTGTATGCATGGAGGACATACCTGGTATGCTCGTGGGATGCAGTCAGGAAGCCGACAGTTGAAATGGCGACCGCCGGCTTCCCGACTGTCTAATCCCAGCAGGGGTCTAATGACAGGCGTCGTAATCCCGATGCGCTGTCCCAGCAATAGTTTAATGATGAATTTGCCTCTTATCGCTGTAAATAGCTGGCTCCCAGCTCTGACTGCGTGCAGACCTGAGCGGAAAACACCCCCCTTTGCACTGATATAAATTATTATTTTTTAACATAAATGAAATATTTATTAACATAAATTATATAGCATAAATTACAATTGAGAACAGAATAATAACAGTTGGGAACAAAATTGTAAGTGTTAAAGTGATGTTAAAAATTCGGGCTGACCCTCGTGTCCTGCGAAATGTTCAACCTGGCTTGGTTACATTAGAAGCACAGGGTATAAGTCTATTCCCCTGCAGTGTGTATCTAAATTGTATATAGGAGCCCATGTACAAGGCGTAAGATCACTATCATCAATGGGTGTGCAACAGTTCCTGTAAGTAAGAGCTATTCAGCAATAATCATTTGTACTACTAGGATCTTGCATCCTACATCAGAACCCTGCCCAATAGCCAGCAGTCCTGGTCTAAATTAAGCCCTTATTGGGAATTACCCAAAGTAACTAGCACAGAGGTGCAGTAGCAGCTGCACACATTACCCAGGAACATAAGTGGTCTCAGTTGTTGGTGAAGGGTATCTGGTAGATTGGTTGACAATAAAAATAAAGGTCGACACATTCTGAATGTTGACAGTCATCTGTAGACATATATTTAGGTTGACAGGGTTAAATGGTCGACATATTAAAAATGTCGACATTTAACATGTCGACCCTATATAGGTTTTTTTAGATAGTTTTTTTAGGGTTAGGCTAATATGACAAATAAAAATGTGTCTACGTGCTATGCGTCGACCATTTTAATCCTGTCAACCTAAATACATGTCTACAGAACGGTGGTCGACCTAATGACCACGTCGATATTCAGAACAAGTTGACATTTTTATGTCGACCTTCTGATTTTCGACCTTTTCACTGTCGATCTTTAATACCACACCCCGGTGAAGGAGCCTGATGGTGTTAGTGATACTTTTACCACAACCGGTGGAACAATGCGTTGGTGGGCAGGTGAAGCTCACAGTTGGTGAGTGGCTGGTCACCAGAGACAACAGGTTATTGGCTGATAGCTAATATGCATAACAGCTGGTAACTGAGTAGGCTCGACTTGTCACAGATGGCCAATAGGGACATACCCTATATATAACAATTTAGATTTCACTGCCCAAAACTCCCTAACTGGGGATTGAATCCAGGCTTATGAGACAATGTTTTTTTCAAAGCAGAGAAGTGTGGATAGCTTCTCTTTTAACAAGGTTGTTGTTGCATTTTATGTTCTGTGTATTCTCCAATAAAGTCATGCTCCAATGAAAAGAGGCGTGGCCACATCTCCTGGGTGCATTTCCTGTGCTTCTGCACTGATAGGCCACCCCCAAACCTCCCCCTAAGAACCCCAAAGACACCTCTGCTCTACTGCGTGCACTAGTGGCAGATCAGCAGAACACACCTCCAAAAGTCCCAGCACTCAGTCCTGATTTTGGAAAGATGGGACAGCCCCTTCAAATGAGGACTGCCTAGCCAAAATACAGTTGTGAGCCCGCACGCAGCGACTTTCTGAGGGCCCTAATGCTGGGGGAGCCTTGCCGCAAGAGGGGGGCTTGTTCAGTAGAGGACGGACTCCCCTGCACTACCAGGTCCCTACTAAGACCTAGGCCCGGGGTAGTCAGTACCTGTTCTGCCTCGCTTCAGCACACCTGGCTGCGAGTGTGCACACACTGGTGGAAATTAGCGTATACATACTAGCTGAAGTACCTGGCGTTGCCCGGGTTTAAATCTTCAAATTATTAAGTTTCATTATGTGATGTCATCTATATCCATCCAGGCTCCCTGGGTCAAAGTTCTGCTTGGCGCACTCCGCCTTGAGATTCGACAGGGACCCCAACCACCCCATTAGGCACCCCAGACCACTTGCCAGCCCCCTGTGAAGTTTTCATCCAAATCCATCCAGTGGAAGGCCCTGAACAGGCTCCCCGGGTCAAAGTATTGCCCAGAGTCCCCGAGTCAAAGTTATGTAGTGGTCCATAAGTGTGGAAACACCCTTATAAAAAGGAAATGAGTAAGGAAATATTAATCCAGTGTCTACACATATGATATGGGAGTGGGGGGAAACTTTTTAGGTTATGTCACCAGTATGGCAGCCATCTTGAAGCTGGCCATCTTGGATGCCACTCTATTTCTTTTATAATGGGAAAGTAGTCATGTGACATATCATGATGCAGAATTTCATAAGGAAAAAAAACAATGGTGTTCATCGTTTTAACATATCTTTATTCATTCTCGAGTTTTAACTGAGTTTTCTTTTGCAGGTAGTGACATTAATGACAATGGCACTAACACAGACAGAACGTGTTGAGATTGTCTTGATATCACAATACCACAGGGACTGGGAGCTGTCTGAGAAGCCCTCATACCACAGGGACTGGGAGCTGTCTGAGAAGCCCTCATACCACAGGGACTGGGAGCTGTCTGAGAAGCCTTCATACCACAGGGACTGGGAGCTGTATGAGAATCCCTCATAACAGGGACTGGGAGCTGTCTGAGAAGCCCTCATACCACAGGGACTGGGAGCTGTATGAGAAGCCCTCATACCACAGGGACTGGGAGCTGTATGGAGAAGACCTCATACCACAGGGACTGCGGTGCTGTCTGAGAAGCCCTCATAACAGGGACTGGGAGCTGTCTGAGAAGCCCTCATACCACAGGGACTGGGATGCTGTCTGAGAAGCCCTCATACCACAGGGACTGGGAGCTGTATGAGAAGCCCTCATAACAGGGACTGGGAGCTGTATGAGAAGCCCTCATACCACAGGGTGTGGGAGCTGTATGGAGAAGCCCTCATACCACAGGGACTGGGATGCTGTCTGAGAAGCCCTCATACCACAGGGACTGGGATGCTGTCTGAGAAGCCCTCATACCACAGGGACTGGGATGCTGTCTGAGTAGCCCTCATACCACAGGGACTGGGATGCTGTCTGAGTAGCCCTCATAACAGGGACTGGAAGCTGTATGGAGAAGCCCTCATACCACAGGGTGTGGGAGCTGTATGGAGAAGCCCTCATACCACAGGGTGTGGGAGCTGTATGGAGAAGCCCTCATACCACAGGGACTGGGATGCTGTCTGAGAAGCCCTCATACCACAGGGACTGGGATGCTGTCTGAGAAGCCCTCATACCACAGGGACTGGGATGCTGTCTGAGTAGCCCTCATAACAGGGACTGGAAGCTGTATGGAGAAGCCCTCATACCACAGGGTGTGGGAGCTGTATGGAGAAGCCCTCATACCACAGGGTGTGGGAGCTGTATGGAGAAGCCCTCATACCACAGGGACTGCGGTGCTGTCTGGGAAGCCCTCATACCACAGGGACTGGGATGCTCTCTCTCCTCATTTGCTACTTAATTATCAGTGTCTTGTCCTAAGTGATGTGAAACAAATTGAACTGAGGAGGCTTGAAAACCAACTCTGCACTGTACAGCTGCCACCGGCAGCTCTGCGCCCCCCGCAACACATTCCTGAGTGGAAGCTTTGAAGCCATGTCCCGGCAGCAGCTGGCAGAGGGCTCTACACCGAGATAGACTGTCACTTGTGTCCTGCTAATTATTTCCCTCTTTAAAAATGAACATGTTTGAAAAGGAATGATTTTCCTGTTTGTACTATAATGATATAATGTTACTAGCAGGATATAAAGCCGCAGTTATGCAGAATGACATGTAGGCCAAGGCAACTGTATCAGGGCTCAGTTCCTTTTGTCAGGACAGTTGTTTACCCAGTGTGACCCTTACACCAATGCATCTGTACAGTACGATGTGCCAGCAGTATCTATGGCCGCTGAGGCATGGGCGACACAGTCAGGGCTTCCTGAGGCTCGTATGCTAAATTTAACTAAATCGAAAATGTGCAAAATTTTGAGGAGCAAGGAATATTGCTAAATATCTGCCATATAAGGAAGGTTTACTGAAAAGCCCCAATATGCTCTTATTACAACAGTCCCAATACAAAGTGCACCCTGCTCTAGGTGACACTTCTAGCAAGGTCCTCTAAATGTGATATGTTTGGACCATACTTGCCTACCCTGCCAATTCAGCCGAGAGCCTCCCGAAAATCGGAAAGGCAGGCAAGCCTCCTGGCAGTCGCCGACCCCTCCAGACCAGTGGCGTCAGAAGGGGGGTGCGGGGGGTGCGGGCCGCACCCGGGTGTCACCCGCCGAGGGGTGACACCAAGGTGCAGGCTCCCCCTCGGTGACAGGAGGCGGGTGCTGCACTGTAACATCATGTGCAGCACTCGGCTCCTGTCACAGAGAGGGAGCCTGCACTGCCCGCACCTCCGGCACCCCCCATTGATAACTAAGTGCTGGCGGTCTCGGGACGCGAAGCCACGCCCCCGTTCCCAAGGCCACGCCTCCTCCATCAAGGCTACGCCCCTTTTCGGCGGAGTGCGCGGCTCCACCGCGTTCAAGGCATCCCTCCCCGCACCGGGTGTCACCGCGGGGAGGGACGCCACTGCTCCAGACTACAATTGAAACCCCCGCAGCGTCATCAGGACCCCGCCCCCTGCTTCACAATGCCGGTAATCTGGGCATTGTGTAGCGGGGAAGGGGACAAAATGGTGGAATCACGTGGCCATGCTCATGCTCCTCCCACAAATTATAAGTAATATGTCCAGCCGGCATACCTGCATTTCCCCGACCACACCCCCTGTCACCACCCACAAACGGCACTTCCAGTCAAACACTCTGCAGTGTGTCTGCGTAGCCACTGCGATCGCAGTGGAGCATTCGCGCACTGCAGCTTTGACGCATGCGCAGTGTGTTACAATCGACCGACTGGGTGCGCAATCACATCTCCCGATCCGTGCTGTATCAGGCCTTATGTACTTGGATGGAAATAAAGTGGATAAAGTATCAACCAACCAGCTCCTAACAGTCATTTTCAAACACAGCCTGTGACATGACAGGAGCTGATTGGCTGGTACTTTTTCTCCATTCACTTTATCTCCATCCAAGGCTTAGTAAATAGACCCCTTAATCCAAGCAGTGGCGTATCTATAATGGGTGCAGGGCATGCAGTCCACGAGGGGGGGTGGGGCGCACCACACACCCTGCACCCATATTTTCTAATACTCACCTTTCCAAAGTCCCGCATCAGCTGTCGCGGCATTTTGCGCATGTGCAGTGGAAAAATCGGCGTAAAAATGGCGACTGCTCCATTTTCACAGTGACCGGGCTAGTGCACAGAGTCAACTGCTGCGGTCAGTTCGCTGCTGGCCGCCGGAGAGAGAGGAGGGGGCCTTGGACAGGGAATGCACACAGGTCCCCTCCTCTCGCCCCTGTATCCAAGCTTGATACAGCTCCCCTATAACCCTCTAGGACAGTGGCGGGCAAAAGACTGCATGCAGGCCACCTGCAGAGCAGCAAGTCTCTAGATGTGGACCCCGGCTCTGTGCCGCCATGGCCTGGACAGTGCACTAATGCCTGGTTCCTTATACAGGCACTCAGCAGGCACAGATTTACAGTCCTGATCACTAATATTATTACCTAATAGCTTAGCATGTTCTCCTTCCCTCTGTGATAGTTTCTGCCATATGACGGATTGCCTCACAATGAAGGGGTCGTGGATATTTGTTATTAAGTTCTTCCCAATGGAACCAGTGCTACACAAATACCATACATTACCCCAGAACGTGTGGTAAACCAGCAATGTAATAAAACTGCTGCTTATCGGCAAAGGTATACCACACCCAATGGCAGATAAATTGGTTGCAGTGTGATAGGAATGGCAGCAGTGCCCATCTGAGTACACGACGTACATGAGCAGCCGCAGAAAGGTAATAAAGACCAATAAAATAGTCAGCGGTGGTACTTCTGTGCCGAGGATCTTTATGGTAATGCCACATACAGTATACAGATGTCTCCACATTCACCTACCCACAAATCTCGCCCCAATAGTCCCGTTTGGCGTGCTACGGATTTTGCGACACAGCTATATATAAGAAGCCCCCATTAGTAGATTTTCCATTGCTGTGATGAGCGCCAAAAGAATTTTTTTTTTTTGTCACTGCATATTCATAAATAGACTCCTTCGTTTAATAGGAAACCTTAAACCCAAGCCTAAACGTTATCACTATAGCATAGACCACCAATTAATGTTGGATGTTTTGCTGGTTTTGCAGCACTTTTGTTTCAGTGGCTTCCTAAAAGAGCTGGTAATATTGGGCTTGATTCCGATTGGATGATATTAAAGAAAAGCGGCTGTCTAAGACCGTCCAATTAAAATGCAAATGCAGCAGGTGTCTGTAGGATATAGACAACTCCAGAATGCTTCAACGATCCGAGTGCAGCGTCGGTGGACGCTGCTTCGAATCACCATTGGGTCAGATGCGCTGCCCTCGGCCAGGCTGCGTAAACCGAAGCCTGGTCATCAGAACTCCTCTGCCAGGTCCAGGACGTCTGCATCCGACGACTCAGACCCTGGGGTTCTCGCGCTTACAAAATAGGAGCAGCACGCCCCCGTTTTGTACAACGGTCCTGGTGGTCGCCCCCCGAACACTGGAGCATGTCAGTCATCGGGTTTACCTACATATCAGATCCATTTGTTCTGTCCTTTGGTGAATGACCCTAATTATTAACTTGCAATTATCTCCAGCAATTGCACTCCAATCCACTTGAGCTGTGCTTAGTAAATAACCCTAATTATGTCTGAGGTGTTTACATGCAATTCACTTAATCTATGTTTCTAATTAGCTTTGATGTCACTGATAACATTCATCTTCTTATATTATATTATTTTCGGGAGACAGACTTAAGCAGAATATAAAAGCATAGAACTAGGTCATTCTGCATAGAAGATTACAATACTTTGCATATTTGCATGTAATAATGCTAGGGTAGTCTGTTGCCTGATTTCCAGAGTAAAGTGAAAGACTAGGACCAGAGCGGATGTTAGCATTAAATACTAGATTCTATAGAATATGCATGAAGACCGTAAACATTTTACCGGCTGCCTCTTTAGGATCATAAACGCCCTATCGGCATTAGACACTATTACCTTAAACGATGCATCTAAATATATAATAATCAACACATAACTTCATACTAAGAATAACGACACGGAGACAGTGAGTGGCTTTTAAAACTGGTCGGCCTTTTAATTAAATAACAATAAATATTTTTATTTCAAGTATGGTGGCGACCGAGCCATCAGAGATCAGTGACTATCAACCGATGTAAATGAAACTGGCAGAACCAATTGCCCATTCAGCAAGCACATAGGCCAACTGTTACTCCCCTAGACCTTCGCAGCCTGGTTAGCCAACCAAAGCTGCTGCCCCAGTAGGGCCCATCCGCTCAAAGGTATATCGAAGGGGAGTTGCCTATTAATCACTCAATGACCCCCCCCCGGCTGCAGCTCTTTCCCGCCACGTGCAGCACCGACCAGGAGCCAAGCCCGCCACCAACCACCTAACTCAAAATGTCTAACACGCTGAAGACACTCTCCAGAAAAAGGTGCATGCCCATGTTGGAGAGATGGACCCCAATCCGACCTACACATGTGCACATCCACAAAACGTATGCTGGGGTGAAAAACTATTGGACACCCCATAGCTGCCATCCTCCTAGCCACAAAGGAATTTACCATGCGCCTAGCCCTATCCACCATTATACCAGTGCACCCACCTCGCCAATGCTGCCATGGAATGATGGAGGACCAAACCAAAACACACCAAGGCCACCATTGTGCCACCAACTCCAAATCCCAAACAATCGTCAAGAGACGACTGAGTCCTAAATCGTTCCCACCAAGGTGAATCACCAAAACTGCCGGTGGACCAAATTCTTCAGCCAACTGAAGGAGCCTTGGTAGTAAGGATTCTGAGAGCATACCACACTGACCTAAACACCGTAACGTAGGGTACCACTACTGACAAAGAGGACGAACAGACCAAGGTAGATCTGGCAGCCCAAAAAACGTAAGGATACCCTATAAACCAAACTGAGCACTCGTCCAACTGGCCACCTGCAAATAAACAAATGAAAGACATGAATAGAGGGCCTGATTCAGACCCGCTCGCGAGCGCTATGCGCTCGCAAGCGGGTCGATGGTGGCCCAGTGCGCATGCGCTTGCTGGAGCCGGCTTCATCGTGTGCATGCGCGAGACCCGGATAGCGACGGACAAACCGTCGCTCCGGGTCTCGTACCAAAGGGGGCGTGCTGTCGATGTTGAGTGACAGCACGCCCCTTTGGTGGGCGGGCCGGGGGAGTGGCTGCCCAAACGGAGGCGTTCCAATGTGAACGCCCCCGTTTGGGGGCGGCCCCACTGACGTCATGAGTGATGTCAGTGGGAGAGATTTCGGCTCTGTGAGAGCCGAAATCTCTCTGGGGCTTGTGGCCACGAGACCCTACCACAAGGGTCTCGTCGCAAGCCCGATGGTCGCCATGGTCTTGACCATCGCGACCATCTTCCTGGCTGCTCGCTATAGCTGTGGGTGGTTACTCACAGCTATGCGAGCGGCCAGGAGGCCGCTCTAAAAAACAAGAAGGCCGGCCCTGATTCAGAGCGAGCGCTCTGTCAGTGCGTCTGGCTCTGAATCAGGGCCAGAATACCAAAATACAGCACAGATGCTGACCGAGCAAGAAAAAAAGATGAAAAGAGGGAAAAGATGTAGGGAGGGGAGGACTTGGCCCAAGGTAAAAACCTGCTAGGAGTACCACAGCCAATCAGTCTCCTAATTTTTTGCAGGGAAAAGGGCAAAATCCTTCGGGCCGCCACTGAGAGATGGTGATGAACGTCAAAAAAGCACCCAAGTCAAAAATAATAATCTGCAATTACAAAGAAAGCAAGCAAGCCAAATATTTACCCCCATCAACGTATCTAACATTTGTAGGCATTCGACTTCCAACGTCCGAGAGCCTATTTCTCGGACAGTGAAAGTCCACGGGCAGCGGCATCAGTAGCACGCCCTATACAAAAAAAGTGCGTACTGAAATCCTGAGGAGATAGTCCGAGCGACCGAATGCAACAATGAAAGACCCACCTAAACTGAAAGACGGTAACCAGGGAACCATCAGCGTGCATCAACCATGCACCCTCAACATACGCCCGAGACAGGCATACCGGGCACAACTGGGAGTCAGTGTAGGGATGCAATGGGACCCAGCAGCCGCGCCCCAGCTGATCGGTCATTGAGCAGAGAATCCAGCACAACACCGAGTCTGCTATAGGGATATGGGATCGCAATAATGGGGAAAGGACCATCTTAGAATGAGCGACCAGCTCGCCAATGCGAAAGGCCCAGTGAAACGCCATTGCAAAAGCGCGCTGGAACAGGCACGATTGGTAGGAGGAGGAGCAAACCGAGGGGAGGGCTGGTACCAAACCTAGTAGCAGAGCAGGTGTGATGGGACATCTACTATCATCAGGAACAGGAGCTATGCAAGCCCACCCCTTCAGAGCCTCTCTTACCAAGAAAATTTTTGTAAAATCGTGCTGGCCTCGCAAGCGCAAAAAGAAAGAAATGCCTGCCAATTGCTGCGTAACCACCACACGCGAGCTACCAGAGTAAAGGTGCCAAACAAAAGAAAGCAAAACCTGATGCAGGGCCTTACCTTGCGCATGCTTGCCAGACAATAACACCTCCCACTGAGTCCACGCAGCCTGGTAAGATCTATGAGTTCCCGGGCAGTACAACGGACAGCTAAACCCTTCAATCCGAGGAGATAACCTGGCAACAGTGAGAGGGGCATGAATCACCAACCAGAGCAGCAGTGGGGGCGAGGGACCGGAACCGGGCCCATTGTAAACGGGACAGGTCATGTGCAGCGGAATTCTGAACTCGTGAAACATGGCGAGCAACAAAACAAATGTTAAATTGGAGGCACCTGAGCACCAATTATGCCAAGAGGCGCAGAACCAGCAGCAACGAGGATCGCTGATGGTTCACTTCCTGCACCACGCCCAAATTGCTGCACCAGAAAACAATGTGCCTGCTGCGCAAGCACTCACCCCACAGCTCGATAGCTACCATGATTGGGAACAGCTCTAGCAAAAGAAGGTTCTTGGTGAGCCCACAACTGACCCAATCTGCAGGACAAGCAGCAGCCAACCAAGAACCCGCCAAGTACGCCCCAAAGCCTGTGGAACCTGCTGCATCCATAAAAAGTTGCAACTGCAAATTAAACAAGGGAGGGGCAGGCCAAAAACACAAACCATTAAATTGGGCCAAAAATGTATCCCAGACCTCGAGATCACGCTGGATCGAATCAGACAACCGACAATAAAGTGATGTGGCCGGCGAGCACCCACTGTCGCGTGCTGAAGCTTTCTACAGAACACTCAGCCCATAGGAATAATACGGCATGCGAAACTGAATAAGCCCAGAAGAAACTGAGCCTGGCGCAAAGTAACTTTACCATTCGCTAACGCGCAGCTTAACCATCTTCTCCGCAGGTAAATGACAACTCAGCGCCAAAGTGTAAATTTCGATGCCCACATAAGAAAGACAGGTACAGGTATCTGAGATGATGGGACCACCAAATTCCGTAAATAGGGCACGCAACATAAACAACAGTTTCTCGCAGTGGGGGGAATGCGCAAGACCGACACACAGGGAGTCATCCGAGTAATGCACAGTACCCGATTCGCCCGTGCCCGCTTCCATGCACCAATGTAAGAACGAACTGAATCACTCAAAAAAGGTGCATGAAACCGAACACCCCATGGCCAAACAACGATCAATATAGAATCCGTCCTGAAGCCGGACTCAACATCTATCTTAGCCAGAAGGGCCCCAGGACCAAATGACCGCACCATCTCCAGGGTGTCATCAAATGACTGATAAACAAAGCCCCGAGATGTCAGTTGGTATGGCGTCATTCACTGATGACCCCTCTGGGTAAGACAGATGCATAATGAACAGATACTTCCCGGGCGCCTTTTTAGGCACAAGTCAGGAAAAGGTGAAGCCGGAAAAGGCCCTGCCATCCGACCAAGGGCAACCTCCTGCATCACCTTGTTCTTAACAATGTTCGGCATCTCTGGAGCTGAGCGCAAATTACTTGAACCACCTCCCACCACTGTACCTGAAATTGGGAGCAAAAACCCCTCAGAAAAAAACACGCAACAAAAATTTGCACGGGATACAATTTTAGCCATCGAGCAATGACAGAAACACACACTGGGGACGGTGCCTTATTTAGTGCCGCTTCCAGCAGCTGCGAGCTTATGGCCCTGTGTAGAAGGAGGGACTTTGAGACAATCACGGACTGGGTGTGACCCACCAAATCGGAGACAGAGGTGTCGAAAATGACACCAAGCCCCCATCGTGCAGGAGCTATTATTAAAGGCATAGCACCGGCCTCTAGTTGGGCCTGGTCCAGATGGCCTGGGAGCACTAACATGCGGGGCAGGAATACTGCGCGAGGCCATTTTGGTTGCGACAAAACTCTTCGTTGTACCGGCGCCAAATGGGACCCCTCGAAGAACGGAAAAGGCAATGAATGAAATGCAAATAGCACATCACATTCAGGGCCTCGGCCGGGCGGGACTTCAAATAACAAGCCGCAAACATGTAAAAACCTTGCAGCCAGCCCATATAAGAGCGGTGCACGTCCACCCCAACCCACGCCTTTCTTTCTGCCGCCACCAGGGATTTACGAGCATAGTGGTAAGGGCAAAAACATCTATGTACTTCCCTTTACGAATGTGTTCTCTTATCCGCAGTCTCAACCCTCTAAGCACCGCCATGTTACCACAGTGGACCACGTCACCTGGGCTGATAGATGATTCCTCGCTGGAAGAACGATGACTACGGCGATGCTTCCAACGGGAAAGCTGCGAAGATCTGTCCTTACAGTCTGGGAGAACGGGATCTACTACTGTTGGCAGGGGCAGCCTCACAGGGGTGGAAGTTAGATAGGGTAAACAGCTCACCTGATGACACAGAAGAGGAACCACTGTGCGGCACTGACGACGACTGCCTCCCCCCAACACCTCCTCCCCCGCATCGACCATATCAGTTGCTTCTGAAAAAGAAGAGACAGAAGTAACTGCCCCGACAGCAAGGGCGGAGCCCAGGAAATAGAAGCAGAACCAGAGACAGGCAGCGGAGAGTGAACAGCAGATTGAGAAGGAACAGCAGAAAAAGACAAACCAAACATGGCACCCAGCTGTGTGACCAATGAAGCTAACTGAGAGCGGACGTCTCTGGCAGGAGACGCTGTGGATGCCACAACCCCAGGCACGCCAGCACCTGATGATTGGGCAGCCAAAAATGGGGTCAAGGCTCTCACCATCGAGGCCAGGAGACCAGCAATAGACCCCATGTCCATTGCAAAAGGAGGCGCTGCAGCCACAGCACCACCCATTGAGCCGGACACGGAGGGCTCCGCAGCATCAGAAATACAGAAATATCACCCCCGGAAGCGCCCCGCCCCTCACCCCTGGGGCGTCCATGTCGTTGTGAACGATGCCACGGCGGAGCAGGAACGGAATGAGATGACCGTTCCTGCTCCAGGAGAGGACTGGCTCCGGGCTCCATTCTTTCTCTTGCGCAGCCGTGCTGGCAAATGGTCGACACATCACCAGCAGCCGTAGTCGTCCTGCCGTACACTCCGGGCCGCCGATCACCCGCGGGGCAGGAAGCTGTCCTGTGGCGCGAAGCCACATGACCACCGGCCGCCCTGGGCCCCAAGGCCTCCGCAAAGCAGGCTGGGACCGTGGCTGAGTGCTGTGGACGCTGAGCCCTGCAGGCAATAGGCAGAGAAATTAGATTAGGGAGAAGCAGGCGAGAGGACAGGAAGGAGAGGAAAGAGTAGACTATAGAAGCGAAAGAGAATAGGAAGAAAATTCAATGTATAAATGCAAATACACACACTGGACCTGATTCAGACACGCTCGCAAGTGTTACGCGCTCACAAGCGGGTCGATGGCCGAGCAGTGCACACGCGCCGCGTGCGCACTGCGCGAACCCCAGAGCAAGCGAGACATCACTTGCTCCGGGGCTCGCAACAAAACGGGGCGGCTGTCGATGTTGATCGACAGCTCGCCCCGTTTTGTAGGCAGGGAATGGGGGTGGCTGGCCAAACGGAGGCGTTCCTGAAGGAATGCCTGCCGTTTGAGGGCGTCCCTACTGACATCACTCGTGATTAGAGCAGGAAGCTCACCGGGGCTTGCAGGAATGAGACCCTACCACAAGGGTCTCGTTGCAAGCCCGATGGTCGAACCATCACCTGGCCTCTCGCAAAAGCTGTGGATGGGCACCCACAGCTTAGCGAGCGACCAGGAGGCCGGCTCCCATAAAAAAAAAAAAAAACGCCCTGATACAGACCTGCTCAGCCTATGCAAACTCTGAAAAGAGGCAGATACAGGAGAGAGCAAGACTGATAAGTTCTTAAACCCCACCCTTAACCCCCCAGCAACTCTCCTATTGGCCTGACATGAAAACTAGTTAACCCTCCATTAACCAATGCAGCTGAAAGTGATACTATCCTAATGGCCTAGGGCAGAGGTTCCCAAACTTTTTTGAATCACGGCGCCCAAGAGTATCAGTATTGTTTTTACGGCATGCCTAAGCCAAAAGTTTGTTATTGAGAAATTCTGAAATTTTTTTAGTAAAGTAGTAAAGTGAAGTAAATTGTGCTACCTGTCATCCTTAGGTTTAGTTATGTGATGGGGACAGGTTTGCGCTTCTGTTTGTCCACATATTTACATTACATTGACCAGAAAGATCGTACATAGATGCCTTCCGTCTTCAAGCTTTATGACAAATGAATCATGAAGGTGAATGTACATTGGGATTGTCTTTATTACTTGTGGAACGTTTGTGTTTTCCAAGCTTTCTATTAGGGTGGTCAATGAAATGTACAAAGCATGTACGATTAGAAATATAGGATCAGCAGAAGCTAACATGAAAGAAACATCCTTTCTGTAGGGAGAAAAGCACTATATGCCCTCCAACAATGCAGAGAACACCTCATAAATACAGACGTCCGCTCCTTTATTTCATATATAGAAGACAGAAGGCATTTTGTACACCTGTTGGAATTTAAACTACTAGGCTGTGTCTAGGAGTCTTGGAGGTATTGTGGTCTGTTACCCAGCAGCCCTTTTCAACACACTGTTTTGGTCACGCCCCCTGAGAGCATGAAATGTGGAGGGGGCGGAGCCAGCAGTGCTAGGAATTACAGCTGTAAAAGCTGCAGCGTGCACATCTGGAGTGTCCCAAGGACGCTACGGGTGACTCTGCAGCAGCGATTCTGGCTGCAGGGTGCTGTTCCAGGCACCCTGCTAGCCAGATCCAGGAGCTGTGGGTGAGTGGCGGTGCAGTCCACAGGGCTCTGTACAGCGGCACCACTCACACACTCCTAGTTCCGGCCATGCGGTTACCCTTTTATTTGATCTAAGGACTCCCATCTTTACCAGCCAGATGGGGGCATCTCACTGTGGAGGGTCTGTTTTTGTTTCCTTATGATATGGTTAAGGATGTTAGAGTAGTGGCTATAGTTTGGTATGGTGGCAATTGCCGTCCCTTCCTGGGAACCTTTTTTTAGTGGAAAAGAACAATAAGTGTCTTGCTGTAGGTCTTGAGGTGCTCTTCCCACCAATACACGAGTTTAAGTTGATTCTACCCTAGGTGAGCCTCTTTGTGTGTCATTGACAGGGGAGGTGGGATTACTTGAGTTGGGCTGGCAGTTGACCCCCATCTAAGCCTTGAGTTGTTGGTGTTGGGCTGGTAGTGGGCCCCCATCTAGGCTATGAGTTGTTGGAAATATGCTGGCAGTTGACCCCCATCTAAGCCTTGAGTTGTTGGTGTTGGGCTGGTAGTGGGCCCCCTTCTAGGCTATGAGTTGTTGGAAATATGCTGGCAGTTGACCCCCATCTCAGCCTTGAGATGTTGGTGATGGGCTGGCAGTTGGCTCATATCTAAGCCTTGAGTTGTTGGTGATGGACTGGAAGTTGGCTCCCAACTAAGCCTTGAGTTATTGGTGATGGACTGGAAGTTGGCTCCCAACTAAGCCTTGAGTTGTTGGTGAGGAAATGGCAGTTGGCTCCCATCTAAGCCTTGAGTTGTTGGTGATGGGCTGGCAGTTGATCCCCAACTAAGCCTTGAGTTGTTGGTGATGGACTGGTAGTGGGCCCCCCTCTAGGCTATGAGTTGTTGGTAATATGCTGGCAGTTGAACCCAATCTAAGCTTTGAGTTGTTGGTGATGGGCTGGCAGTTGGCCCCCATCTAAGCCTTGAGTTGTTGGTGATGGGCTGGCAGTTGACCCCATCTAAGGTTTGAGTTGTTGGCGGTGGGCTGGCAGTTGACTCCCATCTAAGCCTTGAGTTGTTGGTGATGGACTGGAAGTTGGCCCCCATCTCAGCCTTGAATTGTTGGTGATGAGCTGGCAGTTGGACCCCATCTAAAGGCGCATATCCACAACACGATAAATTGGACATCGTTCGCACTGTCGTGCAGTGGATATGCCGTCAACGACCAGCGATGCACGCTGCCGCCGGTCGTTGATGGTCATCTAAGCCTTGAGTTGTTGGCAATGGGCTGGCAGTTAACTCCCATCTAAGCTTTCAATTGTTGGTAATGGGCTGGCAGTTGGTCCCCATCTAAGCCTTGAGTTGTTGGTTATGGGCTGGCAGTTGGCTCCCATCTACACCTTTTATTTGATTAGTTGGACAAGATGGTGATAGGACTGGTCTTTTTTCACCACCAAACCTTTTTCTTCCGTTCATAATAAAATAAAGCTAAACTCTTATCCCTGCCAATATGTCTGTGTCTTTATTGTAGAGAAGTTGATTCCTTTACTCACCTGGTGTAATGCAGGCTGACATTAGCTGATAGGAAATTTAATCATTCCCTTCCACAAAATCCAGTTCCTGCATTTCACTTAGCATGGAACCTCCACCCATCAGTCAGCGCACACTATTACATACTCATAGACACCACTGCTTGGCCACAAATCCCTATAAAGATAAGCACACATTGGATGCTCACAAAAGAGGGCATCCAATATCACAGAAGAGCCTTGTATTGCTGCTGTACATTGTTCCTTTGGTGTATTTATTCTTATATTTTTCTTCTTTTTATGTTACACTTGACTAGGGTCAGAGCACCCATTTATTAGTCATTTTCATCTTGTGCTAATTTGTTTCTCAGTTTTGAAGTGGGCGGAGCCAGAGTATCCTGTAGCCAATCAGATTAAGGGACCAGTCAGAGTCAATTTAATGTGCGACACTTGTACTTCTGTGTGCGAATGATTCTGAATCTGTATACGATGTGCTGCGTTGCAGCAGCCGCGGCTTTTTCTCACGCCAAGTTCCGTTGTGTTTCATCTGCGAATTTGTATGTAAGACTAATTCCTGCGCGGTTAAATTCGCAGCAAAGCGTTTGTAGTATACTGTGAGTGGTGTTTTGCTGCGCCTGCCATGCGAATAAGACACAAAATAAAAATATGGCGCACTACACCTCTCGGAGCGGCTCGGGGGCCCCGGGCATCTTGCGCTGTCGGCGTATTAAGGCAAGGTGTATGAGGACACACCTGTAATAGAACTGGGAGTGACAGCCTCCTTGTCCCTCAGGTTCTTCAAGACAAGATGGCTGCTGGTCCGTGTCCTGTTGTTGTTCTCAAATTTTATCAAAGCAATACATTTTCCGTTTGAGCATCTAACATGTCTAACAGTATAAATAAATAAAATGACATCGATAGACATTCCTACAGAGCATTTTATCAGGTTTGATTTTGATACCTTTGTACAGCACATAAAACCATATTTGTAGCGCACTGCAGTGATTCTATTTGCCCCTTACATCTGTACACATGCAGATAAGTTAATTCTAATGAAACTGAAACATTTACAAAACATACCTGGGCAAAGCTGGGCACACATCAGGGAGCTCGCATGTTATGGGTACACACTAGACGATGTACCCGATCTGTCGCTCCGATCCTCGGGATGGGATGACATATCATCTAGTGTGCACCCAGCTTAACACTCTATTCTTCATGTTGTCTTGAAAACATTAGTCAACCACTTAGAATATAATACTGTAGATATATACAAATGTATTACTTTGACGTCGCTTGGAATTGGGATTGTTTACATTAATCATTCAGCCTTAATGGAAAAAGAATCCTTTTGCTGACCACAGAGCAAATGTCTTCAGGCCCAGCCAGCACAAATATTTGTCCACGGAACTTACCCTGCACCGTACTAAACGCAGCTTCTTAATCAATGTCAGTGACACAGGAACGTTCATTGATTTCCTATTTGTTTTAATCTTGTTCTGGGATCAGTCAGCTCCAGCACTGGATTCACAAAGGTTTGTCAGAAGCCCTAAGACTTAAAACAGCTGTTCTTCTACTGGAGAGACCCCAGAGGTCAGCACAAACATTTCAAGGATCCATTTAAACCTTCCTTTGAAAAATAGGCTGGAAACTTAACTGGAAGATTGACGTCTAATACTGCATACACACGTAAAGATTTTCTGTCCAACCATCCAACTAGTTGATTGGTTGGAATGAAAATCTGGTAAGGTATGAAAACAAATGACAATCAGCAATTTGCTCCCAAACGCCGGGTAATGGACAAAAACTATTGTTTGAACAAATTGTTTATATCAAACATTTAACAAACTTGTCTGACGACCATTTTCATCTGTTTTCTGGCATTTAGGAGTAAATTGCTGATCATCAGTTACTCCCATACGTTACCAGATTTTCATTCCAACCAATTAACTAGTTGGATGGTTGGACAGAAAATCTTTACATGTGTGGCCAGCTTTACACTCTGAAGCCATAGTATAGGTCCAAAAGCATTTCAAATATTCTGTTAAATAATGGAGCTAACTTTGTTTTGGGGGTGTGAAAAGGGATATTACCACAACTACATTTTTTTTTGTTTGCACAGTATTTACTGTTTTGATTTATTTCATTTATTTTATAGTTGAGCACCTAAAGACGTTCCTCCCAGGGGCGTATCCATAATGGGTGCAGAGTGTGTGGTGCTCGCGGGCCCCTGGGTCCAGGGGGGCCTACACGGCACACCCTGCCACCATTTAGTCTTTATACTTACCTGTCCGTTGTTTTCAGACTGCTGTTCTGCAGCGCGGGGCTTGCACTGCAGAGCAGCAAAAATCACTGGGAACATGGCGGCGGCCATTTTTCCATAGAGAGGTGAAACAGGATAGACAGCCCAACATCAGTTTACAACAGTGTTTTACTACTCCAGTCCTCAGGGACCCCTAACGGCGCATGTTTTACAGATCTCCCCAGTATCACAAGTGAAATAATAGGCTCCACCTGTGGATCTTTTACTATGTGTCAGCCAGTAATGAATACACCTATGATCCAGCTAGGAGAAGTGTAAAACATGCACTGTTAGGGGTCCCTGAGGACTAGAGTTAGCATTGGTTTACAGAAAGGCTAAAGTGATGATTTATAGTTATTTGGGGTCTATTCATGAAGCAGAGAAGAGCCTTGTTTAGCTGAAATCAGGGCTCTTCTCTGCTTCGTGCTATGCATGGAGCTAGTTTACCGTGGAGAAGTGTATTACTTCCCCAGCGGTACCCCTGCTCCATACTTGCATCGCAACACCATACCACTGTACTACTGGCAGCTATCATTATCATCAGCAGGCATTTATCATGCCTGTGATCCCATGCGCCAGGGACGTATTTATAATGGGTGCAGGGTGTGCAGTGCACACGGGCCCCTGGGTCCAAGGGGGGCCCGCACCGCATACCTTGCACTCATATTTACCTCTCCAGAGTACCACGTCGGCACCGGTGTCAAGGCTGTAAAAACGTCTGGAAAATGGCGGCCATTTTCCCCTGGTTTTGTGCATGCGTAGTACAGGGAAAATGGCCACCGCAGCCATTTTCCTGGAGACCTGTGCATGCACTATAGACTCTGAGCACACTCTAGTGCCCAGAGTCTGCTGGCCGCGCGGCGCTCAGTGCGCTGCCGGCCACCAGACTGAGAGGTGGGGGCGCATGATGGAGACTGCACGCGGGCCCCCTCCTCTCTAGAAATGTCCCTGCCGTGTGCAGTGAAAGTGGTTCCGGCATCTCAGTTTCCAGCGGCCATTCTGAGTAGCCATAGTTACTCAAAACTATGATAATCTAATGGTCTGTGACCGATACTGCGTCTTTGTACGCAGATGTTTGGTCTGGCAAAGATGCAGGTTGGGCATCTCAAGATATTCCTCAGCTTCTGTGACATTTGCATATTTTCACGCACAGGATTGCAGCAGCGATGGCATTAGTGTACATTTCTGTTTCAGGCCCTGTTAGCGGACAGATCTTGGTATAAGACCACCCAAAGCCATGACAATCTTATCTAGGGATGACCATCGATGTTTTAAAACCATCGCTGGTATGTGACCATTTGTCGATTGTGAGATCCGATTGTTTTCCGCCATCGTTGGCATCTTGTCAGTGATGTTTTTTTCCCAGGCACAGGAGAACAAAGATTAACCCTACCACCTGCATGATGCTGCTAAGCTCCAACCCCTGGCTTGATTGGGACATGGCAGCTGTCCTCACAGTAGGGATGACCATCAATGGCATAAAACCATTGATTGTTTACTGTCCGTGGTACCATGCCATCGGCGTTTACTACCAATGGCACAGTCAGTAGTGACCATCGATGGTATTCCCACTAAGGGGGTAATTCAGACCCGCTCGCGAGCGCAGGACGCTCGCAAGCGGGTCGATGTTGCCCCACTGCGCATGTGCACGATGGAGGGAGCTCCGTCGTGCGCATGCGCGAGACCCGGATAGCGACGGCTCTCCGTCGCTCCGGGTCTCGCACCAAAGGGGGCGTGCTGTCGATGTTGATTGACAGCACGCCCCCTTTGGTGGGCGTGGCTGCCAGACGGAGGCGTTCCCATGGGAACGCCTACCGTCTGGGTCCGGCCCCACTGACATCACTAGTGATGTCAGTGGGAGTGATTTTGGCTCTGATAGAGCCAAAATCACTCCAGGGCTTGCGGCAACAAGACCCTACCGCAGGGTCTCGTCGCAAGCCATCATCATGGACGCTCGCATAAGCTGTGGGTGGTCACCCACAGCTATGCGAGCGTCCAGGAGGACGCTCCATTTTCATGGAGGAGGGCCCTGATTCAGAGTGAGCGCTCTGGTCAGAGCGTTCGGCTCTGAATCAGGCCCTAAATGCCATCCCTAATCTTATCCAATGTACGAATGTCTCATTGCCACCCAGTCACACCCACTCAGTCACAAGTGGAGATGCACCTGAGATCTGTACAACTCTCGTCCTGAGTTGCGTGTGCAGACCCCGACGCATGCACAGATCCATACGCAAATAGAATTGTCATCAACTCTGAATCAGGCCTTCGGTTAAGGCTAATTGCATTTTACATATTTGCATTCTCTCCCCCAGACCCCCAGAACTTGCTTTCTCTGCCATTTATTGTGGGTCTGAAGAATCCTCTTCTGCAGAGCTATTGTGTACCGTCCAGGAGTAAAACTATTTATTAATATTATTTTGCATACCTGTCTAATTGTGTCGTAGTTATATCTGCATATTATTATCATTACACTCACATAAGAGACGTAAATGCTCCCACATGGGGTCCATGGAACTAAGGGGTCAGTTTACTAAAGTGAGAGTTTTTAGAAGTGGAGATGTTGCTCATAGCAACCATTGAAAGACAAAAACAAGAAAAAAGAATATTCCTCAACTGGGGCACTCACAGGGTTACCAATTATTTGTTTTCCCCTATTAACAATCCTTAATCTGGTGTTGATAAATAAAGGTTTTAGCTCTTATCCATAAAATGTAACTTTTAATAATACACTAAAATTCTAAGCACGCGAAATATGACAAACAATATTAAAATGTGAATATGATTATTCTGTTATTAAATATAAATTGTCTCCACCTGCTCATCTCCTGTCAGCGTTTATGTATGTCTCCAATCATTCATTAAATTATATGATGACTTACTGTATATTCTTATATTGTTACAGAACAAGTGTATCTTTATTTGAAGACTGTGATACACTTAGGGTTAATAACCAGGGTGGTTATATTAACCTTACATCATATATTGCAAAATAAGTCCTTGAGTTATTTAAGGACATTCGTGTTGCATAAATATATTATTGTATTGTCTTCACATAAAAGGTGTCATTATCGATACATGTTCACAATAAAGCCACAATAGTGGAATGTAATATGTTAATACCTATTATATCATGTGATCACTAATAGTATGGTAGTCCCCTCCTCATATTCCAATGTTCAATTTGGTGTTCCTTTTCAAACAAATCTTAGTAAATGTGGGATAATGTATCTTGGTCGATGTAAAAGTACTGATATTTTTCCGATCGATTTTGAGTGGGATTCGGTTTTATGGTCGATTTGACATTTGGTTTTGCCTTTAGTAAATCTCCAAATGTAAAATTCAATGCAAGTCGAGAGAAAATCGAATGTCAAACCACATTTGAATCAAAATCGAACATTGGTTTGTGATATGGTCCAATATCCTGCTGGAAGTAGCCAGGGTACACAGTGGCCATAAAGCAGGGGTGGGGAACCTTTTTTCTGCCGAGGGCCATTTTGATATATATAACATTATTTGCGGGCCCGTTGCAGGCCACACCCCCTCCGTGTGATGTCACATGGGGACTGGGGCCACAATCTCCAGTGATTACAGCAATGCCTGGAGCATCCTGAGGATGCTCCAGGGAGCTGTAAGGGCAGCGATTTGACCGTCTGAAGCATCCTAAGGACACTCCAGGTGGCACTGCTGCATAGATTCTGCCCGCTGGGTGCCATTACAGGCACCCTGCTATCCAGATGAGGCTAGCAGAAAAAAGCTCCAAGGGCCAGACCAAATGACTCCAGGGGCCTCATACGGCCCCCAGGCCTGAGGTCCCCATCCCTGCCATAAAGGGATGGACAGGGAGGGTCACCAACAAAACTCAGGTACCCTGGGGCATTTAAACAATGTTCAACTGGTAATAAGGGACCTAATGAGTGCCAATAAAGCATTCCGCATTCCCCATAGTAGTGCACCACCAGCAGGACGGAGCTATGGATTCATAATGTGTATCCCAGAAGACATCAATATACTTTAGATCAGCCAATATTTTCTAATCTCCAACTGTCCAGTGTTGGCGAGTCTGTGCCTGCCGTTACCTCAGTTTCTAGGTCTTAGCTGACAGGAGTGGAACCCAGTGTGTTCTTCTGCTGCTGTTGTCCATCCACTTCAAGATTCAATGTGCTGTGCCATGAGATGATGCTGTTCTGCATACCAATGCTGTAACGTATAGTTATTGGAGTTACTGTAGCCTTATCGTTGGCTTGAACCAGTCTGGCCATTCTCCTCTCACCTGCCTCGTTAGCAAGGTGTTTTCACCCACAGAATTACCCTCACTGGCTGTTTTTTGGTTTGCACACCATTATCTTTAAGCTCTAGGGACTGTTGTGCGTTAGAATCCCCTCTATCACATTTCTCCCCCATTCTGGGGTTTGGTCTGAACAACAGCTGAATCTCTTGACCATTCCTGCACACTTTTAGCAACTGAGTTGCTACCACATGATTGGCTGATAAGATATTCGCTTTAATGAGCATGTGTACAGGATTACCTAATAAAGAGGCCACTGAGCGTATGCAAAATATTGCATTTCATTTATGTTCCATTTTATACAACACTGTAATGGCAATCAAATTTTCATATTTCATTATCGGGTGGGCGGTAATGATAACACTATTAATGCTACTGGGTAGGGCACACAGACATGGAAGCATTGATGCTTTTTATGGATCAGGCATCAGTGTAATAGAGCTTATTTCCATGGACGGATTCCCCTACTGTGTTATATTAAGACATCAAATATGTATTCATAGATGGCGACTTTCATTTTAAATGTTACTTGTTATTAAAGGGAACTCTGAAGCATGATAGAATTACTATGAGTCACTTCGTATTCATTTTATTTTCCTGGGCTCATTGCTTTGGATATTTAGACGACCCATCTGTTCTGCTGTGACTCACTTGTCATAATTGGTCCCCCCCAGTATGAAGAGTTTTCATCATACGCAGGATGAGTAGAATGTGACACTACATCCATTACATCAAGTGGAAAAGCAGCGGGGCTGGGCTCCGCCATGGAATATGTCAGCCTTGTGCTGAGTCCTGGGATTGCACAGCGTGGATTTCATCCTTGGAATAGACCCTAAAGAATCATTTCACTACCTCGATCCTCCCGGCTGCAGAGAGGACACTTATCTCGCTTGCCCTTAGCAAACACGTTATCATATTATTATCTTTATATATAAACAATGCAACAACGTTTTGTCCCCACTTGTGAAATGCTACGGAGCATTAAATATTCATAAATAAGTAAAAAGGTTTTGTCTACACTGTTGATCGCGGATGGTGTTGTGGTTAGCATTACTGCCTCCCAGACCTGAGGTCTTGAGTTCTATTACTGGCAGTGGCGGTTCTAGGGGTGGACTAACAGAGCTATCGCCCGGAGCACCGGCCTCTAGAGGGCGCCACTCAGGAGTGAAAAAAACAAAATCCCAGAAAAATAAAACAGTGCTGGTTCCCCCTCCCCCGCTGGACGCCGCAGGGAGGCTCCATTGGACGGGCGCCCTCTGATATTTGTTATCAGCAGGCACCCGGCTCCTTCCCTGCAACGGCAGCCGAAAGCCAGAGCTCACTCCTGAGCTCTGGCAGAGACTGAGCACTATGGGAGGGACGTCATGATGTCTCTCCCATAGATCCGTGGTGGACCTGCGGTCGGACCGGACGGCAGCAGACGCAGGAGTGGGGCTAAAGGTGAGCATTGTGTTTGTATTTTAATTGCATTTTTTTTTCAGAAGCACCAGCACTGGGGGCATGGCTATAGGGGGCATTACTACTGGGGGTATGGCTATAGGGGGGCATTACTACTGGGGGCATGGCTATAGGGGGGCATTACTACTGGGGGCATGGCTATAGGGGGGCATTACTACTGGGGGCATGGCTATAGGGGGCATTACTACTGGGGGCATGGCTATAGGGGGGCATTACTACTGGGGGCACGACTATAGGGGCAATACAACAGGGGGCATTACTAATGGGGGCATTACTACTGGAGGAACTTCTATAGGGGGGCATTACTACTGGGGGCACGACTATAGGGGCAATACAACAGGGGGCATTACTAATGGGGGCATCACTACTGGAGGAACTTCTATAGGGGGGCATTACTACTGGGGGCATGACTATGAGCATTACTATAGTGGGCATTACTACTGGAGGTACTACTATAGGGGGCACTACTAGTGGGGGCATTACAACTGTGGGCACAACTATAGGGGGCATTACTACTCTGGGCACTACTATAGGGGGCATTACTACTGGGGCACTACTAATGTGGGCATTATAACTGTGGGCACTACTATAGGGCACATTACTACTGTGGGCACTACTATAGGGGACATTACCAAAGGGGGCATTAACACTGTGGGCATTACCACTGTGGGCACTACTAATGAGGGCACTGCATGGGGGCAACACTACCGGGGCCATTGTGTAAGGGGCACTACGACTTTGGGCATTGTCTTAGGGGCACTACTAATGTGGGCCTTGTGTATAAGGGGCACTAATTTGGGCATTGTGTAAAAGGGGCACCACTGTGTGTCATAACATGAATAAGGGACTACTGTGTGGCGTAATTTGAATTGGGAATAATGTATTATAAAGGGAATTACTGTGTGTGGCATAATGTATTATACAGGGCATTACTGCAGGTGGCATAATGTGTTATAAAGGGCATTGCTGCGTGTGGCATAATGTGTTATACAGGGCATTACTGCATGTGGCATAATGTGTTATAACGGCCATTACTGCAGGTGCATAATGTGTTATAAAGGCCATTACTGCATGTGGCATAATGTGTTATAAAGGGCATTACTGTGTGTGGCATAATGTGTTATACAGGCCATTACTGTGTGTGGCATAATGTGTTATACAGGGCATTACTGCGTGTGGCATAATGTGTTATAAAGGGCATTACTACATGTGGCATAATGTGTTATAAAGGCCATTACTGCATGTGGCATAATGTATTATACAGGGCATTACTGCAGGTGGCATAATGTGTTATAAAGGGCATTGTTGCGTGTGGTATAATGTGTTATAAAGGGCATTACTGCGTGTGGCATAATGTGTTATACAGGGCATTACTGTGTGTGGCATAATGTGTTATACAGGGCATTACTGTGTGTGGCATAATCTGTTATACAGGGCATTACTACGGGTGGCATAATGTGTTATAAAGGCCATTACTACATGTGGCATAATGTGTTATAAAGGGCATTACTGTGTAAGGAGCATTACTGCACATGGCAATTATTCGCCATGAGGGGAGAGCTTGGGGGAAGCCCAGCACCTTCATAAGGGCTGGGCATGCCCCACAGTGTGATGAATTGGGGGTGTTCCGCAAGGACACGCGCCCTTTCCGGAAGCACTCGCGCTTTCAGCAGGTGCAGAGAAATTCCATCTAAAAAAGTTATTTTACATTTTTTTTGGGGGGGGCGCAACTGGGAACTTTCGCCCTGAGCTCCACAATGTCTAGAACTGGCCCTGATTCCTGACCAAGGGGTCTATTCATGAAAGCTTGGAGAGAGATAAAATTGTGAAAGATAAAGTACCAACCAATCAGCTCCTAACCGTTATTTTTCAAACATAGCCTGTGAAGTGACAGGAGCTGATTGGTTGGTGCTTTATCTCTCGCAATTTTATCTCTCTCCAAGCTTTTACGAATAACCCCCCCATACTCCGTCTGACTGTCAGCGGATCTACGTCTCTATCTAACCAGCGGTCTCCAGCGACACGCTCAAGACGGTTTTGCCACTTCACCACTACCTCCCAAAAATGCCCAGTATAATAAGACCCTGCATCTCTGTGCGCAGACAATAGGAACGCATGTGCAGTCGAAAAACATTGGTCAACTGAGTGTGTACCGCCACTGTGTCCACCTCCCATGCTCTGGAAAGGTGCCCACATCAGAAATGAAAACATTCAGCTCAGGCAGGATGGCCCTACTGCCACATCTAATGGCTAATTACTGTGATCGCTGGTCCTGTATATGCTGGAATTATGACACACAAATCACAATAAACTTTGTATGACGCATGTTAAAGCTGGTTAAGTGCTAATACTGTCCTCTTAATGGACTGGCCACACTCACTCTGGGAACCCCCCTCTAGAAATTTTGCGATTGCCCTTGATAAGTAGTTATGGCCATCAATGTCTGCACCATCGCTTAGCCATCGATGGTTATGTTCTGCGAATGGTTGCAAATCATTGATGGCCATCCCTAATTATAATAGATCTGCTGCAGCTGAGCAGACCTGCATCTCTGGCGAGGACTGGAGACCTTCTGCGCAAGCGAGCTGCCAGTGAAGAGACGACACCGATGAGAAGATGGTTCTGAAGAATTTTTAAATTCTTAAAACAAACAAAAAAACAATTTTAAATAATGCTGCAAGTATCCGAGGCTCCTATCACTTTAAAAAAAAATAAAAAATTGGTCACTGAAATTGTTAGAGTGAGCAAGAACATTTCTCAGTATATCAAATAGAGAAGTATAGGTAATTATATCTGCATCTTGGTCAAAACATTTGATTAATATTTATCACAACAACCAATTGCAGAGGATATAAGTGCTCAGCTGCACCCTCTAGTGGCCGAGATGTAGCATAGTGGAAAGATCGCTCCAGAGAAATTCCAATGCTCCTTATGTCATCTAGGGGGAATTACTCTTTACTCGTGCCCTGAGATGTGTCATCATCCACAGCAATCTCTACGCTGACACCAAACGAAGGACCATAAAACACAAACTGCAAATTGTGCTTATTTCATCTTGTGACTTTCACAAATGTATAGTAATGTTTCCATCAGTTGGGAGAACCTGAGATGTTTCACACCGTGGGGAAGTAGAGTAATACAGCTGCGAATGTAGATCATGGGGCTGATTAGGAGATGGACGCTATTGTGCGACAATATGTAAATGCTGCTGGAGGTGTCTTGTGTAATCTTCTCGGATTGGCTGCTGCATCAAAAAACACGGCCGTCGGTTCAACTGCGTTACCATCGGACATCTGAGTAACCCTCAGCTAGGAACAATGAAGTTGCAAATAAGGAGGCAGCCACTGGCTTCAGCATGCCAGAAAAGGGGGCCGATATCTGCCCCGCCCCCATTTTCTGGAACACAGCCTTGTGCCACCCCCAAATGACAGCAGCACCTGATCTGCAAATGTGCAGCGCAGCTTCGGTGCATACACAGATCCTCAATCATCAGAGAATTACCTTAACATCGGAGTTCCGGAAAACCATGATAGGCTTATAACTATTCACCCACGTATCGTTGTTGCTGTAACCTTGGCGTAGCGCTCTACTTACTGTTTTATTTTTTCTATCACTGCAATTTTCTGGAGGCGGCTTATTTTACCATAAGACATGGTACCAGCCGTCAGTACATTTGCTGATGGTCATCTATTTATATATATAAAAACAAATGCCCTGACTGATTGACTGACTGACTCATCAACATCCGGCCAAAACCCCTGGACCTAGATACATTAAATTCTGGGATATATTCCTTCCATGATGTAAGCACCATCTAAGCAGGGATCTTTCATAATTCGACCCCTTTAGGGGGTGAAAAGTGGTAAAATGCTTCCTCTCGACCGAGGTGATTGGGCAACAGCAACATGTCCTGAGTGCTGCGGGACTGTATGCCCATTGTCTGGGTCGAGTGGTGGCTTCAGAGTTGAGGCTGCAGCACAGTCCAATATTCAAAATGGGGAGCCACACCAACTGCCAGTGACGTTCGGCAGCATTTAGGGTGGCAGCTGGTGTGGCTCCACCTCTAGAGTCGCCACTGCTAAGGATTTAACATTTTGACTAGGATTTTTCTATTTGGATATGTCACTTGGTATTTATTGGTATTTTTCATTTTCTCGAACATGGCAATTGAGTTTTTGAAAGTTAGTGAGGAGATGGTGCCCACCATAGGAGACCTGTCCCCCTCCTATCTCATGTATGACACTCAGCTAATGGCTAGTGAAGCAATTGTGAGGCACGTGGTGGACAACTGGGAGGAGTTCTCCATCATGTCCCATGACAGTGACGGGGACAACTACACCAGCTCCGCTGAGTACCTCCTTGACATGTCCCAACCCTTTACATAAGGTGGTTTATGCAAACTGGCGGCGGCTGGGAAACTGTTCCAGATCGTCTTCAAGATTTTCCGCAATGGTGAGCTCTAGGAGTGTTTTGGTGCTGAACATCATCCCGTGGGGAGGCAAAGCTTTATGCAGGACCTCTCTAGGGGCAATTGTGATGCGTACCTGCCACGTGAATCTTAAATAATGTGCATCACACCACCCCTCCTCCAGCCCGGCTCTGCCTAACACCTCTCACAGGCTTCACCTCTTCCTGTGCCCAAGAAGGCTCCTGCCAAACGTGCCAGATACATCCACCCTAAAAGGAGGAAGCAACTTCAGGATGCGGCAAGGAAGATTAATCCTAGGGCGCACCGTGCTGCAGTGGCTAATTACCAACAACATTGGTTAGGAAGGAGACAGAGTGAAAAGTGATAAGGTACCAGCCAATCCACTCCCAACTGTCATTTTTCAAACACAGCCTGTGAGATGACAGTTGGGAGCTGATTGGCTGCCACCTTATCACTTTTCACTCTGTCTCCTAACACTGCTTAGTACATAGACCCCTAAATTTTAATTCCCGACCTTATTTGTTCTCTGTGCCAAACCCATCTTAGGGGGAGATTTATCAAAGCTTGGAGAGAGATAAAGTACCAACCAATTCACTCCTGTCATTTAACCTGCTGTGTTTTAAAAATGACAATTAAAGTAGGAGCTGATTGATTGGTATTTTACCTCTCTCCACTTTATCTCTCTCCAAGCTTTGATAACTCTCCTCCTGAATTTTTTCCCTCCGATGGCTGAATGGGCATACTTGGGCGTGACTCGGTGGTAATAAGGCGTATGCATGTAACACCATGGGTGTGTATTAGGCGTGTAGTCAGACTTATCTATTATGCCAAGAGGACGCCACATTCTGTGCATATCCTGCGCTTAGCATGGAATAGATGTATGTGCCATTGATAGTGATGACTGCTGCTCTAACAAAAGGAGGACTGAAGGCAAAATATGGGCGTATTAGCTCTACGTTTTGCACTCCGCAACTCAGAAGCTGGCCCAAAGTGTCAGTAACCATATTACAACGCAGACCAGACAGCTCCGTCAGGTGAAATTACTATTATGCAGCAATAACACAGAGTTTATATTGCAAATCAATTACAAAAAATAAAAAAAAGTAACTCACTGCTTCACCGGTCAGTCTTGATCAGAATCAACTTTATTGGCTAAGTATAAAGCCGTATACAAGGAATTTAGGCCCTCATTCAGAGCTGTACGCTCTGAGCAGAGCGCACGCTCTGAATGAGGGCCGCCCTCCATAATTATGGAGCGTCCTCCTGGACGCTCGTATAGCTGTGGGTCACCACCCACAGCCTATACGAGCGTGCAGTTTGATGGCCGCGATGGTCTTGACCATCGCGACCATCGCCACTGCGAGCCGGAGCCTGCGGTTGAGTTCCCGGAGTGATTTTGGCTCTATCAGAGCCAAAATCACTCCCACTGACATCACTAGTGATGTCAGTGGGCCGGCTTCTGACGGTAGGCGTTCCCTTGGGAACGCCCCCGTCAGGGAGGCACGCCCCCGGCACGCCCACCAAAGGGGGCATGCTGTCAATCAACATCAACAGCACACCCCCTTTGATCAGACACAACGAGCGAAGGAAAGTCCTTCGCTCGTCGCGTCTGGCGCATGCGCACGACGGAGCTCCCGCCGTCGTGCGCAGTGCACAACATCGACCCACTTGCGAGCGGACAGACGCTTGCGAGTGGGTCTGAATCAGGGCCTTAGCTCACAATTTTGACAGGTATGAAGTCGACATTGTTGAAATATCGACATGCAACATCTCAACATCCTCAGAATGTCGACATGTTCACAATGTTGCATCTGAATTGTTGACATGTGAATCGCAACATTATCAGTATATCAACAGGGTTAGGCTGCAGGGCCTACGGGTTAGGCACTAGAGGGGGATTAGGGTTAGGCAGCGGGGGGAGGGGGTTTATGGGTGTGTGGAAGTCAGAAGTCTGCGCTGGAACTACTCAAACATGACTGCCGGGACCCGGAAGCCACCACTGGTGACACCGCTGCCTCCAGAACCAGGTAAGCTACCGCTGGGTCACCAGGGATGGTTTGTCAACATTCTATCACATTAGCATTTCGACCTTGCTGACATTCTCGTATCTAAATTAGTGTTATCGACATAGTGAATTTCGACCTTGTATACCGCACCCTGTAAAAGTGAACGGCTTTATGTGGTAACTAATTACACAATATCTAAAATAGGGAAATATCAATGAGACTAAGCTATAAAGCATTGGTACCCAAACTCATCCGCAAGGCACACTAACAGTCCAGGTTTTAAGCATATCCATGTTTAAGTGCAGGTTGCTTAATTAGTACCTCAGTCAGTTTGATTCACCCATCTGTGCTCAAGCATGGACCGCCCACTTGAGCTCTATAAGAGGGCGGCTGCGGGGGAGGGGGGGTTGCAAGCAGGTGGAGTGGGGGCAGTGGGGAGGTGCAAGCTGTGAGAGTACGGGAGACTTGCCCACTTTTCCGGAAGCACCACATGATTTTCGGGAGCCTTCCGGCCATTCCGGGAGTGCAGGCAAGTATGACCTGGGCTGTTACGGTGCCTTGAGGACCGGGCTTGGCAAGCCCTGCTATAAAGTATATACTCACAATAAATGTTTGCTTAGAATTCTGACCCTGCAGCTCACTGCTGTATGACCCCGATCATCGGATGCCACTGACTACTGGATATAGTCATAAGCATAAAAGTTTATAAAGTGTCAGTATTATACTTTTTTTGCATGTGAGATAAATTATAATAACAAAGCTAAAAAAAATAGATATTATTTTTAAATATTTCCGTTATGCAATAGTTGTCCTTGAAAGGAAAACACACATACAGACTAAGATACAGTAGCATGCCTAGTAATTCTTTATTAGATTAGCATTTGCTATGTGTTTTGTTTTTGTTTTATTTTTTTTAGCCAGCAATACAGACTTTGTTTATTTGTGTAACACCAGCACATTGCATTGCTCTTTATTATCAGAAGTCACTGGTTTCCCTAGTCATGTACTAAAGCCAATTCTCACTGCCTTGGAGCCAAGCCACCAGCAGCCCTTCTGTTTTTTAACAAAATAGGTCACAGGAACATAATAGTGTTTAATAGAACGGGAGCATCGCCTCTGTGACAGCGTCGTGTCCTGACCCCTTCAGAGATCCTCAGCTCCCCAACAGAGGGGACAAAACTAACTTTGTTACACCAGACAATAGACACCTAACAGAGGAGACCAGACACAGAGGGATAGGGATCATGTGATACCCTGCTCTGGTTTTAAGTTGACCGGCTTGAATTGGAGGATCTTTCAGTCAAAGTTAAATACATTATTTTTGCACAATTGAACCGTCCATTCTCCAGACAATGTATGAATGTTTGAATACTAATGCCGGCCATTACATCCTAATACAATAAGCTCCTTTTATTCTGGGAGACATCTTTTTTCAGGAACCCAGTTGGTACTTTTCCTGATGTGTCCTTCTTTCCCTGATGGCCGTCAGACATCCTGTCCCTTCATGCATCTGTGTCTCTGTCGCATTGCCGGTTTTAATGCGCCAAATTGCAACGTATCTTTTCCGCACGATTCACATTTACAGCTCTATCTAGTTGATGGTGTTTGGTGCTCGACTGCTCGTTAAACTGGAGGGGATTATGCACAATGACATTTTGAGCTAATATGGGACAAAAGCGCCTTGTAATAATATTATGCATAAATGAGTATGTAACATTACAGACAGTCTCAAACATCTGTTATTATGTGGGGATACGGTCGGGATTGCGGCCGCCGGCTTCCCGAATCCTCTATCCTGCCTAGGGTTACATGACAGGTGTCTAAAATCTAGACGCCTGTCATTTTCCCGACGCCGGGAGACAGGCACCCGGCATCCCGATCGAAGGGATGCCGGGCGGCGCGAGTGTACAGCCGTTGGGGAGGGTTAGGTTTAGGGCACCCGGGGGGGAATTAGGGTTAGGCACCCCCCAGGAGGGTTAGGGTTAGGCTAGGGGGAGTGTTAGGGTTAGGCACCCCCGAGGGGGACTTAGGGTTAGGCACCCCCCCAGGGGAACTTAGGTTTAGGCAGCGGGGAAGGGGGGGTTAGGGTTAGGCACTTAGAGGGGGGAGGTTAGGGTTAGGCACTTGGGGGGGAGGTTAGGGTTAGGCACCCCTAAGGGAGGGTTAGGGTTAGAGGGGGTTGGTTAGGTTAGTAAGTACTTACCTTAGGGACGATCGGGATTTCCAGCGCTGTCGGGCTTCAGCTGCCGGGCTCTGCTCTTTTGTCGGGCGGCCACAGCCGGGAATCGAACTGCCGGTCATGCGGCAGCCGGCTATTCATACCGAATGCGGATCCAATATGCAAACTATTGCCCTGGCCTGGTTATATTCTATCGATTTAAATGTTTACACCTGTAGTTGTCATTACTCATAGATTGCACTTGGATGCATGTTCTTGCACAGAGCTAGATACAGGAGAGAAACCATGTCTTTTTGTATCTCTATCACTATGGGCAGGGCCCGCTGAGAGCCGTATCCGAGCCGGTGAAAGGGGCGTGGCCTAATTGTAGGAGGCGTGGCCACAGCCCTTTAGGACTAAAAAAATGTAAAAAAAATAATTTTTGCAGTGCCGCGTAATTAGTACCTGCTTCCCCCCCACCTCTCGGTGCCCCTGACTATGGTCATGATTTATCAAGCCTGGGAAAGAGATATTTATCTCTGTCTAAGGGGTATATTTCATACTTGCCAAGCAGTTGGGTGGTAATGGGGGTGGTACATGATGGTTTGCATCGTTAATCGCGTCATTAAGCCCCGCCCCCTACACGGGGACCCGCGATCGCCGCTGAAATTCTCCCCATTCTGCCCACTTCACTAGGAAGTGGGCAGGAATGCGGAAGAAATGCCTACTCTACCGAGGCTGCGGGGTGTTACCTGAAAAATTGGTAGCCTCCCGCGACTTCCGGGAGAGTAGGCATGTATGGTATATTTACTAATGTGCGGGTTTTTAGAAGTGGAGATGTTTCCCATAGGAACCAATCAGATTCTACTTATTTATCTAACACCTGCTAGATAAGAGCTATAATCTGATTGGTTGCTATGGGCAACAACTCCACTTCTAAAAACTCGCACTTTAGTAAATATACCCCTATGGCTTGTTTCGTCTCCCCCAAAATCAGGTCTCCATCCGGATTCCAGGCATATATGCTTTGCCCCGTGTTTTGCTCTTAAAATCATTGCCCCTTTTACAGGCCCACAGCTTAATAAATAAACCCCCGTGGCAGATGTAGTTTCCCAGAATGGGGAGGTAATACTCTGTTTTATTTATTTTTCAGAGCTGTAGCAGGATGTCAGTGTAAGACTGAAACATTTAGTTTTCCTCTATGTATGGTATAAAAATTAAAATGTTGACATTTACTTTAACTAAGGGATGGCTGGCGAGTTAATCTGTTTTGGAAAAGCCATTAAAAACTCACCTGTTCTCTGTGTTGGTGGTAATTACAATTGCAAATCCAGTGATCACATAGAGGGGCATATTTACCAACATATGCCCCTCTTGTGGTTACAAAATTGCGTCAAGATCCCTCGCGAACAAGTTGCCCATAGGCTTCTATGAGCTAACGCCATCTTTAGATGGCATTAGCTGCTGTGACCAAGCTTCGGAATGCTTGGAATTCTGAAGCTTGGTATTTTCGACGTCCATAGCAGCCCCCATAAAAACCTATGTGGCTGCTTTTGCAGCCAGACATGGATGGGATTGCTGCAAATATCGATGATATCTGCCGTTACATCTAAGAGATACTTCGATTTTGCAGTGATCTCCCACAAAATAGCTTTAATAAAATATTCCCCAGAGGGTCAACATCGGAATCCAATAGACAAGACTATTTTTTTTTTCGACGTGGAAATAAATACATTTCCGTACAGACCGCACTTTCCAAAAACAAAGCCGAGAAATATCCCTGTTTATTGCAGTGACGTGTGGTGAGGTCAATGGCTGGGAAGGCACTGGCTGATTAACACTCCCCCCCCCCTTATAAAAAGAAAAACAACAGCGTAGGGTTCCACCTATATAACAGTAACCAGCACCAGGCTGAACCAGCCAGGAGGATAATGCCATAGCAGGGGGTCAGTGTGGGGTCCTCCTGATATCACATTAACCACCTCCTTAAACTAATCAGCCCAGGGCTGGAATTCCTATGCCCCGCACCCTTGGTGGTGGTGGATGCGGGGTGCATGGTATGATAACATTGTTCTTTACAGGCAGCCTACAGGTCCCAGCAAGCCTGCCCCAGCATGCTTGGAGAACCACAAGTGCCTACATGCTTTTGACATTAAGGGCCCGCTGGCACCTATAGTCCGCCTGTAAAGAATATTTAAAATAAATACCAGACACATATTTGTTTTAATAAAAGTTTGTTATACAGCATCTACACCCGGGGGGCAGCGGGCTTTAAGCTCTTTTGCATGGCTGCCGCCTCCCCAGGGCTTCCGAAGTCTTCTGTCTTCAGGAGCTCTTGCACGCTCCGTCCTCGCTGGTGGACTGCCAGCCGCTGCCTCACATTTGGCTTATATAATCCAGCCACAGGGGCGGGGCGATGATGTTGTGAGCCATGATTGGCTCGCGGTGGCCATCTTGAATTTAAAAAATTACGCTGAGGTGTCATTTTTGAAAGTGGCACCGCTGCCAAACTCTGCAAAATGACTGCCAGGGACTGGATCTTTTTAGGATCCAGGCCTGCCGCCATGCCAGCTATCTCTGCCGGGTCCCACCGCCGCTAACACCCACACCTCCGCCCTATCCCCACCGCGTACCCTCCCAGTGATGTCAGCGGATCCATCACTGGAGCCGTTGTCCAATCACATCTGCCTGACTGACAGGGGCGTGCTTTCATGTGGGCTGAGAGCACTTCCATGTCAATGAGGCATTTCTATAGGTGCCGCTTTCATATCTTCAATGGGCTTTTACAGTCCGTAGCATCGCCCAGCCCGCGGCTTCAGAAACTTTTCTATTGTCAGCGGGAGGCAGCGCTCCCACTACCTCCCGACTGATTTTTACTATAGTATAATGCAAAGCAGATATTTATGGCACAGAATTTGTGTTATAAATTTCTTCTTTGTATTATTTCAACTATTATTAACAAGGGAGGCTCTGCCTCCCCTGACTACACGTCCCTGGTGTATTGGGATCTAACAGAATTCCTTTTACAAAGTGATATAGACGTATAAACAACAGCGCTTATTCTATGGCTGCGTGTTTAGGAGACAGTGCCTGCATGGATGAAATGTTACAGATACAATATCTCATGGGTTATTATACAGGAAGTCTTTTATGCTTTGTATTCCAGGAGAGAAGCATGTATCAAAGGAAGTTGTACAAAAGAGCATAACGGCACTAACGTTATGGACCATCAACATGGAATGTGCCTGTACCCAGAGCGACGCTGATTGTCCCACACGCAACTCACACAGAACAGGATGTTCAGGGATGATTCACGACAAAAGGAAAAGTAATATAATATTTGCACACCATGGTGGTAATGCAGAGTTGAATGGAAGTCTATTTTGCGGAGCTTATCTTAGCGTGGTTTTGCCCCAGAACCAACCTACGCAACTACAGGTGATGAGAAGTCACATGCAAACCAAGTGCACCTTCACTTGCGTGACTGGGCTCTGACATTGCAATCTCACCTAGGCAAAGCTCGGTGAGGGTGTGTAATTGTGCTGCAAAGTCATTTTCATTCTTCTGTGGTGGGGTTGGCATGGCCCATCCACCAGGATTTAGCCACTCCTCCCTCATTACCCAGCCTGTTGCTCTCTACAGCCCTGCGTGCGGATAGAGGGCAGTCTGCTTGCAGAGATCTGCACAGCTCTGCATATGGTGAATATAAGTGCGGAAGCAATTATGACCGACTTGTTTTCCCCTCTTCAACAGCCCGTATATAATGTTAGAGATCATTTATCATAACAATATTGCCTTGTCCAACAGTAAAGGCAGCCATTTTGTATGCTGAGCCAATATTCAATTCTCTAGTAACAAGTGACATCAAAGCCGTGATAGGCAACCTGGCACACTAGATGGAGCCGTATGGGTGGCTCGCTACCTTTAATCACAGCAAAATGTTAAGACACCGCATTTAATCATATATTTAATACCATAAAGGCGGCCATTTTTAAAAAAAAGTGCCAGAAGCTGTAACACAAAAAAAAAAGGAAATAAAAAAACCACAAGGCAGGCCGAACTGCAAGGCAAGCCAAAGGGTCAGGAGCAGGCAGCAGTAATGCAGAGTCAAGGCACTGACCAGAGACCGGGGGGCGAATAACGAGTGAAACAGAGGAGAGAAAACCTGATATCAAAAAGGAAATATCCTAATTTAGTTTTCCAACAAACATTGTACAGTTTAAGGGAATTTACCATGTAAGCCAACTAAACATGTAGCTCATTCAACACATCTCAGGGGGAGGGGGGGGAATTTAATTTATTTAAATTAATTTATTTTATTTTTGCAATACTTCCTGGCTTTACCAGTGACTTACTTTTCCCAGAGTACTATTCATAGTGTCCATTCAATTTATACACAGACCTGCAGTGGCATCACAAGGGGGGTGCGGGGGGTGCAGGCCACACTGGGTGTCACCCTACAAGGGGGTGACACCAAAATCCACACACTCATGCCCGCACCCCCCGCTGCCACACTTCTGCCTGCAAGGGCCGCCATCGGGGGGGGGGACAGTCGGGATTACTGTCCCGGACACTTTGACACCTCCTTCCACCCGTCACGCGCGCCGGATAATAAACTTTATTATACAGATGTAGAGTGGAACTGACAGGCACCCGGCTCTTCCACGGTGGACAGCGGCATTGAAGAGAAGAGAGAGGAGCCGCAGTGACTATGGAGCAGCAGCCTGGAACAGAAGAAGGGTAAGAAGGCATGGCATAAGGGTCACTGCATAAGGGGCATTACTGGGGGCACTGCATAATGGGCACTACTGGGGGCACTGCATAATGGGCTCTAATACAGGGGGCATTGCATAAGGGGCACTACAAAAGGGGCATTACTGGGGGCACTGCATAATGGACACTACTGGGGGCACTGTGTAAGTGGCTCTAATATGGGGGCATTGCATAAGGGTCACTACATAAGGGGTATTACTGGGGGCACTGCATAATGGGCACTACTGGGGGCATTCCATAATGGGCTCTAATACAGGGGGCATTGCATAAGGGGCACTACATAAGGGGCATTACTGGGGGCACTGCATAATGGACACTACTGGGGCACTGTGTAAGTGGCTCTAATATGGGGGCATTGCATAAGGGGTATTACTGGGTCACTGCATAATGGGCATTACTGGGGGCACTGCATAATGGACTACTGGTAGCACTGCATAAGGGGCTCTAATACAAAGGGCATTGCATAAGGGGGTCTTATACAGGGAGCATTGCAAAATGGGCTCTTATACAGGGGGCATTGAATAATGAGTACAACTACAGTGGCATTGCATAAGGGGCTCTAATACAGGGGGCATTGCATAAGGGGCACTACTACAGGGGGCATTACATTGCTTGTCATTAATAATCACCCTTTCAAAATTCCATATAAGACTATTTTCTTTCTTGCGGCTCACACTCTCTTAGTCTTAGACCTTGAATATTCGGCCCACTTGGTATTTTGAGCTTGACATGCCTGGTATACACACACACACACACACACACACACACACACACACACACACACACACACACACACACACACACACACACACTAACATCTATAGATATACAGGGCCATAAGGAGGGGTGTGTGCGGCCGCACAGGGCGGGATTGTCTGGGGTCGGTTCTAGCAGTACCTGTAGTCGGCTGCACACCGCACCTCTGACTTACGGTTTCTGTACTGTGTGGGAAGAGGGAGGGGACATTATTGTTGTGGGCATTGTATAAGGGGCACTACTACTGTGGGCATTGTATAAGGGGCACTACTACTGAGGGCATTGTGTAAAAGGGGCACTACTGTGGGCATTGTGTAAAAGGGGCGCTACTGTGGGCATTGTGTAAAAGGGGCACTACTGTGGGCAATGCGTAAAAGGGGCACTACTGTGGGCAATGCGTAAAAGGGGCACTACTGTGGGCATTGTGTCAAAGGGACACTACTGTGTGTCGTAACATAAATAAGGGACACTATGGTGTATGTGCGGTGTAATGTGAATAAGATTGTGCTACTGTGTGACGTAATTTGAATTGGGGATAGTATTGTATGACCATGCCCCTTTCTTTCGAGATCACGCCCCTTTTTGCACCATGCGCCTTAGGCACACGCTGTCCTTTTATTGATAAATCACCAAGGAAGGGAGAAGGGGGGGGTCGTTCCACCACATCTCTAGGACCATTTTAAGCACTGCTACCCAGAATACCGAGCGTGGGGTCATCATGCCCGCTGGGTGCACCCGGCATTCTGTTGGACTGGTAAGGGGGAAGAGTTTGCTGAGCTGCGCACCTGGGTCCCGATTATTTTTTTTTTTTGGTGGGGGGTGTCACCGTGCATTATAGCACCGGGTGACACCAATCCTAGTGACGCCTCTGACAGACCTATAGAAGAGCTCAATACTATGGCAAGCATAAAAAAAAGTCACTAAAGAATACCATGTAAATTCTGCTTGATGGGTGTGATGTTTATTGCAGATCGGCACACAGCAACCATCAACAACGCTGATTTTGCCTGGCATCCCATAGAGGAATATTGGCACATCATGCAGAATTGAATCGCCCCCATAAAATGATGTAAAGGGACTGATAAGAGTTGGTGAACATAACCTAATGTATCATTGTAATAGCGTTTGGAGATTGCCAGACACAGAGAAGGACATTTATGAAGAGGTAAATGGCTGTTCCATGGGCAAAAGCAGTTTGGGACCCACAAGTGCTCCTATATTTCTACAGGTTTTGGCTAAAGTTCCACCGAGACATATGGGGTTATTTGCACTTGCAGATGGACAGAGAGGCAAAAGGGTGAGGTTGGGCGGAGTGAAGAGATGAGCGGTGTTGCAGCGAAAAATCACACAAATCAACTTTGATTGGCCCTTTCGCAGAGCTGTGAAGTACCGACCGGACAACCTCCGAGTTCTGCTTTTACTTTACGGAACTTATAGCCTATGAATAGAGCTGGAACGAGGGCAAACAATATATACCACTATGCAGTGTAGTTGGGGAAGTACTGAGAACACTTAAGCCTAAATTCCACTGGGCAGAAAAGCAAACGTTGAACAAAGTGAATATTTCTATGATAAAATGAAATGAGCAAATGAGGATGACTGTCATTCCTACATGGGATATGTTTGTACTGGCAGGCTCAGCCATCTGCTGAGCGAGTAGGAAGCAACCCACCACTGAGGCGGAGTATACAGCATTTACAGAGTCAGCCAAGGAAGCCAAGTATGTAATGCTTAAACTCCATATTGGCTTCTTTAGGAAGGCTTCAATCCAATCCTAACAAAGATGGCCACCGTCTGTAACTCTGCACATGCGCAGCGCCAACTTGTGTTTCTTACTGTGTTGGAGTGCCGCAGTGGGACGGGGATGTGTCCTACATAACTCCAGAGAGACCCTGTTAGTTACATCCAGATGCAACCGCTGGTACATCTTCCTGCACCACTACCCATATACAGTCACCGGCTGGCGACCTGTATACTCCATACAGAAAGTCTGTGTATGCATTACTGTGAGTCCTGCTGTTCCAATCACATTACTGCTGAATAAACAACCCCACTGATTAAGTACTGGGCTGCTCACTGACTCAGGGCATTCGCTGGTGTGTATAACTACTTTGCCATGCAACAGCCAATAGTAAACACATATTCCAACAGTTTTTACTTTCACTTAGAAAACACCCTGCAGTCGGCATTAAAGAGGCAGCATTACCACTCCAAGGGCCTGATTCAGATCCGGACGCTCTGACCAGAGCGCTCGCTCTGAATCAGGGCCCTCCTCCATGAAAATGGAGTGGCCTCCTGGTGACCACCCACAGCATATGCGAGCGGCCAAAAAGATGGTCGCGATGGTCTTGACCATCGCGACCATCGGACTTGCGACGGAGACCCTGCGGTAGGGTCTCCCTGCCACAAGCCCTGGAGTGATTTTGGCTCTATCACAGCCAAAATCACTCCCACTGACATCACTAGTGATGTCAGTGGGGCCGGCTTCAATCAACATCGACAGCACGCCCCGTTGGTGCGAAACCCGAAGCAATGGAAAGCCCGTCGCTCCCCGTGTCTCGCGCATGCGCACGACGGAGCACCCTCCGTCGTGCGCATGCGCAGTGGGAAACATCGACCCGCTTGCGAGCGTACTGCTGCTCGCGAGCAGGTCTGAATGACCACCCAAGTCAGAACGCAAGAAGTATCTGCTCGTCCACACTGGCAGACCCTGGACAAGAAGTAGGATAGTTCCCGTTAATAGTGTCGCTGTGATAGGAAGTCTAGATAATGTTCTGCTGTCTACCCCCTAATTCCTCTATCACAACTTGTATCCGCACCATTACAAAACAGCATTACAGTACATTGCAATAACATCATGTAGTAGAGTCACTATGACAGACCACTGCATGTGGCGGAAAGAGCTCTTGTACAGCTTTCAGCAAAAAAAAAAATATCTCATTAAGCCAAGCGATCTCTCCATACATCCTAAGGTGTCTCTGGTTCCAGATCAGCCACATCTGCAATCTGATAGACTGGCTGTCATTCCCAGATGTCAGCTAAGAGCTATCACCGGCTTCCTCTGCTTCTTTCATCTATCAGAGGATACTTATGGGGTATCGCAGGGACCGAAGACTTTGTTTTTCAAAATCAGCTGCTCTCGTTGATGCCAAAGAGTTCTCATCCTGTTTAAGATAAATGCACATAGGGAACAATGCAGAGTTAAATGGAAGCTGGCCGTAACGGCACCTGCATTGCATTCACGGAAATAAGTGCGGCTGCTTGCCCGCGTGCAGAGTTGTATACATTTCTGCTACTCCCTTATCTATACGCTTGTTTTTATAGCCGTCATCATCCTCATGTGCACCAGCCCCATACTTGCCGACATTCAGCTCCCTCCTTCCGGGAGGGAGCTGAATGCCTGCAGTCTGTGGGGGGCGTGGCCGGGCTATGATGCCGTTTTGGGGGCGGGGGTGTGACCGCACGATCGCATCATCGTGGCCCCACCCCCTCTTCACAATGCCGGAAAAAAGGCATTGTGAAGCAGGGGGCGGAGCCACGATGACGCGATTCAGCTGGGTAAGCATTTAGATGACGGATCGGTCAGTAGACCGATCCGCCGTCAGAGAGGCCGACTGGTCACTCTATAGGTCTGGGCTGACATCACAACTAGGCGGGCAGTTAAATCTCGGCATTGGCTGTGCTGCAGGGTCGACCTGATATGTCTGTGAACAGCGTCGTTATATACGATATATCGCTCGCCCATAGAACGAGCGATATATAGCCAAGTGTGTACCGAGCATTACACTTTATTGAATTGTTCTTCCAAGTATGTTACCATATTTACCATAACTACAGGCGGTAACAATCTATTTGAATACAAGCGGATATAACAATGACTTACAGTAAAACCGCGTAAGTTGTTTCATTTCCATTACTTTATTGATAATCAAATGATCTGACAATCTTAGTAGTAATTTATTTCCTGCTGCTCTCCTGCGGAAATAAAGCACAACATAAAGTGTTCTCTTCCTACCTCTGCAATATAGGGTGGATGTGGTATTAAACGTTGATAATAAAAGTTTGACGTTCAGAAGGTCCACTGGCTCTGAATGTTGACACTCTGCTCTGGTAAGGCCTGGCGGCGTCTCCATTCCGTTTGGCATGGGCGCTGCCATCTTGCCTTCTGGCCATGTGATGTGACTCACCAGGATTGGCCAGCCGCATGTTCCCTCCGGCCAGTAACAGCACGGCATGGGGTATTTAGGAAGGGTCAGTGCCTTCCTTCTTTGGCAGTGCAACGTGTATCTCAGCCTAGCTGAGAGGGAGTTCTCTGTGCTTTCCTGTTCCTGTGAATCCGCTGTCTGCCAGTCTGCCTGTCAGCTCCTAGTTCCCACTGGACTACCCCGCTTCCTCCATCACCCTTGCCCATACCTGAGTGCCTGAGCCTGCTGACATCCTGCACTTCAGTTCACTATCTGCAAACCTGGCTTGTTTATTTTCAGTTTCACTACCTGCACACCTGGACTGCTCTAATTGTTTCTACCTGGACATTAACCCTTTTGCTCCCACCACAGAACTCTTGTGCACATTTATATTTTCCTGGACTTTTATTTACTGCCACATTATATGTCCACTCGAGCACTTATTAAAAATCCTAGTTTTATTTACAAATCTGCTTCTGTGATCGCTCCTGCTACCACCCCGGGTCCACAAATAACCCAGAACGTAACACAGGGCATGGGCAACTTTATAGTAGGGAGAATTGTAAATGCCCCTCTCAGTAAAATACAAGGTCAGTAGGATAACTTCTGGCACCGTAGCTATAGCACTATGAATACCCCTCTAACTGAGCTGCAGTGACCGATAATAATTCCTATCGGTGGCATTCCGCAGTCTGATGGCCATACACTGCACGACTGTTGTGCAAATCACCAAATGATTGGTTGGCACAATTATTGTTCAATAATGAATGGTGATTGGTCACTGCCTGAAATTGTTGAAAAATGTTTTGAACCATTTGGTTTGGTTATATCAGACCTGTCTGATCCACCCACCCATCGTTCAGCCAGCTCCATGCCTAGAATCAAGATCGCCGCCTCCATGCATCGCGCAGTGTATGGAGGCGCTGTGATTATCAGTCCTCCCCTTGTCAGTGTCGGTTGCTTGGCTGAACCATTATGCAGTCTACTCTACGCCCAGTTTTTCTTTTCCTGAAACTTGCCCTTGATTAGGCTGGCAGGGCATGCTAACATTTGTTTCCAGTCATTTCCAATCAATTTTGACCACCTCACAATATTATTTTTTTCATCTAGTTAAGGCCAAAAGGTTGCACCCAGCTAGCTGGCTGGCTAAGCTAAGTGACACAGTGGGCGGCACTAACATGTGGCAGTTCAGCTTCCAATTTCCAACACGGATACGGTGTGTTATACAGTGTGGGTTGGATACACCAATAGTGCACTTACTGTGACAGCAGTGTCGGCAGAGCGGGGTTGCTGACGGTGTTCTCAGTACATGGAATGGCAGTGCTGCGGTGCTGGCATTGTCCGCAGTGCAGGGTACCGGCGGTGTCAGCAGTGCAGGGGTGCCAGCGGTTGTCTTCAGTGCAGGTTTGCTGACTGTGTCCTCAGTACATGGAATGGCAGTGCTGCGGTGCTGGCACTGTCCTCAGTGCATTGTACCGGCGATGTCAGCAGAGCAGGAGTGCCAGCGGTGTCCTCAGTGCAGGTTTGCTGACTGTGTCGGCAGTGCAGGGGTGTACTCAATGCAGAGTGCTGGCGGTGTCGGCAGCGTGGGGGAGACAGTGGTGTCAGCAGCGGGGCTGCCGGCGGTGTCAGCAGTGGGGGTGCCGACAGCTGGTGTGTCGGCAGCGGGTGGTGCCGGCCGTGGGAACCAGCGCCATCTACTTATTTCCCTGCATTCAATGGGCTTAATGCTGATTGGCTGAGAGCCGTGACAGACGGTTCTGTCAGCCAATCAGCGCTTTGCCCATTGAAGGCAAAGGGATTTTTAAAAATGGATCCGACAGAGGATCGCAAGGTTTTACCTCGAGTAGGGATCCGGGGCAGGAGGAGAGATCTGAGGGGCGCCACGGATTGCCTCGGATCCCCAAAGTTCGGGTGGGTACGGTTCTCAGGGAACCGGACCCGCTCTTCTCTAATTAAAACACACACTGTCAATCACTCTGTGTCCAAATTCTTACTGCGACTACCGCCAGTAACATTGCTCAACTACACAAACATCGGCTAAGCGTCCACCGCTGAATGAGGCCCTATATGTGGTAGTGAATATATCACATACAGGGCAATATAGGGCCTGATTTATAGTTGTACGCAAACCCGATGGTTTGTGTACAAAATGTTGGCGGGAGGCCCACGCATGCAAAGGACCCGTTCCTGTGCTGAATGGGTCCTGCATCGGCATGCGCAGTGCCCCCTAACCTGCAGCCTGATTGACAGTCTGCTGGTCATTTGGGGGTGGGGAGGAGGTGGCGTCGGGCAGCGCTCCTGGGAGTGCCGAGGTCAGGATCTGCGTCTTCCGAAGCAGATTTCCTTGCCCTGGCAGAGGCTTTTCGGTGGCCATTCTGACCAAGCTTAGGCTTACCAAGATGGCCAATGACTGCCCGATGGTGATCTGATTCTGTGTCCTCTGACACAGCAGTGGATCACAGAAGCCGGCAGGAGTTGTCTATTTTCACAAGACGCCTTCTGCGGCATTAGCATATGTTAGCATCGCTTAGCGTCGCGGACGTTTTTGGGGCATGTCTCAGCCTATTAATGCGATGCTGTACGCAGAAAAAACGTGGCTCCAGTGTCTCAGCTCCCCCGGCCACTCGCCGCCACCATAGGGTTACCGGTCGATTATCGAAAGATCAGCGACCGCCTCTGCCTGTCTGTACGCACCTACTTGGATCTGCGAACCCGCCGCTGTCCGTGCATATTTGCTCAGCAGCCGCGTACGGGACCGCACCTGCGATTGCATTCGTGTCCAAATCTGAATCAGGCCCACGCTTCTGTCATTTACGCGCTGAGTAAATTATAGCGCCACTTCTATGACCCTTTGTTGTCTTACATATACGTTTTTTTTTTCCATGAGGCCTGACGAAGGACAGTACATTACTTTAATGTAACTCTCCTTTAGTGTAGCAAAATGTTGTGAATTGGTCTCTTGTTACAAAAACATATGAGGGTCTGTTTCTGCTTTGTGCAGCTCCGGATGGCTCTTAGTGGTCTCTCGGCGGTGGTGTTACGGGTCAGTAGCGCTGTAGACTTGTGTATTGTACGTGAACTACTTCTAGGCGAGGTGGCTGCTGCTGTGATTTGTATCATTTCCTGTACTCCAGTACTTAGTAACAGACGTTTTATGGTTAAGGACTTGTTTAACAGTAAAACAAATGTACGCCTAGAATCATGACGGCAATATTAAACAGTGCGACTGCTGAAAAATACACACTGCACTGTGAAGTACATTCTCCTTGGGTTGCTGGGGCACTCTTGCAGTAATATAGATGTCAAGGAGGAATCTGTGTAAAATGATAGTGATAATTCACCAAACAACACATATAGGCTGCAAGAGGCGTAAATTAGAAATGGGATAAAATAGCACATAGTGTAAATTTTAAGGATAATAAATGTCGCCGAGGAATTTCCCGACCATATAAAGGCACAAGCCTGCAGAGGGGATCAAGTATAGAACTAAACCTCCAGTTTCACATAACCTTAAAATCTGCAGTACAAGAATAGTTATTATTATTATTATTATTACCAGTTATTTATATAGCGCACACATATTCCGCAGCGCTTTACAGAAAATATTCGGCCATTCACATCCATCCCTGCCCCAGTGGAGCTTACATTCTATATTCCCTATCACATGCTCACACACACATACACACTAGGGGTAATTTTGTTAGGAGCCAATTAACCTACCAGTATATTTTTGGAGTGTGGGAGGAAACCGGAATACCTGGGGGAAACCCACGCAAGCACAGGGAGAATATACAAACTCCACACAGTTAGGGCCGTAGTGGGTATCGAACCAACGACCTCAGTGCTGTGAGGCAGTAATGCTATCATTACACCGTCTGTGTACGGTCTGTGCTGCCCTATTGTTTAATACCTGCAAGTTCTATAACATTCAATCATTCAAAATAAGAATTTGCCTAGTAATACATGAGAGGTGGGCGTGAAATCGGCACAAGGAGATCTTTTTTTTTTTTTTACTGTAAACTGTAAATAATCCCAATCTTACTCAGGGGCAAACACAGTATGGGGGGGGGGGGGGGATTTACTTGCATGCTTGTATATGGATTATACATATATTTATGTATACATTTGTGCATCTGTGGGGAGTGGGTGGGATCAAAATGATGCAAATGTCATAGAATCACGTAAAAATTTCCCCCTCACCACAAACCCGTGACCCGCATAATGCCGCGAGACAGAGAGTTGCTATTGCTGGCAAAAAAAAAGGATTTGATTCATTTGTGGGGGTTTGGGTACTCAGAAACCCCCCCATGCGTGCACCACTGTTATTGTATACCTTATTTTGTACTCTCCAGGAATGTCCCTGCTCTAATCGATAATTGCTTTGTGAGATAGAGTTGAGTAGATTTAGTTAGTGATAATAGATAAGACCTATTGGGACTGAGTGGCACGTAAAGAGGCTGTAGTGGCAAGCAGCCGTGGGAGATTGTTTTACTACTTTATGGGTTTATGCTAATGCCAGTATTCCGGCCCAAAATGCCCTATTTCATGAAAAGACAGATCCAACCAAGTTGTGCCTGACTCCGAATAGGACAGGCACACACAAAAACGTGTAAATTCACTTCTGCGCATGCATTGTTTGCTATATCTCGGCGTTTGGTTCCTTGAAGAGAGATCATCGAAACTCAAAATCAGCCCCATTTAGTATAGGTAATAGATTAATAATAGATAATTCAAGTCCAGTGAGTAGCCTAAAACGGGGGAAAGATAAGTGGTAAACTGCTAGAGGTTAAATAAAAGTTCGGTTATTTAAAAAAAAAACTTGAAGAACGTACAACTGCTCTTTAGCAATGAAAAAGAAGCTTGTCTGAGCCACGAGGCACCGCTAGTGAGGACTGGAAGAAGATCTTATGGGTCGATCAATCAAAATGTGAAGTCTTTGGTTCAGCGCGCACGGTTTTTGTACTCGGGCGAGCAGGCAAAAGGATGCTTCCTCAGTGTGTGGGGTTTATTAACTAAGCCGTGGCTTGTAATAGCCCCATTTCCCGGCATGTTTAAGCCCAGATCTTCAAAAGGCAATGGTTATAATAGCAACGGACCCCATGTGTTGCTATTATAAGCATTGCCCTTTTAAATTTGCTCTGTTTTACGGTTGTGGAGATTTTCGGGATCTATTCCACAACAGGACTGTTTGATTTGGGTTTTACATGGGCACAGAGAGCCATTCATCAGTGGCCCAGGGCCCACAGGAGGGAGGTAAAGATTGGGCACTGAGGATAGGCATGTCCTGGGGGCATGTGCACTTGTATCTGGGGCATCCACGTCTGTAGTTGCTATTTTACACATGGTTTCGATTTTTTTCTGTTTATTTACTATTCATTTTGAGCAATGATATTACACACACAATTCTTAGTAAATGTCTGTGTTGGATTATTTTCTATTGAAAGTACTTGCGAGTTGATTCAGTTGGTTATTGTTAATGTATTACTGATTTGCAAAACATTTGTATACAGAAATAACTGCCGTGTGTTTGTGCCGCTGCTCTGTTCGTTGCTTACCGTATATACTCGAGTATAAGCCGACCCGAATATAAGCCGAGGTACCAACTTTTACCCCAAAAAACTGGGAAAACTTGTTGACTCGAGTATAAGCCTAGTGTGGGAAATGGCAGTAGCTGGTAGTGCCCCCTGTAGTAATTCCCTCTGGTTGTGCCCCCAGTAGTAATCCCTCCTGGTAGTGCCCCCTGTAGTAATCCTCCCCTGGTAGTTCCCCCAGTGGTAATCCCCCCCTGGTAGTGCCCCCAGTGGTAATCCCCCCTTTCAGTGCCCCCTGTAGTAATCCCCCACTGGTAGTGCCCCCTGTAGTAATCCTCCCCTGGTAGTTCCCCCAGTGGTAATCCCCCCCTGGTAGTGCCCCCAGTGGTAATCCCCCCTTTCAGTGCCCCCTGTAGTAATCCCCCACTGGTAGTGCCCCCTGTAGTAATCCTCCCCTGGTAGTTCCCCCAGTGGTAATCCCCCCCTGGTAGTGCCCCCAGTGGTAATCCCCCCTTTTAGTGCCCCCTGTAGTAATCCCCCCCTGTAGTAATTCCCCCCTGGTAGTGCCCCCTGTAGTAATCCCCCCCTGGTAGTTCCCCCAGTGGTAATACCCCTGTTAGTGCCCCCTGCAGTAATCACCCCCTGGTAGTGCCCCCTGTAGTTCCCCCCCCCCCCAGTAGAGAGAGAAGTGACAAGAATAAAAAAAAAAATCACTTACCTGTAACTCCCGCTCCTGGTCCCGCCGCCGTCCGCTCCTCCGGCCGCTTTGCATGGGAGAGACGTCGTCATGACAACATGTCTCCCATCACCCACTGCGGGAGCCGGAAGATGGCTCCCGCAGTGGGAGCAGCAGCAACCGCTGAGAGTCTGACAGACTCTCAGCGGCTGCTGATTACACCAAACACGCAGCTGCCGGCTCCGGCGGCTGTGTGTTTGGCAGTGTGTAGCACTGACCGAACTCCGTCCGGTCAGCGCTACACTTGACTCGAGTATAAGCCGAGGGGGTACTTTTTCAGCACATTTTTTGTGCTGAAAAACTCGGCTTATACTCGAGTATATACGGTAGTTTAGCCAGCCAGCCTTCGGCCTATGTTGGTGAACAATATTGTGAGCTGTGAGGTGGTCAAAATTTACTGGAAATAACTGGAAATGAATGTTATTGAGGTTAATACTTTTGGAGCAAAACTAGGCCTAAATTATGTGATTTTAGCTGTTTTTATTATGTTTGAGAAAAAATTACAGTCCCAAAACTCATGAGGTCGGTTTTGACAAAACCAAAACCCAACGACGAATTGGAACCAAAACCAAAATGCGGGGGGTCTGTGTACATCTCTAATATATATCTATATATATCTATATATATATATAGAAATAAAATGAATGTCCTTACTGACTCCCTGACTGACTCACTGACTCATCAACGCCCAGCCCAAACCCCTGGACCAAAAAACATGAAAATCATGGAGATATTCTTCCATGACGTAGGTGGCCACTAAGAAGGGATTTTGTGAAATTCGACTTCTAAGAGGGTGGAAATGGGTTAAAATGTTTCCTCCCCCTGTGCCATGTCCTGCCTGACTGACTCATCATAGCTGTAGCACAGTTGAATATTCAAACACCAGCTGTCACCCCAAGTGCTGCCAAACATCACTGGCAGTTGGTGTGGCTCCCCTATTTGAATAGTGAGGGAAGGGAATGTGTTACTACAGTGTTACCACTGCCAGCGATGTTTGGCAGCACTTGGGGTGACAGTTGGTGTTTGAATATTGAATTGTGCTGCTGCCAAGATGAGACAGTCAGTCAGGACATTGCACAGGGGGAGGAAACATTATAGCCCCTTTCACCTCCTTAGGAGTCGAATTTCAAAAAATTCCTGCTCAGTGTGCACCTACATCATGGAAGAAATATACTCCCCGATTCTCATGTTTCTATGTCATATTGTCTGTGATATTGAGAGCAAAGCATTAGTGTGAGGAACCAAACAGCTTCATCAGTAAGACTAAAGAAGCAGAATGGAGCATAGTGGGGCCCATCACAGTTGCAGCTGAAGGCACAGGCTAGAAGGGCCGTCGCCCGGAGCACCATAGCCTGAACAGAGGCGCTCACCACCGGCCAGCTCCGGAGAATCTCGCCTTCCACCCACCCGCTGGCGTTATTGGTAAACACACAGGGGAGGGAACGGGTGCGACAGTGCAGCACAGGACGGTACTGGGCACAGAGAAGCGCTGGGCCTTCAGAGTGGTATATAATTCTTGGGGGTGCATATATTGTAGTGTGGGGGCCCCTTCAATATTTTGCAATGGGGCTCTGTGATTGCCAGGTGCAGCAACTCTCTTCTGCTAGGATGAGGCATCTTTTGGGTGGAAGAGAAGCTAATGACAGGCTAATGTTCCTTATTATAAATATTGTTCTTCACATAGTTTTATTCGTGAGAACCTGAAGTGTGAAGCGCGGAATACTTAGAAGCATGGAAAGAGTGTGCTGACTTATTAATACTCGCAGCCAGGAACTCGCTTATTTGGGACATTTTAGTGCAATAAAAGGAATTTCTGGCACCGAGCCTGCTTACCGGATGTCATTTATGGCAAAGTAAAAAGATACTATTGTGTTACATGGGGGTACAGAATGAGCAATAATTTAAGAATAGTAATTGGCAATAATGGCTTCTGCCAAAGAACACAAAGATTTCCTCTAACGCTGTCCAGGCGGATGATGAATATAAAGGCTACATTGAAGGCGGATTATTACTGCTAGATTTCCCAGTACCAAGATTTATTTTTTCACAGACATGAAAATGTAAAATTGCTGGAATGAAAAAAAGTGATAGATGTGGGGAGATTAGCGACAGGACCACATCGGCGCATTAGGGAACAGCCCGGCAGACTCTCTGTACTACTGGAAAGACTTCAATCTCTATACATCCTTTTCAGCAAGGTTCTAACAAATTATTGGAATGAGAACTGATCAACTGAAGGGTATTTATCCTGCTTCCCAAACTAGCAAAACTCTAAAGCTGGTTGCACACTACACGATATTGTTAACGATTTGGCCAAATCGTTAATATCGTGCAGTGTGTATGCACTACATCGCGAAGTGCGTGCTTCCAAGGGGTCGTCAGCCGCATCGCCAGATCTTTTGTACATGCAGTAAAATCAGGTGATGTTGCTGATGATCCCATGCAGCGCTATGCGGCGGGGGGCCGGCATATCGTGCGGTCAGGCATCGGCTCGCCAGAGTGTGCCCGTCGGCAGCTGGATCATGTGTCACACGTCGTTAAGAGTACCCCATCCCCAAGGAATCCACAACAATCCCGAGACGTCATACCACAAACCCCCACCCCAGATTTTCAGTTCTCCAGGCAAAGTTGTTTGCAATTTTGTGTAGTTAGACATATCCACCAAAAATAAAAAAAAGAAAGAAATCTATATAAAAAAGGTTAAAAGGTAAAAACAAAACAAAGTAAAAAATTAAACGCATATACAGACACAAATACATTTTGAAAATGAGCGTTGGTCATTTTAGGAAGTTCTGAGAGATTGCTGAAAAGCGAAACCTTCCTCCTATTTTTACACAATTGCTTCTGCATTTACAGGATGGCATGGAGAGCAATCTTTCCTCCTTATGATGCAGGGCACTTGCTTTATAATGGCTGACCATCATTTCCATGGAGAATACAACTTACTTAGCCAATGCAAAAATGACATTTCAGTTTGAGGAACAAGGTATTGTAGTGAATTTCAAATGCAGTTCTGTTTAATTAGTGTTTGTGGACCTTTATAAAGTACTCAAAAATGGCATTACACGTGTCCACATACAAAATCAAATCGCATCAAATGGCCCCATTTGGCGCTCCACTGCTGGGGCTGGCATTACTTGTACTTCTGTGTGTGACTTATATTCATTTTCCACCACCGCACAAACCCAGGTTATTGCCATGTCAACCCGGGTCACGGCTCAGTGGAAATGGCTCCTAGGAAAAAGATCCCAGGTCGACTGACCCGGCATTTCTTCCAGTGTCTCAAACAGGGTTTTACGTGGGTAAAGCGCAGTGGAAACAGTTATCCCAAGTCAACCGACTTGGTCCCGTTCACAGCATAGTGGGAGCCGCATTACCTGGTGTTTGAAGATGAGGTCATCTCCAAGTGCCGGCAGAGGTGACCCCCGGCAATATCCAGGATCCAGCCTGCGGTGTAAATGGGGTTCAAGTCGCTGTGACATGCCTTGAAGCCCGTGTTCAGTGTCCTGGGCTGGACTCAGGATTTTGGTGGACAAGAGGTATAAGTCCCCAAATCTGGGCGAAAAGGCAAAAGTTTCTGTTGGATAGGCTGCGTCATACCTCGCTCCATGTATCGTTATGCTTAATCTGCGACTTTATACTACAGGATGAGTGGTTTGGTTTTGCTGAACACACCTGAACTTTGGGGTTCCGAGTCGAACAGAGGGCCTGATTCAGAGCCACTCGCAAACATCAAGCAAGCGCTCGCTCTGAATCAGGACGGCCACTTTTTTTTTTTTAGCCTGCCTCCTGGCCGCTTGCTAAGCTGTGGGTGACCACCCACAGCTTTTGTGGCCAGGTGATGGTCGCGACCATCGGGCTTGCGGTATGGTCTCGTCTGCCGCAAGCCCCAGTGACCTTCCGGCTCTAATAGAGCCGGAAGCTCACTACTGACATCACTCATGATGTCAGTAGGGCCGCCCACAATCTTCAGGAATGCCTCCGTTTGTCCAGCAACACCCCCCCCCCAACCCCACCTATAAAACGGGGCGAGCTGTCGATCAACATCGTCAGAATTTCTCTCTCGCTACGGGGCTTGCGCACGCGCATTGCGAACACCGCACGTGCGCAATGCACAACCATCGACCCACTTGCGAGCACATAGCGCTTGCGAGCGGGTCTGAATCAGGCCCAGAGTCCCGCCTCGGATCACTTTGAGATTACGGTTAGAACCAGGTCCTTACTCAGGTCTGCTTACCAAGGGGCCTATTTATTAAAACATAATATTCTTTGGAGATAATTAGGTTTAGAGCATGGAGTTTTACCTAATAATCGGAGGAATTCATCATTCCTCCTCTCCATAAGTATCTATTCCGAAAAGTAGATGCTTTTCCCTACCTGAATCCACTGCCATCCTCCGTCTCCCGTGCAGCAGAGATCTGTTCCCCCCGGCGGCGTGGCTCCGACCCGCTGCCTGCTCCATCCACTGTGTTTTGACAGGCAGCGGCGGCTCCGGACCCCTCTTCCGCGTCCCACAAATCTCCCCCACATGCTGCTGCTGCCATGAAGTGTCTACGCTGTTCCCCGATAGCACTTGTTAGTGCTTCTTCAATTAATTGTTTACAGTAGGGGTGTGCACCGGCCACTTTTCGTGTTTTGTGTTTTGGTTTTGGATCTGGATCTTTCTTCGTGTTTTGGATCTGGATTGGTTTTGCCAAAACCACCCTTCCGTGTTTTGGGTTCTGGGTTTTGTGTTTTGGATCTGTATTTTTTTTTAAAAAAGCATAAAAACAGCTAAAATCACAGAATTTGTAGGTTTTTCTGCTCCTATGCTATTATTAACCTCAATAACCTTAATTTCCACTCATTTCCAGTCTATTCTGAACACCTCACACCTCACAATAGTGTTTTTATGTCCAAAACGTTGCACCGAGGTAGCTGGATGACTATGCTAAGCGACACGAGTGGGCGGCACAAACACGTGACCCATCTAGGCGTGAAACTGCAGTGGCAGACAGGATGGCAGTTTGAAAAACTAGGCCCCAAACTGTACATAATGCAAAGAAAAAAAAGAGGTGCAAGATGGAATTGTCCTTGGGCCCTCCCACCCACCCTTATGTTGTATAAACAGGACATGCACACTTTAACAAACCAATCATTTCAGCGCCAGGGTCTGCCACACAACTGTGGCTGAAATGATTGGTTCGTTTGGGCCCCCACAAAACAAGCTGGCAATTAATGTGTCCCTGCACAAACTGGCTCTATGGAGGCAAGATGTCATCCTCATCCTCCTCATCCACCGATTCCTCACCCTCTTCAGTGTGTACATCCTCATCCTCACAAAGTATTAACTCGTCCCCACTTGAATCCACCACCACAGGTCCCTCTGTACCTTCTGGAGGCTGGTCTCCCTGGAAGAGCTGATAATTCATTTTGATGAACATCATCTTCTCCACATTCTGTGGAAGCAACCTCCTACGCCTTTCGCTGACAAGGTTCCCGGCTGCACTAAACACTCTTTCGGAGTACACACTGGAGGGGGGGCAACTCAGGTAAAATAGAGCCAGTTTGTACAGGGGCCTCCAAATTGCCTCTTTTTCCTGCCAGTACAGGTATGGACTGTCTGCCATGCCTACTTGGATGCTGTCACCGATGTAATCCTCCACCATTCTGTCAATGGTGACAGTATCATATGCAGTGACAGTAGACATGTCAGAAATTGTTGCCAGGTCCTTCAGTCCAGACCAGATGTCCAAACTTGGTCCTGCCTGCCCTGCATCACCGCCAGCGGGTTGCTTAGGATACCTAAGTTTTTTCCTGGCAGCCCCAGTTGCAGGAGAAAATGAAGAAGGAGCCGTTGACGTGTCACGTTCCGCTTCAGCTGACAGTGTGTTCACCAGCAGGTCTTTGCACCTCTGCAGGCTTGTGTCGGCCGGAAAGAGAGACACCACATAGGCTTTAAACCTAGGATCGAGCACGGTGGCCAAAACGTAGTGGTCTGATTTCAACAGATTGACCACCCTGGAATCCTGGCAAAGCGAATGAAGGGCTTCATCCACAAGTCCCACATGCCGAGCGGAATCGCTCCGTCTTAGCTCCTCCTTCACTTTCTCCAGCTGCTTCTGCAAAAGCCTGATGAGGGGAATGACCTGACTCAAGCTGGCAGTGTCTGAACTGACTTCACGTGTGGCAAGTTCGAAGGGCTGGAGAACCTTGCACAACACGGAAATCATTCTCCACTGCGCTTGAGTCAGGTGCATACCCCCTCCTTTGCCTATGTCATAGGTGGATGTATAGGCTTGTATGGCCTTTTGCTGCTCCTCCATCCTCTGAAGCATATAGAGGGTTGAGTTCCACCGCGTCACAACCTCTTGCTTCAGGTGATGGCGGGGCAGGTTCAAGAGTGTTTGCTGGCGCTCCAGTCTTCGGCACGCAGTCGCTGAATGGCGAAAGTGGCCAGAAATTTTTCGGGCCACCCAAAGCGTCTCCTGCACGCCCCTGTCGCTTTTCAGAAAATTCTGCACCACCAAGTTTATTGTGTGAGCAAAACATGGGACGTGCTGGAATTTGCCCAGATGTAATGCCCGCACAATATTGGTGGCGTTGTCAGATATCACAAATCCCCAGGAGAGTCTAAGTGGGGTAAGCCACTGGGCGATGATTTCCCTCAGTTTCTCTAAGAGGTTGTCGGCGGTGTGCCTCTTACTGAAACCGGTGATACACAGCGTAGCCTGCCTTGTAACGAGCTGGCATTTCTGAGATGCTGCTACTGGTGACGCTGCTGCTGTTGCTGCGTAAGGTGATACATCTACCCAGTGGGCTGTCACAGTCATATAGTCCTTAGTCTGCCCTGTTCCACTTGTCCACATGTCCGTGGTTAAGTGGACATTGTGTACAACGGCATTTTTCAGGACACTGAGGACACTTTTTCTGACGTTTCTGTACAGTCTCGGTATCGCCTGCCTAGTGAAGTGGAATCTAGACGGGATTTGGAACCGGGGACACACTACCTCCATCAATTGTCTAAATCCCACTGCACTAATGGCGGATACCGGACGCACGTCTAACACCAACATAGCAGTCAAGGCCTCAGTTATACGTTTTGCTTCAGGATGACTGCTGTCGTACTTCATCTTCTCGCTAAGGACTGTTGGAGGGTCAATTGTTTAGTAAAAGTAGTGGTGTTCCTACTTCCTCTCTGGGATGATGAACGACTCCCAGCAGCAGCAACAGCAGCAGCGGCAGCAGTAGGCGTAGCAATGCAGGATCCTCCGGAGGAATCCCGGATAGGAGAGTCAGTCATGCCAGTGACATGGCCTGCAGGACTACTTCCGATCCTAACTAAGGAGGAAATTGACGAGGAGGGAGTTGACGGTGTGGTTTGCAAGCGCTTGGATACAACAGGACAACGGGATTTAGGTGTCCCTGGACTGCTTACGGTCTTAGCCAAAGTTTCTGAACTTGACAGTAACTTTTTATGAACGCGCTGCAGGTGCCGTATAAGGGAGGATGTTCCTAGGTGGTTGACGTCCCTACCCCTACTTATTTCACCTTTACATATGGTACATATGGCAAGACAGTTGTTGTCCGGATTTGGATAGAAATATTGCCAGACCAAAGAGGTGGAATGTTTGGTCTTCTGCCCAGGCATGACCGTGATGGGCTTTTTCATCCCACGGACAACAACTGTCTCCCCCGGAGCCTGATTTAAACAAACCACATCACCATCAGAATCCTCCTCGCCAACTTCCTCCTCAGCGCCAGCTACACCAGTATCCTCATCCTGTTGTACTTCAACAGTGACATCTTCAATTTGCATATCAGCAAGTGGACTGTGGGTGCTCCTTTCAGCACTTGCAGGGGGCGTGCAAATGGTGGAAAGAGCCACCTCTTCCCGTCCAGTGCTGGGAAGGTCAGGCATCGCAACCACCACCACACTTGGACTCTCCTTGGGGATTTGTGATATCTTCTTAGAAAGCACAGTTCTTCGCTGTGCTTTTGCCAGCTTAACTCTTTTGATTTTATTAGTGGGAGGAGGGCTTCCATCGTCATGTGAAGCTGAACCACTAGTCATGAACATACTAGGGATCGACCTTAGCCGTTCCTTGCCACTCCGTGTCGTAAATGGCATAGTGGCAAGTTTACGTTTCTCTTCAGCTGATTTAAATGTCTTTTTCAAGGTCATTTTCCTGAACTTTGCCATTTGGGATTGTATGTGCCCTCTACTATGACATTGGGCATCGGCCTTGGCAGACGACGTTGATGGCATGTTATCGTCTATGTCATGACTAGTGGCAGCAGCTTCAGCACTAGGAGGAAGTGGTTCTTGATCTTTCTCTATTTTATTTTTATCGGAGAAAGTTTGGTCCTCCATTTATGTTATATCGATTTGATATATACGTGCGGCTAAACACAGAAAATAATTTTTTTTTGGGTTTGGACTGGAGTGTACTTTCGGGGGTTACAGCACCCTTAACGGTCAAGCCAGCCGGCCCTTTACTTATGACACAGGCGCACGCTTGGCACTACTTTGTTGATGCACGTGCGGCTACTGCGCACACAATTCACAAACACAGAAAATAATTTTTTTTTGGTTTGGACTGGAGTGTACTTTCGGGGGTTACAGCACCCTTTAACGGTCAAGCCAGCCGGCCCTTTACTTATGACACAGGCGCACGCTTGGCACTACTTTGTTGATGCACGTGCGGCTACTGCGCACACAATTCACAAACACAGAAAATAATTTTTTTTTTGGTTTGGACTGGAGTGTACTTTCGGGGGTTACAGCACCCTTAACGGTCAAGCCAGCCGGCCCTTTACTTATGACACAGGCGCACGCTTGGCACTACTTTGTTGATGCACGTGCGGCTACTGCGCACACAATTCACAAACACAGAAAATAATTTTTTTTTGGTTTGGACTGGAGTGTACTTTCGGGGGTTACAGCACCCTTTAACGGTCAAGCCAGCCGGCCCTTTACTTATGACACAGGCGCACGCTTGGCACTACTTTGTTGATGCACGTGCGGCTACTGCGCACACAATTCACAAACACAGAAAATAATTTTTTTTTTGGTTTGGACTGGAGTGTACTTTGGGGGTTACAGCACCCTTTAACGGTCAAGCCAGCCGGCCCTTTACTTATGACACAGGCGCACGCTTGGCACTACTTTGTTGATGCACGTGCGGCTACTGCGCACACAATTCACAAACACAGAAAATAATTTTTTTTTTGGTTTGGACTGGAGTGTACTTTCGGGGGTTACAGCACCCTTAACGGTCAAGCCAGCCGGCCCTTTACTTATGACACAGGTGCACGCTTGGCACTACTTTGTTGATGCACGTGCGGCTACTGCGCACACAATTCACAAACACAGAAAATAATTTTTTTTTTGGTTTGGACTGGAGTGTACTTTCGGGGGTTACAGCACCCTTAACGGTCAAGCCAGCCGGCCCTTTACTTATGACACAGGCGCACGCTTGGCACTACTTTGTTGATGCACGTGCGGCTACTGCGCACACAATTCACAAACACAGAAAATAATTTTTTTTTGGTTTGGACTGGAGTGTACTTTCGGGGGTTACAGCACCCTTAACGGTCAAGCCAGCCGGCCCTTTACTTATGACACAGGCGCACGCTTGGCACTACTTTGTTGATGCACGTGCGGCTACTGCGCACACAATTCACAAACACAGAAAATAATTTTTTTTTTGGTTTGGACTGGAGTGTACTTTCGGGGGTTACAGCACCCTTAACGGTCAAGCCAGCCGGCCCTTTACTTATGACACAGGTGCACGCTTGGCACTACTTTGTTGATGCACGTGCGGCTACTGCGCACACAATTCACAAACACAGAAAATAATTTTTTTTTTGGTTTGGACTGGAGTGTACTTTCGGGGGTTACAGCACCCTTTAACGGTCAAGCCAGCCGGCCCTTTACTTATGACACAGGCGCACGCTTGGCACTACTTTGTTGATGCACGTGCGGCTACTGCGCACACAATTCACAAACACAGAAAATAATTTTTTTTTTGGTTTGGACTGGAGTGTACTTTCGGGGGTTACAGCACCCTTAACGGTCAAGCCAGCCGGCCCTTTACTTATGACACAGGCGCACGCTTGGCACTACTTTGTTGATGCACGTGCGGCTACTGCGCACACAATTCACAAACACAGAAAATATTTTTTTTTTGGTTTGGACTGGAGTGTACTTTCGGGGGTTACAGCACCCTTTAACGGTCAAGCCAGCCGGCCCTTTACTTATGACACAGGCGCACGCTTGGCACTACTTTGTTGATGCACGTGCGGCTACTGCGCACACAATTCACAAACACAGAAAATAATTTTTTTTTTGGTTTGGACTGGAGTGTACTTTGGGGGTTACAGCACCCTTTAACGGTCAAGCCAGCCGGCCCTTTACTTATGACACAGGCGCACGCTTGGCACTACTTTGTTGATGCACGTGCGGCTACTGCGCACACAATTCACAAACACAGAAAATAATTTTTTTTTTGGTTTGGACTGGAGTGTACTTTCGGGGGTTACAGCACCCTTAACGGTCAAGCCAGCCGGCCCTTTACTTATGACACAGGTGCACGCTTGGCACTACTTTGTTGATGCACGTGCGGCTACTGCGCACACAATTCACAAACACAGAAAATATTTTTTTTTTTGGTTTGGACTGGAGTGTACTTTCGGGGATTACAGCACCCTTAACGGTCAAGCCAGCCGGCCCTTTACTTATGACACAGGCGCACGCTTGGCACTACTTTGTTGATGCACGTGCGGCTACTGCGCACACAATTCACAAACACAGAAAATAATTTTTTTTTGGTTTGGACTGGAGTGTACTTTCGGGGGTTACAGCACCCTTAACGGTCAAGCCAGCCGGCCCTTTACTTATGACACAGGCGCACGCTTGGCACTACTTTGTTGATGCACGTGCGGCTACTGCGCACACAATTCACAAACACAGAAAATAATTTTTTTTTTGGTTTGGACTGGAGTGTACTTTCGGGGGTTACAGCACCCTTAACGGTCAAGCCAGCCGGCCCTTTACTTATGACACAGGTGCACGCTTGGCACTACTTTGTTGATGCACGTGCGGCTACTGCGCACACAATTCACAAACACAGAAAATAATTTTTTTTTTGGTTTGGACTGGAGTGTACTTTCGGGGGTTACAGCACCCTTAACGGTCAAGCCAGTCGGCCCTTTACTTATGACACAGGCGCACGCTTGGCACTACTTTGTTGATGCACGTGCGGCTACTGCGCACACAATTCACAAACACAGAAAATAATTTTTTTTTTGGTTTGGACTGGAGTGTACTTTCGGGGGTTACAGCACCCTTAACGGTCAAGCCAGCCGGCCCTTTACTTATGACACAGGCGCACGCTTGGCACTACTTTGTTGATGCACGTGCGGCTACTGCGCACACAATTCACAAACACAGAAAATAATTTTTTTTTGGTTTGGACTGGAGTGTACTTTCGGGGGTTACAGCACCCTTTAACGGTCAAGCCAGCCGGCCCTTTACTTATGACACAGGCGCACGCTTGGCACTACTTTGTTGATGCACGTGCGGCTACTGCGCACACAATTCACAAACACAGAAAATATATTATTTTTTTAGCACTTGGGGGGAGCACCCCTGATGGACAGAGCACCCCCTGGACAACACTACAGCACTCCTTTAGGACTGGGACACTGCACAGGACTTTGGAGTGGACACAGCCCCTATGGAGAACTGACTGCACAACACAGTCCAGCCAGCCCCTATGGACTTTGAAGTAGTGGACACAGCCCCTATTAACAACAGCAGCACAGCACAACACAGCCAGCCCCTATGGACTTTGAAGTAGTGGACAACAGCAGCACTACACTACACTACACTACACAGCCCTAACTCCCACCCTCCCTCTTCACTGTCCACAGCCGAGTGAGAAAATGGCGCCGACGCGGGTACCTTATATAGGATCCAAAACCCGCGAGACTCGGAAGGCGGGATGATGACGTTTTGCCTCGATTTCAGATCCGAGTCAGGCGGGAAAAGTCGAGCCTGACTCGGATCGGACTCGGATCGGGGGGGCTCGGGGGGGTTCGGATTTCAGAAATCCGAACCCGCTCACCCCTAGTTTATAGTAGATAAACAGTTAATTGAAAAAGCACTTACAAGTGCTATCGGGGAACAGAGGGGAGATGCTTCACGGTATGCAGAGGCGGCATGAACACTGCATCCGCTCCCAGAAACCTGAGGAGGCAGCGATGGAAAACAGGTAAGTGTATACTGCTGCACAGAGCCGTTACTAGACTTTTTGGTGCCCTGTGCCAGAAAGAGCATTGTCGCCCCCTATTTTTCAAATGCCGACAAATCGCACCCGAAAAATGGGAATGGCCTCATGGGGAAGGGCCAGGGAAGAGATAGAGGAGGCCAGGAGATGCTTGGGATAAAATAAGAGGAAGCTACAAGTGAGAATGATTATAAGTAGAAAATTGAAAGGCTCGAACAGCGTCCCCTGCCCTGCGATCCCCTGAGCGGTAGTTACGGCCCTGCTGCTGCAACATAAGCTGCCGTCTGTAAACGGCAGCTTGAGAGTGCTTTCGTAGGCTAAATGCCATCTGGAGATGGCGAACATTTGTAACATGTTTGATGAATACAGTCATTTCGACATCCCCATATTACTATATGGGGAATGTGGAAATTAATGGTGACTGACTTAACCAGGAGATATTAGTCATATATCCTATGTCAAGACTTTTAATGAATACAATACATACATAAATATGTTAAAAATAGCATGAAAAATATGGTTTAATGCACAGGTTCTCAAACTCGGTCCTAAGGACCCCAAATGGTGCATGTTTCCCAGGTCCCCTCATAGAATCGCAAGTGAAATAATTATCTCCACCTGTGGATCTTTTAAAATGTATCAGTGAGTAATGAGTACACCTGTGCGCCTGCTGGGTGACCTGCAAAATGTGAACTGTGCGGGGTCCTGAGGACCAAGTTTGAGAACCACTGGTTTAATGAATAGACCCCCAAGTCCGGATATCAGAACCAGATCTTACATGTTTTGGATTGTATGTAATTACCTCCCTCATGATTTCAGGTGCCATGTCACACAGGAGCGTGTATGGGGAGGGTGTGGGCTGTAGTTCATGCGGCAATACTACATATTATGGGGCCCATCCATCAGTGATGGATTGCCGCGATCCCGCGATGCGGCAACCCAGCATCGCGGGATCGCAGAAATCCAACATGTTGAATTTTCACGATTTGACGATCGCGATCAAAAAATGATCGCGATCGTCAAATCGCCGACATTTAAAATGGAAAATGTCTGCAATCCGGCGACGGATCGCAGAACATCGATGGTGGGAGGTCAGCGTTTCCACCCATTGCATCGCCGGATTGCAAAATCCGGGGTCTGATGTATGGCCACCTTTAGTCACCATTAGAGAGCGTTGTAGGTAGATGGAGTGTGTGGGAAGCATATAAAACACTGCAGCCATCTTTGTCACTGAGTTTGGTCCATGAACTTGGGGTTGAGATCTGAGGTAGGACGCGTGGTCTGGACTGACGAGTGATACTTGGGAATATGGTGAACGTATCAGGTGTTTAATCATGAATCAGCCATAAACATAAGTAGTGAACTGGTGTCATCAAAGAGGTCAGCAATCACTGGTAAACCCCAAGGATTGCAAGGAACTCGGGGGTTTATGTACTAAGGGGGTCATTCAGACCCGCTCGCGAGCAGCAGTACACTCGCAAGCGGGTCGATGTTCCCCACTGATCATGCGCACGACGGAGGGAGCTCCGTTGTGCGCATGCGTGAGACCCGGGGAGCGACGGGCTCTCCATCGCTCTGGGTCTCGCACCAAAGGGGGCGTGCTGTCGATGTTGATTGGGCGTGCCGGGGGCGTGCCTGCCAGATGGAGGCATTCCCATGGGAACGCCTACCGTCTGAAGCCGGCCCCACTGACATCACTAGTGATGTCAGTGGGAGTGATTTTGGCTCTGATAGAGCCAAAATCACTCCAGGGCTTGTGGCAGGGAGACCCTAACGCAGGGTCTCCGTCGCAAGTCCGATGGTCGCGATGGTCAAGATCATCGCAACCATCTTTTTGGCCGCTCGCATATACTGTGGGTGGTCACCCACAGCTATACGAGCGGCCAGGAGGACGCTCCATTTTCATGGAGGAGGGCCCTGATTCAGAGCGAGCGCTCTGGTCAGAGCGTTCAGCTCTGAATCAGGCCCTAAGCCTTTGGAGAGAGACAAAGTGGATAAAGTACCAACCAGTCAGCGGCTGACTGTCCCTTTATAGGCTGTGTTTGCAAAATGACAGTTAGGAGCCGATTGGTTGGTACTTTATCTCTGTGTTTCAGAGTATGAAATGCTACCTGGGTGGTGCGTCTAAGTCGCGCCAAGCATCTCACTCCATATGGAGCAAAATCGCCAGGTGAATGAGGTCTCATCCGTAGCTGACATTTTTATGGATAGTGTCCTCTTCCGGTATGTTGTGTATAAGTGTTTTAGATATCAAAGTAAAGCTTGTAATTAATTAGATTGTAAGCTTGCGAGCAGCAAGGCCCACTTAACTCTTTCTCTTCCTTTTATAACTCAGTCTCGCTTTACTACTTGTTCCCAATTGTAACACACAGCCGAATATCCTGGCACTATATAAACAAATGTCAATAAAATAAAATGATTTTTTTCTGGTTCTTAAATGACCACAGCAACCATCTTGGGTTCATTTACTCAAGTTGTTCTCTCTTAGTGAATCAGTGGAATCTGGGGTCACGTGTCGCTGGTGGGGAGGGCGATGTGTTTGTGTGTTACTGTGAAATATCTTGTGTTACTCGTCACCCACATCTAAGATAATGCCAAACCCACTAAATGTCAGATCACAGTTGAAGTAAACCAGCACACCAGACGCACATGAAACATACTGTCAGGCTTTTAATGTAGTAATCGAGGTTTTTTTTTTCTAAAATAAATGATTCTTATGACCTAAGCAAACACATCTTACAAGATCACAGAATTAACAAATTCAGATTCCACAATAAACTCAGCCGAGTAACATAGATGGACCGGCGCAGTACAGGAATCAGGGATTTACCTCACTACTGCTAATGCTGCAACAGAACCATACAGTACAGCTGATGGTCTGCTTAATGTTTTACACAAAAGCATAACGCAGAGATCTAAGGGCCTGATTCAGCAAGGATCGCAACTGCGATTACACACGCTATAGTCCGATTGTTGGGTTCTGCGCATGCGTATGCATCGCATTGTGCGTGCGCGAACCGGCCACTGCGATCGCAGACACTATGAAGACACATCGCAGAGTGATTGAGAGGAAGTACCGTTTGTGGGAGGTGACTGGGGGGACGGCGACATGCAGGCGTGCCAGTGCGTTTGATCGCCGTTGCAGGGGCGTGCATAAATTATCCACTGCGATGCCGTACACTAGGGATGGGGAACCTCAGGCCCGGGGGCTGTATAAGGTCCCCCGGAATCATTTGGTCTGGCCCTCAGAGCATTTTTCTTCTAGCCTCATCTGGCTAGCAGGGTGCCTAGAATGGCACCCTGCAGCCAGAATCTATACAGCAGTGCCACCTGGAGTGGCCTTAGGACGCTTCATACGGTCACACCGCTGCCCTTACAGCTCCCCAGGATGCTCTGGGCATTGCTGTAATCACCGGTGATTGTGACCCTGCCCACGTGTGACATTTCACAGTGGGATTTAATCCCTGGTCTCTGTGACATCACTATACAATCAGTGCGTGGAAAGGTCTTTTTATGAGGGACGTATTTAACTATTTGGGGCAAACAATGTTTAGCGTCCTATTCTTCCCCCTATCCAATTGCCATGCCTCATTTATATTCAGTGGTTGTCATGCAGACCTCATAAATGATGTTAAGCCTATTCACCCAAGTCATGCCCAGAAGACTAACTCGATGGTAGGAATTGTCATCAACCGTTGATGGGTTGCTACCGATGGCCGATGGTTTTGCCGCTGTCTCGTGTCCCCGCTAGTGACACCCATGGATTGCTCAAGCCGTCAATGGTTTTCCATGAAGGGTTTCCTGCCATCGATGGAAAGTACCAATGGTGCCATCAATGGTGAACCATTCAATGGCCATCCCAACCTGTTGGATACAAGATTGTTCCGGTCAAAGTGACTGTATGCCTAAGTCAGAGGTGTACGCAATGTCTATGTTTGCGCAAATTGAGCAATTATTTGCTACTGCGCATGCGTGAAAAGTCCTGGAATACCCCTACGGCACATGAGTACCACTGAGTGTGCGCAGACACTGTGTCAGTAAACCGCGCTGCGCTCTCAAACGCAAAGCCGCAGCCACAGAGGTCATGCTTAGAAAATTCTCAGAAGGAGACACTGCGCCATCATAAGTGTCAATGGTGCAAACGATGGTGTGCCAATAGTGGAGTGTTTACAACTGCCGACGGAGAGAATGTGACTTGCTTTAGAATGATATACCTGACACTCCCACTGGAGTCATATGACCATGGCCACCAATGTGAAGTGGTCCTGCCCACTTTCGGAGGAGACGTGGCTCTGTCCTGATTTAATTGTTGGGAGGTATCTGGAAGCTGCCATTTTCTCGACATAAGCCCTTTTTTTTAGTTATTCTTTTGTACAGAAAAACACAGATAAGTGGAGAACAATCAGTTGACTTGGGATCACTTACAAAACAACACAACACACGATAATTTGAAAACTGTAAAAATCTCATTTTATCCAAGACTACTAACAAAAACATACATCAGTTTGGAGCGACTCCCCTGTTTTAATCCAATGCGGTACAGAGCCAGCACGCAGAAAACCGAGATTAAGAACAAGTGTATTATGCAGACATCAGTAATCTGTTACATGTGCAATAGAAATAATAACAGATGTTATGGCATTCTCCAATTAGAGATTATATGGCTGGCTATAAAAGCTCACCCCTTGTGCATGTTATGTGTTACTGTGTGTGACTGCAGCGGAGGAACCCCAGCCAAGGCTGGAAGGAAGGGAAGCGTCTGCGCTGGGCTTGTATTCTGATTAAACATGTTCTTAAAGTCTCATAGGAAAATCATTTTTCAAAAAGAAAGTTGGAAAAATAAGTCGTCGGATGTAAATTAAAGACTGTAGAATATGCTTAAAAACTATGGCCCTGATTCAGAGCCGGACGCTCTGACAGAGCGCTCGCTCTGAATCAGGGCCGTCCTTCTTCATTTTTAGAGCGGCCTCCTGGCCGCTCGTATAGCTGTGGGCGACCACCCACAGCTGTAGCGAGAGGCCAGGAAGATGGTCGCGATGGTCTTGACCATCGGGCTTGCGACGAGACCCTTGTGGTAGGGTCTCGTTGCTGCAAGCCCTGGAGTGCTTTCGGCTCTATCAGAGCCGAGAGCACTCCCACTGACATCACTTGTGATGTCAGTGGGGCTGGCCCCAGCCGGGAGGCGTTCCTGTGGCACGCCCGCCAAAGGGAGCGTGCTGTCACTCACCATCGACAGCACGCCCCCTTTGTAGCGAGACCCGGAGCGACGGCTTGCCCGTCGCTATCCGGGTCTCACGCATGCACACAACAGAGCCGCCTCCGTCGTGCGCATGCGCACTGGGTCAACATCGACCCGTTTGCAAGCACTCAGCGCTCGCGAGCGGGTCTGAATTAGGCCCTATGTCCAATTCTATGAGGAAAAGGTTTATTAATTTTTTTTTGCTTGATAGGAGTAAGTGAATCTGTGGGTTATGTAGGGTCTGAGATTAATGAGTAATATCATCCTGGGAGTTTTTGATCTATAACACCTTAGTTGCTGTGAGTTTTCTCATTCCTGTGCTGAGACCATTGGGGTATATTTACTAAAGTGTGGGTTTTAGTAGTGGAGTTGTTGCCCATAGCAACCAAGCAGAGCAAAAGCTTCAATGGCTTCACTCACACTGTCTCCAGTGCTGCAACTTGTGGATCTCCAAACACTTCTGCACCTTGCCCATAGGCGTATCTACCATAGGTGCAAGGGGTGCAGCTGCTATGGGGCCCAGAGCCGAGGGGGGGCCTATCTTCCTTGTCAGTTACATGTGTTATATAAATTTTTCACCATTGGGTGGTACATAGGGGCCCTTACAAACGTTTGCTATGGGGACTTCATATACCTAGTTACGCCCCTGACCTTGCACATCTGCATTTAACTTGGTAAACCCCAACATCACCAGGCATGAAATCAGTAAGGGCGAGATAAAAAGCCATAAGGACCAATTATTCCCCGAATCCAAAGACAATTGTCTGACCACTAGTGCTACATTTGAAAACACTCAGGTCCCAGGCGTCACACTGGATTTCTCAAACCTATAGGGGCATTACTATTAATTAGAGATGAGCAGTTCGGATTCTGTGGAATCCGAACCGCTCTGAACATAGGGGATCTGAGTCCACCCGAACGAGAGAATCCGACATCAGGGCTCCTCTAGTGTAGGGCAGACCGCTGTGATAGCGGTCTGCCCTACACAGAAACAAACACACAGCCGCCAGCGGCAGCTGTGTGTTTGTAATACCAGCCAATGAGAGTCAGGCAGACTCTCATTGGCTGCTGCGTCCCCGGAGGGAGCCGGCTGGAGCTCCCACCCCGCTGTGGGTGATGGGAGAGATGTCACGAGTGACGTCTCTCCCATAGTGCAGAGAGGAGCGGACGGCTGCGGTCACAAGCCGGAGCGGGGATTCAGGTACTTTTTTTTTTTTTTTCTATGTAAGGCGGCGCTACTGGGGGCACAAATACAAGGGGCATAATCCAAGGGGAACAACTACTGGGGGCATAATCCAAGGGGCACAACTACTGGGGGCATAATCCAAGGGGCACAACTACTGGGGGCATAATACAAGGGGCACAACTACTGGGGGCAAAATACAAGGAGCACAACTGCTGGGGGCATACTACTAGAGGCACTTGTAATGGGGGCATACTACTGGGGGCACTACTAATGGGGCATACTACTACTATGGGCATACTACTAGGGGCTGTACTAATGGGGGCATACTACTGAGGGCATTGCATAGGGGGCACTACTACTGAGGGCATTGTGTAAGGGACACCACTGCTGGGGGCATTGTGTAAGGGCCACTATTGCTGTGGGCATTGTATAAGGGGCACTACTACTGTGTGCTTTGTGTATAAGGGTCACTAATGTGGGCATTGTGTAAAAGGGTCACTAATGTGGGCATTGTGTAAAAGGGGCACTACTGTGTGTCGTAACATAAATAAGAGACACTACTTTATGGTGAAATGTAAATCAGGGGCACTATGTGCGGTGTAATGTGAATAAGATTGTGCACTGTGACTCCTTGGGCCGTAGCCCACTATGTATACAAGTACTGTGCTTCTGCTGGCCGTACCCCACTGGGTGTGTGGGAGGCCCAAGGACCATTCCATCTTGCACTACCTTTCATTTCTGCCACTGCTGTGTGGCAATGTGTCATAGATGTGCTTTATACTGTGGTGTCTGTGTCGCTGCTCTGACGCTTGGTAACCAGTCAGCTCACTGCAACCTTTGGTCAATAAGGTTGAAAACTATAATTTAAACTGTGAGGTGGTCTAAATTGACTGTAAATGACTGGAAATTAAGGTTATTGAGGTTAAAAATACTCTAGAAAGAAAAAAAAGCCCAATTTATGTGATTTTAGCTTTTTTATCAATTTTTGTAAAAAAATCCAAATCCAGACAGCAAATTAGAACCAAATACAAATCCGGCAAAAATGGCCCTACTATTAATATGCATTGTGTGAAAATTATATGTTGTCTACTCAGAGCTGTAACTAGACTTTTTGGTGCCCTGTGCCAGAGAGAGCATTGGCGCCCCTCCCTTCCATTTTTTAAATAGGGACATAAGATAGTTCACCTGAAATAGGGCCATGGCCTCATGGGGAAGGGCTAGGGAAGAGATAGTGGAAGCCAGGAGATGCTGGGGATGAAATAAGAGGAAGCTACAAGTGAGAATGATAATAAACAAAAAATCTGACAGGCACAAACAGCGGCCCATGCCCTGCGGTGCCCTGTGCCATGGCACTGGTCACACTACCCTAGTTACGGCCCTGGGTCTACTGCATATGTCCCAGTGATTACATTAAAAGTAAACATACAGAGACTAATGTACAACGTGCACTCACTGTGCATTAATTGCTCCAGTGCATCTAATTTTTCCACCTAGCACTATATGAGATGCAGCCCTGTCCTCTGCTCATGGGATAAGAGTTTTCAGTTATAGCCTAAAGTTGCCCATCCACTAGACGATTTACGTGAGCGATTGAACTATAACGATATCGTTAGCATTCAACCGTTCATAAATCGTTTGTAAATCTCTTGCAAATAGTTTGTAAAAATGTCTTAAACGACCAGCGATGTGCGCTCCCGCTGGTCGTTTAGACATCTATCATCGTGAAAACATGCTGGTCAATCTGACGATAACGTTAGGTTGATCATGTTTGCGGATGATTGATGAGCCTGCACTGAACGACTGCTCGATCAGTGCAGGCTCATCACGGACTGACAAACGACTGCACGATTACAATGTCGTAATCGTGCAGTCGTTTTGAGTTCTGCTAGTGGACGGGCACCTTAAGGACACAGGTAGGCTGCAGCCTGGAGACTCAGTAGCACCCACTCTGCCTGTTCCATGCCAGTGTCTGGTATTATCACCACGGGCCAGTCCATGCCAGCTTGATGTCTGCATTTGCTAGGAACACAGCACCTTGTTGGTAGCTCGGCTGGACATAAATATATATATATATATATATATATATATATGTGGATAATACAGAGAGACAGGCTGTACACTGAGCCAAATACTTAGAGATAAATGTATAATATACACAGAGCATACTTGCCTACCCTCCCGAAGTTGCTCTCGACCCCCTGGAAGAGTGGGCAAGTATCCCAGCCGGCGACACCCGCCCGCACCCCCCCGCACTCCTCTCCCTACGTCCACCCCCACCTTGCTTAAGTGGATGGTTTGGGGGAGCTGGCGTCATCGTGGCCCCGCCCCCAGCTACACAATGCCGGTAATCTTTGCATCGTGTAGCGGGGTCGCATTGATGCAATCGCGTGGTAACGCCCCATCCCGCCCTCGAAATCACATCACGCCCCCCTTCCACCCCCACCGCTGTGCCGAGCTGGCTACTTTCTCCCGGAAGAGGCAGCCAGATTGTCGACAAGCCTGTCACAGAGGCTGTGTACGGGACTCTATAAAGCTGTGTGACCAGCCAGCACATGTCACCACACAGAATCTTAGACAGGGGGGAGATGTATCAAGCCTTGGAGAGGGATAAAGTATAGAGAGATAAGGCACCAACCAATCAGTTTGTAAAATGACAGGTAGAAGCTAATTGGCTAGCCCCTTAATGAAATAAACGTCCAGCCCCGCCCCCTAAAGCAGCCAGCTGCATCTCCACTCCGGGCTTCTCTCAGAGAGGAGACTTCAAAAGAAGGCAAGTATGGATACATCCCACCACTGATCGCATGCATAGCCGTCTATAGAGGGGTACAAGTTTTGCTATCCAGACCTTGGTGCATATGGGGAATGCGGTCAAACTGCATATTGGGCTTCATGCATCTTGCCCAAAATGTATTCTAATATCTAAAACAGCAAATTAAGAAAAAACCTATACAGTAGCAGTGGCAAACGCAGGATTTCTATAGGGGGGTTTCCAAATGCTTGATTTTAGAGTGAGTGTGGCCTGTCCACGAAGAGGGTATAATTAGCACTTATCCAGCTTTAATATGTTACATACAAAGTATATTGTGTTGCATAATTCCAGCATATACAGGACCAGCGATCACTGTAAGCCATTAGATGCGGCAGTAGGTCCATCCTGTCTGAGCAGAATGTTTTTATTTCAGATGTGGGCATCATTCCAGAGCATGGGAGCAAGTCCAGGAGTCTGAGGGAGCGGCAGAAGAACTTAGCACTGTACTGGACATATATGTACATATCGGTCTCTTTATGTACTGGATAGTCTATTATTATTATTATACAGTATTATTTATTAACCCTCTTGATGGTCTATAGCAGTGCACCCCTAACAGTGCATGTTTTCCACATCTCCTAGTTGGTGCACAGGTGTATTTATTACTGGCTGTCACATTTTAATAGATCCACAGTTGGTGCTAATCATTTAATTTGTGATAATGAGAAGAACATGCAGCACTAGTAACATTCTATTATATTACTATTTCTATCGTGGTCATGGTGTGTGCTGGGGAGGGGGGTTTCCAGGCAGACGGAAACCCCCCCTGAGTTTGCCTATGAGTACCAAATTACAAACTGTATAATAAAATATTTGCTGAGGTCCACACAGCGTTCTCCTTATACTGGTATCACACACCGCCGGTTACACGGGTTAAGGGATGATGCACATGTGACTAATGGAGATCTGATGGATGTGTCTGCTTCTCCCCCAGATAATGGGAAGTGTCAGGACATTCAGTTTATCCGGGAATGTTGATAGCGTTTGCCCAGATTATCTGTGATGGGTGAATCTGGAATAATAACATATAGCTGGGCCTACGGCTGGTCTCACAGTGGGAGGTGTGCGTCAGTATGACAGTAGTACAGATAAAACATATACATCAATTACATCAAGACATTCCCCAGTGTCACTTAGGTTGGCTGTTTATTTTTCCCTAATCCTTTTTCCTGCTTTACATATTCCATTTGCTGCTCTGCTTAGGGAAATGCCAAGAGTTTCCACATTCATAATACCACTCATTAAAAGGGAAATGTATGAAACTTTTGAGAGAGTGGAGAAGTTGCCCATAGCAACCAAACAGCTTCTAACTAGCAATTTATCAAGCACATTCTTTAAAACGATAGGTGGTAGCTGATTCCTTGCTACTGGCAATTCCTTCACTAGTTCAAAGGTTTAATACATCTCCCCCTGGGCGGGATGTACTAAGCATCACATCCGCCTCTCATCGGGTACATACCGTGGTTGATTACCACGGTATGCACTTAGAATATTGGAAAAGGACAGCTCTCCACAGGGAGCTGTCATTTTCGATGCCCCCCAGGTAATGGGCCGCGAGTCGCTGGGGGAGATGGGAGGTATGCAATTGGATCCCTGATAATGGCGTTACTCACCGGGGTGAAGTACATATGCAAAACTGCATTGTTCCCTTTAGTACATCCTGCCCACTGAGTCTTTTACAAATCATATAAAATGTAATACTGCTGCCCAAGTGCTCTTAGATGACATACACATACTTCCCTACTCTCCCAGAACAGCTGGGAGGCTCCCAAATCTCAGATGCTGCTCCTGCCCCTACGGAAGAGCATTCAAGTCTCCCAGAGGCTGATTCACCTCTGCTAGACACCACCCGCTTTCAAGGTAAAGGTGGGCGATCCGCAATTTGCACTTACTCACATCAAAGTACCCATGACCCCCGCTTTACAATGCCGGTAATCTTGCCATTGTATAATGGGGGGGCCACGAACCGTCCCTATGCCGTCCCATGCAACGCCCCTTGCACGCTCCCCACAATGCCCCTGTGTGCCATGCCACGCTCCCCACTGTGCCAATCTGGCTGACTTCTCCGAGAGGGGGCAGCCAGAAAGTCAGCAAGATTGGACATACATACAAAGTATAACCAATAGGAAACAGAACTGAGCTTTCTAAGCACACATTCTCCCACCTCATGGTTAGATGCCTGTCTCTGCTTGTTGATACCTGCTCTCAGGTGTCTCTAGTCCAGTGTGCCAGCTCAGCATTTAGATCCACACACAGCAGACTTGGAGGAGAATTTAATTAGACGCATTAAAGCGAAAACTTAACGGTGACGTTTTTGCACAGTTTGTGTGTTTTGGTGCAATATTTTCACATCTTTTGTCTATGCTCGTTCCTGTTTTTCGCACTATCCTATTACACAAGACATGAAAATGCATTCGCACCAAAACTGTTCATGGAGTAACCTGCAAAAAGTACATCACATTTTGGAGAAATCTGTCTGGACCCCAGAAAAAGGCTATCTGACATAGGAAATCAATTTAGAAGTGTATAAAAAATAAATAAAAAATTGAGGGGGGGGCAAAATAAATGCAGCAGTTAAATTAGGGGTACATTAAAATGAATGCAAGTATATTTTTTTGAGCCCAAAAAGTGCACTTTAAAAAAAATAAATACACCAGATGCTGCCTCCTGCAATGTTTAAAACACCGATCCCATCCATAGAACCCCCCAAAATACCAGACCCACTACTTTACATTAGAATTTTCTGATATGAGGCAAGAACCGAGGTAGGCTTGGGTTTTCCCGCGTGACTCGGATCTCAAAATGAGGCAAATCGTCATCCTCCCGCTGTCGGATTCTCGCGGTGATCGGCGCCATTTTCACTGCGGGTGTGGATGGTGAACTGAACAGATGTGTTGCTGTCACTGTCTGTGTCAGTGTGTTGACCAACTTGTCCTGTCGGGCTTAAGGCTGCTGCTGTGTTGTCTATAAAGGGGCTGCAGTATATAAAGGGGGGGCTTTAGTGGGTGCTGCAGCTGCTGTGTCACTTGTCCCATCAATCAAGGGGCTGCTGCTGTGTTATTATATTATACATAAGGGCTGCTGCTATGTTATTATATTATACATAAGGGCTGTTGTTGTCCTGTCCATCAAGGGGCTAGGGCTGCAGTCCATAAAGGGGTGCTGTGTTGTCCAGGGGGGGTGCTCTGTCAATCAGGGGTGCTCTTCCCCAGTGTGCATTAGCAACTTAGCTGCGCTATTATTGTTCGGTGACACTGCTGGCCAGACTGCAGAAGCATCCTCGATTCTATGTCAGCATGTTCACTCGTGCTTACATCCTCATAAGGGGCAGAACCACCAGTCATAAATAAAGGCCAAGGCCTTAGTCTTTCCTTGCCACTTCATGTGGTGAAACTGGCATATTGCCAATATTATGTCTTTCTGCAGCTACCTTTCCCTTTGATGTTTTCTTCTTTACCACTGTAAAAGATTGGCTCTTGATTTTAGATGCCCTGACTTAAGCCCTGTATGCCCTTGGGCATCGGCTTTAGTAGATGATGTAGATCGACTAGTATTGTCATGACTGATGGCACTGGCAGCAGCTTCAGCACTAGTATATGGTTCCTGCTCTCCTCTCAAGTCTCAACTGATCATTCTCCATATCAACAAACACAAATAAAGTGGGGTACAGTACACACGGCAATTTGTGCCAATTTTAAATATTACACTGCGGTATCAATGACCTACAGTGTCACAAGATTTTTTATGAATAAGAAAAGAATAACATACTGCACAGCCACTTACAGTGCACAATATTATTTATGAATAAGAATAACACCCTGCACTACCACTTAGTGTCACAAGATTATGTTTTGTTGTGGTCTTGTTGTCGGCGTGTAGAGTAATCATTTGACAAACAGAGTGATTGAATAAGATCGGCGTGGGTTAAACTTCGAGTCTGGGGGCTGGCTTGGGTAACACCATGTGACTTAGTTGACCTATAGGATAGGTATGTGTGTTTTAACTGGGTGTGTGGGCTGAGAAAAAGCCTCTTTTGTTCCTGTCTTCTGGCAGAAATAAGTGATGTGCTCATTGCATTAGTGTGAGATAAATATTTGGTTATTGCTTTTTATCCCTGCACTTTATTTTCATATCTTTTTCTACATTTGGGAAATGAGGAGGTGGCCGTGGGTTCGAGACCAATCCTTTAGTAATTGGATCGCGGGTTTTTGCATGTTTGCATCATGCTATTTAATAACCCGTCCTGAGGAGCACTTAAATATTATCAGGTATCTGCACCTGATTAATGGCATGCAGCGCGGTTCCCGGGGGTTTGCCTGGCGGGCTTACGATGCAGAGTTTCGTCTGAAGCAGGATGGCAGGCCTGTCATTGATTTTGGTGGTAAGGACGTGGAGGTGTGGCTGGAAGTCACTCAGCCACCGCGTCTTCCAGTCGAAACTCCCCCTATTCGGCGTACACCGGGACCGGGTCGTTATTCCGCTCAGACTCAGAATAAAGGCAATTGTTTTGCTTTTAACAATGCCACCTGCACTCGGGCAGCGGTGTCGTTTTCGTCACCTCTGTTTGCGTTGCGGCGGAGCCCATCCCGTGTCCAATTGTTCCCGACCGGCTGGACAGCAGTCTTCCAAGTAAGGCATCATCCCCAGTGCATTTGGCTGCTATGACTAAATGGTTGGATTGGTATACAAACTTTGAGGATGCACAGTTTTTGTATTCCGGTTTCACTTTTGGTTTTCGGTTACCAAAAGTGAAACCGGAATACAAAAGCGGTAAGGTTAGGGTTGGCCCCCCTAAGAATCTGCGGTCAGCACGCGAGTTGCCTTATGTCTTAAAAGCCAAAATTCAGAAGGAGGTGAGCCTAGGGCGAATGGCAGACCCATTTGAACAACCCCCGCTGGAGGATTTGATTCTTTTTCCAGTGGGTGTTGTCCCCAAGAAGTCTCCAGGTAAATTTAGGCTCATTCAGCATCTGTCATACCCATCAGGGTCATCAGTGAATGATGCTATACCTCCGGATTTTTTGGTCGGTGGTGTATCAGTCAGTTGACGAGGCTTTGGAGATGGTTAGGTCGTATGGACCTGGTGCTCTCATGGCTAAGTTAGATGTGGAATCGGCTTTTCGTCTACTTCCCCTGCATCCTGACTCCTTCAGGTACATGGGGCTTTGCATTGGCGGCAGATATTTTATAGACAAGTGCTTGCCTATGGGATGCTCTGTTTCCTGTGCCTTTTTTGAAAGATTTAGCACCTTTCTTCATTGGTGCGTGGAGACTTCTTGTGGAGGTCACGGGATAGCTCACTATCTCGATGATTTTCTGTGCGTGGGTCCTGCAAATTCAGAACGTTGTGCTATTCTTTTGTTTTCTTTACAAGCTCTGTTTTTCCATTTTGGGGTACCGGTTGCCGATGAGAAGACTGAAGGTCCTCTCGCTTGCCTATCGTTTTTGGGCATCAAGATTGATACCTTGGTGGGGGTTTGCAGGCTTCCTCGGGACAAGGTGGCGAAATTGCGCAATGCGATTGCTACATGTTTGGCGGCAAACAAAATTTCTTTGCGGCAGGCGCAATCGATCTTAGGTCTGCTGAATATTGCCTGTATGGTTATCCCGATGGGCAGAGTTTTCTGTCGAAAGCTGGAGCAGTCCACGGCTGGGGCATCCAGACCGCACCATATGGTTCGCCTGTCCTCCGAAATCAAGAGGGATCTGTCCATTTGGGCATCTTTTCTTGACAAATTTAATGGTGTAGTGATTTGGATGGCTCCAGCTGTCGACAACTTTCAGCTGCAGCTTTTCACCGACGCGGCTGGTTCAGCGGGTTTTGGTTGCTACCTTGCCGGGTCCTGGTGTTCGGCACCTTGACCTGAGGAATGGGTGCGTTTGGGTGTCACACGGGACCAGTCGCTCCTCGAACTCTTTCCAATCGTGGTTGCATTGGAAGTGTGGGGTGAGCGTTTGCGTGATCGCAGCATAGTGCTCAGGTGTGATAACCTTGGCGTTGTGCATGCGATTAATCAGCAGCGCGCCAAATCATTGCTAGTGTTGCGAGTTTTGACGCAGTTAATCCTAACTTGCTTGTGCTGCAATATTTCATTTAGAGCGCGGTATATTCCCGGGGCAGAGAATGAAATCGTAGTTTCAGTGGGCTAGGTTTCGTTCTTTGGCCCCTGAGGCTGATGTTACTGGTGTGCTTTGCCCCTCTTATGTTTGGCAGGTCATCAAGCCGGCATGGAGGGCTTAGCACGCCGGTCTCTCACCCCGGGTACTTTGGGAGTTTACAGCCAGGCTTGGGAAGAGTGGGAAGAATATTCCCGTCGCCACAGACATGGAGGTAAGAGCAGGCATCAGTTGATGCTTTCTTTTATTTGGCATCTCTATGTCTCTGGCAGATCCAGAGCTGTGGTTTCCCATTATTTGTACGGTATTTCATTTTTCTTTAAGTTAAAAAGCCTTCCAGACCTGACAAAGAGCTTTCTGATTCAGAAGGCCTTGAAAGGTTGGGCTCGTTCGGTTCCGGTTGCGCCCAACAAGAGACGTCCTATTGATATTTCCCTCCTTCCATTACTCCTCGCGGCCATAGCAGACGTGGCGGATTCGGTTTTTGAAGTTGATTTGTTCAAACTAGTTTTTTCTATGGCCTTTCATGGGGCTTTCCGGATTTCGGAGTTGGTGGCGGCATCCAAGTGAACTGATTCTGCGCTTCTTCGGGCGGACATTCTGGTAGGGGAGAGGTCGTTGCTTTGTAGGCTTAGGCGCTCCAAAACTGATCAGCTGGGTAGGGGACGTTGGATTTCGCTTGTTCCTTCTGAGGACTTGCGTATTTGCCCCATTGTCCTGGCCAAGCGTTATCTTTAGGTCAGGCCTGCTACTGCAGGCTCTTGGCTTCTGCATGAAGATGGTTCGCCATTAACCAAATACCAGCTTGGTTGGGTTTTGAAGCGCTGTGTCTCTCGTGTCGGCCTCTCCCCCCAGGATTTTGGTACGCACTCGTTACGTATTGGGGCAGCAACTTCTGCTGCTTCAGCGGGATTTTCTGTATCCGAGATTAAAGCTTTAGGCCATTGGAAATCCTCCAGTTATAAGCGTTACATTCGGCCTCTGCATTGATTGCATTTCGCATTTAATAATTTTATGTTTATTCGTTTGTCTTGTTATTTGTTTGTTTACCTTCAACGTATGGTCTTGTGTGTCTTGTTTGTCCTGGCTACCCGACTCGGGGATGAGCTACTTGCCGCTATGGCAGCGGAAATCTGGAGGCATTTGGCGTTTTATTTTTGCCTGAACTGACGGACCTAATTCGGCTTATTGACATCACTAATTACAATTACAATGTCCCTCATCAGGTTTTTCGGTTTTTCCTCCAGCCGAGTTATTCATGTTTCCCTGCAGGTGAATGCAGCAGTCGCAAAGCAGGTGTTGGCCTCTGGTGGTGATGTTGTTGTGCATGACAGGATACGTTTCCGGGAAGCGTATCTGTATAGGAGAGATGGTGTTCATTTGTCTGAGGAGGGGGTTTTGATTTTTGTTGAGGATCTGTTCCAGGTATTTCTTCAGTGTTTTAGTTATGATATGGTGGCGGTGCTTTGGTTCTGTAACCAGACCTTCGTGTTGGCAGGAAAGAACGGCAGGTCATCGCTTAGGGTGCAAATAGTTTTCAGTTTGTAGTTTTATAGTATTTGGGTGCGCTCACCCTCTTTGACTCATTAAGTTCGCTGGATCACCCTGCCGGGTGTAGCGTCATCACCCTTCCGGGTGGGTAGTCATGTTAGAGTGCTGGTTTCTCTGCACCTTAGGCAGTGTCCGCTTGGTATGCATGTCTGTGTGCTGCATGTCTGTGTGCTGCATGTCTGTATGCTGCATGTCTGCTTGGTATGCATGTCTGTGTGCTGCATGTCTGTATGCTGCATGTATGTATGCTGCATGTCTGTGTGCTGCATGTCTATGTGCTGCATGTCTGTGTGCTGCATGTCTGTGTGCTGCATGTCTGCTTGGTATGCATGTCTGTGTGCTGCATGTCTGTATGCTGCATGTCTGTGTGCTGCATGGCTGTGTGCTGCATGGCTGTGTGCTGCATGTCTGCTTGGTATGCATGTCTGTATGCTGCATGTCTGTGTGCTGCATGTCTATGTGCTGCATGTCTGTGCTGCATGTCTGTGTGCTGCATGTCTGTGTGCTGCATGGCTGTGTGCTGCATGGCTGGAGTAAGCTGTATGTTGCCGTCCTTTCTTTGCCACCATATCTCCAATCAGTTTAGATTAATTTAATACTCATTAGATAATTTTAATAAATTACCAACTAATTATTCTGCCAAATTTCATGTCTCCGAGTCTTTATTTCATATAATTTATTAAGAAGGTATTTTATCGCATGGTGTTACACAAGGCACCCCTCTGACGATTGAAAGTTTAATTCACAATTGAGGAAAGAAGTGAAAAGTTGAATATTGAAAAGTTTAAAATTATTTATGAATAAGAATAACACACTGCGCTACAACTTATAGTGTCACAATACGTGGACAATAAACTGCGGTCTGGCCAGCAGTGTCACCAAACAATAATAGCGCAGCTAACTTGCTAATGCTCACACACAAAAAAAACATTTTTTTTGTGTGTGGATTGATATTGATATTATTAATTTAATTTCACTTTTATTTTTTTCACACTGGGGAAGAGCACCCCTGAATGAGGCAGCAGCCCCTTGATGAACAACACAGACAGCACCCTTTTTGATGGACAACAAAGCAACCCTGCCGTGTGCGGACAGATCGCCTGCCGTGCAGAGTCACAAATACTGTACGTGGACAAAAAACTGCGGTCCGGCTGGCAGTGTCACCAAACAATAATAGCGCAGCTAAGTTGCTAATGCACACACACACAAAAGAAGCACTTTTATTGTTTTACATTGAGGAAGAGCACCCCTGAATGAGGCAGCAGCCCCTTGATGAACAACACAGACAGCACCTTTATGGACAACAAAGCCCCCTGCCGAGTGCGGACAGACCACCTGCAGAGCCACAAATACGTGGACGATAAACTGTGGAAGTGCACCAGGATGAGCAGGATATTTGTGTAGCTGACGCTAATGAGCATGTTGATGATGAGGATGTTAATGATGAGGATGTTGTTGATGAGGATGTTGTTTGTGTAAATTAGGCACCAGTGGATGAAACAGTTGCTCATGATAAGGAGAAACCCATTGTCATGCCTGGGCACAAGACAAAACAACTTGGTTGTGTTGACTCATCTGCATCACCAGTGGGTTTTTTTTGAGAAAGTTTAGTTTTTTCTTGGCAGATGCACTTGCTGGAGAAACTGAAGGTGAAGCCACCACTGCATCATGTGCCACTTGAGCTGACAATTTGCTTACCAACAGCTCTTTGCATCTCTTCAGATTTGTGTCCGTTGGGAAGAAAGACACAACATCTTCATCCCTTCTGGGATGAAAATCCACTCCAAGCAGCAACAGCAGGCATAGCGCTCAAGGATTCTCAAGAAACACACAACGTAAAACTTAAACCTTAAATCTTTAATTTGCTCTGTCCATTTTTAGACAAAAATAGGGGTTTTGAACAACTTTTCACCTGCTCTGAGATGGTGAAAACTTTTTGCAGGTTTTTGTCTATGGACAATTCATGTGAACACTTTGACAATAGGATTTCAGGATAAGCAATTTGTGCACAAAGTTCGCACGCGCGAAAACAATTTGCGAATCCGCGGCTTTTCGCGACTAAATTACTCTGACCCTTAGTAGGAGAAGCTGCTGTCACTGGGCATTCACGGCAAGTTCCAAGCTCCTCCCCTGTATGGCAAAATGTGTCAGGCCATGCATGCGCAGTGAAATAGCTGGATGTGATTACCTGTATTTTTGAAGTGGCAATAATTTACAAGGCAAATCCAGGTTTCTCGCAGACTATTACATGGTGAGGAATCTATGTACACATCCATGGTTTGGCTATTGGGCAGCTGTAGTTGGCTATTGAATGACTGGGGGGCTGTTTTGGAGTTGGACATCCCTCTTGGGCAAATAGATTCTGAGCAGCTGTATGCAAACTTTGAAAACAGTGTTGAACATTTAATACATGTTTGGCTGTGAGAGCAGAACTTCATGAAACCCGCAGACATTATAGAGGGAGGGGCACCTGGAATAATGACATTTACAGTGTGACTAACACCGAATGGCCAGAGCTGGGATTATTACCACAGAGAACCCTGAGCCATTCTCTGTGAGGTCATGTCCCTAACCGGCCAATTACTGCACGCAGCTGCAGCCTAGAGCACTGGGAGCCAGTGTACATGGCTGACCTCTGGATAACGTCAGTGCTGGTGGTGGTGATAATGTGTGGCAGCGAGAACTTTAATATTAAGCCATCGTGAATGACGGGAATTAAAACAGAAAATACATTAAAAATTATATAATATTACGCTAAACATTTATTTTCCTGTTGTTTTCACTAAATAGACATACAGTACAACATATGGACTTTTTATATATGAACCATGCTTGTTTGTGACCTGCCATATTGCTTTAGTGGGTAGGGATAATAATAGTATACTGTACATTTCTACAGGAGTCACCTCTGTGTGCTGTACTTTGCGTTTGATCCTGTACCTGGAGAGCAGTGGCGTACGCAGGGTATTTGGAGCCCAGGGCGAGATGAAAAATGGAGCCCACCCACCGCGCTGAAAAAGTGGGTATGACCACATGCCACAAGGGGACGTGGTCACTGCAAAATGGGGGCGTCACTCTGAAAAAAAAAAATTCCTTGTCACTCCGGGAGCATTCCTTTCCATTCCATATGCACCTTAATGCCCCCAGTAGTAGTGCCTCTTATACAGTGCCCCCTGTTGTCATGACGTCTCTCCCTTCACTCAGTGCGGGAGCCAGAAGGTGGAGCTCATGAGTGAACTCCAACCCAGCTCTGGCCCTGGGTGCAGCATCCAATGAGAGTCTATCTGACTCTCATTGGCTGCTAAAACAAACACACCGGTGAGTGTACTACCCGGCGGCGGCATGTTTGTTATTGTGTAGTGCAGACTACAAACTAAACACTAACCTGGACGCTGGCCGGTGGCGCCCCCCCGCACCGCCGTTCTGACGGTGCCCAGGGCATGTACTCCGCCCGACCCCCCTTAGTTACACCACTGCTAGAGAGCAGCTCTGTGTCTATCAATAAAGACTTGGCTAAAAAACACAGAAGAAAGGTAAAGCAATGCATTAAGTAGAAGTTACAGGAGGGAACATACAGTACCAACCAATAAAGGTGGCACGCATGCACCATTAACCAGCACAAATGATGGAAGGTTGATAAACATTAGCCAAAGATAACACTGCAGAACAACACCACAAATATTACATATCTTCATTAAAACCTTCCAGCTCTCATCCTTAGGGCCTGATTCACAGATGAACAGAATAACAAGAAAAATACTGCGCTGGTGTGTCCTAGTCAAAACACATATAAACACATAATAGATATTCACATATATTTTCTTAAAATGGATGATATACTGCTAATATTCATAAAACAACAATAAGACTAAGGACCTCATCCTGACCCACTCGCAAGCGCCCTAGCGCTCGCAAACGGGTCGATGTTTGGCTGTGCGCACGCGCAGCGGCCGCTCTGCGCGCGCAAGCCCTGGAGCGAGAGAGAAATTCTCTCGCTCCGGGACTCACTACAAAAGGGGCGGCTGTCGATGTTGATCGACAGCTCGCCCCGTGTTTTAGGCTTGGGGGGTGGGGTGGTTTCACAAATGGAGGCATTCCCAAACGAACGCTTGCCATTTGAGGGCGGCCCCACTGACATCATCAGTGATGTCAGTGGGAGAGCTTCCGGCTATATTAGAGCCGAAAGCTCTCTGGGGCTTGCGCAAGCCGAGACCCTACCTCAAGGGTCTCGTCGCCAGCCCCATCATCCTGGCCGCTCGTTAAGGCTGTGGGTGGTAAGCCACAGCCTAGCGAGCGGCCAGGAGGCCGGATCATTTTTTACATGCGGCCACCCTCTTTCAGAGCGAGCGCTCGCATTTTACGAGCGGCTCTGAATGAGATCCTAAATCTCATCAATAAACCTGTTAAGTGCAGGGATTCCTAATACACATCACAGTAATTCCATTTCTATGTGGCAAATGGTATGTGCATAGATATGTATCAAATGAGGTTAATGCAACAATGTCCCATACAAAATTAAATGAAAAAGAAAAAATACTGTCATTCACGGAAAGATGAAATAGCATGAACCGTGATGAAATAAAAGTACAGCACTTGATATAAATCCAAGCAAGGAAACATTAGTTGTAGATCATACCTTGCAAATATGGCTTAGGAGAAGTGTGTAGCTGGGCAATGTCCGATCGCACCCACTCCAAGGTAAGTGTGCTCACAAGGAGAGAGCTGGATGGGCCCCTGTATAGATGGTTTGTCACGGAGCGTCTCCAGCCCAAACTCCACAGGCAAGCAGCCCAGCAGACTACGTAGAGTCCAATAGATATCTGCAAGAGTCCTGCTCTCTCACTCCGCCAGCGGAGAAGGATTATGCAGCGTCCACCCAGCTAGCAGGACAGATCACCCGGATGGCTCCGTGCGGTCAGCTGTAGAATCAGCTGTGATGGTAATCAAGTGTCCGAGTACACAGCAGTGTCCGGTCTCTGCATTGGCTGGCTGGATTAAGTTGAGAAATTGTCCAAGTGGCTCAGTATCAAGATGCTGGTTAGTAAGGGGTGTGCAGCAACGCGTTTCGGCAATGGCCTTTATCAAGCTGGATTCACAGATGACTCCAATGCAGATTTTATGCAGAAGAGCGATTCGGTGATCGGTGCGTGCGTCTGAGTCGCAATGCGCATGTGTCAAAAAGTATATATTTGCACCCCCTGCATTGCTACATGGTTTGTCCAGGTACACAGTTACTTGCTCTTTTTTTTTTTTTTGCTTTATTCTGAACATAGGGGTATATTTATTTACTAAAGTGCAGGTTTTTGAAGTGGAGATGTTGCCCATAGCAACCAATCAGTTTTGAGCTATTTTCTTCTAGAATGTGCTAGATAAATGAGAAGTAGAATCTAATTGGTTGCGAGGGGCAACAACTTCACTTCTAAAAACCCTCACTTTAGTAATATATACCCCCTAGAATCAGGACCTTACTTAAGTGACCCAAAGGCAGGGGCGTATCTATAATGGGTGCAGAGTCCCACGTCGGCGCGTGGGTCCGGCGCTGCAAAATGACTGTAGAATGGCCGCGGCGGCCATATTCCTGTCGTTTGTGCATGCGCAGTACAGGGAAAATACCAGCTGCGGCCTTTTTCCTGGTGACCTGTGCATTCATTATAGACTCTGGGCACACTCTAGTGCAAAGAGTCTATATCTCCGGCCCGTGTCGGAGACTGCACATGGGCCCCCTCCTCTCTAGAAACGCCCCTGCCCAAAGGGTGTGTTTTTTCTACAAAGAAGTCCCTGCTTTTGGTTTGTATAATGGTACATAGAGAAACCATTTGTCTTCAAATAGGTCCTATGCATACAACCATGCTATCTACCTGTCAGTGACTTCAAGTTTTTAGCGTTATTAGATTTTCCCTTTGAAGATTTCAAAACCGCTAAGATCTGTCAGTCAGCGCAGCAGTGAGGGCGATCATACTAGAGGCCGCATAAGATCCTTCCTCTGAAGTTGATTTCTCAGATACTATGGGCCGTATTCATTTAGGAGCGAAAAGCCGTTTTCGCCGCTTAGTTCGCCGATGATGTCATTTTCGCTAATTTGATTTATCCCCGTATTCAATTTTAGCGTTTTTTCGCCAGTGTGAAAATGTAATGCAATGTAATAGGCAAAAAAGTTTAGTCTATGAATAACCGGCGAAAAAAAAGTGCAAAATTGGGCTTTTCGAGTTCAGAGGTGCGGAAACCCCTCTGTACATCCCCCACCCCTTAACGCAAACTGCGTAAAAAAAATCAGAAGAAAGCACAAAGGACACCCCAAAAAAGCACTTTGAAAAAGTGGGTGAAAAAATTTAAAGTGGAGGTACAAATTCAAAAATTAGCTAAATAGCCTTTGGGGGGGTCTGCAAGTATGGGGGAGGTGTATTTTTGATTGCAGATGCTTGTTGAAGGTGCGTTTTTGCCACTTTTTAATGCTTGACATTAGCCATTTTTAAATATGCTTGCTCCCATTTTCATGTACCCCAAATTTGATGGGACTACTTATTTTCCAAAAAAAGTTGCAAAATGCTATTCTTCACCACTTGCTCAAAGACGCTAACAGGGGCGTAACTAGAACTTTTTGGGCCCCATAGCAACATTTTTAAGGGCCCCCCCTAACTTAGGTCTTACACAATAACCACAGTAGTTCCCCTAAAACATTAAATGCCCACTGTAATGGTGCCCCTTATGCAATGCCCACTGTAATGGTGCCCCTTACGCAGTGCCCCCAGTAGTGAGCCCCCTGTAGTTGCCCCCAGTAATGAGCCCCCTGTAATGCCCCCAGTAGTGAGCCCCCAGTAATGCCCCTAGTAGAGAGCCCCTTGTAATTGCCCCCAGTAGTGAGCCCCCTGTAATGCCCCCAATAGTGAGCCCTTTGTAGCTGCCCCCAGTAGTGAGCCCCGTGTAGCTGCCCCCAGTAGTGAGCCCCCTGTAGCTGCCCCCAGTAGTGACCTCCTGTAGCTGCCCCCAGTAGTGACCCCCTGTAGCTGCCCCCAGTAGTGAGCCCCCAGTAGTGACCCCCCAGTAACTGCCCCAGTAGTGAGCCCCCTGTAGTGACCCCCTGTAGCTGCCCCCAGTAATGAGCCCCCAGTAGTGACCCCCTGTAGCTTCCCCCAGTAGTGAGCCCCCTGTAGTGAGCCCCCAGTAGCTGCCCCCAGTAGTGAGCCCACTGTAATGCCCCCAGTAGTGATCCCCCTGTAGTGAGCCCCCAGTAGCGACCCCCTGTAGCTGCCCCCAGTAGTGACCCCCTGTAGCTGCCCCCAGTAGTGAGACCCCAGTAGCTGCCCCAGTAGTGAGCCCCCTGTAGTGAAGCCCTGTAGCTGCCCCCAGTAGTGACCCCCTGTAGCTTCCCCCAATAGTGAGCCCCCAGTAGCTGCCCCCTGTAGTGAGCCCTCTGTAATGCCCCCAGTAGTGAGATCCCAGTAACTTCCCCCCGCGGGCGCGTGCGCACACACAAAACAAACAAAAAAAAACTTACCTTATCCCCGCTCCTGTGAAGCCGCCGACCGCCCCGTCGCCCGCTCCTCGGCACTATGAGAGTGACGTCATGACGTCACTCCCATAGTGCACTGCGGGACCCGGAAGACGGAGCTCATTCCTGAGCTCCGTCCCCAGTCTCCGCTCCTCGGCACTATGAGAGTGACATCATGACGTCACTCCCATAGTGCATTGCGGGACCCGGAAGACGGAGTGAGCTCCGTCCTCCGGCTGCCGCCGGGGGTTTGAGTAGGAGTCGGGTGTCCGCTGGTAACACAATCTCAGAGGGCGCCCGGCATATGGAAAGTGCAGGGGGTGCGATCGCTGGGCCGGCGGGGCCCTTAAGCCGCCGGGCCCCTTAGCAACCGCACCCCCTGCACCCTCCATAGTTACGCCACTGGACGCTAAATAGCTCCTATTGAGACCATTTAAAAATCCCAAATACCTTTAGCAGGGCTATTCGGGGGTACCCATAGTGAAACCCCATCTCAGAGCATCTTTAGGGGGGTGTCAGGCTGATTTCCCCAAAAACGACAGGACTTTTAGGCAATTTAGATTTCGCCGGATCCCGTTTTCGCACATTTGCAATTGAATACGGGGATACGCGGGGACGCGCGTTATAAGTTTTCGACGGCAAAACTTTCGATAACGGATATAAAATCCGTCAGCGGACTTTTCGGTCCTAATTGAATACGACCCTATGTATCTAACCAAGTAAACGATATAGGAAAATACATCCTTGTACACATTACCACTTTTCTTTTCTACAATTTGTGCTGCTCAGTAATCTGTGCGGCACTTTGCATTTATTTCATACAAGCATTTTTGCATTTCGATATCTACACCACTTTGGCCAGGATGTCGTTTTGGTTTGTTGTTTTTATTTGTGTAAGGCATTCATGGTTCACCAATTTTTTGCCAAAATTTCCCCCCAAAAAACCTGTACAAAGCCTGTATTTGTAGAGTAACCGTTCGTTCACGTCATGGTACCATTCAAACCACTTTTGGTAGGGTCTCGTCTACCACAAACCCCAGTGAGCTTTCAGCTCTATTAGAGCCGGAAGCTCACCAATGACATCACGAGTGATGTCAGTGGGGCCGCCCCCATACGGCAGGCATTACGTTGGGAACGCCTCCGTTTGTGTAACCACCCCCCTGCCCCGCCTTCAAAACGGGGCGAGCTGTCGATCACTCTCGACAGCCGCCCCTTTTGTAGAGTCCCGGAGCGAGAGAATTTCTCTCTCGCTCCGGGGCTTGCGCACGTGCAGTGCGGCCGCTGCACGTGTGCAGGGCCTCTACATCGACCCGCTTGCGAGCGGGTCTGAATCAGACACAATGTGCACGATATTTATGAAGAAAGCACCAGAAATATGGCGCCAGCAGCCGACCGCTGAGACCCTGCTCTGGGTGCCGGTTAGGGAGAGTGTGGCCCCCTTTGAGTCAAGGATTCTTGTGCACCTCGCAACCTGGAAAAAGTTAAAATAAACTTTGCTTATAAACTTTCACATTCTCTACCTTATTACGATTCACATTCTTCCCATCTGTCCCGGTTTTGGTTGGGACAGTCCCGATTTGTGTAGAAGATCACAGTGTATCCCAAATCTTATTCCACAGGACAGGCTGAGCAAACAGTAGGTGCAATCTACCTTCTTACTGGAAACAATTACCCTGGGTAACACTTTAATGCTTCCAGTAGGTTAATGGAGTGGATTATCTCTTTATCACAATACTCAGTGTTGATAACTGGCTGGAAGATAGTGCCGCTGAATTGAATTCCTCCCCATGTGTTTGGTGGCAAAGGTGATGAGACTTCTAACACAGAGACAATCTGTTATCACTCTGTTAGTTTTACACACAATGCACTTTTGACCTGTGTCCCCTGTAAAGTGTTTTAGAAATCCCACAGTTGTAAAAGGGGCCACATTTCCACATACATACAGTGGGAAAAATAAATGTTAGAGCCCATTAATGGTAATAAGATGGGCAGAGTGGGGCTACCTGATCTGTGTGTTTTTTTTGACAGATGTGACGGTTAAGTTTGCAGTTTGTAAACAACCTCTGTCATTCCTTTGTGTTATATGTTAAGGTGCACTTTGATTGATCATGTGTGAGACAGAATTAGTAAAAGGTTAGTAAAGAGAGATTAAGATGATTTAAACCATTTGCCAGCAGTAACGCTGATTGATAGACACCGCGCTAAGGTCACTGGCAGATTATAATGCTTCCATTGGCTCTGGGTGGGGATTCCGAACAAATATATTGTTCCTGTGTAATGGTCAAAACCGCACATCAGAAATGGTTGTGACTGGTGAGATCGCTCAAACTGCGCCCGGCCTGTCAGAAGAGCAGAAACAAAATAAGGCGAGTAGTTATTAGGTAAAAAACATTGACTTATTTGTTATTGGGGCAATAATTATTTATTAGGGAGAAAATATAAATGCATTTTTTTATCACGAGGCAATGCTATTCGATTTATAACAGGGACAGGCTTGAAAGGAGATTTAATAGGTCTCGAAATATTACTGTTATGTAATAAATTTCATGTATTCCTATATCATCCCTGGATTCTATAAACACAGTAGAAAACTGTCTGTATTAAATATAAGCAACATATACAAGCTATTAAACTGTACTGAGAAAAAGAGATAGGAGAGGGCTTGTGGGGGGTGGGCTAGAAAGAATAGGAAAAATAAATAAAAAAGGTGAGTGAGGCAGGATTCCGACTTTTAGCTCCCTCCTTCCAGGAGGGAGCTGTCAGCTTCCATCAGCGGGGCGGACATGGCTAGGTAAGTGACGTGAAAACGGGGGCGGGGCATGGGCATGACAGCACGATCGCGTCATCGAGGCACCCTCTTCACAATGGCGAGAATAACAGCATTGTGAAGCAGGGGACGGGGCCATGATGACGCGATTCATCGCAATTTGCGTCACCGGCCCCTCCGCCGCCCGGGTTTTATATGGTGATCGCTGGGGGGGGTGGGGGGGGGGCAGACGGGTTGCGGTACCCGATTTTCGGGAGGCTCTCGGCCGAATCGGGAGGGTAGGCAAGTATGGAGTGAGGTGGGCTCGAGATCATTTAGTGATAAGGAAGACCAGGTGTAGGGGCTAAGCTGTTATGTCAGACCAGGGAGAGATGCATTATGGAGGGCATACCAAGGCCTCCAGCCAGCGTGGAACCCTTCCACCATGTTGTTTTGGAGGCAAGTCAAATATTCCAGATATTTTAATTTTTAATGAAAATATTCCCACTATGTACAAAGGGGAACTCGCCCCCAAACATTTGAGAGGCGCCAGTAAATGTGCTGGGTCGTGGGGCGCAGTGTGACCTTTGTCTAGGGTTACCATGGACACAGAGATAATCCCCTTTCCAGCTGCTCCACCTCCTCCTCCTCCCTCCCCACAGCACTATTTATTTTTGCGAATGGTGCTGTATTGCTGCATTTAAAAAATCTCAAGAAATTGCTCGATATGCTTCTCTGGAATCTTTTTGAGCACTATAGGCCGCATTCAGACTTGCGCACTTTTAGCATCGCTGCTGCGCCGGGTATGCGTACAACACAGAATCAGGCCTTTGCTAATAGTTGATGCTGTCACATATTCAGAGATTTTAGGGCAGTTTTCCAGGAAATGTTTGGATACGGAGCGGCGATTAGTCATTATTTTCAGGCAGGAAGAAAAAATATTTTATATTTGTAACCATGATTGCTTCCAAAAGTTACACAACTAAGAGGATTGTATAAAGTTTATATTATGTTTTTGCGATTGTTTTAAACATTGTAAATTGTATTTATTCATCGTTTACAGCGGAGGCAGCCATTGATGATAACTCACCCAATCACTAATCCTAGAAACTAGTAGTGACATATTAGAGGCACCAACTACACAGCATCAGAGATATACTGTTGATTTCAAAGATTTGCAAACAGCTAGGGTGCCAAGAAACATGCCAAGAGGCGTGAGAACAAAGTGCCTCATGCCTCCCTGCCTTCTAGTTTCTAGCAGATTAATAGTCTGCAATCTTCCGAATTTGGCTTGGTCCACAGATTTGCTGCATCCAGTTTGTAAAGCGTCAAGCACAGTTGTACACTGAGGTATAACTTACTTGTGCCAAAACATTTATTAAAAAGGATTTTAATCGCACTAAAGACTGACGGCCCAGGGTGGTGACCTTGTAACCAGTATCTTATAAACCCACTATAATGATGCAAATGTATTCTTTAATTTAAACCTCTAATTAAATGAAGAGACAGACACAGAAATTGTCAATATTTTTTTGGCAAATATCGGGAAGGGTAAGGGGGGTGAAGGTATGGTGGCAAAATGTGAGAACAGCAGATGACCATTAAAAACAAACAAAACATTAATTGGTGAACTACCTTCCCTCAGAATCCCCTTATGGTGGGTGTATCTGGGCCTGTCGCAATGTCCATCCTGGGCCATTAGCTAGGGTGCAGCTACAGTAGGTGCAGGGGGTGCGGCAGCTACGAGGCCCTGGCCGCCTCCAGGGGTCTGGCCCCCTCCTTGCCAGTGGCGGGCGCTCATCCCCTTTCTCAGCAAAGCCTTTCGCTGGTTTACAGCCATGCATCAGAATCTGCAATGACTAATACTTTGAGCGTCTCTGAGTGCTCAAATACCGCTTTGTGCGTCTTCAGACACAAACATCGGTCGCATCATCATAACTTGCCATAACCCTGTGCCTGGTGCAGATTCTCTATCAAAGTATGGCCTCCAATGTGAGCCATGAAGTACCTGTGTAGCGACACACCCACAACTCACCCATAAGACATCTCCGTGCGTCACCGTCCAACAACGCCCTATACATTTCTAATATATTTCGGACACCATGGGCCTGATTCAGAGTTGCACGTAATGCCGATGTTTGCGCAGTGAGCAATTATTTGTGTGTATGCACAAATGCGCTGTTGCATATGGGACCGCTGGCATTATAAATGGCGAGGCAAAACCATGGCCATTCCTGGGCAGTGACTGGGATGTGGCCTCGAAGAGAACGCAGAAAAAAAAAAGTCTCATTTGGTGTGTTATGGGAGTGTCACGTGGCTGAGTCCTCAGACGCAGAGCTGCAGCCACAGTGACCATGGTAAGACTGAGGGCCTGATTCAGAGCCGGACGCTATTTGCGGACGCTCGTTCAGAAAAAGGGGCTGGCTATTTAAATTAAGCGCTCGCTCTTTGCGGTCTGTTGACGCCTCTATATCTGAACGAGCGAACGAAACATGCGCTCACTATTTTGGAAAAAACGCCCCCTGGCCGCTCGCATCATACGTCATTTCCGCTATTTATTAGATTAATCGAGTACATCGAAAGGCGTATGAACTGCTCGCAGTGCTTGTGGTTGGATTTTCCTACCGCAATCATGCGAGCAGTTCAGGCTAAAAGACAACCAAGTGACATGGTAGATGACGCTGCTTTGTTAATTATGCACACCCTTAAAACGCCCGTTTTGACCGTTTGGCACGCCTGCGTTCGGATCTCCACTCCCCGTTGTCAAGCACCTTCCCCTGTTACCACCCACAAACGCTTCATCCTGTCACTTAAATTAGCAGGCATTCGCTATTTTGCGAGCACACGATTTTCGACCGCACTGACTGGTTCGCGCATGTGTACTGAAACCCATACACATGCGCATATGTGCGAACATCGCTCGGAGCGAACGAGCGGCCGCTTACGAGCGGCCGCTTACGAGCGGCTCTGAATCAGGCCCTGAGTGCAGAAGGATGCGCTACGCCAGCCTGTTGAATTGTCCAGAATTACTGGCGGTGTTGCAGCGTTCAAGGGCATTGAAAGTGGGAGCCTCAGGGCTTGCACAATCCAGCGCACGCTAGTACATATTGACAGGCGATTTGCTATCCGATATTATCTTCCCATCAGGAGTCTCCTGCATAGGTGCTATGTAATAATAATAATAATTATTATTATTATTATTATTATTATCCTTTATTTATATGGCACCACAAGTGTTCCGCAGCACCTTACAAAGTACATAGACAAATAAGTGAACAAACAACACGTGACTTACAGTACAATACAAAGCAGGACAAGGTTTATATACATCGCTGCATTAGTCATCATAACACTCAAATAAGCAACAGGGCATAAGCAACAAAGTGTTAGGTGCCCGAGTAAGGAGTAGATGACAGTATAAGTAAGGAGAAGCAGCGTAGAGGGCCCTGCTCATGAGAGCTTACATTCTAAAGCGGCGGGGCAGACAAAGAAGTGTTACACCGATGGGGTAGACAGGGAGGAAGGAACAAGTAGCAGCACGTTAGGATAAGAGCTGGAAGGCTTTGATGAAGTAGTGGGTATTGAGAGCTCGTTCGACGATTTGTAGAGAGGTGGAGAGTCTGATGGGAAGAGGGAGAGAGTTCCAGAGGTAAGGGGCTGCACAGGCAAAATCTTGTAAGCGGGAGTGGGAGGAAGTAATTAATTGGCAAGAGAGGCGATGTGTATTGTTGAGCGAAGAAGGCGGATGGGAGTGTGAAGGGAGATGAGGTCAGAGATGTAAATGGGAGAGGAATGGGTGAGGGCTTTGTAAGTGAGTGTAAGAACCTTGAATTGAGCTCTGAAGGGGAAGGGGAGCCAGTGTAGGGCTTGTAGAAGAGGAGAGGCATATATAGAACATTTGGAGAGAAAGATGAGCCGAGCAGCAGCATTGAGGACAGATTGGATTGGAGAGAGGTGAAAGTCAGGGAGGCCAGATAGGAGGAGGTTACAGTAGTCCAATCTGGATATGACCAGTTATTGGATAAGGGTTTTAGAAGCATCCTGGGTGAGAAAGGGTCTGATCATGGAAATATTTTTGAGATGTAAATGGCAGGACTGCGAGAGGTGCTGAATGTGTGGTTTGAAGGAGAGGGAAGAGTCCAGGATAACTCCAAGACAGCGCACTTTGGGCTAAAGAAGATAGTTGTGCTGTCAATTGATTATGAAATTTTGGGAAGCCAGGTTATGGGGGAGAGTGGGAAGATGATCTGCTCAGTATTAGACATATTAAGTTTAAGAAAGCACTGGGACATCCCGGAAGAGATAGCAGAGAGATAGTTGGAGATACGAGTGAGGAGAGGAGGGGTAGATCTGAGTATCTTCAGTATAGAGATGATATTGGAGGTAAAAGGAGCTGATGAGTTCACCTAGAGAGGACGTATAGAAGGAGAATAGGAGAGGTCCAAGAACAGTACCTTGGGAACACTTACAGTTAGTGGAAGTGGGGGGGGGGGGGTCAGAAGAGGAGACAGAGAAGGATTGATTCATGAGGGCAGTTTAGTGGAGTCGAGAGAATGAAAACCTGACACAAAAGGGGCAAGGAGGGAGTAGGAGGACAGAAAGGTGGTTGTAAACAAAACACTCAAGGAGTTTGGAGGCAAAGGGAGGAGAGAGATGGATCGGTTGTTGGATAGAGTGTTAGGATCAAGGTTAGGATTTTTAAGAATGAGGGAGACAAGGGCATGTTTGAATGCAGAAGGGGGGGGTCAGAAGAGGAGACAGAGAAGGAATGATCAGAGAGGTAAGAGGACAGCCAGGAGAGGGCAGTTCCAAGTAGACCAAGAGAGTGAAGGATTTGCAGTAGGAGAGGGTGGTCCACAGTGTCAAAAACAACAGAGAGGTCAAGGAGAATGAGTAGAGAGTAGTGGTCCTTGGATTTGGCAGCAAGGAGGTAATTGCTGACCTTCGTGAGGGCAGTTTAGTGGAGTCGAGAGAATGGAAACCTGACACAAAAGGGGCAAGGAGGGAGTAGGAGGACAGAAAGGTGGTTGTAAACAAAACACTCAAGGAGTTTGGAGGCAAAAGGGAGGAGAGAGATGGATCGGTTGTTGGATAGAGTGTTAGGATCAAGGTTAGGATTTTTAAGAATGAGGGAGACAAGGGCATGTTTGAATGCAGAAGGGACAGTGCCAGATGAGAGGGAGAGATTGAGGAGCGGGGCAAGATGGGAACAGGCAGAGGGTGAAAGGTAGCAGAAGAGGTGAGAAAGAAATATGGTCAAGGGGGGAGGTGGAAGGGGGGTTCGATGAGGGCCATGACTTCCTCTCCAGATACAGGGGAGCAGGATGTTGGTAAGATGGATGGGGTGGTGTGGTCAGGGAAAGGTGAGGGAGGAGTGAAGAGGGTCTGGCGGGATATTATGTCGAGATGTATGGAGTCAATTTTAGACGTAAGGTAGGTGGCCAGGGGACACCACAGATATCTCCTCCTTACCTTTCTCTCCGGAATGGTCCGCTGTCCCCATATACTAGTATGGGGACAGAATAAATCAAGCAACAAAAATACAATATATTCAGAGGTTGACTGCGTGAGCATTCACCATCTTCAGATGCCGTTGGCTCCTGCTCACAGCTTGCAACCCGCTCCTTCCCTATGGGCTCCTTCCGCCGGACGCCAGAGCTTTTGTGTGCATGGTTGACCTGTAGGAGCAGTGCGTGACCCCAAAGGAGCAGTGAAGCTCTTCGGGGAGACAGCTGATTTTCAGATCAGCTGTCTCCGCGCCGGAGAGACAGCTCGCGTCTAGTTAGTATATTAATTACCAGGGGTCTGTTCGGACCCTGATAATTAACATAATGAATAGACCTTTATACATTATGTATAAGGTAAATACTGAGAGCTGTAGTCATTTATCTAAACAAGCTTTTAAAGCTGGGCAATAGAAATGCAGGACAGCAAGATACTGAGAACTGTAGTCATTTACCTAATTACCACAAAGCTGCCACATAAAGCACTATAGTCACTGCGTCCTTCTATTTATAAATTGGGCTCCTGCAGATAACTCACAGATGCTATGGGGACTGCAGAGTAACTCAATCTAACAAGCTGGGAAAAGCGCTGTGTTCCATCACTAGGTCACGTCATCTTGAGATGGGATTTACCCACCAGCCGGCAATGTAGGGGCTGCATAGGAGGGAAGGCTTTGCTTGATCCAGGCTGCATCAAACTACTGTGCACATGTATAGCTGGGAATGGGTATGTAATAGGGGTGAGCGGGTTCGGATTTCTGAAATCCGAACCCCCCCGAGCCCCCCCGATCCGAGTCCGATCCGAATCAGGCTCGACTTTTCCCGCCTGACTCGGATCTGAAATCGAGGCAAAACGTCATCATCCCGCCTTCCGAGTCTCGCGGGTTTTGGATCCTATATAAGGTACCCGCGTCGGCGCCATTTTCTCACTCGGCTGTGGACAGTGAAGAGGGAGGGTGGGAGTTAGGGCTGTGTAGTGTAGTGTAGTGCTGCTGTTGTCCACTACTTCAAAGTCCATAGGGGCTGGTTGTGTTGTGCTGTGCTGCTGTTGTTAATAGGGGCTGTGTCCACTACTTCAAAGTCCATAGGGGCTGGCTGGACTGTGTTGTGCAGTCAGTTCTCCATAGGGGCTGTGTCCACTCCAAAGTCCTGTGCAGTGTCCCAGTCCTAAAGGGGTGCTGTAGTGTTGTCCAGGGGGTGCTCTGTCCATCAGGGGTGCTCCCCCCAAGTGCTAAAAAAATAATATATTTTCTGTGTTTGTGAATTGTGTGCGCAGTAGCCGCACGTGCATCAACAAAGTAGTGCCAAGCGTGCGCCTGTGTCATAAGTAAAGGGCCGGCTGGCTTGACCGTTAAAGGGTGCTGTAACCCCCGAAAGTACACTCCAGTCCAAACCAAAAAAAAAATTATTTTCTGTGTTTGTGAATTGTGTGCGCAGTAGCCGCACGTGCATCAACAAAGTAGTGCCAAGCGTGCGCCTGTGTCATAAGTAAAGGGCCGGCTGGCTTGACCGTTAAGGGTGCTGTAACCCCCGAAAGTACACTCCAGTCCAAACCAAAAAAAAAAATATTTTCTGTGTTTGTGAATTGTGTGCGCAGTAGCCGCACGTGCATCAACAAAGTAGTGGCAAGCGTGCGCCTGTGTCATAAGTAAAGGGCCGGCTGGCTTGACCGTTAAGGGTGCTGTAACCCCCGAAAGTACACTCCAGTCCAAACCAAAAAAAAAATTATTTTCTGTGTTTGTGAATTGTGTGCGCAGTAGCCGCACGTGCATCAACAAAGTAGTGACAAGCGTGCGCCTGTGTCATAAGTAAAGGGCCGGCTGGCTTGACCGTTAAGGGTGCTGTAACCCCCGAAAGTACACTCCAGTCCAAACCAAAAAAAAAATAATTTTCTGTGTTTGTGAATTGTGTGCGCAGTAGCCGCACGTGCATCAACAAAGTAGTGCCAAGCGTGCGCCTGTGTCATAAGTAAAGGGCCGGCTGGCTTGACCGTTAAAGGGTGCTGTAACCCCCAAAGTACACTCCAGTCCAAACCAAAAAAAAAATTATTTTCTGTGTTTGTGACTTGTGTGCACTGTGGCTGCACGTGCATCAACAAAGGAGCAGCGCCAAGCGTGCGCCTGTGTCCCATAAGTAAAGAGCCGGCTGGCTCATTTCTTAAAGGGTGGTGTAACCCACAAAGTGCACTACTCTCCAGCAAAAATAAAAAAATATTTTCTGTGTTTGTGTGCGCTTTAGCCGCACGTATATATATATATCAATATAACATAAATGGAGGACCAAACTTTCTCCGATAAAAATAAAATAGGGAAAGATCAAGAACCACTTCCTCCTAGTGCTGTTGCTGCTGCTGGGAGTTGTTCATCATCCCAGAGAGGAAGTAGGAACATAACTACTTTTACTAAACAATTGACCCTCCAACAGTCCCTAGCGATGAGGATGAAGTACGACAGCAGTCATCCTGAAGCAAAACGTATAACTGAGGCCTTGACTGCTATGTTGGTGTTAGACGTGCGTCCGGTATCCGACATTAGTGCAGTGGGATTTAGACAATTGATGGAGGTAGTGTGTCCTCGGTTCCAAATCCCTTCTAGATTCCACCTGCATCCTCAAAGCAGCAGCGACAAGCGTGCGTCTGTCTGTTAAAGGGTGGTGACACCCTCAAAGTGTGCTACACAAACAATTAAAATATTGTTCTTTTTTTTTCTGTCTTTGTGAAATGTGTGGGCTGTAGCCGCACCTGCATCCTTAAAGCAGCAGCGACAAGCGTGCGTCTGTCTGTTAAAGGGTGGTGACACCCTCAAAGTGTGCTACACAAACAATTAAAATATTGTTCTTTTTTTTTCTGTCTTTGTGAATTGTGTGGGCTGTAGCCGCACTTGCATCCTCAAAGCAGCAGCGACAAGCGTGCATCTGTCTGTTAAAGGGTGGTGTAACTCTCGAAGTGCTCCAAAAAATAAAAAACTATTTTTTAATGTGTTTGTGACTTGTGTGCGATGTAGCCGCACTTGCATCCTCAAAGCAGCAGCGACAAGCGTGCGTCTGTCTGTTAAAGGGTGGTGACACCCTCAAAGTGTGCTACACAAACAATAAAAATATTCTTCTTTTTTCTGTCTTTGTGAATTGTGTGGGCTGTAGCCGCACCTGCATCCTTAAAGCAGCAGCGACAAGCGTGCGTCTGTCTGTTAAAGGGTGGTGACACCCTCAAAGTGTGCTACACAAACAATTAAAATATTGTTCTTTTTTCTGTCTTTGTGAATTGTGTGGGCTGTAGCCGCACCTGCATCCTTAAAGCAGCAGCGACAAGCGTGCGTCTGTCTGTTAAAGGGTGGTGACACCCTCAAAGTGTGCTACACAAACAATTAAAATATTGTTCTTTTTTTTTCGGTCTTTGTGAAATGTGTGGGCTGTAGCCGCACCTGCATCCTTAAAGCAGCAGCGACAAGCGTGGGTCTGTCTGTTAAAGGGTGGTGACACCCTCAAAGTGTGCTACACAAACAATAAAAATATTCTTCTTCTTTTTTCTGTCTATGTGAATTGTGTGGGCTGTAGCCGCACCTGCATCCTTAAAGCAGCAGCGACAAGCATGCGTCTGTCTGTTAAAGGGTGGTGACACCCTCAAAGTGTGCTACACAAACAATAAAAATATTCTTCTTTTTTCTGTCTTTGTGAATTGTGTGGGCTGTAGCCGCACCTGCATCCTTAAAGCAGCAGCGACAAGCATGCGTCTGTCTGTTAAAGGGTGGTGACACCCTCAAAGTGTGCTACACAAACAATTAAAATATTGTTCTTTTTTTTTCGGTCTTTGTGAAATGTGTGGGCTGTAGCCGCACCTGCATCCTTAAAGCAGCAGCGACAAGCGTGCATCTGTCTGTTAAAGGGTGGTGACACCCTCAAAGTGTGCTACACAAACAATAAAAATATTCTTCTTCTTTTTTCTGTCTTTGTGAATTGTGTGGGCTGTAGCCGCACTTGCATCCTCAAAGCAGCAGCGACAAGCGTGCGTCTGTCTGTTAAAGGGTGGTGTAACCCTCAAAGTGTGCTCCACAAACAATAAAAATATTCTTTTTTTTTTTCTGTCTTTGTGAATTGTGTGGGCTGTAGCCGCACTTGAATCCTCAAAGCAGCAGCGACAAGCGTGCGTCTGTCTGTTAAAGGATTACATCGGTGACAGCATCCAAGTAGGCATGTCAGACAGTCCGTACCTGTACTGGCAGGAAAAAGAAGCAATTTGGAGGTCCCTGTACAAACTGGCTCTATTTTACCTGAGTTGCCCCCCCTCCAGTGTGTACTCCGAAAGAGTGTTTAGTGCAGCCGGGAACCTTGTCAGCGAAAGGCGTAGGAGGTTGCTTCCACAAAATGTGGAGAAGATGATGTTCATAAAATGAATTATCAACTCTTCCAGGGAGACCAGCCTCCAGAACGTACAGAGGGACCTGTGGTTCCAGCAGGGACGAATTAATACTCTGTGAGGATGAGGATGTACACACTGAAGAGGGTGAGGAATCGGTGGATGAGGAGGATGAGGATGACATCTTGCCTCTGTAGAGCCAGTTTGTGCAGGGACAGATTAATTGCCAGCTTGTTTTGTGGGGGCCCAAACGAACCAATCATTTCAGCCACAGTTGTGTGGCAGACCCTGGCGCTGAAATGATTGGTTTGTTAAAGTGTGCATGTCCTGTTTATACAACATAAGGGTGGGTGGGAGGGCCCAAGGACAATTCCATCTTGCACCTCTTTTTTTTCTTTGCATTATGTACAGTTTGGGGCCTAGTTTTTCAATGCCATCCTGTCTGCCACTGCAGTTTCACGCCTAGATGGGTCACGTGTTTGTGCCGCCCACTCGTGTCGCTTAGCATCCAGCTACCTCGGTGCAACCTTTTGGACATAAAAACACTATTGTGAGGTGTGAGGTATTCAGAATAGACTGGAAATGAGTGGAAATTAAGGTTATTGAGGTTAATAATAGCATAGGAGCAGAAAAACCTACAAATTCTGTGATTTTAGCTGTTTTTATGCTTTTTTTCAAAAAAATAGAGATCCAAAACACAAAACCCAGAACCCAAAACACGGAAGGGTGGTTTTGGCAAAACCAATCCAGATCCAAAACACAAAGAAAGATCCAGATCCAAAACCAAAACACAAAACACGAAAAGTGGCCGGTGCACACCCCTAGTATGTAATGCCGGCTGTCGGGATGCCTCCTGTCAGAATACCGACAGCAGCATCCCGATGGTTGGTATCTCGACAGGGGTTGGGTAAGTATACTTACCCTCCCCCTTCTCCCCCTAACCCTCCCTTATTGTAGCCTAACCCTCCCAGTTAGTGCCTAAACCTAAGTCTCCACCCTTCGTGCCTAAACCCAACCCTCCCCCCTTAGTGCGCCTAACCCTCGCCCCTTAGGGGTGCCTAACTCTAACCTCCCCCCCCAAAACCTAACCCTAAACCCGCTACGCTCCCTAAATCTAATCCTCGCCCCTACGGCTAACGCTAAGGGTGCCCCGGACTTTCCTCACCCGGCTTGGCGTCCTTGGGCGTTCCGGCATCAGGATTAAGATAGGTGTCGGTATTTCAACGCCTATCTTAAGTCCCTTGATTCCCCTGTCGGTATTGAGACCGGCAGCATGGCGGCTGCGGTCTCATAACTACATCCTGTATAGCTGCTTGTAGCAGATTTTAGCTGTGCCACAAACTACCAATCAAAGGCTCCATCGAGAACCCAGCACCTCTGTCCTTCTTACATGCTATAGTTATTTAATGCATTATTTGTGCACTCAGTCTGTGTAGCTATTTTCAGCAGGACAAAGCCTTAATACCCCTGAAAACAAACTCTATTGTGCATCTTTAACATGTATAAACGAGAGGCATGTTTAGGCATTCTAAAGTGTATTTGAGGTTTCCCATGTGGTTAAAGTGATGGTAGTTCACCCATTTTCTGAAATTACGTTTTCTTTAACCTAATCTAAAGTTACTGTAGGTCCCTCCGGATGTATCTATTCTGGAGCTGTCATCTTACAATGAGCCGTCAACAAGAGGAAATGAGGGTCCTATTGTCTTGTGATAGCAGCGCTCGCTTAAACTAAATTTACCTGAACAGAAGCTGTTTGTGTAAGAAGGAAATAAGCTGGTAAGGGTCGTGACCTCATTACCGCAGAGCTGGCGCAATTCTTCTCAGGTGTAATTATCATCCAGCTTTAACAACTCTGACACAAGTGGTCTAACTAGTTCTCTACGCCTTTATGTTCTATTCCCTTCATATATTGAAGACAAGGATTCTCATTTTCCAGCTATATAACTATTTAATGTTACATGACAGTGGGTGCGTGGCTAGAGATTTCGGGGCTCCAGTGCCAAATGGAAATAGGGCCCATCCCACTCCCGTATGATTTTATAAAGCAGTATATTGTATTATTAGTAAAGGGACACGGGTCACTATAGTCTGCCCCGCCCCCTGCTCTGTCCAGCCCTGCCTCCTCCATATCTGCTCCCCCATCCTCCTCACTCTTTCCCGTCCCTCCTACTCTCATACTTACTCCGTTCAGGCGGCCCAACAGGACCTTCACTCTGGCTAGCTCTGTCCCATCTCCCTAGCCATGCGAGCCCTTGGAGGTGTGGCGGGCACCCCCAGCTCCCACTGCGCTAGGGGTGTGCACCGGCCACTTTTTGTGTTTTGGTTTTGGATCTGGATCTTTCTTCGTGTTTTGGATCTGGATTGGTTTTGCCAAAACCACCCTTCCGTGTTTTGGGTTCTGGGTTTTGTGTTTTGGATCTGTATTTTTTTTTAAAAAAAGCATAAAAACAGCTAAAATCACAGAATTTGTGTGTTTTTCTGCTCCTATGCTATTATTAACCTCAATAACCTTAATTTCCACTCATTTCCAGTCTATTCTGAACACCTCACACCTCACAATAGTGTTTTTATATCCAAAAGGTTGCACCGAGGTAGCTGGATGACTATGCTAAGAGATACGAGTGGGCGGCACAAACACGTGGTCCATCTAGGAGTGACACTGCAGTGGCAGACAGGATGGCAGTTTGAAAAACTAGGCCCCAAACAGTACATAATTCAAAGAAAAAAAAGAGGTGCAAGATGGAATTGTCCTTGGGCCCTCCCACCCACCCTTATGTTGTATAAACAGGACATGTTCACTTTAACAAACCAATCATTTCAGCGCCAGGGTCTGCCACACGACTGTGGCTGAAATGATTGGTTCGTTTGGGCCCCCACAAAACAAGCTGGCAATTAATCTGTCCCTGCACAAACTGGCTCTACGGAGGCAAGATGTCGTCCTCATCCTCCTCATCCACCGATTCCTCACCCTCTTCAGTGTTGTGTACATCCTCATCCTCACAGAGTATTAATTCGTCCCTGCTGGAATCCACAACCACAGGTCCCTCTGTACGTTCTGGAGGCTGGTCTCCCTGGAAGAGTTGATAATTAATTTTATGAACATCATCTTCTCCACATTTTGTGGAAGCAACCTCCTACGCCTTTCGCTGACAAGGTTCCCAGCTGCACTAAACACTCTTTCGGAGTACACACTGGAGGGGGGGCAACTCAGATAAAATAGAGCCAGTTTGTACAGGGACCTCCAAATTGCTTCTTTTTCCTGCCAGTACAGGTACGGACTGTCTGACATGCCTACTTGGATGCTGTCACCGATGTAATCCTTTAACAGACAGACGCACGCTTGTCGCTGCTGCTTTAAGGATGCAGGTGCGGCTACAGCCCACACATTTCACAAAGACAGAAAAAAAAAGAAGAATTTTTTTATTGTTTGTGGAGCGCACATTGAGGGTTACACCACCCTTTAACAGACAGACGCACGCTTGTCGCTGCTGCTTTGAGGACAGTATCATATGCAGTGACAGTAGACTTGTCAGAAATTGTTGGCACGTCCTTCAGTCCGGACCAGATGTCCAAACTGGCCCTTGACTTATGACACACGCGCACGCTTGGCACTACTTTGTTGATGCATGTGCGGCTACTGCGCACACAATTCACAAACACAGAAAATATTTTTTTATTTGGTTTGGACTGGAGTGTACTTTGGGGGTTACAGCACCCTTTAATGGTCAAGCCAGCCGGCCCTTTACTTATGACACAGGCGCACGCTTGGCACTACTTTGTTGATTCACGTGCGGTTACTGCGCACACAATTCACAAACACAGAAAATATTTTGTTATTTAGTTTGGAGTGTACTTTGGGGGTTACAGCACCCTTTAACGGTCAAGCCAACCGGCCCTTTACTTATGACACAGGCGCACGCTTGGCACTACTTTGTTGATGCACGTGCGGCTACTGCGCACACAATTCACAAACACAGAAAATATTTTGTTATTTGGTTTGGAGTGTACTTTGGGGGTTACAGCACCCTTTAACGGTCAAGCCAGCCGAACCTTTACTTATGACACAGGCACACGCTTGGCACTACTTTGTTGATGCACGTGCGGCTACTGCGCACACAATTCACAAACACAGAAAAAATATTTTTTTTTTTAGCACTGGGGGGGAGCACCCCTGACGGACAGAGCACCCCCTGGACAACACTACAGCACCCCTTTAGGACTGGGACACTGCACAGGACTTTGGAGTGGACACAGCCCCTATGGACAACTGACTGCACAACACAGTCCAGCCAGCCCCTATGGACTTTGAAGTAGTGGACACAGCCCCTATTAACAACAGCAGCACAGCACAACACAGCCAGCCCCTATGGACTTTGAAGTAGTGGACACAGCCCCTATGGACAACAGCAGCACAGCGCAGCACAGCACAGCATAACACTACTCTGCACTACACTACACTACACTACACAGCCCAGCCAGCCCTAACTCCCACCCTCCCTCTTCACTGTCCACAGCCGAGTGAGAAAATGGCGCCGACGTGGATACCTTATATAGGATCCAAAACCCGCGAGACTCGGAAGGCGGGGTGATGACGTTTTGCCTCGATTTCGAGTCAGGCGGGAAAAGTTGAGCCTGACTCGGATCTGCCTCGGATCGGGGGGGTTCGGATTTCAGAAATCCGAACCCGCTCACCCCTACACTGCGCGTGCATGTTAAAGACAGGACAGACCTTAGAGAATAATTATATAGATTAGTATATCTCATTGTAGCATACAGTAGCACAGCACAGTGGTGGTGCAAAGATTTTCATATAATATTTTGTTAGCTATATTAGTTATATATAAGATCTACATTGGTTTACTGCTTCAACATATCTTACCACCTTGATAGCTTACTTAACTTAGGCTATAAAATCAATAAAGACACGGACACCAGAGCTTGGCTAAAAGGTCACAGCTTTTATTTATAGATTAATCAATCAACCTAACCAGGGTGGCCAAGAGACGCTGCAAACTCAGTTCTAGCTTTCAACCTTGATCAAATACTCGGAGGACGACTTAAACGTCCTCCCTCTAGACGTACTAACGATGTGAGAGTCTCACTTCCCTCTTGGGCCAATCCGAGGTGCTTCCATACAGCCAGCACCTGGGTCCCCCCGTACAGAGAAGGACAAATTCGCCAGGGGCAACGAGGGTCAGTGCCCCCACAAAGTTGTCTTACGCCACCTAAAGCCACTGAGTTGCAGCGTACTCCCGCCAAAGCCAGGCCCTAAGAGAGACTGGCCCGCCACCCAAAACGAAAAACTAGCCTTTCACAAACAAAGCTGTACCTAAAGCATTCAGATGCACACCATCATTCCGAAATAAAACTTCCCAAGCTCACCCACCAGAAAAACCATGACTAAATCCCACTCCATCGATGGACTAAACATGCCTTGTAAACGCGCCATTCACTTTCTTACAAGCCCTCTCCAATGCACCATGCTTATGCACCTCACTCCACTTCAAATGAGTCATCATTTCAGACCACACCATCGGAACAGTCAGCCATCGCAAACGCATCTCATCCAAAACTTCACGAAGCCTCTCAATTAACTCGACACTTTTCAACTGACCCACATCGTTGCCTCCAACATGCAACACTAAAAATTTTGGGATTCCCCACTCCGACACTGATGACACAATCAAAGCCAACACCGACTCAACGCGCAATCCTATCAAACCAATCCATCGAATACTAAAACCACTAGGCCATCAGGCCTGACTCTGGGCCAACACATGTTTTTCCGCCCAAAAGATATAAGAGTGGCCCACAAGCCACACCTGTCCATCCTCCTTTCCAAAATCTGTGGAAAAGAGAAAACCTTAACCATGAGAACCACACCAAACCCAAGACCAACAACACAACTTAATCAAACACATAGCAACTGACTAGCAGGGATGCATGTAAGTGGGGAAAACAGGAACCCGAGTGAAGAAGAAAAACTAAAAAACCTACCCGTGAACCAAATTGGGCCAGATCATGGCTAACGGGAGGAAAAATTAAAAAATCACTTCACACCCCCAATTGTTGAACGCTAGCCGTTCAACGATTGGCGGGTAAGCAACGTTTTCGGGTTAAAGCAAGGTGCGCATCTATAACTTCCCGCAACACACTTATTCCCAAAAGCAGCCGATTTCCAGCGCCCTACCTGCTGAATAAACTCTGCAGACGCCCCGTATAGAGCAGCGCAAGTAGCAGCACCAATACGAAATGAATGGGTACCATAATCTGAAGGATTTACCCTTGACTCCATAAACCCGTCCTAAAGCCCCCTGTGAAGTGGTACTCAGTGAGGGGTGTGTGGTATGCATGCAGTAACCATTGAGGCGGGCGTAACATGTACTGTGAAGCTAAATGAACCGGACAAATAATCACGTCCCGATGCTGATTTAAGTAACCCACTTACCCCTTCCGGTTTGATCGTTTCAGAGAATCGAAGCTTGCAAGGCACAGCCGAATCTCTAAAAGCGATATACTAACAAAAACCCAAAGGAACTAAATGTGTTATTGAAAGCTACACAACTCACTAACCCTGAAAAAGCTCCAAAAAATGTAGCTGCAAAAGCAAGGCGAAACGGAGAAGCCTAAACCTATCAGAATAAATCTTCCCCATAACTGTAACAAATCGGACAAAAGCTGCAATTCAAACCGGTACACGGGAGTAGCGCGAGGGTGCCCCCTTCACCCAACCCCTCCCAGCCTTCACTAGTACAAAAGACCTGGTGGGATAGTGAAAAACCTTTAGCCTGCAACAGAAGGAGACCCCCGCAAGAGCAGACCCAGTAGAAGCCCTGGATCTACCTTGTTGATATCTAACCCAAACAAAGGAAGAAATCAAATCTTCCGGCTACTAACCCTCCATCTCCAGAAGTGCACAATGTGTGTGCACCAAGTACGCCAAGCGTCCGAGTAAGCCCTGAAAGTAAATGGGGTTAGCGATTGCAACGCCAAACCCTCTAAGCTGGCCTGATGATCTGCCACACAAACGAGGGGCACACCAAACCAACGTCAGAAGCCGACGGGACAAGCCTCGGAAGCATGCAAATTGAAAATGAGACAAAGCATCAGCAATCTCATTAAATATACCTGGTACGTGCCTAGCTCTAAATCTGATATTAGCCTTGAGGCAGCGCAAAACTAAATGTCAAAGCAAACGAAAACACAAAAGGTGAGGATGAACGCTGGTTGCTGCTGGCGTGAACCACATCCAGATTGTCGCACCAAAATATTACATGACAGTTGCTAAGTCGCGCGGACCAGAGTTCAACTGAAATGACAATTGAGAACAGTTCCAACAGCAGCAAGTTACTTGTCCAGCCCTCCTCGCGACAATCAAACGGCCACGGGGCAGCACACCCTACACCATTGAAAAAGATCCCAAAAACCGGACGACCCAGCCGCATCAGTAAAAAGTTGCAATATGCTGTTCGCCACAGGAGGTGATGACCAAATACGTTTGCCATTAAATTGTAACAAAAACCTGTTTCGATGTAGAAGATCCTCCTTTATCTCAGCCGACAGGCAACATGCTGATGCGGCCATGCCGACCCGGCTATGGCCCTCTCCAATTTTCTGAAAAATACTCTACCCATGGGAATGATCTGGCAAGCAAAATTAAGGAACCTAGAAGTGATTGAACTCTACGTAACCTAACTGAGTTTGCTGCTGAGCAAACTGCCATAAGTTCCAGCAATTTTTCTACTTTGTCACGCGGTAGCCTACAACAACCCGCCGCTGTATCTATCTAGATTCCTAAAAATGATAAGCAAAACACCAGACCCTCCATCTTCTCCTGAGCCCTAGGAACCCCTAAAACTTGGAACATTGCCTGCGCAGAAAAAAGGAGATCAGAACAAACGTCACTATCTCCTGGACTTATGAAGAGAAAATCATCCAGATAGTGTGCTATGCCCGACTGACCTGTACCGGCATGAAGACCCCATTGAAGAAAGGAGCTGAATTTCTCGAAATAAGCCCAGGAAACCCGCTAATCCATAGGCAAACATTTATCTACAAAATAACCAGAATACAACCGAAAACCCCTGAATTGCATGGCTTCGGGATGCATAGGCAACAAACGAAATGCAGCTTCTATGTCTAACTTCGCCATCAAAGCGCCATGAGCAAAAATGCGCTCTAAGCCTAAAGTATCATCGAAAGATTGATACACAACCCTGAACAACTCTCAGGTATGGCATCGTTTACGGAACAGCCCTGAGGATATAAGATGTTGTATAAAACGGAAATTACCTGGCACTTACAGGGACCACACCCACAGGGGATATACAGAGGTTATGCAAAGGAGGACAGGGAAAGAAACCCTCCATCCTCCCCTTCAAAACCTCCGCACCCACTTTATCCCTCAACTCCCCCGGAAAATCCCTGGCGGAGCGAAAGTTCTGTGATACCTAAATACCAACGGCCCTATTATAGGTAAACGAAAACCATATGAAAAAACCTTCTAACAAAACAAAGCATCTTCCCTACATGGATATAACCTTACCCATCTAGTAAGAGAAGCCAAACATATTAGATATCTAGCTTTGACCAATTCCCTTGTGGCCTATGCCCGCCATACCTCTACGTCCTTAAACCCAAACGGAATGACGAGAGCACCGTCATGTTTCTTCCTAAATTGAGAGTCATATTCGCGCCACGCCAAATCGCGAGACCGGACGAACATGCACAGCATCATAAATAAAAATCTGATAGTGTCTACATGCTCTTCCGCCCTGGTCTCTAAGTAACACGCCGCGAAATGAGCATGCCCTTAAACATGTGTTAAAGAAGCAAAAGGCATCCTACCAAAGCCCCCCGTCCTATTAGCCTTAGTGAAAACCTTTTTCATTACAACCGTGAGCGACCAAAGGTCCGCGAATGTTCCTCTACGAATACTGCCTTTGACACTTTTTTGCAAACCCCGGAGTACCGCAGTATTTGCACATTGGACTGTGACCGCACCTGCTTCCTGCGCCTTAGCCCCTGTCTCATCATCCTCCCTAGCACGCAACCTGACTTTTTAGCCAAAACGCCGCGCTACCATTCTAGCAATCTTACGGGGGCATGCAGGGGAACCAGAAGAGTGTAATAAGGATGAAGAAGAATCAGAAAAAGACATAGCAGTTTCATAATCACCAGAACCGGATGGCCCAGGAACCGCCTCGCCAGCTTTACCTCTTGACGCCTCCCCTGTCTCGGTCACCGGGGTCGACTCGTCTTGACCCGGAACGGGCAACAAAGGACCAAACATACACCACTCCGGATAGACCGCTCACAACATCGGAACCTAAAACTGATGAAGACGGGTGAGGCACCGGCAACTTGGACAAAGTAGCAGTTACAGGTGGATGCGACAGGACCAAAACAGGAGGGGGAATGTGTTGGGCCATGATTAGGAGATAACTGACTGGGCCTGTACATATACGGGGGGCAATGGCACTGTGTGTGGGATGGGAGGTGGAAGTGGTGGCTGAAGAGGTGGTGCGGCAGGGGGGGGGTAAAATTGCAGAGGAGGCAAGCAGAGGCAAAGAAATTGGGGTTGCTGCAAAGCTTAAGGATAGTATATGGAAGATGCCGCAAATTGGGATGCATAACGGGAGGTGGGAGGGGCTACCGCAGAGGAAGCTAAAATGAGAGGAGCTACGCCTGAGCTCCAGGATGCCTGACTCCAAGAAGGGCTGGCCATGGTAATGGGCGTAGATGTAGTGAACACAGTTGCCTGACTACTCGCTGCAGTGTACCAAGGGGGCTGAAAAGGGGGCCTGTGACACAAAACTAAAAGGCACCCCAACACTATGCGTGGGGAGCCAATAGGCGGTGGTAAGTGCATGGGCACACCGCCGGGCACCTGACTGGCAGTGCCAGCAAAGTAGGGGGAGCTTCTACCTAAAATGGCCGCCGGCTGAAAGATGGCCGCCGGGCCTGCCGCATGAGCCAGACCGGAGGGACCACCTGTGAACAGCAATGCAAGGGATAAAATGCGGAGATTAAAACCCGGCACCCGCACCAGCATAGGGCCAAGTGAAGTTGCCGGCATGTGACTGATGGGAACTGAGGTAGAAGCAGGCGCCGGGTGGCGCACAAGAGCGGCCCCCGCGATGGAAGGGGAAATATGGTGGTGAACCGGAGGTGGCGCCTTGGCTGCGAACAGCGAAGCTGACGGAGGAGCGGCAGTGATAGCGGCGGGGGATGAGAAGGTAAGAGGCGCGGGGTTGGTACTGCGGGCAGGGGGGGACTGTTCTGGTGCCAAAATAATGGCATGGATTGGAGAAGGAAGGAGGGGTGAGGGGGAAGCCGGGCTTGCAGCAGGCCCGCTTGAAGAGGGAGAGCCCGCACCTGAGGAGGCAGAGGCAGCGGCTGCTGGGGGATTGCCTGTGGAAATAGTGAATCCGTCCGGGGACGCCATGAGGAGGGCTGCCGATGAAATGGGAGGTGACACACGGGAGGGAGCCGCGCGCAGCGGGCATGAAAAATATGCAAACTGGATGGGAGGGGGAGCAGAGCGACGGGGCTGGGACCTGATGAAACTAACAGAGGGACAGCTGGCTAGCAGATGGGCTCACTGATGTAAAATAGGACAGATGAACATAGTACTATCAAATGCACCAAAATATACTCAGCTTTTAAGAAGATCCACTACAAAGAGCTAAAATAGGACAGATGAACATAGTACTATCAAATGCACCAAAATATACTCAGCTTTTAAGAAGATCCACTACAAAGTAGGGGTGAGCGGGTTCGGATTTCTGAAATCCGAACCCCCCCGAGCTCCCCCGATCCGAGTCCGATCCGAGTCAGGCTCGACTTTTCCCGCCTGACTCGGATTCTGAAATCGAGGCAAAACGTCATCTTCCCGCCTTCCGAGTCTCGCGGGTTTTGGATCCTATATAAGGTACCCACGTCGGCGCCATTTTCTCACTCGGCTGTGGACAGTGAAGAGGGAGGGTGGGAGTTAGGGCTGTGTAGTGTAGTGTAGTGTAGTGCTGCTGTTGTCCACTACTTCAAAGTCCATAGGGGCTGGCTGTGTTGTGCTGTGCTGCTGTTGTTAATAGGGGCTGTGTCCACTACTTCAAAGTCCATAGGGGCTGGCTGGACTGTGTTGTGCAGTCAGTTCTCCATAGGGGCTGTGTCCACTCCAAAGTCCTGTGCAGTGTCCCAGTCCTAAAGAGGTGCTGTAGTGTTGTCCAGGGGGTGCTCTGTCCGTCAGGGGTGCTCCCCCCAAGTGCTAAAAATATAATATATTTTCTGTGTTTGTGAATTGTGTGCGCAGTAGCCGCACGTGCATCAACAAAGTAGTGCCAAGCGTGCGCCTGTGTCATAAGTAAAGGGCCGGCTGGCTTGACCGTTAAGGGTGCTGTAACCCCCGAAAGTACACTCCAGTCCAAACCAAAAAAAAAATTATTTTCTGTGTTTGTGAATTGTGTGCGCAGTAGCCGCACGTGCATCAACAAAGTAGTGCCAAGCGTGCGCCTGTGTCATAAGTAAAGGGCCGGCTGGCTTGACCGTTAAGGGTGCTGTAACCCCCGAAAGTACACTCCAGTCCAAACCAAAAAAAAAATTATTTTCTGTGTTTGTGAATTGTGTGCGCAGTAGCCGCACGTGCATCAACAAAGTAGTGCCAAGCGTGCGCCTGTGTCATAAGTAAAGGGCCGGCTGGCTTGACCGTTAAGGGTGCTGTAACCCCCGAAAGTACACTCCAGTCCAAACCAAAAAAAAAATTATTTTCTGTGTTTGTGAATTGTGTGCGCAGTAGCCGCACGTGCATCAACAAAGTAGTGCCAAGCGTGCGCCTGTGTCATAAGTAAAGGGCCGGCTGGCTTGACCGTTAAAGGGTTCTGTAACCCCCAAAGTACACTCCAAACCAAAAAAATATATATTTTCTGTGTTTGTGAATTGTGTGCACTGTGGCTGCACGTGCATCAACAAAGGAGCAGCGCCAAGCGTGCGCCTGTGTCCCATAAGTAAAGAGCCGGCTGGCTCATTTCTTAAAGGGTGGTGTAACCCACAAAGTGTACTACTCTCCAGCAAAAATAAAAAAATATTTTCTGTGTTTGTGTGCGCTTTAGCCGCACGTATATATATCAATATAACATAAATGGAGGACCAAACTTTCTCTGATAAAAATAAAATAGGGAAAGATCAAGAACCACTTCCTACTAGTGCTGTTGCTGCTGCTGGGAGTTGTTCATCATCCCAGAGAGGAAGTAGGAACATCACTACTTTTACTAAACAATTGACCCTCCAACAGTCCCTAGCGATGAGGATGAAGTACGACAGCAGTCATCCTGAAGCAAAACGTATAACTGAGGCCTTGACTGCTATGTTGGTGTTAGACGTGCGTCCGGTATCCGACATTAGTGCAGTGGGATTTAGACAATTGATGGAGGTAGTGTGTCCTCGGTTCCAAATCCCGTCTAGATTCCACCTGCATCCTCAAAGCAGCAGCGACAAGCGTGCGTCTGTCTGTTAAAGGGTGGTGACACCCTCAAAGTGTGCTACACAAACAATTAAAATATTGTTCTTTTTTTTTCTGTCTTTGTGAATTGTGTGGGCTGTAGCCGCACCTGCATCCTTAAAGCAGCAGCGACAAGCGTGCGTCTGTCTGTTAAAGGGTGTTGTAACTCTCAAAGTGCTCCAAAAAATCAAAATTTTTTTTTTAATGTGTTTGTGACTTGTGTGCGATGTAGCCACACTTGCATCCTCAAAGCAGCAGCGACAAGCGTGCGTCTGTCTGTTAAAGGGTGGTGACACCCTCAAAGTGTGCTACACAAACAATAAAAATATTCTTCTTCTTTTTTCTGTCTTTGTGAATTGTGTGGGCTGTAGCCGCACCTGCATCCTTAAAGCAGCAGCGACAAGCGTGCGTCTGTCTGTTAAAGGGTGGTGTAACTCACGAAGTGCTCCAAAAAATAAAAAACTATTTTTTTAATGTGTTTGTGACTTGTGTGCGATGTAGCCGCACTTGCATCCTCAAAGCAGCAGCGACAAGCGTGCGTCTGTCTGTTAAAGGGTGGTGACACCCTCAAAGTGTGCTACACAAACAATAAAAATATTCTTCTTTTTTCTGTCTTTGTGAATTGTGTGGGCTGTAGCCGCACCTGCATCCTTAAAGCAGCAGCGACAAGCGTGCGTCTGTCTGTTAAAGGGTGGTGACACCCTCAAAGTGTGCTATACAAACAATTAAAATATTGTTCTTTTTTTTTCGGTCTTTGTGAAATGTGTGGGCTGTAGCCGCACCTGCATCCTTAAAGCAGCAGCGACAAGCGTGCGTCTGTCTGTTAAAGGGTGGTGACACCCTCAAAGTGTGCTACACAAAGAATAAAAATATTCTTCTTCTTTTTTCTGTCTTTGTGAATTGTGTGGGCTGTAGCCGCACTTGCATCCTCAAAGCAGCAGCGACAAGCGTGCGTCTGTCTGTTAGAGGGTGGTGTAACCCTCAAAGTGTGCTCCACAAACAATAAAAATATTCTTTTTTTTTTTCTGTCTTTGTGAATTGTGTGGGCTGTAGCCGCACTTGAATCCTCAAAGCAGCAGCGACAAGCGTGCGTCTGTCTGTTAAAGGATTACATCGGTGACAGCATCCAAGTAGGCATGTCAGACAGTCCGTACCTGTACTGGCAGGAAAAAGAAGCAATTTGGAGGTCCCTGTACAAACTGGCTCTATTTTACCTGAGTTGCCCCCCCTCCAGTGTGTACTCCGAAAGAGTGTTTAGTGCAGCCGGGAACCTTGTTAGCGAAAGGCGTAGGAGGTTGCTTCCACAAAATGTGGAGAAGATGATGTTCATAAAATGAATGATCAACTCTTCCAGGGAGACCAGCCTCCAGAACGTACAGAGGGACCTGTGGTTCCAGCAGGGACGAATTAATACTCTGTGAGGATGAGGATGTACATAACACTGAAGAGGGTGAGGAATCTGTGGATGAGGAGGATGAGGACGACTTCTTGCCTCCGTAGAGCCAGTTTGTGCAGGGACAGATTAATTGCCAGCTTGTTTTGTGGGGGCCCAAACGAACCAATCATTTCAGCCACAGTTGTGTGGCAGACCCTGGCGCTGAAATGATTGGTTTGTTAAAGTGTGCATGTCCTGTTTATACAACATAAGGGTGGGTGGGAGGGCCCAAGGACAATTCCATCTTGCACCTCTTTTTTTTCTTTGCATTATGTACAGTTTGGGGCCTAGTTTTTCAATGCCATCCTGTCTGCCACTGCAGTTTCACGCCTAGATGGGTCACGTGTTTGTGCCGCCCACTCGTGTCGCTTAGCATAGTCATCCAGCTACCTCGGTGCAACCTTTTGGACATAAAAACACTATTGTGAGGTGTGAGGTATTCAGAATAGACTGGAAATGAGTGGAAATTAAGGTTATTGAGGTTAATAATAGCATAGGAGCAGAAAAACCTACAAATTCTGTGATTTTAGCTGTTTTTATGCTTTTTTTTAAAAAAATACAGATCCAAAACACAAAACCCAGAACCCAAAACACGGAAGGGTGGTTTTGGCAAAACCAATCCAGATCCAAAACACGAAGAAAGATCCAGATCCAAAACCAAAACACAAAACACGAAAAGTGGCCGGTGCACACCCCTACTACAAAGAGACTGGGCTGAGCTCTAGCAGCCCTTTAAATAGTCCCAACCTAACTCCTCCTTTCAACAAATCCCATAGGATAATCCAACCATCTGACATACTCACTTTTACCCAGCAACAAGGCTGTCATAAACACCAACACCCAGCAGAAAACCAGCAATCTTATCTATCCTCAATTCTATACAAATTTCGTCTTCCTTTCTATACAGTTAGTACATATATATTAGTATATATCAGTACCTCTCCATAATGGTAGCATAGTACAATACAGTATACCATTAACAAATAGCATTACAACTCTGAACTCAGCTATTGATACAGGTGGGGCAGGGAGACTGTTCATCGCAGGTCTATTCATCATTGCTAAATATTCTTCGGAGATAATTCGGTTTAGGACTTGCATGGCGTTCTAACTAATTACCGTAGGAATTCATCATTCCTCCTCCCCATAAGTATCTATTCCGAAAAGCCGCCATTTTTTTGCAATGACAGCTTTTCGGAAAATAGATACTCTTCCCTACAGTCATCCACTACCGTTATAGTCTGCCCGCTCCATCGCCTCTGCGCTGCCAGTGCTGTGCAGGGATCTGTCCCCCCAGCGGCGTGTCTGGCTCAGACCTACTGCTTGCTGCATCCACTGCGTCATCGGCAGCGGCGGCGGCTCCAGTCCCCTCTCCTGCATGCCCCCCACAAACCGCCCCCTCCCGGCCGGGGCTGCCCAGCTGTCATATGTGCGGCAGCTGCTGGCTGATCAGGTCTGCACTGCAATTACAAGCGGCTTCAAAGGGAAGAGCGGAGGGTGCTGCAGACTTATTTTTATTTTTGTATACATTCATGGCTCAGCTGCTGCTGCCGGGAAGTGTCTCCCCGCTGTCTGTTTCCCGGTAACACTTGTAAGTGCTTCTTCAGTCCACTGTTTTTGGTAACTAAACTGTTAATTGATGAAGCACTTACAAGTGCTACCGGTGAACAGAGGGAAGACGCCTCCCGGCTATAGCAGCATGCAGTGAGCACAGTGCAGCCGGAGCCGGAATCCTGAGGAGGAGTGATGGAGAGCCAGAGAAGGACCACGCTGAAAGCAGGTAAGTATAACACAAGTAGCCGTCTACACGGTAGCTTGTGAGTGCTTTTGGGGGCTGGAGATGGCGTACAACTACATTATCAATAAGATAATACATTGGTTTATTGCTTCTAACTAGGGGTGAGCGGGTTCGGTTTTACTCGATTTTACTCGGATCTTTTTATTGGCTATCGCCGAACACGTGTTTTGGATAGCGAATAAAATCGAGCCGAATTTGCGGTAAAGTGGCGATAAGAACCGAGTAAAACCGAGTAAAACCGAACCCGCTCACCCCTACTTCTAACCCTTAACAACCTTGTATAGCTTACTTACTTAAACTACTAAATAACGACACAGACAACAAGAGCTTGGCTAAAAGGTCACAGCTTTTATTTAGAATTAATTAACCTAACCAGGGTGGCAAAGAGACGCTGCTGACTCAGTTCCAGCTTTCACCTCACGCGAATACTCGGGGAACGACTGACACGTCCCCCCTCAAGACGAACTAACGATGCAAGAGTCTCACTTCCCCCCTCGGCCAATCCGAGGCGCTTACGCACAGAAAAGCGCCCGGTTCCCCCCACATGGAGAAGGACAAATTCGCCAGGTTCATCGAGGGCAAGTGCCCCCACAAAGTTATCTTGCGCCACATAAAACCACTGAGCTGCAGCATACTCCCGCCATGCTGCGCCTCCCCTCATTGGGAAAAGAAAAGGTTAGTGTGACACAATATTCATTAACGGGTGGGATGGTGGGTTTCAAAGATCCATAACCAAAGAGGCAGTCTACATGCAAACGAACCAATATATACTGATAAACCGACCTCTCCCTCAAGCAATATCATTGGCTCTACCAAACATGTGACCAGCCAGCACTATAAACTGCCCAGCAACAAGGCTGTCATAAACAACCAACAGCAAAAAAACAGTAATCTTACATATTCTCATGCTTATCCAGCCTTCACCTACTATTACCGAAAATCTAAGATTTTCGGGCTTGGTGAATACAAGAATTTCAACATCCCCATATTAACCAGGAGATATTAGTCATACCTCCTGCGTTAAGCCTTTTAATGAATACAAGTGATAGATAATTATGGTAAAAAGTAGCTTAAAAACAATAGTTTAGGTTTGATGAATAGGCCCCTATACCCTTTGGCTAGCGTGCAACTAACCGGTTGCGAGCCACTGAAAGAGGAGCAAAGCGAAGGGATTGAACCCCCGAAGCAGGGGAGGAGCTGGCGAGAGTAGCTAGGGAGAGAGTAGTGGATGTTGAAGCAGGAGGCAGGATACAATATGTAGGTCTTGTGTGAAATATAACAATTATTATAACAACAAGAGCCGCATGGAGAACGATGAGTGCTTAGCTCACTATGGGGCCTATTCATCAACACTAAAATAACGTTTTTAAGGAAATTTTCCTTAAATAACGTTATTTTAGTATTCATGAAGATACTTAGCACAGGAGATATCACAGATATCTCCTTGCTAAGTCCCCCTGCGTTAATTTCCACACTCCCCATACATTAGTACATTAGTATGGGGATATGGAAATTATGGTATTCATCAAATTCCGAAAATTATGTATTTTCGGAATTTGATGTAGTTACTATTCGCCACTGTGAGGTGACGAATAGCAGGTAACACTTACCTTTGTCATCGTGTGCAGGTCCCCGGGTGTCTCTCTCCAGCGCTCTGGTGCGTCCTCTGGCTCCGTCTGCTATGCGGTCATGTGTTCTACCAGCAGAACACAATAAAGTTTAGAAAAAAAAATTTTTTTTTTCATACAGTACTGTGTGCTGCTGGGAGACCACATGACCGCATAGCAGACGGAGCCAGAGGCTGCTGCGCGGGCAGGTAAGTGATGAACGGGGGGGAGGTGAGCGGGTGGGGGGAGGGGGGGCAGGTGAGCGGAGGGGGGGACACAAACTTACCGCATCTGTAGGCAGTGCTGCGCATGCGCTGGTTTTAAGATGTAACAGCACATGCGCAGCACTGCTTCCAGCTGCGGTAAGTTAGTGTAGAGAGGGATAACTATCTATTTCCCGAAAGCTGTCATCGCAAGAATGACAGCTTTTCGGAATAGTTATAGGGAGGAGGAATGATGAATTCCTCTGGTAATTAGGTAGAACTCCATGTGAGTTCTAAACCTAATTACCTCCAGGGAAAGTTTAGTTATGATGAATAGACCGCTATAATACTGCAGACAAATTAAAAAAATAATTCATCCATTCATTAAAATGAATGTCAAATGTCTTTGAAACTAAGATTTGGAAAGGTTTCATGTGGGAATGTCGCTTTCATTATGATACAATATGTAGGCCTGATATGAAATATTACAACCATTATGGAAAACGCTTTACTAACTAATCCATCCCTATATAATTATTTTATCCTATATTTCATTCTATAATAACATCGTTTCTCTAGGGGTCGCTTAGCATGACGGTCCAGAAATACTAGTCTAAAAACAACAGTTGTGAGATTTCTTGCAGTAATTGCACATCAGGTACTAAGACGACGTCGCTGGCGTTGGGAAGGTATGTGCTGAATTGCAGTTTCTAGAGAGCTTCGCTTCCCCTTTAGACCTGCTTTCCTGCCATTGCTAGACGCCAGGACTAACAAGTCACAAAGTGTAGCCATAGCTGGAATTCCAGGCTTTGGGCTTTACCCCAGAAAAAAGACATTGTAAATTGTAAAAGACAGGAAAAGAGAAGTAAAATAAATGTAAAGTAAAAATGTGTATGTTCCAAAACTGTTTAACTTCTACACATTCTATACACACAGGGGGAGATGTATCAAACCTTGGAGAGGGATAAAGTACCAGCCAACCAGCTTCTAACTTTCATTTTACAGGCTGCTCTCTCAGCATGCAAAATGCAATTCTTGATACATCCCGCCCCCCAGTGAGAGACAGCCATTTTGTCAGCTAAGCCAATATTAAGCCTATGAACTCATTAGGATTTAGTGACTCATTGAGGCGTGAGGCACATTTTGTACCTCGTGCCTCAGTGATATGGCTAGTCCCTAACTAATTTAATAGATTGCATTCTCCAGAATCTACATGGTCCACAAAATGGCTGACTCAGGCAACAAGTAAATGTCAACTTTTAGGGCTCACTAAGGGGCCTATTTATCCATTTATATTTGCGGGATAATGACTAACGCCATCTTCAGATGGCGTTAGCTGACGTGGCCAAGCCATTCCGGAGCTTGGCCCCGTTGGCTAACACCATCTGAAGATGGCATTAGTTATTGTAGCCTATAGGCTGTAGATCACAAAAAGTACTGGGAGGGGGATCCACAGGATCCCTCCCCGTCACTCCCGCATGCATGGTCAGAAGACAGCACATACTCAGTAAGGCGGCCGTCCCGACAAATTAAAGTAAAATGACTGTCAATTTATCAACATGTGTGTAGCCAGCATAATACAGACATTTTATACCATACCAGAAATAATGCAAACATAAAACATAAACATAACATAAAATAAAACATACGTATGTCTTATATGCTGAATGTAACAAACATGCGCCTTTAAAATATCCTATGAAGTGATGATAGTTATGGCTCGAGTAACGTTTCTCGTCTTCTTTTGGATCAACAGCTAATATTTGATATAATGCAATGCAGATCAGCAGGAAGGGTTGGGTGTGAAATGTCGACAGACTAATGTCGACATTCATCCTTTAGACCAGGCCTGGCCAACCTGTGGCTCTCTTACTGTTCTGAAACTGCAAGTCCCAGCATGCCCTGCTATAGTTTTGCTATTAGGGAATGCTAACACTGTTGCAGGGCATGCTGGGACTTGTAGTTTCACAACAGCATTAGAGCCACAGGTTGGCCAGGCCTGCTTTAGACAGTGATTAAATGTCGACATGTTAGAATGTAGACATTTCATTCTGGTGGCCCAGCAGTGGCTTACCTTGTGTCGGTGGCTGCAGCGGCGTCTGTCCCTGAATCTAACCCTCCCTCTAGTACCTAATCCTAACCTCTGAATATTGATATTGTTACTGTCAACCTTTTCACTACATCCCAGCAGGAACAATTTAAATTCATGGATATTTTATTCTTTCTAGCGGCCTCTGTAACACGTGGAATAAGTCTTTACCGCAGACGCAACTTTCACCGTTTTGTCACAGTTTCTGTTAAACAGCTAGATAAAAATAATAAGAAAAAATAAAAAAAAAACAATATAAAATAATAAAATTTTACAATACTCAGCCTAGCAATAATATCATGGTAATTACATTGCGTCTCCTAAATAGAGGAAATACTGTGTCCTTTTCTATGTCATATGTTTGTCCAGACACTTTTTTTTTTTTTTTTTTTACAACATATTTCATTACGGACCCAGAGATATAACATTTACTAGAGCTTTGTTTCATATATACCTGTCCCAGTCTATGAGAAGGGCTTTTTTTTTTTTTAAATCTGTTTAAATGGACAGACTCCCATTAAGTCTGAGTTACTTCTTAAATGTCGGTTTATTTGGGCAAAAAAAATAAGTAAACTTGGGGCCAAACGTCTCTTTCAGGGTATTTTTATAAGGTTTTCTTTTACAGACCACACGTTAATCATTGCTCCAGATGCAAAAGGTATAACAGTGACAGAAAAACATGCCTTGTGAATTAAACTTTAGTGTTTGGTTAGACATTGCTCCAGAAAGACTTTTCATTCAAAGAAAACAAAACGCGTTAGTGAATTACACATCAATAGACTCTCTGGAGCGGAGTCCTCTCTACCCTTTGTTTCATGTCTAGTCTGTCTCTGTTACCCTCATATGACAGTTATGCTATATGATTTGGTTTTGTTTTATATGATTTGTTGTACTAACTGCCCTTCATAGCCAGAACTTCTATTGGGCAACCTAGGCTGCTGTCTAGGGCCCACTGGAAACTGAGGGCCACCGATTGCCATTCAATATAAGAATAGGTAGGATATGGGCCCAGATCAGCATGTTGCCTACAGCCCCATGGTTTCTTTGTACTGCTCTACTACAGAGTTTTAGGGTGCTTTATAAATAAACGATGATGATTACAGCTACAGTGCCTGTCCCCTTAAAAATAAAAGAGTATACATTTAAATCATTTTTAAACAAATAAGTGCTCCTTCCACGGTTAAGACGTTGAAGTTGCAGGTGAGGGGAATGTCTTTCAATTGCCCGATCATTTCAGGCAGTCTCCATGACATGCAAACAAAAAGTATGGTGGTCGCTCACATCAACTTAATGACATTGCACAGGTGCTCGTAAAGGGTGGGGTTTACACTGAGCTACAGAAAAAAAAGGGGATTTTCCCTCCAGCACACTGCAGCAAAAACAAAAATACTTGAATCCTACATGATAATAGAAATTCAGAGGTATTGGTTTACATACATTTGCAAATATATGAATAAGCGCTGGGCCAAACATCAAGGCTCCTCTATACCAGCGTCCCTAACATTATGGGGTTCACGTCCGAGATGCAGGGAACCCCAAAAGAATCCAGCCAAGGACCATCCCCAGGGCATCACACGAATAATGGAAAAAAGGGTGAAAGTGAAATGTAAAGTATAGTTGTGTAAAGATAAATCAATAAGTGTTAATGGTAAGGGGTTAAAATGACAAATAATAGACAAACAAATAGAAAAGTGATAAAAAAAATCTATGTGAATTAAGTGGTGATGCCCTGAAAAAAGGCCCAGCCAGAGCAACCCTGGGGGCCCCACGCCCAAACGCTCACCACAAAATAATTGTTGCTACCTAACAGTAGCACCCACTCTGGGTCATACAATTACAAATTTATGTACTGCATAATAACAGTTCATGTATAAGCTGAGAGCAGACTCACCTAGAAGGTACCCCAGAAACCTCCTAATAGCACTATTCAGACCAACACATCCTCCCAATGCTGGCTCCTTTCATGCCTCACAGAACTGCAACAAAAAGTATGGTGGTCGCTCACATCAACTTAATGACATTGCACAGGTGCTCGTAAAGGGTGGGGTTTACACTGAGCTACAGAAAAAAAAGGGGATTTTCCCTCCAGCACACTGCAGCAAAAACAAAAATACTTGAATCCTACATGATAATAGAAATTCAGAGGTATTGGTTTACATACATTTGCAAATATATGAATAAGCGCTGGGCCAAACATCAAGGCTCCTCTATACCAGCGTCCCTAACATTATGGGGTTCACGTCCGAGACGCAGGGAACCCCAAAAGAATCCAGCCAAGGACCATCCCCAGGGCATCACACAAATAATGGAAAAAAGGGTGAAAGTGAAATGTAAAGTATAGTTGTGTAAAGATAAATCAATAAGTGTTAATGGTAAGGGGTTAAAATGACAAATAATAGACAAACAAATAGAAAAGTGATAAAAAAAATCTATGTGAATTAAGTGGTGATGCCCTGAAAAAAGGCCCAGCCAGAGCAACCCTGGGGGCCCCACGCCCAAACGCTCACCACAAAATAATTGTTGCTACCTAACAGTAGCACCCACTCTGGGTCATACAATTACAAATTTATGTACTGCATAATAACAGTTCATGTATAAGCTGAGAGCAGACTCACCTAGAAGGTACCCCAGAAACCTCCTAATGGCACTATTCAGACCAACACATCCTCCCAATGCTGGCTCCTTTCATGCCTCACAGAACTGCAACAAAAAGTATGGTGGTCGCTCACATCAACTTAATGACATTGCACAGGTGCTCGTAAAGGGTGGGGTTTACACTGAGCTACAGAAAAAAAAAGGGGATTTTCCCTCCAGCACACTGCAGCAAAAGCAAAAATACTTGAATCCTACATGATAATAGAAATTCAGAGGTATTGGTTTACATACATTTGCAAATATATGAATAAGCGCTGGGCCAAACGTCAAGGCTCCTCTATACCAGCGTCCCTAACATTATGGGGTTCACGTCCGAGACGCAGGGAACCCCAAAAGAATCCAGCCAAGGACCATCCCCAGGGCATCACACGAATAATGGAAAAAAGGGTGAAAGTGAAATGTAAAGTATAGTTGTGTAAAGATAAATCAATAAGTGTTAATGGTAAGGGGTTAAAATGACAAATAATAGACAAACAAATAGAAAAGTGATAAAAAAAATCTATGTGAATTAAGTGGTGATGCCCTGAAAAAAGGCCCAGCCAGAGCAACCCTGGGGGCCCCACGCCCAAACGCTCACCCCAAAATAATTGTTGCTACCTAATAGTAGCACCCACTCTGGGTCATATAATTACAAATTAATGTACTGCATAATAACAGTTCATGTATAAGCTGAGAGCAGACTCACCTAGAAGGTACCCCAGAAACCTCCTAATGGCACTATTCAGACCAACACACCCTCCCAATGCTGGCTCCTTTCATGCCTCACAGAACTGCAAACAAAAAGTATGGTGGTCGCTCACATCAACTTAATGACATTGCACAGGTGCTCGTAAAGGGTGGGGTTTACACTGAGCTACAGAAAAAAAAAAGGGGATTTTCCCTCCAGCACACTGCAGCAAAAACAAAAATACTTGAATCCTACATGATAATAGAAATTCAGAGGTATTGGTTTACATACATTTGCAAATATATGAATAAGCGCTGGGCCAAACGTCAAGGCTCCTCTATACCAGCGTCCCTAACATTATGGGGTTCACGTCCGAGACGCAGGGAACCCCAAAAGAATCCAGCCAAGGACCATCCCCAGGGCATCACACGAATAATGGAAAAAAGGGTGAAAGTGAAATGTAAAGTATAGTTGTGTAAAGATAAATCAATAAGTGTTAATGGTAAGGGGTTAAAATGACAAATAATAGACAAACAAATAGAAAAGTGATAAAAAAAAATCTATGTGAATTAAGTGGTGATGCCCTGAAAAAAGGCCCAGCCAGAGCAACCCTGGGGGCCCCACGCCCAAACGCTCACCCCAAAATAATTGTTGCTACCTAATAGTAGCACCCACTCTGGGTCATATAATTACAAATTAATGTACTGCATAATAACAGTACATGTATAAGCTGAGAGCAGACTCACCTATTGATTTATCTTTACACAACTATACTTTACATTTCACTTTCACCCTTTTTTCCATTATTCGTGTGATGCCCTGGGGATGGTCCTTGGCTGGATTCTTTTGGGGTTCCCAGCGTCTCGGACGTGAACCCCATAATGTTAGGGACGCTGGTATAGAGGAGCCTTGACGTTTGGCCCAGCGCTTATTCATATATTTGCAAATGTATGTAAACCAATACCTCTGAATTTCTATTATCATGTAGGATTCAAGTATTTTTGTTTTTGCTGCAGTGTGCTGGAGGGAAAATCCCCTTTTTTTTTCTTCTGTTGCTCAGTGTAAACCCCACCCTTTACGAGCACCTGTGCAATGTCATTAAGTTGATGTGAGCGACCACCATACTTTTTGTTTGCAGTTCTGTGAGGCATGAAAGGAGCCAGCATTGGGAGGATGTATTGGTCTGAATAGTGCCATTAGGAGGTTTCTGGGGTACCTTATAGGTGAGTCTGCTCTCAGCTTATACATGTACTGTTATTATGCAGTACATTAATTTGTAATTATATGACCCAGAGTGGGTGCTACTATTAGGTAGCAACAATTATTTTGGGGTGAGCGTTTGGGCGTGGGGCCCCCAGGGTTGCTCTGGCTGGGCCTTTTTTCAGGGCATCACCACTTAATTCACATAGATTTTTTTTATCACTTTTCTATTTGTTTGTCTATTATTTGTCATTTTAACCCCTTACCATTAACACTTATTGATTTATCTTTACACAACTATACTTTACATGTCACTTTCACCCTTTTTTCCATTATTCGTGTGATGCCCTGGGGATGGTCCTTGGCTGGATTCTTTTGGGGTTCCCTGCATCTCGGACGTGAACCCCATAATGTTAGGGACGCTGATATAGAGGAGCTTTGACGTTTGGCCCAGCGCTTATTCATATATTTGCAAATGTATGTAAACCAATACCTCTGAATTTCTATTATCATGTAGGATTCAAGTATTTTTGTTTTTGCTGCAGTGTGCTGGAGGGAAAATCCCCTTTTTTTTCTGTAGCTCAGTGTAAACCCCACCCTTTACGAGCACCTGTGCAATGTCATTAAGTTGATGTGAGCGACCACCATACTTTTTGTTTGCAGTTCTGTGAGGCATGAAAGGAGCCAGCATTGGGAGGATGTGTTGGTCTGAATAGTGCCATTAGGAGGTTTCTGGGGTACCTTCTAGGTGAGTCTGCTCTCAGCTTATACATGTACTGTTATTATGCAGTACATTAATTTGTAATTATATGACCCAGAGTGGGTGCTACTATTAGGTAGCAACAATTATTTTGTGGTGAGCGTTTGGGCGTGGGGCCCCCAGGGTTGCTCTGGCTGGGCCTTTTTTCAGGGCATCACTACTTAATTCACATAAATTTTTTTTATCACTTTTCTATTTGTTTGTCTATTATTTGTCATTTTAACCCCTTACCATTAACACTTATTGATTTATCTTTACACAACTATACTTTACATTTCACTTTCACCCTTTTTTCCATTATTCGTGTGATGCCCTGGGGATGGTCCTTGGCTGGATTCTTTTGGGGTTCCCTGCGTCTCGGACGTGAACCCCATAATGTTAGGGACGCTGGTATAGAGGAGCCTTGACGTTTGGCCCTGCGCTTATTCATATATTTGCAAATGTATGTAAACCAATACCTCTGAATTTCTATTATCATGTAGGATTCAAGTATTTTTGTTTTTGCTGCAGTGTGCTGGAGGGAAAATCCCCTTTTTTTTTCTGAGTCTCCATGACATTCAGGGAAAGCAGGCATGTACAGTATGGACCAGGAACTAGTGCCTCATGCCTCAGTTATGATGGTAGATTGAAGTATATCAGTAACCTATATACTCCAATACAATAAATATACTAATAGGTTATTTGGCTCCCTATAAAAAAAACAAAGTGTGCATGCAGTGGGGAATATCGATTGTAAGCTCCACTGTGGCAGGGACTGAAGTGAACGGCCAACTATTCTCTGTAAACGGTGTAGAATATATCTGCGCTGTATGAGTAACTGGTAGTAAAAATGAATACTGACGGATAATCGGAATAGATGGGCACAACATGACAAATTACAAAAAGTTTTATTTTTGTTAAAAGGCCAGGGAAACCGAGACAAACTGCGGGCCCGATAAAGACAAGGGCAAGATTCAGCACGGATCGCAATTAAAAAGCTGCACGTAGGCTATAGATATATGATGTATGCACCCAGGCTGTAGATATATGATGTATGCACGCAGGCTATAGATATATGAGGCATGCACGCAGGCTATAGATATATGATGTATGCATGCAGGCTATAGATATATGATGTATGCATGCAGGCTGTAGATATATGATGTATGCACGCAGGCTGTAGATATATGATGTATGCACGCAGGCTATAGATATATGATGTATGCACGCAGGCTATAGATATAGGATGTATGCACGCAGGCTATAGATATAGGATGTATGCACGCAGGCTATAGATATAGGATGTATGCACGCAGGCTATAGATAAATGATGTATGCACGCAGGCTATAGATATGATGTATGTACGCAGGCTATAGATATGATGTATGCACGCAGGCTATAGATATGATGTATACACGCAGGCTATAGATATGATGTCATATACACGCAGGCTATAGATATGATGTATGCTTGCAGGCTATAGACATGATGTATGCACGCAGGCTATAGATATATGGTGCATGCATGCAGGCTATAGATATATGATGTATGCACGCAGGCAGCTTTGCAATTGCGAACCTTGCGATTATGCAAATGCAGCAAGAGGTGTATGACACCCCCTGCTGCATTTGCAATCCCAGCACTGCGACGGAGCACTGGCCGGCTTGCGAGCCCAGGACACTGCATTGATCAACGCAGATCCTGGGCTGGCCACTCCCGGAAAACGGGCGGACACGCCCCCGTTTCTGGGAACGCTGGTCGACCCAGCCCCTTAAATGCCTCTGCCTGCCACTCAGTCAGAGGCATTCAAGGGTCTGCGTGTGACTACGCAGGACCCATTCTGCACACTGGCAGAATGGGTCCTGCGTACACCTAGATTCCCGATAATCGGGAATCTGCAATCAGCAGTGCATTTGCGTGCACTGCTGAATCAGGCCCAAGGTGTATTGCCATATTCCGAGTGGTGTGACCACACCCCTTCAGGCATAAAACAATGATAGATACTCAGAGGCAGCTCCTAAGGGCTACACAGCTTGTTGGGTCCCTCAGACAATGATAACACTGGGGAACAGTCAATCTGTTGCCAGAGACTTAAGAGTCGATTTCGATTAATTTTGTGCTCCTGATCATGAATATGCCATGCTTATTTTTCAATTGGCTCTAGTTTTTGAGATATGCATATGTCTTTAGTATTTCTTAAAAATTAAATTAAACAATGTTAAAAATAGTTAAAAAGATATTTATTTTATTCTGATTAAATTTGATTAGTAAAATGTTATAAAAAGACACAGGATAATTACATACATAAGTGCTAGGAAGCTATGAGAACCGTTTTTTGTAGGATTTTCTTTTGTATTCTTGTTGCGGGCATTCCCTCTGCAGACTCCAACAGTAATCGGCCATCATGTGACGATCCCACCTTCCTTGATCTCTTTCTTCCATTACCTGAATAGCCTGGTGGAACCGTTCACCCTGTTCTTCGCTTAAATCTCCTAAATTGGACGGGAAGTGATCTAAATGGCTGTACACAAAATGTACTTTAATACTCATGTTGGCACCTACTTTCTCGAAACATTTTGGCATGTTGTGGACTAACTCATGATAGTTGGTTGCCTTGTGATTGCATCCCAAAAAGGTAGAAATCTACCAAAATCCCGGCACTGATATGTTAAAATATAAAATCGTCAATGGTGATAAGCAGCAGGTGTTTAGGAGTTTGGTGTGAACTCCAATGGGAAAATGTGCTCAAGAAAAGAAAACAAACTCTGCGCTGTGTTCACGGCTGACTATAAAATCAGTTAATCATAAAATGTCAAAGACTGAAAAATAGTATTTGTAAATGTATTTTACTTATAAATGAAATATAGCAAAAAGAATAATGCTGATAATAAACACAAACAATATACAATAAAAACAGCACATTTAAATAGGTTTGGACATATATTGCGATGGTACACGGTTAGATCATCTGAGCAGTATAGATGCAGCGTAAATGTTACTAAAAAATGAACATATATGTAGCAATTCAGTTCCAAATGATTTGTGGCTATAATGTTGATAATAATAGCAATTTTTGGCTGAATGTATCCTTGTGGATGTATTCTTGTGGAGAAAAGTCAATTTGTGATTGAAAATATAACGTTGTAAACATCCATGTTTTGTGAAAAGGTGATTGTAGCTTTTTTCTTTATTTGTACCTGTATGAAGGGTTGAGACCCAATGTACTGTGCTGGCGTCCAAGCGCAAGTTCAGAGCTCCGGTCAGCCGTACTGATGGTATGCGGGACCTCTGGATAAGTGGTGTGATGTCCCCGTGTGAGTGTGCAACCGCCGGCACGGATGCTGGTGTGAGCGGCAAACTGGTAGTCTCACTCTCTCTGGGTATAGTATAGTTGGAGAGAGTTTATGACCGCTGTGCAGAGCTGGAGTATGTCGCTCCGTGATTGGAAAAACTCAGCTATCCGTATATCCACGGTCGGTTGACTCTTGGGCTTCTCCGGCTCAGCAGGCTTTTGGGCTGTAGCAGGAGGATAAGGCAGCAGTGTTGTCAACGCGTTTCGTCTCTATATCCTAGAGACTTTTTCAAGAGTCTTATAGTAAGCCGTGAACACAGCGCAGTGTTTTTTTTTATTTTGTTGCCTTTTGATTGCCTAAAAAATGTTGAATGACAGACACATAACTCAGCCATGCTTCAGATTCGGTTTCAGTCATAGATGTGGTCAAATTTGGATCCTTCACCAGTTTCCGTATCTTTCGGCCATCAAAAATTCCTACCTTTAATTTTTCAATACTAAGAGATGGAAATGTTCGAAAAATATACGTGAAACAATCGCCTGACTTGTCCAATACTTTTACATCACCTTTAGTCGAATTACGGAGTGATTCCATGCAGGTTTTACAAAACTTTGTGAGGCACCCAAATCTTGCCTTGCTGGCTTATGTGACGTGCAAAATAAGCCTGATACGCTTGTTTTATGAATACTGTTATATTGTTTTCTTTCTTTGGCAACACTGTATTTGCCACAAATAAAACAAAAAAACATCAGGGTTGTTAGTACTCCATCTCCGAGGAGATCTCATTTTTATGGCGAAAATATTTTGTTTCACACATTCAGTGCTAACTCCCAACAAAAGCCAAGGACGTACTGAACAAAACAAGCCCAAACGGCAGGAAATTGGTTGTGGTGGGACAGAGAGTGGGCCGAACAAAGGGACAGGAGGTGCGCTAACTGCGTCACTCGGTCCTCTCTGTTGCTCCTCCCTGTATGCTGGGAGGTGGCGTGGCTGTGGTCTGAGGATGTCCCAGCAGGCTCAGCCGTGCACTGCCACGCCTCCTCCCAGCATTAGTGAGGAGATTTGAAAGTCGATTCTGTTAAGTAAAGCGGCCTAGACTAGTCAGGTACTTCAAATGGAGAAAATAATTGAATTTTATAATTTCTCATTCATTTGAAAACTGGAGCCAATTCAGCTATAGCGAAAATCTAATGCAAAAATAGGACCTGCGAGTACTCTCAAACTGATCTTAAATCCTTGGCAAGAAAAAAAATATATTTTTTTGTTCCCCAGTGTAATCAGTAACCGCTCCTCCCTCCTTCCCTCTCAGCACCCTTGTTCAAGGATAATATAATTGATAACCTGTCCAACTACAAAAATATACTGGTTCCACCCCTTACCTGTAAAGCGCTGCATAATACGTGTGCGCTATATAAATAACTGTTAATAAATACCTGCACATGGCAATTTGAGGACACAAACCTAAAAAAAAAAAAAGTGGGTAAAAGTAATAATATTTTTTTTTACTGTCCCCCCAAAAAATATATTGTTTTTTAAAAATGCATTAAATGACTGTTTTGTGCATTTTTCTAAAGTAAAACAATTAGAAATAGCAAACTTTTAACGCTTTATTACAAATGAATAAAATTTAAAATGCAACATAAAAGTAGAAAAAAACGCTGTTATTGGGGTAATTTTAGGCCAATAAAAAAAAATAGAGCAAATATTTTTTGTTTCAATAAATGCTTTAATTAAATTTGGGGGGTATGAAAATTAACAAAAAAAATTAATTTGGGGTAATTTGAGGCCATCATTGGTTTTAACATCCAATAATGACATTTAATTATAGGACCAATTAGGCTAATGAAAACTTCCAATTGCCTAACTAGTCATAGGGGGGTGTCCAAGGGGTTCTGAAAGAGTCTCCAACATTTTTAGCGTAAAATAGGGATTTTACATTTTTTTTAGACCTGCTCTGGGGCTGCGGGAAAAAAAGTGCGAGTTTTTTAAAAATGTTGTCTGCAGTTTGATATGCCCCCTTAGACAATGTATGTATCCCTCTTTTTAGACTTAGAATACCTTTATAGTTCACAGCAGTATATGCATTGTGCCATATATAATAACCAAGTGTAATACTATCCCTTCTAAAATGATCATTAGTTTGCCTTATCGGGTTGACCTGTAGTATATTGAAAAATAACGCTCACTGACAGGTGTGAGAGGCTTGAACAATAGGCCTCCAATCAAAGCAGAGAAGTCTGTCATCCATGCTTGTAAACTGCAGAAAATAGATTAGGGAGGAGTGCAAACACAGGTACTGAAACAGAAAGGAGTGACCACACATTTAGCATACAATACAGATAGACATGTACAGGAAGGGGGGAGTTAATACTATGAAGAGAATACAAAGGAGACAAAAATAGGTCATGAAGAGATAGGACAAGAATGTATGATGCTAGGAAGCAAGGCTGGCATATATACCAAAAGGAAAGCACTCAATCCCTATATTTGTAAAGGCTACTGTCTAATGAGAGCTGCTTTTAACTATCCTATCTAGACAGCCATCAGCAGTGTGTAACAGAGCCGATGACAGGATACCTCTTTGAGTTGGGAGACATATTCTGACACTTATCATAGTGGGGCACTCGGCCAGGCTAAATAGTGAAGACGGAATTATGAGGTACCAAATGGCTGTTCTAGACTCAGCTTTTTTCTTGGATTAACCACAGAAGTAGCACTGAGCCCAAGGCATTACGTTAACTAAATGTTTGCATAATGTTAACAATAACAAATATTAATGTGAACCGCAGTCTAGGATTCCGTGGAATTCTGTAATGAAATATCAGGGCAGTTCGTTTGTACAGGCAATTTTCATGGCGAGCAGGGAAGCAAGATTTGTATTTTTTCTTTATGTTGTGTCTGTAATGTCACTTATTATTATGTGCGTAACCAGATTCCATAGCAACTGTTTAGGTGGGTGTGCTGTGCTGGGGCTTGTCAATTAATATCTGTCACTGCTCAAAGGTCCCTGCTCTTCTCTTCTGGACCTGTAAGCCCAAACTGGCTTCACTCTAAGGGTGGCCATCGACCAGGGCTTAAATTGGTCCTGGAGAGGTGGCGGAACTCATATCCCCCTGCCACCTATTACCCCACCCCATGCGACACACATCACTTGTATCTCACAAATGCCATCCCCCCTCTGTCTCTTCAGCAACATCTGGCTGTGTTTCACAAGCATCAGCACCCCCTGCATCTCACCAGCACCATTCCTGTGTCTGCATTCCAACACCATCCCCCTGTGTCTCTCCAGATTACCCCCTTGTATGCTTCCAGCAGCTTCATATGTCCCCACCAGCAGCTACCTGCCCCTGAGTTCCCCACTAGCAGCTTCATGTATCCCTCACCAGCAACTCAGTGCCCTTGTGTCCCCCACCAGCAGCTGCATGCCCCTGTGCCCCCCACCAGCAGCTCCCTGCATCCCCCACCAGCAGCTCCCTGTGTCCCCAATCAGCAGCTCCCTGCCACTGCGTCCCCCACCAGCAGCTCCCTGTGTCCGCTACCACCAGCTCCCTGCCACTGCGCCCCCCACCAGCAGCTCCCTGCGCCCCCCACTAGCAGCTCCTTGCATACCCTACCAGCAGCTCCCTACCCCTGCATTCCCCACCAGCAGCTCCCTGCCTCTGCATTCCCCACCAGCAGCTCCCTGTCCGTGTCTCCACTCCTTCCCCCAGCAGCTTATTCCCCCTTACACACTTGTCCCTCTTGCATCAGCAGCAACTCACCTTCTACCGAGTCCTGAGCCTGTCCCACTGATTCTCTTGGCGGCTCCGTGCAATGCATTATGCAGTGGCGGTGATGGCATGATGTCACATACACCGTGCCACCTGCTGAAGGAGCCTCTGGGACACAGGTTAGTGAGAGAAGGGGTGGGCCGTGGGCTGAGGAGGAGGATTATGAGGCCGGGATGTGAGGAGGGGGAGGTGGCTGCCGTCAGTGACAGCAGTGCTGATGGTGGCTTCTGTGCAGGGACGTGGGTGGCGGAGACTGAACTCCTACCATTAGAGGTGACGGAACGCAGCTCCACCCCGTTCCGGCCCACTTTAACCCCTGCCATCGACCACCGATGGCTAACAATTATCAATGTTTTGCTACCGGTTGCAGATGGTTTTTCCATTGGTGGTGCAGGGCTGATATTTTTCCAGTATGTGCGATGGGGACACAGCTCTCCCTTGCACCTTACAGGGCTCAACACCTTGGCTCTGCATCCGTTCTCTGATTGGCTTGCCATAGACACACAGTATGTTCCTACTAGGAACGCCAGTTGATGATTTTCCATCAATGGTTTCCTGCCATGAATGCAGAGTATTGCTGGCGCCATCAATAGAGAAAATAGAGAGGAAACCCCTCAATGGACAACATACTCAGAAGAAGAGCGGTGGAGCATCAGAGCGGATGGTCCATTTCATGCTGGGCACTACCAGGCTCCATAGCTCCAGTTACGCCACTGTTGTAAGTATTGCACGGTGCTTTTATTCAGCTCCTCAGGATTTCTGACTATAAGCCCCATCTCCGATGTAGAAAAACAGAAGATATTGTTTAAAAGTGGACAAAGAGGACTCCATAAAAACGTTTTAGTTAATGGACTTCCTTTTGTTTATTAGCAAAACTGTGGTGCCCCACCTGTGACACGTGTACCTTTCCCGTGCTCCCATAGTCCTCCACTTCTCACGGTCTGGAGATAGAGGCTAATGATGAGGCTGATCCAATCACCTGCATCAACAACCACCCCTTACATCAATGTTGTATTTACCTTCCAGGCCATTAGCCTTGGAGGAACATAGAGTATAAGGCACTGGCATTAGTTTCTTGCATGCCGCTGGGGCTCCTATATGTGGGGGGGGGGGGGGGGGTGGATGACGATCCATTACCTAAATGCATTTTTAATGGAGTTCTCTTAAAAAATGCTATAAATAAATATAATCCTGTTTTTGTTTTGTCCCCTATTTTTTTGCAAACTCAGAAGAGACGTTAATGCAGTTCTCTGTTTCTCCCTCCTGTAACTTAGCTAAACGTCTAAAATTAAAATAAACACCAGAGAGTTCTATTATTACCTCTGGTGATGCCTGACATATGACAACCATCATTGTGCATTTTATATTGGCCACCCAAAAGCGGTATTTTCATAGGAAATATGCTTGTTTCACTAAGCAAATATTAGCTCTGGAACACTGTCACCAAACCGGCCATAAGATCAAGATGCTCTTCATATTTTTAAATTACCACAGACCTAGTTCTACGAGAACCTGAATAAGCATCGGTGCCAGTCTGGAGGTGACGCTGGATGCTGGGAAATTCAGACAACAGCCATCTAAATCAGGTGCTACCTATACTGCGAATATATACAGTCAGCTGCATAAATATTGGGACATTGACAGAATTTTCATATTTTGACCTCTATTCACCTCCACAATGGCTTTGAAATGAAACAAACAAGATGTGCTTTAACTGCAGACTTTCAGATTTAATTTGAGGGTAATTACATCCAAATCAGGTGAACGGTGTAGGAATTACAAAGGTTTCTATATGTGCCTCCCACTTTTTAAGGGGCCAAAAGTAAAAGGACTATCAACTCAAAAGCTATTTCATGGACAGGTGTGGGCGATTCCCTCGTTATTTCATCAATTAAGCAGGTAAAAGGTCTCGAGTTGATTCTAGGTGTGACATTTGCATATGGCATTAGTTGCTGTCGACTCTCAATATAAGATCCAAAGAGCTGTCACTATCAGTGAAGCAAGCCATCATTAGGCTGAAAAATCAAAACAAACTCATCAGAGAGATAGTAAAAACATTAGGTGTGGCCAAATCAACTGTTTGGAACTACTTAAAAAGAAAGAACGCACCGGAGAGCTCAGCAACACCAAAAGACCCGGAAGACCACGGAAAACAACTGTGGTGGATGACAGAAGAATTATTTCCCTCTCCCTGGTGTAGAAAAACCCCTTCAAAGCAGTTGGCCAAATCAAGAACACTCTCCAGGAGGTAGGTGTATAAGTGTGAAAGTCAACAATCAAGAGAAGACTTCACAAGAGTGAATATAGAGGGTTCGCCACAAGATGTAAACCATTGGTGAGCCACAAAAAACAGGAAGACCAGATTAGAGTTTGCCAAACAACATCTATAAAAGCCATTACAGTTCTGGAACAACATCCTATGGACAGATGAGACAAAGATTAACTTGTACCAGAGTGATGGGAAGAGAAGAGTATGGAGAAGGAAAGGAACTGCTCATGATCCAAAACATACCACCTCATCAGTGAAGCATGGTGGTGGTAGTGTCATGGCGTGGGCATGTATGGCTGCCAATGGAACTGGTTCCCTTGTATTTATTGATGATGTGACTGCTGACAAAAGCAGCAGAATGAATTCTGAAGTGTTTCGGGCAATATTATATGCTCATATTCAGTCAAATGCTTCAGAACTCACTGGACAACGCTTCACAGTGCAGATAGACAATGACCCGAAGCATACTGCAAAAGCAACCAAAGAGTTTTTTAAGGCTAAAAAGTGGAATGTTATGCAATGGCAAAGTCAATCCCCTGACCTGAATCCGATTGAACATGCATTTCACTTGATGAAGACAAAACTGAAGGGAAAATGCCTCAAGAACAAGCAGGAACTGAAGACATTTGTAGTAGAGGCCTGGCAGAGCATCACCAGGGATGAAACCCAGCGTCTGGTGATGTCTATGCGTTCCAGACTTCAGGCTGTAATTGCCTGCAAAGGATTTGCAACAAAGTATTAAAAAGTGAAAGTTAGATTTAGGATTGTTTAGTTTGTCCCCTTACTTTTTAATTCCTACACCGTTCACCTGATTTGGATGTAATTACACTCAAATTAAATCTGAGAGTCTGCAGTTAAAGCACAACTTGTTTGTTTCATTTCAAAGCCATTGTGGTGGTGAATAGAGGCCAAAATATGAAAACTCTGTCAATGTCCCAATATTTATGCACTTGACTGTATATATATATATATATATATACATATATATATATATGCAACATTTGAAAGCTTTATAGTCATTATTAGGGGGCGTATTTACTAATCATAGGGTTCTAGACCCGATAATTATAATTTCTTATCGCCTCTGTTCATGGCAATAAGAAATTATGTTTCACCTGAATGTACTAATATACACATTTGGGGACGGGCTCCAAAAGAATCCCCTCCGTGCAATAAATATGAAGTAAAACGATTGCTAATATGGTCAATTCACTCTTTCGGATCCTGGGGTGCTATTGCGCTTGCACGGTCAGCTGACCACCCATGTGTAGTAGCCATTACTGTGGAGGATTTGTGTGAAGATGCCATTAGCTGCCAGGGTTAAGCTTGGTAAATCTGACAGCCTAGCAGCACCAAAGTAGAAACTTATGGGGACTGCTGATGGATATGGAGGGACCGTTGAAAGAGGAGTGCATTATTGCGCAGGCTCCAGTCTTTCTGTCCCTCCAGGGAGTCTTCATGCCCTGTTCCAATATGGCCACCGAGGGCACTACTGACCATGTGCAGGGGCCATCTTGTCTTTACTCTGTACTGTGTAGAGTGACATGGTAGGAAACATAAGGCTCCTACTTAATTTCTATGAGAAACCCTGTTAATTACCTACTATAAAGCTGTTCCAGCATCCCTGTACCGCTACCCACAAGCAGCATACATGGCTTGTGAGCTGTATAGAACCTAGGGCCTCATTCAGACCCGCCCACTAGGCTGCGTTCGTACACAGCCTACCGATGTTTGCAATCTGCGCATGCATCGCAGTGGACGAACTAGTCCATGCGATCGGGAAGCGTTCGCTTGCTGCACATAAACAACTCACTAGAATGAGTGACAGGGTAAGCCGTTGGTGTGTATGGGTGGTGACGGGATGGTCGATAGAAACAGGAGAGAGGTGGTGGGAACGCAGGCGTGCCTGAGCATCTTAACGCCATTTCAGAGGCGTGCATAATTAAGACGCAGCATCATAGTACACGTCACATGGTTGTTTTACACACTGAAGCACTCGCAGTGCTTGCGGTAGGGTATGGTCGACCACAAGTGCTGCGTTCGCTTCCGATTGTACTCAATGGTACCGATAGTTGCATACATTTCCTGGAGATGATGTGGGTCAGTGGGCGTCTTATGTCAGGCTGGCGGGTGTCTAAAAACTCACCACAATCTCACGCTAAGACATTTTGGGCGTGTTAATGCCTTGCCATGCGATCGCGGGATTTGCATACTATGGCTGCATGCGAACGCATCTAGCAAGTGGGTCTGAATCGAGCCCCTGGCTCTATCACCAGTGTGCATGTAACAGTGAGTACGGTTGTACCTGCTATACTTCAATAAACCAACACCACTGGTTCAGTAACTGTGCTGTCCGAGTCATCCGCTGGTGTGTGCCTGCACAACTCGGAGATATCTGCTGTGGTCCCTCCATGGTACATTCGGGGGATCCTTAATTTTTGTGGATACCCCCGAAAATGCCTGTTTTCAGGGGATATCACGCAATTATTGTTTAATAAATATGACCTAAAGCCAGAAATAATGTCATAATTTTTTCCCTATAATTGTCCCCCAATAACCTGAGCTGAGCGCTCCGATATGGGATAGAGGAACTTGTTGAAAGACCACTTATAAAGCTCACGGAGTGAAGGTCAGCGCCAGGGTCACCTGGTGAGTCACGCTCTATTCGGAGAGCCAGGGAGGGTTGTTTTACTAAACGTCTCGTGGTGAGTGAGCCACAAATATTTAGAGGGAAATTATACAGCTGAATCCAGCTTTGTTACCCTGCGGCCTCCTTGTTTCCTTTCACTGTAATCCAAGCATCACTTGTTTTACTAGCGGAAAGATTGGTGGCCACTTTTCAATAGCTGGAAAAAAGCAGGGAACTGTCTAAATACAGATGAATTTATAATTCTAATTAATTAACTACTCTATAAATTAAAAGTAATAATATTGATGCAGATCTTGTGCAGAGCGAGAGGTCAGGTTGAGAGATATTTTGAGATAAGCAAAGAGATGGATGTTGGTGGAGCTTGGTTAATAGCCTATGGGACGTATTCAATTAGAAGCCAAAAGTCCGTTTCTGCGATACTTTTTCACTAAAAATTACACAAAGGACACCCCAAAACAGCACTTTGAAAAAATGGGCGAAAAAAAATCAATGTGGGGGTACAAATTCAAAAACTAGCGAAATAGCCCTTGGTGGGGTCTGCAAGTATGGGGGGGAGGTGTATTTTGGATTGCAGGTGCTTGCCGAAGGTGCTTTTTTGGCGCTTTTTAATGCTTGACTTTAGCAACTTTAAAATACGCTTGCACCCATTTTTATGTACCCCAAATTTGATGGGAATACTTATTTTCCCCCAAAAAGTAGCAAAATGCTATTCTTCACCACTTGCTGAAAGACGCTAAATAGCGCCTATGAGACCATTTAAAAACCCCAAATACCTTTAGCAGGGATAATAGGGGGGGTACCCATAGTGATCGCCTAGGTCAGTGCATCTTTTGGGGGGTGTCAGGCCGATTTCCCCAAAACTGGCAGAACTTTCGCCGATTTCAGTTTCGCCGGGTCCCGTTTTCGCCGATTTGGAATTGAATATGGGGATAAGCGGGGACGAGCACGATACTTTTTCGCACCCAACACCAGCAATGACGGCGAAAAGTCCCACAACGGACTTTTCGCTTCTAATTGAATACGGCCCTTAAGGTGCGTATCCACTACATGAGAGTGGAGCGTCTGTACGATGACAACATTGTAATTGTGCAATCGTACTTCATCCTGTGCAGTGGATAATGTGCCCCCACTGAACCATATGTCGTACAGTGCAGACACCTTCCCTCATCCCCAAACATGCACAACCTGTCCATCTCGTCAGGTTGGCCGGCATGTTCAGGAGATGACCAATGCCGACAACGACCAGCGGGAGCGCACATCGCTGGTCGTTGCCGGCATATTCACTGCACGATTAATGAACGATTGAATGATGGCGATGTTGTAATCGTTCAGTCGCTCATTTTCCTTGTGTAGTGGATACGTGCCTTAAGGTGTAAGTCAGGGGTCTTCAACCTTGGCCCTCCAGCTGCTGTGGAACTACACATCCCAGCATGCACTGCCACCTTTTTGATATAACAGCATGCTAAAACTATGGCAGTGCATGCTGGGATGTGTAGTTCCACAGCAGCTGGAGGGCCAAGGTTGAAGATCCCTGGTGTAAGTAAATGTATTTTATAGTGAATTTGGTAGAATACAGGTAACCAATGGAGGGACTGACAGACAACTAATCTCCTGTAAAATATAAATGTTAATTGTTTGTTAATTACACCTTTTACTGTGGTGTGTTTTTGCTTCTTAAAAAGCCGATAGTACTATCTACTAGAAGTCCGAATCCACCAGAATTTCATGAATCTGGACAGATCCGAGTTGCGGTTCCATTCACCTGAGGAGATCCGGACAGATCCGAGATCACCATTCTGATCTCCCCGCGGTTCGGATTTTATATTGTAAATCCGAATTTTGGGGGTTTTGGATTGCAAAAAATGACACGGTTTTAGCTGTTTTTAAAAACTATTTAGCGATTTAAAAAAAAAAAAAAAAAAAACAGATCCAAAACCAAAACACTTGAGGGTGGTTTTGCCCAACCAAAACCAAAACAGGAAGATAAATCCAGATCCAAAACCAAACCAGAGTAACACAAAGCCGACTTGTTACATTAATTTTCCATGGCATGCAAAGGAACACAGGAATCTAAAAAGATCATTAATTTTACCCTGTCTGGAAATAATGCAAAACATTTAAGCATATGGTAGCGTTATAGGTAAGTCAATATAGAAGAGATGTCGTTTTTCCATGTGAATTATGCACAGGTGCAGGAATGCCTTTGAAAGATATGTGTGGCGCCTTTGGGGGCAGGATTATTTGTAACTATATTGAAGAATACAGCATTACTGTATAAATGATCTCACAAACAATATGGGAAAAAGTGAAGCCCGGATTACTTAGCTGCTTGTTTATAATTTAACTTGATTGAATGAGTTGTTGATTAAAAGGTTCCCTGTAGGCTGTATCTGGAAGACTTGGCTTTCAGCTCTGCTTGCTCCAGTGAAAAACCTAATGCTGGCAGTGACCTTTCTACCTCAACCAGAATTTTTTAAAAAGCCGATTTCGTAACAGTTCCAGGCCGCTGCTGACTAAGGGTGAGGAGTAATTCTTGCCTGTACCACAATATCCAAAGAATATCTCAGGCAATGATTGTTCTGGCGAGCTCTCAGGAATTTCCTTCCTCGCCCGAGGGGTGGGAAATTAATACTTGATGTGTTTTTAATTTCTTTTTACAGGAAAGTAGAGGTTTTGCTTCTTAATTTGCTTAAAATGAAGAGCATGGCAGTGCAATCGATACCTTCCCAATGCAGCGTAAGACTTCCTTTGGAAACCATTATCTGCCAAGATGGATAATTCTAGCAGAGTGCTGGCGGGGACATTGAGCAGGGGCAGCCATCTGGGGGGTACAGAGGTCGGGGGTTAGGGGACCGGCAAGATCTGTACGTACAGTAGGAGAAGAAAAGAAAGAAAAGAATAAACATATACAGCAGTCAGCTACGTCTAATAGACACTATGATTTAGGGAAGAGATGTGACCCTAAGGTGTTTGTATTAACTTGTCCTAAAGAAGAATTTCATTTATTTATTAGGGCTCCATTTAAATACGAAACTAGTTACCGGTGGTAGAATTATTTTAGTATCACTGCATCTCACCATGATACTAAGGGGGAGATTTATTAAATCTTGTAGAGCGATAAAATGGACAAGTTGTTCACTAATAGCCAGTGGCGTCACAAGGGGGATGCGAGGGGTGCGGGCCACACCCGGGTGTCACCCACCGAGGGGCGCTTTACTTTAGCATTACGTGCAGCACTCGGCTCCTGACACAGTGAGGGAGCCGGCACTGCACACAGAGTGCTCACCCGAGGCAGTCTGCACCTCGGGGACCCCTCGGAGTGATTACAATGGGGTTCGGTCTGCGAGGCCACACCCCTACTGTGAGGCCACTCCCTTTTTGTAAATGGCTGGCTTTGCTGCGCGCGCTACAGCCCTCCCCGCACCAGGTGCCACCACGGGGAGGGACGCCACTGCTAATAGCAACCAATCAGCTCCGAACTGTTATTTTTCTAGCACAGCCTGTAAAATGACAGTTAGGAGCTGATTGGTTGGTGCTTTATCTCTCCCCACTTTATCTTTCTCCAAGATTTGATAAATCTCCCTCTTTCTATTATACCGTCGGTAATTTACCATCACTTACCTGACCGGCAAGATTCAGCGGTGTCTCTAACCTCCGCGACATCCCCTGGGGTGCCGAGATGGGGGAGGAAGCGTGTACTAATTACCTGAGCCCGGGCTTGATGGAGAGGCCAGGGTCCGCTACCGCCTCCCTCCTTCTTACCAGTCAGCAGCCTGCGTCTTTGCAGCCCAGCACCCGTTGCTGTGAGGCTGCTGCGGCTGTCTCCTCTGCCTGTGGGGGGCAGTGATCAAACAAAACATGTTCTACCCAGATTTGACCCTGGCTGAGGGGCTCCCTTGTCAGCGCATAGCACCACTATGCACGGGGGGCGCATTGCAATGAATAAGCATGCGCAGAATGGTTCCTCTAAACGGACAGACTTTTAAGAGCGTTTAATTCAGTCTCCAGGACAAGCGACTCCTTTAGGTTTTTTAAATATTGCGAGCTGCCCAGATTATAGAGTGACCAAACCAGGGGTTGGAGATAATGTCTTACGCTGGGTACACACTGAAAAAAAGAGAAAAAAAAGAGATTTGCCACCCAGCACACTGCAGCAAAAACAATACTTAAATCCTACATGATAATAGAGATTTAGAGGTATTAGTTACACATATTTGCAAATATATGAATAAGTGCCAGGCCAATCGTCAAGGCTCCTCTATACTGGCGTCCCTAACATTAAGGGGCTCACGTCCGAGAAGCAAGGCACCCCAAAAAAATTCCAGTCAAGGGCCATCCCCAGGGCATCACACGAAAAGGGAAATTTTTTTTGCCAGCTGGGTACACACTGACAGATATATTGGCCAATATATCTGCTGCCCAGCGGCCAGTGTGTACCAGCGATGTCTGTGAACGATCCATCTTACCGCGAGAGCTGTCCTTTGCGTGTTTTTCATGCATACCGGCATTGCTAAGGCTGGCATGCATGCGAAGGGTGGCGCGATACATCACAACCCGAATCCGATGCATCATGCCTCCCGCCCAATGGGAGTTTTAAATCACTCCCCGTTATCTTCTGTCTCTCATCCTAGCATATTCAGTTGCCATAAAAATTGATTACTGCATTGTCATCATGTGTCGGAAACTTTTTTAAAATGTCATTTTCTCCAAGTCTCCTATAAAGTGAAATAATTAAAGGTACTATTCTGCATGTTGAATTAATTATTGAATTATTATAACTAGGAGGGAACAGATGGGTACTCACTAAAGTCAGGTACACTGAGTATAGGACTGCGTCGCAGGATAATTTCTCAGTGGGCGAATTTTACTGTGGTTCACTTTCAGTTAAATCTAATGTGTCCACTAGATGGCAGAAGAGCTCCACAGACAGCAGGACAGTGCAACCAGGATTGTTTTTCTTTACGAAAGCAATTTTGATGAACTTTTATTATTTATTATTAGAGTTGTGCACAGAGGCCCAAAAGTATAAAAACAGCTAAAATCATGTAATTTCGGCCTGTATTTGTTCCTACAGTTTATTAACCTCAATAACATTAATTTCCAGTCACTTTTGACCACCTCACAGCTCACAATATTATTTTCACCCATATTGGCCAAAGGCTGCAGCGAGCTGACCGGCTAAACTAAGTGACAGCGCAGCGGCACAAACACACACAGAGCAGCACTGCGATGGCAGACAGGACGGCAGCTTAATATAAACTATACAATGCTATAGGATGTTTTCATTAATGAAGAACTAGCTAATAACCTAAAATGAAAAACCGGCGTGGTGCCCCCCTATTTTACAATAACCATCAGCAGGCTGAACCAGCCGGGGCCTGATGCTATAGCAGGGAGACACACTGGGCCAGATGTAATAGAGTGAGCTGTTAGAGAATGTGAGAGTTTAGCAGTAACCTCTGACACTTATTAAACTCGGCCAATGTAATAGAGACCGAGAACAGGGAAACTCACATGGTTTTAGGCTCAAAAAACTCTCACGATTTAAACTCTCATCCAGATGTTTTCCCATTTTGAAGATAAAACTCCACCAACGTGACAGGTTACTGCTAAACTCTCACCCTATTACATTTGGCCCACAGTGTGGGGACTCCCTACCATAACGGCAACCAGCCCCAAACTAGTCATCCCAGGGCACAATTCTGTGTAAATTGGGGACCCCAAAAAGAAAATGAGTTCCCTCCTCCTGAGGAACAACCAGCCCTGGTGGCAGTGGGTGCGGGGTTAATAGTAATAAAATAGTAAATAATATTGTTTATTACAGGTGAACTAAAGGTCATTATATATATATATATTGTGTTTAATATGTATCCATATTCTTTTTTTTCTTTTTTAGATAAATTACCTGTTTTTATTCTCATTTATGTACTTCCAGGATATTTGCCCACTCTTCTGGGCGGCTGAGACCATCCTGGGATTTTTGTGAGCTTCTCAATCCACTGGGAGAGTAGACAAGTATGGACTAACCCCATAGGAACACAAAATCTCTAGGTGAAGGAGCGCAGTACACTTCAGCTTCCAAAAATGGTGCCTAAACACAGGGACCAACTGGGGCTGCTCAGAAGACCTGGCAGTCCCCCTAATGTTGCTCATCATAGGCATGTGTGCGCCCCCCAAAGGGGAGTGACCTCGTCCAAAAAGGGGCATGACCACACATCACAGGGGCGTGCCGCGAGTCACGGAGGTGTGGCCTCGCTGCATGTTCCCGTCTTTCAGTGTCCCGGCCGAGCAGAGCGCTGGGAGGCAGATCTGCTCGGCCGAGTGTTGTGGGCATGTCACTGAAGCGTTTCCGTACAGAGATGCCCAGCCGCTCACACAGGAGGCCAAACTCAGATGGAGAAGCTGCGCCTACCGTAGGGCTGGTGAAAGTTTCCTTGGTGCGACCGTTGTTTGTGGCTTTATGTTCCAGGTGGCAACGCAGTTTACACAGATGCTGACACGGAGCATCTCAGTCCATGCACAATCAGATACCAGCCTTTATACAGGGGAAGGGCTTTGTAGCGGCATTAGCGAAAAGCCGCAGGCACCACTGAGGCAAACCATGACAAAGCATCTATGTCACCAGCTACTCGGAATCAGGCCCCAAATGCTGTTTAAGCAAAAACATTTTATTGGTATTCTTTTAAAAAAAAATTATTGCAGGGGGCTGTCTTGATAGTCTCCACATTTGCAACACAAACTACACAAATCTACCCTTAATGATGTCTTAGTGGTGAAACGCGTAGAATATTAGTTGACTGCTTAAAGTTCTTTGGACTTTCCTAAAGAAGTTTTGGATACATTGCAGCCTCTGTTGTCCTTGTGTATCTTAATTATTATTTATTACCAGTTATTTATATAGCGCGCACATTTGCCGTAGCGCTTTACAGAGAATATTTGGCCATTCACATCCGTCCCTGCCCCACTAGAGCTTACACTCTATATTCATTACCACATGCTCACACACATACACTTACTGTACACACTAGGGTTAATTTATGTTAGGAGCCAATTAACGTACCAGTATATTTTTTGAGTTTGGGAGGAAACCGGAGCACCCGGAGGAATCCCACGCAAGCACAGGGAGAATATACAAACTCCACACAGTTAGGGCCGTGGTGGGAATTGAACCTATGACTTCAATGCTGTGAGGCAGCAATGCTACCATTACACCGTCTGTGCTGGGTATTTCAGATACGCCTTTCATCTTCTTTTATATTGTGACCAGTTTAAATAACTTTTTTGCCTTTAGTATAATTAATTATGTGATAATATTTCCCCCGTTTAGCCAGCGTTTTCCCTTTAGTTATAAATGGCCTTAATAATCGTGAGTACAACTGCGAAAATAACCCTGATGATACACAGCAGATTCAGTTGACCCTTATTTTACTGTTTCAATGTATGTATAATATTGGCTTTTCTCTAATGTAACTCAACTGGTAAATGTGCTACACTATGAATGCTCCTTTATCACTGAGCATCAAGCTTTATTTATATGGGGTAAATGTGAGCTGGTCCTATGCAGAATGATTATCACACAGTTTATAAGAAGCACTATTTTTTTTCTAGAAAAAAAAGTAAGAACATTTGCACATGAGCAAAATACACTGTAGTTACCCATCCACCAGCACTAAGATGCATTTAGGGCCTGATTCAGAGCTGAACGCTCTGACCAGAGCGCTCACTCAGAATCAAGGCCCTCCTACCTGTTTTAGGAGCGTCTTCATGGACGCTCGCATAGCTGTGGGTTACCACCCACAGCTTATGCGAGCGTCCATGATGATGGTCGCAATGGTCAAGACCATCGCGACCATCGGGGTTGCGACGGAGATCCTGCGGTAGGGTCTCGCTGCCGCAAGCCCTGGAGTGATTTTGGCTCTATCAGAGCCAAAATCACTCCCACTGACATCACTAGTGATGTCAGTGGGGCCGGCTTCAGACGGTAGGCGTTCCCATGGGAACGCCTCCGTCTGGCAGGCACGCCCACCAAAGGGGGCGTGCTGTCAATCAACATCGACAGCACGCCCCCTTTGGTGCGAGACCCGGAGCGATGGAGAGCCCGTCGCTCGCTGGGTCTCGCGCATGCGCACGACGGAGCTCCCTCCGTCGTGCGCATGCGCACTGGGGGAACATCGACCCGCTTGCGAGCATACTGCCGCTCACGAGCGGGTCTGAATGACCCCCTTAGTTCCTTCACCTACATTTTTAGACTGTTTATAAAAAGACAGCATTTCCTAAACCAGTCACAGGCTATAAGCATTTAAAGACTGATAGTACAACAGTGCCACCTTGTGTCCAATTTTATGAATTGCATGCTGTCAAAAGAAGTTTGTGTATGACCAGACTGCAGGGCTGCAACAGAAATCTTGGGGCCTGATACACTTGGATCTCTGGGGCCCCCAACCCTCCCCCCTCCCACTGCCCCCTCCTTGATCCGTCCTCCAAACAAACATGCCGGGTCCACCCACACACACAATTATTACAGATAGAGAAATGCACACACACACATGCATACATACATAGATATACACACATATATACATACACACATATGTGGTACCCCAACTTAAAAAAATAAAAATAAAATTTTATATATATATATATATATATATATATATATATATGTACTGGCCCCCACAGGTGTCGGTGAAATGTAATACACAGCCCTTAACCTGTAATACCCCTCTCTCTCCATGGGGCTTCTGAGCCTGTGCCTCCCCGATTTCATAGCTGGCTTAAAATGGACACTTTTGATTGTTTGCCCTGAGTTGTCGGGCTGAGGGCCCAATGGGCGGGTTTATACTAGGGCCCCTGACCAATGATATAGGAGACTATAAGAGGGCCCGCTGGACTTCCGGTTCCGGCGCTGGCATGAGAGGCTGCTAGACAGAGGAGCTCCGTTACTAACTCGGCAGCATACCGATGTCACGTCTGACATCCAGCTTCCCGACAGCCGCCCTCCGCATCCCCGGCACCTGAGTCCCTTCAAGCAGCACGAGGAGTGAGTACTCATGTCACCAGCGCATGGGAAACAGCAGCGCCAGCGAGCAGAACGCAGTACCCAAGATCCCAATATGGCGCCGCAGGCCATGGGACATACAGCGTGTGACTCCACATCTCCCCAAACCTCTGGAAGTGCACCCCAAGATGACTATAATAAGTCAGAAGACTCACTAGACTCCGCTTCCTCTCCAGCCAATACAGAGGAAACGCCTGTTACATATGGATCATTAGTCCATGCTGTCAGGGAAGCCATGGGCCAACTGATACAGGCTCAAACAGCTGACATTAAAGATGAACTGTCCCAACTATCACAAAGAGTTCTCACTACAGAACACAGGCTAGGGGAAATGTTCCATGATGTGGCCAACCTCACAAAATCAATGGGGGAGACGTAGAAGGCGCGTCATCACATTTGGAGCAAAAATAGTTCGCGATGCAATAACCTGCGTATTGTGGGACTTCCTGAGGTAGTTAAAGGACCTGGGCTTTATGACTTTATACGTACCACTCTCCCCGCCATGCTGCTATTACAGGACGTATGCCAGGACATGGTTATAGAAAGGGCACACAGAGTAGGTCAGCAAAGATCTGATAATGGTACGCGTCCTCCAGTAGTTCTCTTCAAATGTTTAAACTACCTCCACAAAGAGGCTATTTGGAACGCATCACGGAAAGGAAGAGATATGACCTGGGAATCAGGCAAACTGCTAATATTTCAAGATTATTCAGCAGAACTTTCAAAAGCGCAAAATGAATCCTCTCCTATATGTTCCCGCCTGGTCAAAGATGGCAGAAAATTCGCCTTACTTTATCCTCCACAGCTTCGTTTATATGACGGCTCATCCTTCGTCGACTTCACATCCGTGGCGGACGCAGAAGCTTTCCTTCGTGAACAAGACGAAGAAGCTAGGGGACTTAACCCAGATGCAGCTGAATAATATAACAAAAAAGCAGCCTCCTTTGTGCATACTGAATGATAGCAAAGAAAACCGCAATGTCATCCCCTCGTGACCAATGTCATATGTTGATACATTGAACCACCCTCAGGTTGTATGGTTCCTTTAATTCAGTCAAAACGGCTGGAAGTATCTTGTTATATATATTGTTTGTCTTACTGAAAAATTTCCTATGTTGCATTTATGTGATGCTGGGGAGCTCGGATCCTCTATTTCTTTCCGTTCTAGTTTCTGGACTATATATTGGTCATTTACTAGGGATGAGCGGGTTCGGATTTCTGAAATCCGAACCCCCCCGATCCGAGTCAGGTTCGAATTTTCCTGCCTGACTCGGATCTGAAATCAAGGCAAAACGTCATCATCCCACTGTCGGATTCTCACAGGTTTTGTATTCAATAAAAGGTCCCCACGTCTGCACTATTTTTCACTCCGGCTGTGGACAGTGAAACAGGAGGGTGGGAGTTGTGCTGCTGTTGTCGTCCATAGGGGCTGTGTCCATTCCAAAGTCCATAGGGGCTGGCTGGGCTGTGTTGTGCAGTGTCCCATAAAGGCTGTAGTCCTCAAGGGGTGCTGTAGTGTTGTCCAGGGGGTGCTCTGTGCATCAGGGGTGCTCCCCCCAAGTGCAAAAAAAAAATATTTTTCTGTTTGTGTGCGCTATAGCCGCACGTGCATCAACAAAGTAGTGCCAAGTGTGCGCCTGTGTCATAAGTAAAGTGCCGGTTGGCTCGTCTGTTGAAGGGTGGTATAACCCCCAAAGTGCACTCCAAAAAAAAAATATTTTTCTGTGTTTGTGACTTGTGTGCGCTGTAGCCGCACGTGCATCAACAAAGTAGCGCCAAGCGTGCACCTGTGTCATAAGTAAAGGGCCGGCTGGCTCGTCTGTTGAAGGGTGGTGTAACCCCCCAGTGCCTGAAAAAAAAATGAAAAAATATTTTTCTGTGTTTGTGTGCGCCTTAGCCGCACGTATATATCAATATTACATAAATGGAGGACAAAAATTTGTCCGATAAAAATAAAATAGGGAAAGATCAAGAACCACTTCCTCCTAGTGCTGAAGCTGCTGCAACTAGTCATGACATAGACGATGAAATGCCATCAACGTTGTCTGCCAAGGCCGATGCCCAATGTCATAGTAGAGGGCATATACAGTAAAATCCCAAATGGCAAAGTTCAGGAAAATGACCTTAAAAATTAAATTTAAATCATCTGAGGAGAAACATAAACAGAAACATAAACTTGCCAATATGCCATTTACGACACGGAGTGGCAAGGAACGGCTAAGGTCCTCCCCTATGTTCATGACTAGTGGTTCAGCTTCACATGACGATGGAAGCCCTCCTCCCGCTACAAAAATCAAACGAGTTAAGCTGGCAAAAGCACAGCAAAGAACTGTGCGTTCTAAGAAGATATCACAAATCCCCAAGGAGAGTCCAAGTGTGGCGACGGTTGCGATGCCTGACCTTCCCATGACTGGACGGGAAGAGGTGGCGCCTTCCACCATTTGTATGCCCTCTGCGAGTGCTGGCAGGAGCACCCACAGTCCACTTGCTGATATTCAGATGTCACTGTTGAAGTACAACAGGATGAGGATACTGGTGTAGCTGGTGCTGAGGAGGAAGTTGACGAGGAGGATTCTGATGGTGATGTGATTTGTTTAAATCAGGCTCCGGGGGAGACAGTTGTTGCCCGTGGGATGAAAAAGCCCATCACGGTCATGCCTGGGCAGAAGACCAAACATTCCACCTCTTTGGTCTGGAAATATTTCTATCCAAATCCGGACAACAACTATCTTGTCATATGTACCATATGTAAAGGTGAAATAAGTAGGGGTAGGGACGTTAACCACCTAGGAACATCCTCCCTTATACGTCACCTGCAGCGCGTTCATAAAAAGTTACTGTCAAGTTCAGAAACTGTGGCTAAGACCGTAAGCAGTCCAGGGACACCTAAATCCCTTTGTCCTGTTGTATCCAAGCACCTGCAAACCACACCGTCAACTCTCTCCTCGTCAATTTCCTCCTTAGTCAGGATCGGAAGTAGTCCTGCAGGCCATGTTGCTGGCATGACTGACTCTCCTATCCCGGATTCCTCCGGAGGATCCTGCATTGCTACGCCTACTGCTGCTGCTGCTGGGAGTCGTTAATCATCCCAGAGAGGAAGTAGGAACACCACTACATTTTTTACTAAGCAGTTGACCCTCCAACAGTCCTTAGCGAGGAGGATGAAGTACGACAGCAGTCATCCTTAAGCAAAACATATAACTGAGGCCTTGACTGCAATGTTGGTGTTAGACGTGCATCCGGTATCCACCATTAGTGTAGTGGGATTTAGACAATTGATGGAGGTAGTGTGTCCCCAGTACCAAATCCCATCTAGATTCCACTTCAGTAGGCAGGTGATAACGAGACTGTACAGAGACGTCAGAAAAAGTGTCCTCAGTGTCCTAAAAAGTGCGGTTGTACCCAATGTCTACTTAACCACGGAAATGTGGACAAGTGGAACAGAGCAGACTAAGGACTATATGACTGTGACAGCCCACTGGGTAGATGTATCACCTTACGCAGCTACAACAGCATCGTCACCAGTAGCAGCATCTCAGAAACGCCAGCTCGTTCCAAGGCAGGCTACGCTGTGTATCACCGGTTTCAGTAAGAGGCACACCGCCGACAACCTCTTAGAGAAACTGAGGGAAATCATCGCCCAGTGGCTTACCCCACTTAGACTCTCCTGGGGATTTGTGATGTCTGACAACGCCACCAATATTGTGCGGGCATTACATCTAGGCAAATTCCAGCTTGTCCCATGTTTTGCTCACACAGTAAATTTGGTGGTGCAGAATATTCTGAAAAACGACAGGGGTGTGCAGGAGACACTTTGGGTGGCCCGAAAAATTTCTGGCCACTTTTGCCATTCAGCGACTGCGTGCCGAAGACTGGAGCGCCAGCAAACACTCTTGAACCTGCCCTACCATCACCTGAAGCAAGAGGTTGTGACGCGGTGGAACTCAACCCTCTATATGCTTCAGAGGATGGAGGAGCAGCAAAAGGCCATTCAAGCCTATACATCCACCTATGACATAGGCAAAGGAGGGGGTATGCACCTGACTCAAGGGCAGTGGAGAATGATTTCCATGTTGTGCAAGGTTCTCCAGCCCTTTGAACTTGCCACACGTGAAGTCAGTTCAGACACTGCCAGCTTGAGTCAGGTCATTCCCCTCATCAGGCTTTTGCTGAAGCAGCTGGAGAAAGTGAAGGAGGAGATAAGATGGAGCGATTCCGCTCAGTATGTGGGATTTGTGGATGAAGTCCTTCATTTGCTTTGCCAGGATTCGAGGGTGATCAATCTGTTGAAATCAGATCACTACATTTTGGCCACCGTGCTCGATCCTAGGTTTAAAGCCTATGTGGTGTCTCTCTTTCCGGCTGACACAAGCCTGCAGAGGTGCAAAGACCTGCTGGTGAAAACACTGTCATGCTGAAGCGGAACGTGACACGGCAACAGCTCCTTCTTCATTTTCTCCCGCAACTGAGGCTGCCAGGAAACAACTTAGGTATCCTAAGCAACTCGCTGGCAGTGATGCAGGACAGACAGGACCAAGTTTGGACATCTGGTCCAGACTAAAGGACCTGGCAACAATTCTGACATGTCTACTGTCACTGCATATGATACTGTCACCATTGACAGAATAGTGGAGGATTATATTGGTGACAGCATCCAAGTAGGCATGTCAGACAGTCCGTACCTGTACTGGCAGGAAAAAGAGGCAATTTGGAGGCCCCTGTACAAACTGGCTCTATTTTACCTAAGTTGCCCCCTCACAAGTGTGTACTCCGAAAGAGTGTTTAGTGCACCGGGAACCTTGTCAGCGAAAGGTGTAGGAAGTTGCTTCCACAAAATGTGGAGAAGATGATGTTCATCAAAATTAATTATCAATTCTTCCAGGGAAACAGGCCTCCAGAAAGTACAGAGGGACCTGTGGTGGTGGATTCCAGCGGGGACGAATTAATACTCTGTGAGGATGAGGATGTACACAACACTGAAGAGGGTGAGGAATCGGTGGATGAGTACAACGTCTTGCCTTCATAGAACCAGTTTGTGCAGGGACAGATTAATTGCCAGCTTGTTTTGTGGGGGCCCAAACTAACCAATCATTTCAGGAACAGTCGTGTGGCAGACCCTGGCGCTGAAATGATTGGTTTGTTAAAGTGTGCATGTCCTGTTTATACAACATAAGGGTGGGTGGGAGGGCCCAAGGACAATTCCATCTTGGACCTCTTTCTTTTCTTTGCATTATGTACTGTTTGGGGCCTAGTTTTTCGAACTGCCATCCTGTCTGCCACTGCAGTGTCACTCCTAGATGGGCCACGTGTTTGTGCCGCCCACTTGTGTTGCTTAGCATAGTCATCCAGCTACCTCGGTGCAACCTTTTGGCCTAAAAACAATATTGTGAGGTATTCAGAATAGACTGTAAATAAGTGGAAATTAATGTTATTGAGGTGAATAATAGCATATGAACAAATTCTGTGATTTTAGCTATTTTTATGCTTTTTTCCAAAAAAATACAGATCCAAAACACAAAACCCAGAACCCAAAACACGGAAGGGTGGTTTTGGCAAAACCAATCCAGATCCAACACACGAAAAGTGGCCAGGGCACACCCCTATTATTTACCATTTAAAACTGCATTTTAGTGGATCTAATTATAGTGGCTCTATCTATGTTTTACTGAACGCTGCTGGTCTAGTTAGGAGCTATCCTCTCTGTACTTTATTGGAGTAATTATAATATATCTGTTTCCCGGATAGTTTCAATGCTGATTGCATAATTACTATTGAGGTTCTGTGATAACGCTATGTTTTTGCTGACTTCATTAACAAAATTTGGATTCTTTAATGTATTTTCAATGTTTTATCTCCCTGTCTTTGTCTTTGTTTTACATTTCCCTTTTGTGTCCTCCTCCTCTCCAACTATTATGGATGTTCTTTGGATTCATGTTTCCCTCATGATACAGCCTGTATGGCGGAGTTCAGGATACAGTAGGTTCATGGAATGTGGGGGGATTTAATTCTCCTGAAAAGAGGAAAAAAATCCTTCTAGATAAGCTTAAAATTGATATTGCCTTTTTGAAAGAGTCACATTTAATACCCTCTGAGATTGTAAGATTGAATATTCTTAAATGGAAAGTTCTAGCATCTGCCTCATTGACATCTAAAGCTAGAGGTGTAGTGATATTAATCAAGCAACACCTGTAGATGGAGGTGATATCCACTAAAATAGACCCTGATGGTCGCTACTTGATATGTGAAGTGTTATTACCGGGGAAGAAATTCACTTTTTGTAACATGTATGCACCAAATGTTTACTCAAAACCTTTCTTTCAACCATTGATTGCTCTTCTTAGCCAATACCCTGCTGATTCTTTATGTATATGTAGAGATATGAATTTGATTTCTTTACTGCATCTAGACAGACAGACAACACCCAATAAAACCTAAAATTAGGAGTACCATTTTTTGCAGCCAGCTTAAACTTGTTAGATGTCTGGAGGACGTTTCACCCGCTGGAGAGGTCCTATTCCTGCTTGTCTGCGGCACATGGCACGCTCTCCAGAATCGACTATATGCTTCTCTCTGCTGCAATGCTTCCGCATGTTACTGAAGCTGAGATGGAACCAACTGGCCTCTCTGACCATGCTCTTCTGAGACCGGGGCTTCATGTAAATTGTGACAAAGGCAATTATAGAATGTGGCTGTTTCCATCATACCTTGCACAGTCCCTGAAATTGAGATCTAAGATAGAAACAGCATGGGAGGAATATAAACAAAATAAACTTGAGCACTTAGAAACAGACCCGTTATTATTCTGGAAAGCATCCAAAGCAGTGATTAAAGGTGTGATTATTTCTTACATGTCGTCCCATAGAAAAAGACTAACAGAAGATTACTTAGCTGCTCAACAATCCCTCACGCAGTCATTTCAAACTTACTCCTCCCTAGTAACGAAAATAGACTTGCCTATTTAAAAGCGAAATCCTGTTTTGATGGTCTCGTTATCAAAATGAAAAGTCGATTTACTTTTAAGAAAGATCATAGATTCCATAAATTTGGAAATAAATCAGGGAAGTTGCTCACTAATTTGCTCCCGGGTAGCAATTCCCCCTTGGTAGTCCACCCCCTACGCCTTCCCGACAGATCCATTACTACCTCAGGGACACAGGTAATGGAAGTAATGAGGTCATTCTATGAAACATTGTACTCAGAAGAGAAAAATCCCACCCACCAAGGTACATCGGTGAAGTTTTGGGAGCTTTTGCCTTTGCCACAGGTCTCCACTTCATTTAATGAGATATCGATCTCCCCGATTACTGAAGCAGAGGTGAGCAAATCATTACAAAATAATAAATATGAAAAATGGTAAAGCACCAGGCCACGACGGCCTGTCGGACGAGAATACTATCACATACTCTCTAAAAATATTTGTCCCACTCTTACAATTGTAGTAAATCATATTATCCAACATAACACCATGCCAATCCATTTCAACTCAGCGGCCCTCAAAATCCTACCAAAACCAGGTCGTGATTTCAGTAATCCCAGTTCTTAACGCCCTTTGGGCTCTATTTATTAACATTATTTTGACTAAAATAAAGTGAAAAAGGGTGTTTTCACACCCTTTTCACATTATTTTAGTATCACCTATAGTTATTAGAGGGCAATTGGAGTAGACTTCATAAAATTCTACTCCAACCCCTAAGTATCACTTATTTTTAGTAAGCAGATCGCATTTCGCATAATTGTAATGAGAAATGTGATCCGACCAAAGTTACTAAAAATAAAATGTGAAAAAAATACCTAGGGAGGCCCTGTGATAATAACGCCACCTGGAAGTGGCGTTATCCAGGGTCTCCCCCGGTTACCAGACTCCTGCTTTGCTCTAACGGGGAGAGCAGAGCCCGGAGCCGGCCCCAGTGATCAGCTGTGTGGTCTAAACAGACCGCAAGCTGATTACTGTAAAAAAAAAAAAAGTAAAAAAAAAATATTAACTTACCTGACTCCAGGGACCGGTGATCGGGGTTCCGGGTGATGTCCTCCCTCCGGTCAGCTGGTCTCCCATAGTGCACTGCGGCCCGGTCATCAGGTGATCGGTTCCCAGTGCAGTATGGGATATCACCTGACCGGAGGACATGGAAGACATCACCAGAGGTCCGGATCATGCACGTAAGTGTAATTAAGGGAGGGGGGGTTCGCGGGGTGTCCACGATCACTGGGGGCGGGGCTTAGCGACAGGGTGGGGTAGCAGCGACGGCCAGTCGGCGCATGCCTGGGCACTCTGTCACGGTATTTTTTCTGAAAATACCATGACTAGTGTGCGGATGGGATTCGCAGGGACAGAGCTTTCTCGCAAGCTCTGTCCCTGCAAGGGATTTGTAGTAAATCCCTGTGATATTGCCTGAATTCGCAATGCGAATTCAGTCATTAATATCACACTACAATCTGCATTCAATATGCGGATTGTAGTAAATAGAGTCCTATATCTCTTCTCAATTTAGATTACAAAATATTAACCAAAATAATGGCGGAAAGAGTGAAACATCTCCTACTTTCAATAATTCATGAAGACCAAACTGGCTTTATTACTGGCAGGCACTCGGTGGTCAATATAAGACGTGTTTTATCAGGCTATTCTAGCTACTAATAAACATCCCAACCCCAAAGATAAAATTATATTGTCACTCGATGCAGAAAAGGCATTCGACATGGTGTTATGGCCTCACCTTTTTTCTACCTTGGAGAGGTTTGGCTTCAAAAATGAATTTATAAATATTTTAAAAACTCTTCACTCCAATCCCTCTACACAAGTGGTCTGCGACGGACACATCTCTGCGCCTTTCTTAATACAAAGAGGCACTCGCCAGGGATGTCCACTATCCCCCCTATTATTTGCCTTAGCGCTTGAACCCCCTGGCAATAGCATTAAGACAATCCCCATTCTATCAGGGTATTATGGTTGGTAATATAGATTTACGAGTAGCACTATTCGCGGATGATATGCTGCTATTTTTATCATCCCCTTCAGATTCTGGGCCTAATTCAGACCCGCTCGCGAGCGCTGAGCGCTCGCAAGTTTGTCGATGTTGGCCCAGTTCGCATGTGCATGAGGGAGCCGGCTCCGTCGTGCGCATGCGCAAGGCCCGGATAGCGAGGACCAAGCCGTCGCTCCGGGTCTCGCTACAAAGGGGGCGTGCTGTCGAAGGTGAGTGACAGCATGCCCCCTTTGGTGGTCATGCCAGGGGCGTGGCTGGCCAGACAGAGGCGTTCCCATGGGAACGCCTACCGTCTGGGGCCGGCCCCACTGACATCACTAGTGATGTCATTGGGAGTGCTCTCGGCTCTGATGGAGCCGAAAGCACTCCAGGGCTTGCGGCAGACGAGACCCTACCACAAGGGTCTCGTCGCAAGCCCGATGGTCTCGATGGTCTTGACCATCGCGACCATCTTTTTGGCCGCTCGCTATAGCTGTGGGTGGTCACCCACAGCTATACGAGCGGCCAGGAGGCCGCTTTAAAAAAACAGAGGGACGGCCCTGATTCAGAGCGAGCGCTCTGTCAGAGCGTCCGGCTCTGAATCAGGGACTCTGATCCGAAAGTCATGGCCATCATTGAAGAATTTGGAAAATTCTCGGGTTGTAAAATTAACATAGAGAAATCTGAGATCCTGGTTGTCTCTGGAGACCTAGCCTTAATCACACAATCCCATTCATTGACTAAATTAAAAATTTTAGACACTCATATTAAATATTTAGGGGTACAAATACCTGCTGAAATATCTAAACTATACTCTCTAAATTTTTCACCTCTGCTTCAATCAATGGACAAGACGATAGACCGCTGGATGCTACTACCCTTGTCGATGCTTGGGAAACTAGCAGTAATTAAAACTATCCTCTTTCCCAGACTATCATACATGATCCAGATGCTGCACATCACATTAACTCATGCAGACATTACCCTTGTTTCTAGATTTTTTATAAAGTTTATCTGGTCTAACAAAAAACCCAGAATAGCACAAGCCAAATTAAAACTCAGGAGAGAAAACGGTGGAGTTTACTTCCTGGACCTCTTAAGCTTTACATATACTGTACATTTTCGTTACATCTTGGACTGGCTACTCTCACGTAGCATTTTTACTATATATCCTGTAGATTGTGAGCTAATGTCACCTTACTCCACGGGAGCTCTTATACACACCCTGAAATCACTAATGCCTCCTGACCATTTATATAATTTAATGTTTTATGACACTTACCACACATGGTGGCCATCAACAAATCCCTTAAGAGAACCTTCCAAATGTATCCCACTTTGAAGAGCTCAGGCTCACAGGTCCCATTACATGTACCGTTACTGGCAATTGATATTCATCATTGCTGACCAATTCCATGATTCCAGCACTCCAACAACATCAGTGTCTCGAAACAACAGTTTACACCTCGAGAGAACAGCAGTATATGTGCCTATTGTATTACAGGAGGGTACAGTAATTTATATGTCTGGTTTACTGTTGTAAGGAACAGCAGTATATGCACCTGGTTTACTACAGAGGAGGACAATAGTCTATGCACCTGGCTTACTACAGAAGAGGACAATAGTCTATGCACCTGGCTTACTACAGAGGAGGACAATAGTCTATGCACCTGGTTTACTACAGAAGAGGACAATAGTCTATGCACCTGGCTTACTGCAGAAGAGGACAATAGTCTATGCACCTGGCTTACTACAGAAGAGGACAATAGTCTATGCACCTGGCTTACTACAGAAAAGGACAATAGTCTATGCACCTGGTTTACTACAGAAGAGAACAATAGTCTATGCACCTGGCTTACTACAGAAGAGGACAATAGTGTATGCACCTGGTTTACTACAGAAGAGGACAATAGTGTATGCACCTGGTTTACTACAGAAGAGAACAATAGTCTATGCACCTGGCTTACTACAGAAGAGGACAATAGTCTATGCACCTGGCTTACTACATAAGAGGACAATAGTCTATGCACCTGGCTTACTACAGAAGAGGACAATAGTCTATGCACCTGGCTTACTACATAAGAGGACAATTGTATATGCACCTGGTTTACTACAGAAGAGGACAATAGTATATGCACCTGGCTTACTACAGAAGAGGACAATAGTCTATGCACCTGGCTTACTACAGAAGAGGACAATAGTCTATGCACCTGGCTTACTACAGAAGAGGACAATAGTCTATGCACCTGCCTAACTACAGAGGACAATAGTATATGCACCTGTCTTACTACAGAGGAGGACAATAGTATATGCACCTGGCTTACTACAGAGGAGGACAATAGTATATGCACCTGTCTTACTACAGAGGAGGACAATAGTATATGCACCTGGCTTACTACAGAGGAGGACAATAGTCTATGCACCTGGCTTACTACAGAGGAGGACAATAGTATATGCACCTGCCTTACTACAGAGGAGGACAATAGTATATGCACCTGGCTTACTACAGAAGAGGACAATAGTATATGCACCTGGCTTACTACAGAGGAGGACAATAGTCTATGCACCTGGCTTACTACAGAGGAGGACAATAGTATATGCACCTGGAGAGAAGAATAATATATGCATATGGCTACTGGAGAGAAGAGTCGTACAGTATACCCACCTGCTTTACTCTTGGAGAGAACAATAATATTTGCACCTCCTTTCAGTAGTCTTAACAAAGATCTTATACAGTTTGAAAAACATTTAGCAAGCAGCCATATAAGTGTCACCCAATCCTTGGTCCCCCCTGATCAGATAGGTATCATTTACTCAGTTTAATCCAGGAGAGAACAGCAGTACATGCGGGAGGTAGTTAACATCCTGGCTGTCGTGATGCCGGCCAAGGCTGCCATCAGAAATTGTGGAGCCCGGGACAGACAGGTCCCCCCCCTCTGGGAGATGGGGCAGAGGTGGTCGGAGCTACACTGGGGGTGGAACATCATTTGGTTGCGTGAACCAGTTTAAAAATTCTCAAAGTTTGGGGTCTGGTTGTTATTATAACATGTCAATCTATCATACAATCAGGTCCGGCGACAGGGGGGGACTAGCGGCACAGCCGTACCGGGCCTCGAGATTCTAGGGGCTCCAGAGGGACCCACCGACAACCTTTGCTGTAACTGCTGCTGCAGTGATGCATCATAGGCTCATTGCCGGAACATCCAGTGGTGCAGCCGGTGCATTACAGTGGTATTTACAGCAGAACTAATAATGAGTCAGACTGACTCATTATAGTACATGCCATGGGCTGTAACAAATGAGGAGGTGGTCCGACCCCCCTCCTCCCCACCCCTCGTGTTTCCTCCCTTCTTTTCCCCTCCCGGCTCCTCCCCTCCTCCTCTCTCTGACATTGCTGTTGCCGGGGGCCTGACATCACACTCTAGTGACCGTCCCCGGCGCAAAAAGCAGATGGGACGAGTTTGACCTGTGTTCCCAGACCAGCTACAGTCAGCCATGCGGGTCCTGGTCATCACCGTTACTCATTGCCCTGCAGTGTTGGCCAGGGGAAGATACCTGCTTACCTGCTGTGGATAGCGTCTCTGGGTGAAAGGTCTGCTCCTCACTCACAGTACACTCCTGTTTTTTTCTTTCTTCTTCTCTCTCTCCTCACCCCTCCCCCACTGATACTTTCTCTTCATGTCCCAGTAAGCCCTTCCAACCCAATTAACCCTCTTTACACCCTCCTACAGACTCTTCACCCACTGCCTCTCCCAACCACCCTCTCCCATCACCCACTGCCTCAGACCCTCTACCATATTACCCACTGCCTCTCCCCATCACCCTCTCCTATCACCCACTGCCTCACACCCTCTACTATCACCCACTGCCTCTCACCCTCTACTATCACCCACTGCCTCTCCCAACCACCCTCTCCCATCACCCACTGCCTCACATCCTCTACCATATCACCCACTGCCTCTCCCTGTCACCCTCTCCCATCACCCACTGCCTCTCACCCTCTACTATCACCCACTGCCTCTCACCATCTACCATATCACCCACTGCCTCTCACCCTCTACTATCACCCACTGCCTCTCCCCGTCACCCTCTCCCATCACCCACTGCCTCACACCCTCTACTATCACTCGCTGCCTCTCCCTATCACCCCCTCCCATCACCCACTGCCTCTCTCCATCACCCCGTTTCTCCATATTACCCTTTGTTTGTCACCCTCTGTCTCTCCCTGTCACCCTTTCCCTGTCATCCAATGCTTCACCCCATCATCCTCTGATATTCCCCATCACCCTCTATCTGGTCAAACCTCTGCTATATGCAGTGGCATAACTAGGGTATTTGGAGCCCAGGGCAAATGTAAAAAGGGAGCTCCCCCCCTTCCCCTATGTGCGCGTGCCAAAAAAATGGGCATGGTCACTTAAAAATGGGCATGTCAACATGACACACACCCCTTTCTCGTCACTCTGAACATTCCATTCCATAGGCACCTTAATGCAGTGCCCCTTATACAGTCCCCCCAGTATGCAATGTCCCCAGTAGTGGTCCCTCTTATGCAGGCCTCCAGTAGTGCCCCTTGTACAGTACCCACAGTATGCAATGTCCCCAGTAGTGGTCCCTCTTATGCAGGCCTCCAGTAGTGTCCCTTGTACAGTACCCCCAGTATGCAATGTCCCCAGTAGTGGTCCCTCATGCAGGCTCCCAGTAGTGCCCCTTATACAGTACCCACATTATTTCCCCTTATACAGTGCCCCCAGTAGTGGTTCCCCTTATGCATGCCCCCAGTAGCGATCCCCCTTATGCAGTGCCCCATGTAGTGGTCCCCCTATGCAGTGCCCCCAGTAGGGCCCCTTATGCAGTGCTCCCAGTAGTGATCCCCCTATGCGTGCCCCTTATACAGTGCCCCCCGTAGTGGTTCCCCCAGTGCAGTGTCCCTTGTGCCCCCAGTAGTGAGCCCCTTATATAGTGCCCCCAGTAGTGGTCCCCCTTATGCAGTGCCCTTCATATAGTGCCCCCAGTAGTCGTCCCCTCCTATGCAGTGCCCTTTATATAGTGCCCCCAGTAGTAGCCCCCCTATGCAGTGCTCCCAGTAGTGGTGCCCCCAGTAGTAGTCCCCCCCAGTAGTGCTCCCAGTAGAGGTCTCCCTCAGTGGTGCCCCCAGTAGAGGTCACCCCAGTAGTGCCACCAGTAGAGGTCCCCCCCTGTAGTGCCCCCAGTAGTAGTCCAACCCCCGATGCAGTGCCCCCAATAGTAATCATGACATCTCTCCCATTACCCACTGCAGGAGCCGGAAAGCGGAGCTCATGAGTGAGCTCCAGCCCGGCACTTGCAGTGGGCACAGCAGCAGCAGCCAATGAGAGTCTGTCTGACTCTCATTGGCTGCTGATTAACACACACATCGCTGCCGCGCTGGCATCAATGTGTGTGTAAATGCACTAGCCTGAGCCCACCTCCCACCCTCTGCCTGGCGCTATTGGGTAAGCTATAGGGTAAGTGCTCAGGGGAGGGAAGGGGCTCGGCTGTGCAGCACAGGACCAGAGCTGGACGCAGGGAAGCCTAGCGCCGGTCCTGAGTAAATGTGTAGTGCTGACCGCACTCACTGCGGTCGGCACTACACTGACTAACTAGGATAGGCTGGTACCATGGCTGGTGGTGCCCCCCTCCACCCCCTGTGCTGCTGGTCCCATGGTGCCCAGGGCAAGAGCCCCGGTGGCCCTGCCCTACTTACACCACTGGCTATATGACAGTCACATTGGTTATAATTCTTCACAAACAGGCATCTTCCGAATCATGTGCTCTCCCTCGAGGAACAATTTCTTCAGAGGTTCCCTATTGCAGAGAAAACACATACAGGTAAGGCAGACTCTTAAATGGCTGGCCTATACTTGACAGAGACCCAGGGATGGGGGGGGCCTTAAAATAAAAGAGTGTACAGGGCCCCGTGATTTCTGTTGCCGGCCCTTCATATAAAAATGAAACTACAGTATACGATAGAAAACTGCTGTAGATTCACACACAAGACCAGAACCTATACTAAATATATAGGTAAAGAAGCAACATCGATTCTACACACACATAAATAAATAGCCAGAACCACATAAAATACACTGAAAAAGTCAGATCCACATAAAATACATGAAAAAAGCCAGATCCACATAAAAAGCCAGAAGGAAGGGCCACAGGGCATGAAAAGCTGGCTGGACTAGGGGGGGAGATAGGGAAGGCTGGCTAGACTAGGGGGGAGGCACAGGGCAGAGAAGGCTGGCTGGACTGAGGGGTATGGCAGGGAAGGCTGGCTGGACCAGGGGGGAGACAGGGAGGGCTGGCTGGATGGGGGGGAGCATGGGGCAATGTCAGGGACTATGTAGTGCCTCGTTTAGTGGTTTCTTCAGCTGCCCGCGATGAAGCAGCCAGCCAGGTAGAATCAGTGCTGATGATTGATGCTAGATTAGATCCGAGTGGGGTAGATGGACCTGTGACCGTCACGGATCACGTGGTTGTGAGGTCAGAGGTCACTCAGCCCAGTTCACTTTAGACCTAACGCAGCGCCAACAGCATTTCAAATATAACTAAACAAATGCAGATGCACACTCTAACCATGCTGAACCCAATAATAATACTGCTAAATTGCATCAAAGAGGTTCTTAGCATAATGATGGCCATAATTATGGGCCTGCCCACCACGTCCAGGTGACCTCCATCAGGCAGGTCCCTAACACCTCTATTGAACAAATATAGGGCACGGGACCCCCCAGGCCAACCCAGCAGAACCGCCCCATGGCATCACACTAGTGTGAGATTTAAAGTGAAGGTTAAAGAATAATAAAGAAACGCCTATGTGTCCTACATAAGTAGGAGGTTAGAATTAAAAGTGTATAAAGTGCTACATATATAAAAAACAAACTTCAGAAGTGAATAAGTGTACATTATGATGCCATGAAACAGTCCAGCCACACCAGCCCAGAGAGCCCCGCACCCCAATACCAGTCCCAAAACTGACACACAGCATATATATAGTAGGTCTTACTCTCAGTGTGCCTTATTAGATGTGCAGTCTTGGAGTGCAAGGACTCCTTGCTAATTAAAAACACCCATGGACAGGTGGGAGGGTGCTAATCAAGGTGGAAGGAGTCTCATCCTTCCAGTGCACATACATACACACAATACAGAATACATACACACAGTACAGAATACATAGAGAGAGGGGCCCTAGTACCCCCTCCTTGAGGAGTAGCCTCAGGACTTATCTTTGGTTTCCAAGGAAATTTGGCTGGAAAACTGAAAATAAGACATTAACATCTTCAGAACTCACCCAAGATCTCTCTGCAGGACCGTGGGCCTGATTCAGAGTTGGGAATAGAGAGAGATATCTCTCTCAACTGATCATCCTGGTGAAACCATGCTGCACTGCAGGGGGGGCAGATTTAAAATGTGCAGAGAGATTTAGATTTGGGAGGGAGGTGGCCAAACTGACATCTAAATTGTAGAGTAATAATAAAGCTGTGCAGTATTTGTGGGCTACATGTAAAAGCAGCCAGTATTTACCCTACATGCAATTTTTTTTTAATGTATTAACACCCCTTGCATTGCAACATGGTTTCACCAGGTACACAGTTAAGTGCTATCTCCCTCTCTATTCCCAACTCTGAATCAGGCCCCGTATCTTTTCCAATGGACCAGATATTGGCGTTTCCCGACATCGGTAATCGATAATGCTCTCAATTTCAAACTCAAGCCCTCGCTGGGTCTTAACTGGAGGTTTGAGGAGAGACACGTGAAAAGAGTTGGGAATCTTGAGTGATGGAGGAAGCTGTAAATGATAAGCCGCTGGGTTGATGATCTTGATGATAGGAAAAGGACCGATTAAATGAGGAGCAAACTTCATTGATGGTACTCGAAGTCTGATGTTACGTGTAGATAGCCAAACGCGATCACCCACTTTAAGATATGGAATGGCCCTCCTCTTTCTGTCAGCAAATATCTTGTAACGAGCAGAAGATTTCTTTAAAGTGGCATAAACTTCCTTCCAGATATGAGTAATATTGAAGAGATGCTTTGGCCGCTGGTACATCAAAAACTGGAAGAGACTGAAATTCAGGAATTCGTGGGTGACGTCCATAGACTGTCAGGAAAGGAGTAGTTCCAGATTAAGTATTGTATGAATTATTATGGGAGAATTCGGCCCATGGCAAGAAATCAGACCAATCATCCTGAGAGGATGTAATATACATACAGAGGAAAGTCTCTAGGTCTAGGTTAACTCTCTCAGTCTATCCATTCGATTGCAGATGATAAGCTGTGGAAAATTTTAGCTGTATCTGTAACGAAGAGCAGAGAGCTCGCCAGAAACGAGCCACAAACTGTGAGCCTCTATCTGAGACAATTTCTTTAGGTAATCCGTGGAGACTGAATATTTCCGAGATGAAGAGCTGAGAAAGACGTGGAGCAGATAGTAAACCAGTTAGATTTTCGAAATTGGCACACTTTGTACCTCTGTCGACTACAACCCAGATGGTGGTAAAGCTCTTGGAGGCTGGGAGGTCGCTGATAAAATCCATTAATATATGGGTCCAAGGTTGTAGTGGATGGACAGAGACTGCAAAGGTCCAACAGGCAGTTGACGGGAAATTTTATGCTGAGCACACTGGGAGCATGAGGATACAAATTCTTGTATATCAGAATGCATGGAAGGTCACCAGTAGGATCTTTTGATAAGTTCCAGAGTCTTTTTAACCCCGGTATGGCCGGAGAACTTGGAGACGTGAGCCCATAACAAAAGTTGTTTGCGAAGTTCTGGAGAGACAAAAGTTTTTCCAGTAGGAGGTGTGACCACATCAGTAGCAGCAAAAACAGTGGGGTTTAACAGTGGATACTGTTCAGAGTCATCAGTTTCTTACGCAGGATTCATGGACCAATATAAGGCATTCGCCTTGCAATTCCAGGACCCTGGACAGAAGGAAATTTTAAAATCAAATTGTGAAAAAAAAAAACGCCCACCGGGCTTGTCTGGGCATGAGGCATTGGTCAGTTTTGAGAAACAGTAGGTTTTTGTGGTCAGTGAATACAGATATCAGAAAATGAGCTCCCTCTAGTAGATAACTCCATTCCTCAAAGGCTAGTTTAATGGCTAAGAGTTCTTACTCACCAATGGGGTAGTTCTTCTTGGCAGGCAGGAATTTTTTAGAGAAAAATCCACATGGGTGTAACTTATCCTCGGATCTTTGTGATAGAACTGCCCTAACTCCTTCTGAGGATGCATCCACCTCAAGGATGAAGGGTTGCGTGACATCTGGTTGACTGAGTACAGAAGCTGAAATAAAAGATTGTTTTAACAGCTGGAACACTGACTTTGTTTCAGGAGACCACAGCGTAGGGTTGGCACCTTTGCAAGTCAATGCAGAGATGGGAGCTGCTAACGTGGAGAATGCTTTAATACATTTTCTGTAATAATTGACGAAGCCCAGGAATCTTTGAATGGCTTTCACAGAGTTGGGTTCATACCAGGGGAGTACTGCTTGGACTTTTTCAGGATCCATCTTGAGGCCAGTACCTGATATAATATACCCTAGGAAAGGAATATCTGGTACTTCAAAGACACATTTTTTAAGTTTGCAAAATAACTGGATTGGCACGAAGTCTCTAGGACTTACTTCACTTGGTCACGATGAGAGACAAGGTCACTGGAAAAAATAAGAATGTCATCTACAGTAAATAAATAACTACGGAATGATACAGAAGGTCACGGAATACTTTGTTCACAAAATGTCGAAAGAAGGCAGGGGCATTGCTCAAACCGAAGGGCATGATGAGATATTCATAGTGCCCATCTCTCGTATTAAAGGACGTTTTCCATTCATCACCCCGGCGAATATGGATTAGGTTATACGCACCCCTTAAATCCAATTTTATGAATATAGTGGATCCTTTTACTCTATCAAAGAGCTCTGTAATTAATGGCAATGGATAACGGTTCTAGACCATAATTTAGCTGAGTCCCCTGTAGTGTATACAGGGGTGAAGTCCGCCATCTTGTTTTTAACAAAGAAAAACACTGCACCAGAAGGAGAGAATGATGGATGAATAAATCCTTTACCTAGGTTTTCCTGATATAATCAGACATGGACTTTGTTTCAGGCACAGAAAATCGGTAGGTGCGTCCCCATGGTATCAAGTTTTACCAGGTATCAAGTCTATGGGACAATCCCATCCCTGTGTGGAGGCAGATGATCAGCTCCCTGTTTGCTAAAGACATCCATATAGGAATGGTATTGCAATGGTAACTTCTCAGCCAGGGCAGCATCGAAAGACCGGATGGGTACCACCTTTTCCAAACAGGTGTTAGGACAACATTTACCCCAGGACAGGATGTGCATGGTAGACAAGTCAATTTGGGGATTATGTTTCCGCAGCCAAGGAAGTCCGAGTACAATAGAGTGAGTTGCTTTAGGAATAACTGAAAAGGATATTTTTTCAGAGTGTAACGCCCGCACCTGAAACTTCACAGCTGAGGTGCAGTGAGTGATGGAACCATGTGGAATCAAACTGCTGTCCACAATTGACAGTGAGACTGGATGGGACAAAGTCTCAGTGGGTATACGATGTTTGATGATGTAGCTTTGAGTAATACAATTCTCAGCACCCCCCGAGTCCAGGAGAGCAGAAAGGGTGTTACGTTGTTTAGCAAAAACAAGAGTCATGGAAATCACAGAGTCAGATTGTTTGGGAGAGGGAAGTAATCCTCCTAATCTTTTCCCTCTGTGTGAGATTAGGAGCGACCGTTTCCCCGTCGTTTAGTACAAGAGCATAGCATATGCCCAACTTCACCACAATACTATCATAAATTTGACCCACGTAGCCTCTGACGTTTCTCAGGAGTGAGACGGGATCCACTGACTTGCATGGGTTCTTCATCAGCCGGAGGTTTAACAGAGGATGACGGAGGACCCCTGAATTTATGTTTCTCACAGGAACGCTCACGAAGGCGTAAATCCATTTTTGTGCACAGAGAAATTAAATCTGCCAATTTAGATGAATGATCACGAGTTGCCAACTCGTCTTTAATTTTTTCAGAAACTCCTCATTCCATCGAAATTCTGATGCTATCATCTGAAATTGAACCACATACTGCCCCATAGTCTTGCTACCTTGACGTAGCCGTAATATGTCCATAGAAGCCGACGTAAGTCTCCCAGGCTTGTCGAAAATCCCACAGAAGGTGGAAATAAAGTCAGTGTAGGAAGACAGTAGGGGATCTGAAAGCTCCCATAATGGGGATACCCAATCCAGGGCTGAACCAGATAGCAGAGACACAATATAGGCAATTCTTGTTTTATCTGATGGAAAGTTGGTATGTTGTAGAGTGAAGTGCACATCACATTGATTTAAAAACCTGCGGCATAATTTGGGGTTCCCATCAAATTTATTGGGAGTGGGTAGGTGAAGTCTGGGCGCAGGAGGAACATATGATGCAGGAGGGGTAGGAACTCCAGATCCTGCAGCAGGGCTTAGAATCATATCCTGATGGCTGGAGATTTCCTGTAGACATTGTTCCAGCTGGCGACTTATTACCTCCAAACCCTCCAGATGTACTGCAATATTGCTGAGGAGGTCTGGTGTTAGACGAATTCCTTTGGCCGGATCCATGTGACCAGTACAAACTGTCAGACTAGTATTATTTTGTGAACCCGGTGTCAGAGAAAAGTCTGTATAGGTGTTTGGTGATGTGTAGAGAAAGCTGGCAGGCCTGAGGAGACCACCTGGCATGGATTAGACGACTTCCCTTATTGGGAATTGAATCTGGGTCTCGGTGGGGAGATGCCGGATCGTACCTACTAGACAACCAGGGACTTCGGTGTTGGAGACAGGTTGTTATATGTTGTAGAAGAGAGTGTAACAGTGTATTGACCAGGCTGTAACTGGGTTGATACTGAGAATAATATAAAACACTCTTCTTACTTGTCTTTGTAACCAGAACACTGAAGTGGTAGATCTTGGATCATATTGACCAGGCTCAAACTGGGTTGTCGCAGAGTCCAGGATCCAGAAGCACTCAGATGGTACGGAACCGGAAACAAACCAAACACCGGAATGGATAGTGGATAGTGAAACCAGGAACTGAGCAGCCAGTGGGATAGCTGCCTCAGGTGTAGAGCACTTGCAGGAGTCCGTGCAGCAAACTGGAACAAAACTGCACCGACAGGAATCCCGGAGTGCAATAGGAGCACAGAAAAGCTTACGGTACTCAGCAGGGACTGAGGTTAGACATTGTACTGGCAATTAGGTAGAGACAGCAGCTGGGATATATACCCCTGGGTTACCTGAGATAGGCTGAGCAGAGACAGGTGGTATGGTGAGGCTCAGGATATTACTTGATTGGCTGTTGCACACAGGTGATTGGGAATTGTCACTGCAGAACTTTAGCACAGGCTTTGATGTTGTCTGAGGCCTAGCAGGCCTTGAAATACTGCAGCCTGTATGACCAGAATGTGACAGAGAGCGCTGGCAGAATCGGTAAGTGACTCGATGACAGGGGAAACAGACCTGGGTTGTGACATTACCTTCATAGTTACCTCTTTTTCTAAAGTAGTATGTGCTGTACGGCAAATGCCTCCACGTAACGAACAGCATAATACTACCACCAATATTAACTGGCACCTTTTTGAAGATGGTTTAAGGGGACCCACCAAATCAACCCCACATTTTTAAAATGGCATATTTACAATTGGCAAAGGATCTAACTGGGCAGGACTCGGTCGACTTTGAGACGTACACTGACAATTTGGACAATCTTATATAGATATTTCAACATAGATTCCCGACCAAAAGAACCTGGCCGTGATTCTCTCTATCATCTCATCTCAAATGTCCACCCCTAGTAATGGTATGGGACAAAAAGAAATGAGAACTATCAATTGATGAATGACTTCAATCTTATGTTGATCTTTTCTATACAAAATATTATTCCATAAAACAAAAGAGGGATATTTAGTTTCCTTTGTGCTTTCCAGAGATTGACCATCCATGGACATTACTAGGTGCTGGATCTTCCTGTTGAGCAGCTTTGAGATCAGAGAATGAAGCAATGGGGAGGGTTAATATTTCTTCACTAACAACTATCTATTCCCTCATCATCTTGGTTACTGTGAAGCTTCACATTAGCATTGTGCATATTCATTGATTTTATGCCCATACAATCCTGTCTTACTATGCAAACCAATATCAGCATATTCAGGCATATCAGTGACAGCAACGGCAGGTCTCCATTGTACAGTACAATGCACGGTGCCCCCTCAGGTATCCATTGTACAGTACAATGCACAGTGCCCCCTCAGGTATCCATTGTACAGTACAATGCACGGTGCCCCCTAAGGTCTCCAGTGTACAGTACAATGCACGGTGCCCCCTCAGGTCTTCATTGTACAGTACAATGCACGGTGCCCCCTCAGGTATCCATTGTACAGTACAATGCACGGTGCCCCCTCAGGTCTCCATTGTACAGTACAATGCATGGTGCCCCCTCAGGTCTTCATTGTACAGTACAATGCACGGTGCCCCCTCAGGTATCCATTGTACAGTACAATGCACAGTGCCCCCTCAGGTCTCCATTGTACAGTACAATGCACAGTGCCCCCTCAGGTATCCATTGTACAGTACAATGCACGGTGCCCCCTAAGGTCTCCATTGTACAGTACAATGCACGGTGCCCCCTCAGGTATCCATTGCACAGTACAATGCACGGTACCCCCTGAGGTCTCCATTGTACAATGCACGGTGCCCACACTCAGGTCTCCATTGTACAATGCACGGTGCCCACACTCAGGTCTCCATTGTACAATGCATGGTGCCCTCTCAGGTCTCCATTGTACAATGCACGGTGCCCCCTCATGTCTCCATTGAGATTTGAATGTGTTATGTGTCTCAAACGTGACTACCAGCTACGTTACCACAAATTAAACAAATTCTTGTTATTGTTGAAAGAGGGTAGTTGTTAAAAAAGCAAAACTAAGTCGATTCTGTTAACTAAAGCAGGCCTAGACTAGTAAGGTACTTCAAATGGAGAACATAATTGAATTTTAGAATTTTTCATTAATTTGAAAACAGTAGCCAATTCAGCTATAGCTATTGATGCTGGTTGCTATTTCTTTGGGTGGGTTTTATACTTGTGTTTAAATAGTCTCGAAGTTATGTACCCAATATAAACTTTGGGGTAATGTTAATGTTATACTAACAACGTTCAATGGGAAAAGTCAATCATCTAGTGGTGGGTCACAGGTCGGCAACATCTTGTGGCAGAGAAATTCATCTGTATGACACGTGTCGGTGGTGATGTTAGTCTAAAGTGGTTGTGTGTTGCAGATATATTCCTCCCCTCTCCATCTGGTCACTGCGCCAGAAAATGCTGCCACTCCGCCTCAGAATTCACACCAAAAAACAGAATAACATACAAACCAGGGTGTCAGGTACGATGGACACTATTGTGCAGAAACGGTGGGTAGATATGCAGACTTACCCAGGGTCCGACGTGTTCTTGCTGGTCCACCTGACGTCCTCCTCTGGTTTGAGTGATGCGTGTTAGAGGTGTGGGTGGGGTGGGGAGGGAGATGGGAGATGAGCGGAGGACTCTCTAGTCCAGGTCTTACAGATAGCACTATATATTGGATAAATGAAAGTTCTGTTTATTATCTGTCCACATGCCAGACTTGGCCTCTGTGTGTGGTAGCAGATGATATAAAATGCTGGTATACAGCTAAATACAGGTGCCACAAGTGGTGGCATAAACATATAGACAATGGTACAGATCAATGGGTGGTATTGTTAATGTGTCCCCACGCGTTTCATCCCATTTATGGGACTTTTTCAAGGGTAGGTTTTTTTTGGTGTGAATTCCGAGGCGGAGTACCCCATTACCCCAAAGTTTATATTGGGTACAACTTCGAGACTATTTAAACACAAGTATAAAATCCACCCAAAGAAATAGCAACCAGCATCAATAATTGTATTCTCGGATGGTTGCTAAGTATTGACAGGTAGCCCTCTGAGCGCTGACATTTTACTATATCCCTGCTATTACGATAGGAGGTTGGGATACCCTCCATGTGCCCAGCAGCTAGAGGCTATGTGCAACACAACCTTGAGCGCAAACCTCCCTTAAACTTTTGAGACTAATTCAGCTATAGCGAAGATCTAATGCGAAAATAGGACCTGCGAGTACTCTCAAACTGATCTTAAATCCTTGGCAAGAAAAAAATAATATTTTTTTGTTCCCCAGTGTAATCTTTAGATGTGTGGCCAACTTTAGTCCCATATTACCAAATTAAGATTTCACTAGGTGATAGTTTAGTGGGTAGCCTAGGAGTGGTCCTTATTGAAAACAGGTGTTGGGCCATTGTGGTCCTGTTACAGGTTGTGTTTTGGCCAGTGCTACACATTACCTGTCCTGTGAAATGAACACCTCTATCTGAAGGTAGATCTTGTTTAATCCATATATATAGGCCCGTATTCAATATTGGAGCGAAAAGTCCGTGCTGGACTTTTCGCTCCACATCGGAGCTTTTCTGGGGATAAGTATCGGGCGCGTGCCCGCTTTATCCCCGCATTCAATTTGGAGCCGGCGAAAATAGGAGCCTACGGAAAGGTAAGTATCTGGAAAAATAGGGGAATTTTCGGGAATTCATCCTGGGACCCCCCTAATGATGTCCAGACATGAGGGATCACTCTGACTACCCCAGTTTAGCCCTGCAGAATGTGTTCTGCATTTTTAAATAGCCGCGGCAGGTGTTTTTTTCCAGACGTTGAATAAGTGATGCAGAAGGGCACTTAGGTTTTTTTTGTTTTGTTTTTAAAAGTGTTCCCATCAAATTTGGGGGATATGAAAATGGGTACTAGCATATTTTTAAGTCCCTAAACTACTTTTTAAAAAAATTCAGCAAAAATGCACTTGCCGCTAATAGCCTATTCTAGAAAACACCTGCCGCATACTTACAGAATACCCCCGAACCTATTTCCCTATTTTTAAACACTGTTCCCCATTTTTTTTTATCCCAAAATTAAAATATTTTTTTTGGGGTGTCCCTATTTTTTTTTACATTTTGACACAGTTCGTTTTTAGGGTCTATTCCCAGGGGTGCAGGCTATTTTTTTTAAGCCTGCACCCCTAAACCCCAATTCTGCAATTTTTTGCGCCATGTAAAACATGGTGAAAACTTATCCCTGTTTTTTTACAAAGACTTTTCACATCAGCGAAAAGTCTTTGAAATTGAATACGGGGATAATTGAAACAAATGCGAAAATGATGTCATCGGCGATAATTTATCATTGATTTCCAACTTTTCGCATCCAAATTGAATAACCCCCATAATGTACATACACATTCTTTATTGATACATATGCTGTTGTTTTGGCACAATGACAAACGTCTATACATCCTGAAAACAAATCAACAGATACTAAAACATATTTTAGATTTTTTTTTACCTTAAATCAGAGGTTCTCAAACTTTGTGGAATCCCGGAACCCTAGAGTATCAGCATTTCCTTCACGGCTCCCCTAGGCGTAAAGTTTCTTATTGTGAAATTCTGCAAAAATTATTAAATTAAGTAAATTGTGTCTTTCTGTGGGATCGGTATGAAATCCCGACATCGGAAGCCCGGCACCAGTGAAGATCCCGATAGCGCTAAAGGTAAGTACTAACTAACTTTGCCTATCACATGGACCATAAATACTGTAATTTGATCCATTTCTGGACCACCAACCGATGGCAGCCCTGGAAGGCAGCTAGAGGTCTGACCTGTGTTTTTGGACAAACTGCTCTACCTGTTAAATCAATTAAAATCCCTTTGTCACTTTGGGGGCAGCTGCACTGTATACAGTGTCTATTATCCTATTTAAGAGCAATGTCCTGATTCAGAAAGAAAAGTTATAGCAAAGAAAAGGAGGAAGTCTTGGTACAGAGCATTAACAGCTGGGCCACTGTTGTGTGATGTGAAATGGGTTTTCTATTAGACAGAAGACATTTGCTAGATAATGTCAGTAAAGCTCCAAAGTCATGAATTGTCCCAAATGCATAACATGAACCTGGGTTGTTTAAAATGTGACCTTTGCCTAATATAGTGGCCACGATCAGGGCAACAAGTTGTGCTGGATGGGCAGATGTGTACTGTAGTTAGGAAGATTGTGGACCTCAACACATGTATGCATGATACAGACAGCATATTCTGACTAAATTCCTCTTATCACAGAAACATGAGTCCATCTCAAAGTATGTAACATTTGCATTGTGTAAGGGGGTGGAAGTGAGATCCTTCCTTGCTGTTATTGTGTGGTCTGTTGGTGGCAGATTGAGTGAAAGTCAAGCTTACAATCAGCCATAAGAGTAGCTGGGGTCAGACATTGCATTTCATTAATGTTAGTTTAGATGGGAGCATAAGGTCTAGTTCCCACTCAGTAATCCTGGACTGTGTATGGTTGAATGGTTCTGTGTGTATTTGAACAATAGTAGGGTGTAGAGTAGAGTGAGGAGCTAAGACCATAAGATGGTGACCTAAAACGACATCACTGGACTGGTCTACTAACAATACAGCAGCTGCAGCTGCTTGCAAACATTTAGGTAAGGCTGCTGTATGATCCAGTGGAGCATAATAAGAAATGCCTGCGGTTAGCCAACTGCTTCTGGTGGTGTAAGTCAGGGATTCCCTGAGCTGGGACACTGGCTAGCAATGTCCTAATGTTGTTCTAAGCAGTTGTGGTGGAGTCTGTCCATTGAAAAGAATCAGGTTGTTGAGGAATAGTCAGAGAGTGTAGTGGAGCTGTCAGTTTGGAGTCATTTGGTTTCCATTGTCGGCGGCAACCTCCCGGACTTAAAAAGGTCCTTTCTGTTAGCAGGCAGGTGTGAACAGCCTGTATTCCTTACTGTGACAAATAGGTATGTTCTTGTGAAATGCAATGCTCTATGTAAGTAATGTTTTTGCTGATAGTTGCAATTTGTCTTTGGACAACTTGGGGCTTAAGGAGAGGTGGGTGGAAATCACCCATACACTTGTTTGTAAAACTATTTGTATTTTATGGTGTACCTGCCCCCTATATGCCCACCCCTATCACCATCATCATCAGTGCATACTTGCACATACCCTAGTCTAGGTTCTAGGTGCAAAGATAGGCTTGGAAGCATTTACACTTATGTCCAATTCTATGTAGCCTGCAGTTGCTTTGATGCACCTTACTGAAGTCTCCCTACAAGAGAATGCCCAGTAATGCCTCTTCCGTCATAAGTGTAGAGGCAAAGAAATGCGCATGACTCTGTATCGCCCGTACTTGTGTGTCATCAGGAAGTTCAATATGGCTGAAAGTAGTGGAATCAGGGTGGGTTTTTGGCCGGCTCGTTAAGGGATAAAAGGGAAGTTATTTGTATCTCAAAGCCTGCCCATTTGTCATCCGATACGTCTATTTTATACCAATTTGGTCATATCTTTGCTAAATTCTGGTTGATGTAGAACTGTGAGCAGTCACTGCAGAATATCTTTGTAATTTGGAGAGTGACAGTTTTTTGTATCACTCTTTATTGAACAATAGTTAGATATATAAGTCAAACACAGGGAATATTTAGCAAATACAATAGTGCCATTTACAGTACGTTGTGAAGACAACAAAGAAAAACAGAAAAATAGGTCAAATGGTGATGAATACAGTGTAGCTGTGAGAGAGAGAAGGATAGGAAGAAGGGAAAAATGAAGACAAGGAGAGGGAGGTCGTCATTACTGAGGGCCTGAAAAGCAAATCCCGGCTTTCGGAATGAGGCTGGTCAGAATACCAACAGCGGCAACCCGACAGCCAGAATCCCGATACCCATAGGTAAGACAGGCAAGTATTTTTATAACCCCTACCTTAACCCTCCCTCACCAATGCCTAGCTCTAACCACCCCCCTAGTGCCTAAACCTATCCTCCCCGCACCCTAAACCTAGCACCCCCTCCCTAGTGCCTAAACCTAACCTCCCCGCACCCTAAACCTAGCACCCCCTATCTAGTGCCTAACCTAACCTCCCCGCACCCTAAACCTAGCACCCCCTCCCTAGTGTCTAAACCTAACCTCCCCCTAGTGCCTAAACCTAACCTCCCCCTCCCTGCACCCTAATCCTAACACTCCCTACCCAGTGCCTAAACCTCCCCCTAATGCCTAACCCTAACACCCACTCTAAACCTAACCTCCCCCTAACATCCTGATACTTACCTTCAGGATGACGGCAGTCGGGGTAGTGGTACCGGGATCCCGACCTGTTGGGATTTCGGCACCGGTATTCAGGCTATCGGCCAGAGCCGTAACTAGACTTTTTGGTGCCCTGTGCCAGAAAGAGCATTGGCGCCCCCCTCAATTTTCAAAGGGATATGATGCATCCAAAAAAGGGCCATGGCCTCACGGGGAAGGGCCAGGGAAGAGATAGCGGAGGCCAGGACCTGCTGGGGATGAAATAAGAGGAAGCCACAAGTGAGAATGATAATAAACAGAAATTTGACAGGCCCAAACAGCACCCCCTGACCTGTGGTGCCCTGTGCGATGGCTCCGGCCGCACTACCCTAGCTACGGCCCTGCCATCGGCACCCCGAGTGAGTGTGTATGGGGCGGACATACAGGATTCCATAGAGGATGCAAATGTGAAATTAATATGTTTATCACTTTCCTATTCATAGACTGCACTAGTGCCTCACCTAACGTATTGCTTTCTGTCTAACCCCTCTGTCTAGCCCCATCTGTTTAGCCCCTCCTCCATTTTGTTATCAATAATGGCTCGTACCCCGCTATCTGTTTATATACCTCTCTCTGTCTGGCTGGTGCCATAGGTACACCTGGTGCTGGAACTATGGAAAAAATAAATAGTAGTATGGCAGCATTGGTTTATCTATTCCCAGCATACAAATCCTTCAGGTTCATCACAATGTGGCACTATGGGGTGTATATTATTACAGGGATGGGGGAGTTATTACACATTTCTGTCCTGCACTGTCCTTGTACCAGCATTCTAGTATTTCATTACATTATTTTTTTACCTCATTTTCTTGCCCCCTCAATACTTATTTACTGTACCACAGCTGCCCACATTGGGAACAACATAAGATGACCTATATGTTTTCTGGTGTCATTATCTTTCTGCCCATAGCTGTGATGCATAATGAATTTCGCTTACCCCCTCAGGGAATTGAGAATTATGGAAGTTGTGACTACTACCAGCCTATTTGTTTCAAATTACAACGATCCCACAGACTTTTTGTTATGATCACAGTAAAATATGATCTCATTAGACCATGGAATATTACTCATACTATGATCAAACTCCCATGTGGCTTCATTTATATCTGGACAATCCAGTCGACTGGTTACGGAACCACAGATAATCTGTGATTTACACAATCAGGGCACTGAAACAGCACCGTGGCATCCTAATTGGCACTTTCCCACTATGAGGGCATTTTGTTCACAGTGACTGTATTCCTGGCACACGGGTACGATTCCCATGGGCTGGAGATCCAATCCCAAGAGTGTCTTTTTGTCATCTGGCGATCACGACGAACGCACCCTCTGGTGAGAGGCACGAGGTTTACCACTACCAGCTGTTTTGTCAGTGTAGTCCCAGCCTTGGGATCACCACATTCACCCACTATCTCAGCTTTGAAGGTTCTTTGCTCACACACATTGTACAAAACAGGTCTACACTCATCTATATTAATGTTAGAAGGTACAGACCTAACAATAATAACAAAAATATGTATATGAGAATGAATCAGATTGGGCATATTATGCATAACTCACATGAAAATAGGAATCCCTGCACCACAGCTGGTTCATCCTTGAAGGCCAAGGGACGGGCATAGTGTTTGGTAAAAATTCACCTACTAGGGCAAAGGTTTCCTTCTCTTTCCCGGTCTCACAGGGTGTCCCCTCCAGGTTTATGCAGCCCCCAACTGATAAAAGCAGACTCTGGTTCTGGTTTGAAAAGGTTTCAAGTTAGCAGAGACTTCTCTCTCCGGCAGAGGAGAAGAAAACAAATATTCAAAAACACAGGTTTATACAACTTAACAGAATCAAGAAAACAGTTCAATTAGATTGACAGCCTTTAAGACTATGGGGTTTATTTACTAAGCAGTGTTAGGAGACAGAGTGAAAAGTGATAAGAAAGGGATAAGGTGCCAGCCAATCAGCTCCCAACTGTCATTTTCAAAAACAGCCTGTGAAAGGACAGTTGGCAGCTGATTGGCTGGCACCTTATCACTTTCTTATCACTTTTAACTCTGTCTCCTAACACTGCTTAGTAAATAGACCCCTATAATTTGCAATTTATTAAAGAAAGTACCTTAAGGGGCATGGCACAGACTATTTGTTAAAACAAGATTTTAAGGGACATTCATATACTTGAAAAAGAGAGAAATGATGGGGATAAAAACAAGGAAGGTCTTAATCGTATTCCCTTTGTGTTGCATGTTTGTGCTACCTGCGATCTCGGTTTGGTAGCCAAGAAGCACAGCAGTGATGATCCGCCTCATAGCAACTTCTCAGCCTTCTGATGAGCTGACCAGCACAACACAGAGAACAGACAAGGACACAAAGGCAGGGTGCACACCCCTCTCACACAGCAGCACAGCTTAGCACAGTCACGTCCCTACTACAACCACTTATTCCAGGAGCTAGCCCATACTGTATACAGCTTGTTTAATGTGAATTGCAGCTCTGGAAACTACGTGCAATAGTTTTATAGCTGCTGGAGTAGAACATATGTCAGGTGGGACTAATGGAAGCAGAAGTACAGTACACTGCACGTCTAGAGACAATGCAATATTATTATAAAGCAAGTACTGTAGAGAGCAAATGGATTTAGGTGTTAGAATGAAAAGAATTTGCAAAGACTTGAAAAGAGGAAAAAAGAAAAGCTGAAATTTCTCTTAATATAAAAAAAATGGTAACGTTCACGGATATTTGAAAATTGTTTAATAATTCCTCAGTGACCTCAAGATTTTCTTTATGTATTTATTTAGTATGATTACAATGGACTTATGTTGGAGAAACAGCGTGAAATTCTTAGCATTACTGCCTCACAGCACTGAGCTCGTGGGTTTGATTCCCATCATGGCCCTAACTGTGTGGAGTTTGTATATTCTCCCTGTGTTTGCGTGGGTTTCCTCCGGGTGCTCCAGTTTCCTCCCACACTCCAAAAATATACTGGTAGGTTAATTGGCTCCCAACAAAATTAACTCTAGTGTGTAAGTGTGTGTGTGTGTGCATGTGATAGGGAATATAGATTGTAAGCTCCACTGGGGCAGGGACTGATGTGAATGGCCAAATTTTCTCTATACAGTGCTGCGGAATATGTGAGCGCTATATAAATAACAGGTAATAATAAATAAATAATAAATATGTGTTTCATGCTTTGAGTCCAATATTTTAAGTTGCATTCTATAAATTGGACACTAGATGTCACCAATGTCCGATGATTATTGACTTGTACCCTTCTAATACTTGCTGTAAATTAACCATGTTTTTAAAAGTTTATTAAGATGGTTATTTTTTTGTTACAAAGGATGAAATTAAGCACATTTTAATCCAACAAAGTCTTTGGTTCATACTATGTAGTGGTATGATAAAATAATGTGACTAGTTAAATTGGCTATACGGAATCAGTATGAGATATCGCCGGATATGAGCCCAGCGTATTTAATACCGACGCCAGAGGAGTGAAGATCCCGACAATGTAAGTAACTATACTATCCCTAACTTCCTCCTCCCTAGTGCCTAACCCTAAATTCCCCAGGGGTACTTAAACCTAACCCCACCCCCCCGCACCCTAAACCTAACCCTCCGGGGGGAAGGGTGCATAACCTAACCTCCCCTGGGGGTGCCTAACCCCCCCTTCCCCTAGCCTAACCCTTCCAGGGGGGTGCCTAACCCAGAGCTGTAACTAGACTTTTTGGTGCCCTGTGCCAGAAAGAGCATTGGCGCCCCCCCTATTTTTAAAATAGGGAAATAAGGCCGAAAAAGGGCCATGGCCTCTTGGGGAAGGGCCATGATAGAGATAGAGGAGGTCAGGAGATTCTGGAGATAAAAGAAGAGGAAGCTTCTAGTGATAATGATAATAAACAGGAAAATTGACAGGCCCAAACAGCGCCCCCTGCTCTGTGGCGCCCTGTGCCATGGTACGGGTCGGACTACCCTAGTTACGACCCTGACCTAATCCTCCCCCCCCGTGCAGCTGTCCGCTCCCGACGCCCGGCTTACCTTCGTTCGGTATGCCGGGCGTCGGGATTTCGGCGGGTGGATAATGATAGGCATTGGGATTTCAACACCTATCATTAGTCCCATGCCAGGATTTGACAGTCGGGAAGCCGGCGGTCGACATTTCGACCGCTTGCTTCCTGTACATATACTGTACATGCCACTATAGGTATGTGAATGTGTTTTTGCTGTTAAGTTTTATTAACATACATTCACACTCACAATCACACATACTCACCTAGAATCCTTGTAGCCAATCACGTCCCCTTCTCCAGTAGAAATCCATGACACCTGTAAAAAAAAAGCCATACTCACCTATTACTAGCATAGTTCACTTCCTCTTCAGTCCATGTAGGCATCCAGCTTCTTCATAAAAATAAAAAAAAATACAATTGACTTCAATGGTGAGAACCGCTTGGTTACGAAAGATTATCTAGCGGTTCTCACCATTGAAGTCAAGGGTGGGAACCGTTCATTGGCTGAGACAGACGGAGGCTCACCTCTCTCAGCCAATGAAAGTTCAGCACCAGGATTTCTATACAGAAATGCTGCGGCTAAGCAGTCATTCGGAAAGTACTGTCCTTAGAGGACGGTACTTGTGTACGGTACTTGTGTCCGTGTCTTGGGAAAATCAGGATTTTTTATATTTAGAAGACGGTGGATGCCTACTTGGTCAAGAGGACCTGTCCAGGTATTGTAGGTGAGTATGTCTTTTGTACTGTATGTAATAAAACTTTACAGTCAAGGTGTGTGTCTTGTGTTTATTTTAACATGTCTATTGCACGTGAACCACAAGTACCAGTGGGCCCGTAATGCCTCGCATGCTGGTACTTTTGGTTTTCCAAGTAACAGCATGCAGGGGAGGCTTGCTGGGCTGACTAGTGGTCAGGTGTAATGCATTGGCCAGGGGACCTAGCGAAAGGATTCCTCTGGCTGAGGCATAAACCCCCCCTCCCCCCACTAGAAAGAGTTCCGTGCTAGTTATGGAAAACGCAGGGGACCCCTACTCATTTTGTCCCCTTTATTCTCAAAACCAGCACTGGCTCTCAAAAGTCCAGGGCTGGTTGTGCTTTTAGGGGGGACCCCACATCTTTTTTTTATTATTATTATTATTATTTCTACACTTTAATATATTTTTAAACAGATGCATGCACAGATCTCACTGATCTGTGCACGCATCTGTGTCTAGATAGTACAGCCCATTATTTAAATTTGGGCAAACATCTTAAGATGATCGCCAGGGGTTTTGGACTGCAAACAATATATCGTGCACAATCTAACGATTTGGAAATCGTTACTGACGCACTATATATCGTTAGGTCGTATGTCATATTTTACTGTATTATGCTCGATATTGTATGTCCAGGAGTGAAGGGGAGCTGCCGGGGAGTTCAAGGGAATCACTGACGACATTGCATCGTTTGTGAGTCCTCTAGTGTGTAGGCACCTTTACATTTCCTAAAGCAATCGCATGGATTTATCATATGTTTTATGTATTACAGTATGCTATTGGGATTTTGAATTTTTTCAGTCAATTTCCACTCCAAGGAGACCAGACATATTGCACAGTCTTGCTTAATAGGACTGTATATTCCAGTGACGTGTGGTGAGGTAAATGGCTGGGGAGGCAGTGACTCGTATCAGAGCCAGATTTACACATACATATATGAACCCGAGGGTACATGTGGGCATTATACAAAGGTAAAAAGTGTAGATTTCTGCGCTATTATATTCCTGAGAAGATCGATGTGAATGAAACACAATTAACACAATATATTAATAACATTTTTACTGATATTTGTTCTGTTGACTGGTCAATATGAATGAACAATACAAATAGAACAATCACAAAAAGTAAATCATTGCAAAATTTGTGAAACACAATAAACCAATATAGTAAAAAAGGATCGCTGGAGGAGGTGGACCCAAAAAATTGTGTATAGGATATTAATATCATCCAGTTGAAAATGTGGGTTATTCCTTAAAAATCCACACCTGCATATATTATATATTCATTGATCTCACCAGGGATTAAAGTGTCTTGTGCTCAATCATTAACATGCTCCGTGGAGCTTCATACCCTGAGAGACAGCATCATGTGGGGTTCACATACGTGTTGTTAAGTCCACATCCAAATGAATGTAAAAGCATACAGGTGTTGGAGGAGGCTGATGCACCCGGAGAAACAGGGGTAAAGCGGCTAACCTTGCGAAGAGGTGATGCTGTTCCAGCCGCGTCTCGATCCTGGCCTCCACTCTGACTACCAGCGCATGTCCACTGGGATCACGGGTCTCGCGTCTCGGATTACAATAATGTAGCAGGTACTCATATGGATATAAGTTATCCCATTAGGTCCAAAGGTTTTCCACTGACGCGTTTCGGTCCACAGGTCTGGGGCTTTATCAAAGAGTGATTAAAAACTCCATACGGCCTCTTTTTATATGCAACCAGCTCAGTCACATTGGTGTAGCAACCATATAAATTGTTAACACCTGTTAGGATCCACCTCCCATCCATCTCCCCCAGCAAACACAGAGATCACATATAATCTCATAAAAATAAAAAGGCATAGCAATAAGTGTACCAATATAACATAATTCAAAAAATATAAAAAATTATTGATCTTTAATATATATACATATTATTCATAAACAATCAACTTGATTATTGCTATATTATATACGTGCATAAAAAGTTTTATCTCTAACAATATAGCAATCTATCTTGTTTAGAAAAATATATATCCTTGTATTGGACTAGGTGTGTCTAGAACCCATTACCTCATGTGTCCCAGTCAGTTGCTTTACCACTACACCATAAGTCTCAATCTATCCCTTACTATTAAATTGTGGGATAACATCGTAAACAAGACAATAATAGTTACATTGATAGCTTCAAGTGCATTACTCGTATAATAAGACATAGAATGTATAATAAGACATTGATATATATGTATTGTCAATAATTTATTACCAAGAACGACACTTAGAATACATTTTTGGTTTTTTTGTACAATTTATTTTTATTATTTTATATTTCACTAAAAAGGTAAAGTGAATTTTAAGCATTAATTCAATAAAAGTTACATTTTATATAATTCTTCTATCTCTTCATGTACGCCAACAAAGAGACAATACTTCTCTCTTTTTTCTTATATGCTTACTCCCTTATTGTCCTTGGCAGCACCCCCATAGATTAATTATTCATGTGATATTGTATATATCAGCTATTTGGGGCCATTACATTATTTTTTTGTTCAAACCAAAACCTAGTGCAGTGGTGTATCCCCAATCCCCTATCCCCAACCAAATAAGACAATAGCAATAACCCAAAGTGCTCTTTAACTCAGCTCAGTATTCACACAAAATGGCAGTCGATCTTTACACTGACAAACTCAGACGCTGTTTCTCTAGTAGCTCAAACAAGGATATCATACTGTTTACTCAAACTCAGTCTCTTGCAACAATCAGGATTACACAGTTCTTTGAATATAGCAAATTTCAGTATCTCTCGCCAATTCTCAGTATCTGTCAATAATTCTCAGTATCTCTCATACACTCTCAATAGCTCTGTAACAGTTCTTAGTAGCTCGCAAAACAGTTCTTAATAGCTCCTAAACAATTCTCAGTAGCACTGATGCTACGTAGGGACGTCTCCCTTTTACAGCTCTTTTAATCACTCATCTTAGCTGCGGGTCCCAGTGCTGGCACACTCTCTCCACTTTTCAGTCTCAAATGGTGCTTCTGTAGCAGTCACTATGCACATCATGTCTCTTATCTCTCACAGAAAACCTAAGCCAGGTCACGCTCCTCTGCGTCTATAGGATTCAACTGCGCATGTCCAATCTCAAACACACTGTCCTGTTGCTGACTTGTTTCAATTTTGGCACATAACACCTCCACCTGGTGGCAGCTTCCTATATTGCAACATCCATTGGCTCCTATCAGAGCCAGAGTTATCACAAATATATAGGAGGATTCAATTAGGTGAAATTATTTTCCACCCATATGCAAGGGGGGCAAAATGACATTGCGATATCATGTAAACGCTGGCATCAGCATTGGAACTCACTCCTCGTGACTCGCACATTTTTGCTCGCACTCCTATGGGGCTGTGAACAAAAATCCGCCAGTCCAGAGGTACCATAAGTGCTGCACTTACTTGCGGGGGCAATCGTCCTTGATTGAATTCCCCCCATAGTGTACCTACCTTCTTACAGTCATATATTGCATTTTGGACAATGTCACACATCGATGTCGGCCGTTGGGGGGCGAGAACAACACTGTAGAGGATAGCTCACGATCTTTGTGGTATGTATACTGTACTTTGTGATTAAGCAGAGAGATCTGGCAAATGCATTGTTTTTAGTTATTTTATTTTTTGTGTATTTTTTCTATCATCCTTTGTATTTTTTTTTTGCCAACAATTGGGTTTAAAAAAAATTTGTTTTTTAAGATAATTATTTTATGTATTTTGAAGATTTTTCTATATTTATTATTCATTTATAAATACACAAGCATTATTTGATGTAAGATTGCTCTATTTCACAGCCACCGGCGGGCTTCGGTGTCACATTGTCCAAAGCGCATAAAACGACTATATAAGGGTGATTATCCTGAGCACCCATTTGATAAGACTGATTTTACTATACAGAATACACTATGAATTTCGATTTATCTTCTGGGTCCTATTATGAGACATCTGTGAGTGAATAAAAGAATATATTAACAAATTGACCTTTAGTTCCCCTTTGGAAGCCACCATTGCGCCCGAATATCCCACTTTATCCCAGATATTTATAGGAGGTTTGTTGACAGCTTTTTCTCATGAACTGTTCACTGGCACAAGTCAAACCCCTTTGTTCCTCAAACTTTTTGCTGAAAGCAAGATGAGTCTATAATAATAGCCACGACCACTAGGTGTCAGTATGATACCTTGAATCCACATATTGGGTTTGATACAGAGAGCCTATTTCAGCTGCGATTATCGGGAATCTGCGTGTGAGCAGGACCCATCCTGCGAGTGTGCAGAATGGGTCCTGTGTAGTCGCACGCAGACACTTCAATGCCTCTGCCTGATTGACAGACAGAGGCATTTAAGGGGCGGTGCAGGATCAGCAAGGACGTAGTTGCAAAGCTACCTGCATGCATATATCATATATCTATAGCCTGCGTGCAGCTTTGCAGTTGTGAACCTTGCTCCCAGACATGGGAGCAAAGCAATAATAAGGAGCAAATTTGCACCTTGGCAAAACCATGCGGCTCTGCAGGTGGGGTAGATGTAATGTGCAGAGAGACTTAGGGGTAAATTTACTAAAAGACGATTTAGATCAATTTAAAATTGATCTAAATCGATTAACATCGATGGGTTTTCCGAACGCAAAATCTGCATATTTATTATCTGTAGGGTTTCACCTTCAATTGAAGTTGAAACCCTCTGATAAATATATAGATTTTGCATTCAGTAACAGAAATGTATTGGAAATGTACTGGGCATTCCCCATACTTGCCAACTCTCCCTGATTGTCAGGGAGACTCCCTGAAATAGTAGCAATCTCCCTAACTCCCTGAAGAGTCTAGCAAGCACCTTGATAGCACCATACCCCCATTTATCGTATCATCAAGAACTTCAAGGAGAGAGGTTCAACAGTTGTGCAGAAGGCTTCAGGGTGCCCAAGAACGTCCAGCAAGCATCAGGACCATCTCCTAAAGTTGATTCAGCTGCGGTATCGGGGCACCACCAGTGCAGAGCTTGCTCAGGAATGGCAGCAGGCAGGTGTGAGTGCATCTTCACGCACAGTGAGGCAAAGACTTTTGGAGGATGGCTTGGTGTCAAGAAGGGCAGCAAAGAAGCCAATTCTCTCCAGGAAAAACATCAGGGATAGACTGATATTCTGCAAAAGGTGCAGGGATTGGACTGCTGCGGACTGGGGTAAAGTTATTTTCTCTGATGAATCCCCTTTCAGATTGTTTTGGGCATCTGGAAAAACGCTTGTCCGGAGAAGGAAAGGTGAGCGCTACCATCAGTCCTGTGTCATGCCAACAGTAAAGCATCCTGAGACCATTCATGTGTGGGGTTGCTTCTCAGCCAAGGGAGTGGGCTCACTCACAATTTTGCCTAAGAACACAGCCATGAATAAAAAATGGTACCAAAACATCCTCCAAGAGCAACTTCTACCAACCATCCAAGAACAGTTTGGTGACACACAATGCCTTTTCCAGCATGATGGAGAACCTTGCAACAAGGAAAAAGTGCCTTGGGGAACAAAACATCAAAAATTTTAGGCCCATGGCCAGGAAACTCCCCACAGGGCTGTAACAAGGGGGGGGGAGGCTGGAGGTGCACGTGTACCTTGTGCGCCGCTGCACACGGCGCCAGTGTCCTCCAGCACGGCGCCGCAGGGAGATCCCAAGCCGGACGCCCGCTGAAATGATATTACCAGCGGGCGCCCGGCTCCTTCCCTGCAGCGCCGAGGTAACCCGGAGGCTGGAGTTCTCTTCTGAACTCCAGCTTCCGGCTCTCCTTACGGCCCAGGCACTATGGGAGAGACTTCATGGTGTCCCTCCCATAGTTCCGAGGAGCAGCCGGGCGGACCGGGCAGCCGCAGGAGCAGGGTTTAAGGTAAGTATTGTTTTTTTTCTTTTTAAGTGTGTAAAAAGTGGCACTACTGGGGCAATACTATAAGGGCACTACAGGGACATTACTATAAGGGCACTACAGGGACATTACTATAAGGAAACTACAGGGGCATTACTATAAGGGAACTACAGGGGCATTACTATAAGGGCACTACAGGGACATTACTATAAGGGAACTACAGGGGCATTACTATAAGGGAACTACAGGGGCATTACTATAAGGGAACTACAGGGGCATTACTATAAGGGCACTACAGGGACATTACTATAAGGGATCTACAGGGGCATTGCTATAAGGGAACTACAGGGGCATTACTATATGGGAACTATAGGGACATTACTATAAGGGAACTACAGGGACATTACTATAAGGGAACTACAGGGGCATTACTATAAGGGCACTAGAGGGGCATTACTATAAGGGCACTAGAGGGGCATTACTATGGGGGCACTACAACAGGGGCATTACTATATGGGCACTACTACAAGGGCATTACTATAAGGGCACTACAGGGACATTACTATAATGGCACTACAGGGACATTACTATAAGGGAACTACAGTGGCATTACTATAAGGGCACTAGAGGGGCATTACTATGGGGGCACTACTACAGGGGCAATACTATATGGGCACTACTACAGGCCAGGGCATTACCTCAGGGGACATTACTATAGGTGCACTGCTGAAGGGGACATTACTATGGGGGAATTACCAGGGGGGGCACTAAATTACTGTCTTGCCCCGGGTGACAAATATCCTAGTTTCGGCCCTGCTCCCCAGACCTTAATCCCATTGAGAACTTGTGGTTAATCCTCAAGAGATGGGTGGGCAAACAAAAACCCACAAATTCTGACAAACTCCAAGCATTGATTAGGCAAGAATGGGCGGCCATCAGTCAGTATGTGGCCCAGAAGTTGACTGACAGCATGCCAGGGCGAATCGCAGAGATCATGAAAAAGAAGGGTCAACACTGCAAATATTGATTCTTTGCATAAACTTAATGTAATTGTCAATAAAAACCTTTGACACTTATGAAATGCTGTAATTTTACTTCAGTATACCATAGTAACATCTGACAAAAAGGTATAAAAACACTGAAGCAGCAAACTTTGTGAAAACCAATACTTGTATCACTCTCAAAACTTTTGGCCATACCTGTATACATGCAAATGGGATTCTTAGTATAATTTCCCTGCATTAGTTATAAGGCACAATGATCTCTATGGATACCTGCATTTTCTGAAAAAAGTATCAGTGCGTTTTCATTAGGGGTGTGCACCGGCCACTTTTCGTGTTTTGTGTTTTGGTTTTGGATCTGGATCTTTCTTCGTGTTTTGGATCTGGATTGGTTTTGCCAAAACCACCCTTCCGTGTTTTGGGTTCTGGGTTTTGTGTTTTGGATCTGTATTTTTTTGAAAAAAAGCATAAAAACAGCTACAATCACAGAATTTGTGTGTTTTTCTGCTCCTATGCTATTATTAACCTCAATAACCTTAATTTCCACTCATTTCCAGTCTATTCTGAACACCTCACAATAGTGTTTTTATATCCAAAAGGTTGCACCGAGGTAGCTGGATGACTATGCTAAGAGATACGAGTGGGCGGCACAAACACGTGGCCCATCTAGGAGTGACACTGCAGTGGCAGACAGGATGGCAGTTTGAAAAACTAGGCCCCAAACAGTACATAATTCAAAGAAAAAAAAGAGGTGCAAGATGGAATTGTCCTTGGGCCCTCCCACCCACCCTTATGTTGTATAACCAGGACATGCACACTTTAACGAACCAATCAATTCAGAGCCAGGGTCTGCCACACGACTGTGGCTGAAATGATTGGTTCATTTGGGCCCCCACAAAACAAGCTGGCAATTAATCTGTTCCTGCGCAAACTGGCTCTACGGAGGCAAGATGTCGTCCTCATCCTCCTCATCCACTGATTCCTCACCCTCTTCAGTGTTGTGTACATCCTCATCCTCACAGAGTATTAATTCGTCCCCGCTGGAATCCACAACCACAGGTCCCTCTGTACGTTCTGGAGGCTGGTCTCCCTGGAAGAGTTGATAATTCATTTTATGAACATCATCTTCTCCACATTTTGTGGAAGCAACCTCCTACGCCTTTCGCTGACAAGGTTCTCGGCTGCACTAAACACTCTTTCGGAGTACACACTGGAGGGGGGGCAACTCAGGTAAAATAGAGCCAGTTTGTACAGGGACCTCCAAATTGCTTCTTTTTCCTGCCAGTACAGATACGGACTGTCTGACATGCCTACTTGGATGCTGTCACCGATGTAATCCTTTAACAGACAGACGCACGCTTGTCGCTGCTGCTTTAAGGATGCAGGTGCGGCTACAGCCCACACATTTCACAAAGACAGAAAAAAAAAGAATATTTTTATTGTTTGTGGAGCGCACTTTGAGGGTTACACCACCCTTTAACAGACAGACAAACGCTTGTCGCTGCTGCTTTGAGGACAGTATCATATGCAGTGACAGTAGACTTGTCAGAAATTGTTGGCACGTCCTTCAGTCCGGACCAGATGTCCAAACCGGCCATTGACTTATGACACAGGCGCACGCTTGGCGCTGCTACTGTGTTGATGCACGTGCGGCTACATCGCGCACAAGTCACAAACACATAAAAAAAATAGTTTTTTATTTTTTGGAGCACTTTGAGGGTTACACCACCCTTTAACAGACAGACGCACGCTTGTCGCTGCTGCTTTGAGGATGCAAGTGCGGCTACAGCCCACACAATTCACAAAGACAGAAAAAAAAAGAAGAATTTTTTTATTGTTTGTGGAGCACACTTTGAGGGTTACACAACCCTTTAACAGACAGACGCACGCTTGTCGCTGCTGCTTTAAGGATGCAGGTGCGGCTACAGCCCACACATTTCACAAAGACAGAAAAAAAAAGAAGAATATTTTTATTGTTTGTGGAGCGCACTTTGAGGGTTACACCACCCTTTAACAGACAAACGCTTGTCGCTGCTGCTTTGAGGACAGTATCATATGCAGTGACAGTAGACTTGTCAGAAATTGTTGGCACGTCCTTCAGTCCGGACCAGATGTCCAAACCGGCCATTGACTTATGACACAGGCGCACGCTTGGCGCTGCTACTGTGTTGATGCACGTGCGGCTACATCGCACACAAGTCACAAACACATAAAAAAAATAGTTTTTTATTTTTTGGAGCACTTTGAGGGTTACACCACCCTTTAACAGACAGACGCACGCTTGTCGCTGCTGCTTTGAGGATGCAAGTGCGGCTACAGCCCACACAATTCACAAAGACAGAAAAAAAAAGAAGAATTTTTTTATTGTTTGTGGAGCACACTTTGAGGGTTACACAACCCTTTAACAGACAGACGCACGCTTGTCGCTGCTGCTTTAAGGATGCAGGTGCGGCTACAGCCCACACATTTCACAAAGAGAAAAAAAAAGAAGCATTTTTTTATTGTTTGTGAAGCGCACTTTGAGGGTTACACCACCCTTTAACAGACAGACGCACGCTTGTCGCTGCTGCTTCAAGGATGCAGGTGTGGCTACAGCCCACACATTTCACAAAGACAGAAAAAAAAAGAAGAATATTTTTATTGTTTGTGGAGCGCACTTTGAGGGTTACACCACCCTTTAACAGACAAACGCTTGTCGCTGCTGCTTTGAGGACAGTATCATATGCAGTGACAGTAGACTTGTCAGAAATTGTTGGCACGTCCTTCAGTCCGGACCAGATGTCCAAACCGGCCATTGACTTATGACACAGGCGCACGCTTGGCGCTGCTACTGTGTTGATGCACGTGCGGCTACATCGCACACAAGTCACAAACACATAAAAAAAATAGTTTTTTATTTTTTGGAGCACTTTGAGGGTTACACCACCCTTTAACAGACAGACGCACGCTTGTCGCTGCTGCTTTGAGGATGCAAGTGCGGCTACAGCCCACACAATTCACAAAGACAGAAAAAAAAAGAAGAATTTTTTTATTGTTTGTGGAGCACACTTTGAGGGTTACACAACCCTTTAACAGACAGATGCACGCTTGTCGCTGCTGCTTTAAGGATGCAGGTGCGGCTACAGCCCACACATTTCACAAAGAGAAAAAAAAAGAAGCATTTTTTTATTGTTTGTGAAGCGCACTTTGAGGGTTACACCACCCTTTAACAGACAGACGCACGCTTGTCGCTGCTGCTTCAAGGATGCAGGTGTGGCTACAGCCCACACATTTCACAAAGACAGAAAAAAAAAGAAGAATATTTTTATTGTTTGTGGAGCACACTTTGAGGGTTACACCACCCTTTAACAGACAGATGCACGCTTGTCGCTGCTGCTTTAAGGATGCAGGTGCGGCTACAGCCCACACATTTCACAAAGAGAAAAAAAAAGAAGAATTTTTTTATTGTTTGTGGAGCACACTTTGAGGGTTACACCACCCTTTAACAGACAGACGCACGCTTGTCGCTGCTGCTTTGAGGACAGTATCATATGCAGTGACAGTAGACTTGTCAGAAATTGTTGGCACGTCCTTCAGTCCGGACCAGATGTCCAAACTGGCCCTTGACTTATGACACAGGCGCACGCTTGGCGCTGCTACTGTGTTGATGCACGTGCGGCTACATCGCACACGAGTCACAAACACATAAAAAAAAATAGTTTTTTATTTTTTGGAGCACTTTGAGGGTTACACCACCCATTAACAGACAGACGCACGCTTGTCGCTGCTGCTTTGAGGATGCAAATGCAGCTACAGCCCACACAATTCACAAAGACAGAAAAAAAAAGAAGAATTTTTTTATTGTTTGTTGAGCGCACTTTGAGGGTTACACCACCCTTTAACAGACAGACGCACGCTTGTCGCTGCTGCTTTGAGGATGCAAGTGCGGCTACAGCCCACACAATTCACAAAGACAGAAAAAAAAGAATTTTTTTATTGTTTGTGGAGCGCACTTTGAGGGTTACACCACCCTTTAACAGACAGACGCACGCTTGTCGCTGCTGCTTTGAGGATGCAGGTGGAATCTATATGGGATTTGGAACCAGGGACACACTACCTCCATCAATTGTCTAAGTCCCACTGCACTAATGGCAGATACCGGACGCACGTCTAACACCAACATAGCAGTCAAGGCCTCAGTTATACGTTTTGCTTCAGGATGACTGCTGTCGTACTTCATCCTCATCGCTAGGGACTGTTGGAGGGTCAATTGTTTAGTTAAAGTAGTGGTGTTCCTACTTCCTCTCTGGGATGATGAACAACTCCCAGCAGCAGCAACAGCACTAGGAGGGAGTGGTTCTTGATCTTTCCCTATTTTATTTTTATCGGAGAAAGTTTGGTCCTCCATTTATGTTATATTGATATATACGTGCGGCTAAGGCGCACACAAACACAGAAAATATTTTTTTATTTTTGCTGGAGAGTAGTGCACTTTGTGGGTTACACCACCCTTTAAGAAATGAGCCAGCCGGCCCTTTACTAATGACACAGGCGCACGCTTGGCACTACTTTGTTGATGCACGTGCGGCTACTGCGCACACAATTCACAAACACAGAAAATATTTTTTATTTGGTTTGCAGTGTACTTTGGGGGTTACAGCACCCTTTAACGGTCAAGCCAGCCGGCCCTTTACTTATGACACAGGCGCACGCTTGGCACTACTTTGTTGATGCACGTGCGGCTACTGCGCACACAATTCACAAACACAGAAAAGATATATTTTTTTTTAGCACTTGGGGGGAGCACCCCTGACGGACAGAGCACCCCCTGGACAACACTACAGCACCCCGTTAGGACTGGGACACTGCACAGGACTTTGGAGTGGACACAGCTCCTATGGACAACTGACTGCACAACACAGTCCAGCCAGCCCCTATGGACTTTGAAGTAGTGGACACAGCCCCTATGGACAACAGCAGCACAGCACAACACAGCCCGCCCCTATGGACTTTGAAGTAGTGGACACAGCCCCTATGGACAACAGCAGCACAGCGCAGCACAGCACAGCACAACACTACTCTGCACTACACTACACAGCCCAGCCAGCCCTAACTCCCACCCTCCCTCTTCACTGTCCACAGCCGAGTGAGAAAATGGCACCGACGCGGGTACCTTATATAGGATCCAAAACCTGCGTGACCCGGAAGGCGGGATGATGACGTTTTGCCTCGATTTCAGATCCAAGTCAGGCGGGAAAAGTCGAGCCTGACTCGGATCGGCCTCGGATTCCAGTAATTTCCAATCAATTTTGACCACCTCACAATATTATTTTTTTCATCTAGTTAAGGCCAAAATGTTGCATCCAGCTAGCTGACTAAGCTAAGTGATACAGTGGGCGGCACTAACATGTGGCAGTTCAGCTTCCAATTTCCAACATGGATACAGTGTGGGTTGGATACACCAATAGTGCACTTACTATGACAGCAGTGTCAGCAGAGCGGGGTTGCTGACTGTGTCCCCAGTACATGGATTGGCAGTGCTGTGGTGCTGGCAGTGTCCTCAGTGCAGGGTACCGGCGGTGTCATCAGTGCAGGTTTGCTGGCTGTGTCGGCAGTGCGGGGGTTGCTGGCGGTGTCCTCAGTACATGGAATGGCAGTGTGGGAGTACTGGCAGTATCCTCAGTGCAGGGTACCGGCGGTGTCGGCAGAGCACCGGCGGTGTCGGCAGTGCGGGGGTGCAAGTAGTGTCCTCAGTGCAGGTTTGCTGACTGTGTTGGCAGTGCAGGGGTGTTCCCAATGCAGTGTGGCGGTGGTGTCGGCAGCATGGGGGAGCCAGTGGTGTCAGGAGAGGGGCTGCTGGCGATTTCAGCAGTGAGGGTGCCGACAGCTGGTGTGTCGGCAGCGCGGGGTACCAGCAGCAGGTGTGTCAGCAGTGGGGGGTGCCGGCCGTGGGAACCAGCGCCATCTTCTTTTTTCCCTGCATTCAATGGGCTTAACGCTGATTGGCTGAGAGCCGTGACAGATGGCTCTGTCAACCAATCAGCGTTTTGCCCATTGAAGGCAAAGAGATTTTTCAAAATGGCCGCTCGAGGCAAAACTTCGAGATCTGACAGAGGATCATAAGGTTTTGCCTCAATTAGGGATCCGGGGCAGGAGGAGAGATCCGTGGAGCGCCTCGGATCCCCAAAATTCAGGTGGGCCCGGCTCTCAGGGAACCGAACCCGCTCGTCTCTAATCATAACAGGGTTGGTCCACTAGCATCAGAACGCTCCGGGCGGCTGTATAGACTGCAGGGTGCATGCATAAAGAGTCCAAGGAACGCTCCGGGTGGTACCGCAGCAGAGATACTGGCTGCAGGATGTCATTCCAGGCACCCTGGTAGCCACATGCAGGTGGCGTGGGGCAGCTAAGGTGCCGCCAGGGCAGGGCCAGCCCGAGCCTAAAATTTTTGGTAAGAGAAGATACATTTTGTCGCCCCTGGCTGAATTTGCACACGCTGAAGGTGCGTGCACCCGACAAAGGAAAGGCAGTGGCAAACGCAGGATTTCCAGAGGGGGGTTTCCAAATGTTTAATTTTACAGCAAGTGTGGCCAGTCAATGAAGAGGGCAGAATTAGTACTTAACCAGCTTTAATATGCGTCATACAAAGTGTATTGTGTGTAATAATGCCAGCATATACAGGACCAGTGATCACAGTAAGTAATTAGATGCAGCAGTATGGCCATCCTGCCTGAGCTGAACGTATTTATTTTAGATGTGAGCACCATTCCAGAGTATTAGAGCAAGTCTGGGAGCCTGGAGGAGCAGCAGTAGAACCTAGCACTGCCCTGGACATATATGTACATATTGGGCTCTATAGCAGTACATCTCTAACAGTGCATGTTTTCCAAATCCCCTAATTGGTGCACAGGTATATTTATTACTGGCTGATACATGTTAAAAGATCCACAGTTGGTGCTATTTATTTCATTCATGATACTGAGAAGAACATGCAGCGCTAGTAAAATTCCATTATATTACTATTTCTATTGTGGTCATGGTGTGGGCTGGGGAGGGGGGTTTCCAGGCAGACGGAAACCCCCCCTGCGTTTGTCAAGGGGTGTGGTCTCATGGGAAAAGCCATAATCACGAGAGCCAATCATGCTGGGTACATGTCCAGTGCTCTTGGAGCTGCTGGGCATGTTCCCAGGCCCTTTCTCCAGTCAATAGATGCCGCATGCATGCGCTTGTCATCTATTTACCACTTCCCCCCCCCCATCTGGAACACTTTGTCACCAAAATAGGGTTGATTGGGAGGTATGCTAAAGGAAAGGTCTCAAAAGAAAGGGGCGTGGTCACACAATAGTATTCCCAATTCACACTACACCACACAATAGCACAATCTTATTCACATTACACCGCACATAGGGGCCTATTCATTAAACTTAAAAATTCTCTGGAGATAATTAGCTTTAGAACTCTCATGGAGTTCTAGCTAATTATAGGTGGAATTCATCATTCCACCTCTCCATAAGTATCTATTCCGAAAAGCTGTCATTTTTGCGATGACAGCTTTTCGGGAAATAGATACTTTTCCCTGCCTACACTACCTTATCGCGTCTGGAAACAGTGCTGCGCATGCGCTGTTACATCTGTAAAACCAGCGCATGCGCAGCACTGCCTGCAGATGCGGTAAGTTTGTGTATGGGGAGTGTGGAAATTAATGCAGGGGAACTTAGCAAAGAGATATCTGTGATATCTCCTGTGCTAAGTGACTACATGAATACCAAAATAATGTTATTTAAGGAAAATGTCCTTAAAAACATTATTTTAGTGATGATGAATAGGCCCCATAGTAGGCCCCGATTCACATTATTCCGCACATTGTGTCTCTGATTCACATTACACCGCACATAGGCCCTCATTCAGAGCCGCTCGTTAGCGGCAGTACGCTCGTTCCGAGCGATGTTTGCACATCTGCGCATGCGTACGGTTTTTAGTACGCATGCGCGAACCAGTCAGTGCGGCCGAAAATCGTTGGTACGCAATATAGCGAGGGCCTGCTATTTTGAGTGACAGAATGAGGCGTATGTGGGTGGTAACAGGGGAAGGTGCTTGAAAATGGGGAGTGGAGATCCGAACGCAGGCGTGCTTAAAGGTCAAAACGGGCGTTTTATGGGTGTGCATATTTAAAACAGCAGCGTCATTGACCACGTCACTGGGTTATTTTATAGCCAGAACTGCTCGCAAATTTGTGGTAGCAAACACCAACCACAAGAATAGCGAGCAGTTCATACGCTGGTCGATGTACTCGATTAATCTAATAAATAGCGGACATGACGTAGGATGCGAGCGGCCAGGGGGCGTTTTTAACAAATAAACGAGCGTATGTTTTGCTCGCTCGTTCAGACTTAGAGGTGTGAACAGACTGCAATGTGCGTACGGATCATTTGAATAGCCACCCCTTGTTTTTAAACGAGCGACCACAAATAGCGAACGGCTCTGAATCAGGCCCATAGTGTCCGATTCACATTACACCACATAGTAGTGTCACTTATTTATGTTCTTATAGACAGTAGTGCCCCTTTTACACAATGCCCACATTAGTGCCCCTTATACACAATGCCCACAGTAGTAGTGCCCCTAATACAATGCCCACAATAGTAGTGGCCCTTGTACAATACCCACAGCAGTGGTGCCCCTTCTGCAATGCCCCCATTAGTAGTGGCCCAAGTAGTAATGCCCCCAAAAGTAATGTGCCCTGTATTAGTGCCCCCAGTAGTAGTGTCCCTGTAAAATTGCTCCCAGTAGTAGTGCCCCCAATAGAAATGCCCCCAGTAGAAGTGTCCTCAGTAGCCCCTGTAACAGTGCCCCCAGTAGCCCCTGTAAATAGTGCACATGCTTAGTCGGCGTAATGGGTGGGCCGGCTCTGCGCCAGGGAGGGAGCAGCGAGGTCGGCTTAGCAGGGGGGTGGGGCCAGCATAGAGGGAAGTGGCCAAGCACGTTGCACGGAATTTATGGGCGGAGCCAGGGCCGTAGCTAGGGTAGTGTGGCCGGTGCCATGGCACAGGGCACCACAGGTCAGGGGGCGCTGTTTGGGCCTGTCAAATTTCTGTTTATTATCATTCTTGCTTGTAGCTTCCTCTTATTTCATCCCCAGCATCTCCTGGCCTCTCCTATCTCTTCCCTGGCCCTTCCCCATGAGGCCATGGCCCTTTTTTGGGTGTATTATGTCCCTTTGAAAAATGAGGGGAGCGCCAATGCTCTTTCTGGCACAGGGCACCAAAAAGTCTACGGCTCTGGGCGGAGCTGGTGGCGTGGCCACACAATCACAGCATTTTGCCCCCCCCATTACACAATGCTGATATTTCCGGCATTGTGAAGCAGGGGGTGGGGTCATGATGACACAATTCAGAGCGAATCTCGTCATCAGCCCCCCGCTGCGGATGTTGTGGCTGAATGGAGGAGGGGAATGGAGGGGCCGGGAGGCTTGTCTACTTTTCGGGGGGTCTGGGAGTGGGATTTCGGGAGGCTCATGGCCGAATCGGGAGAGTAGGCATGTATGCGCCAGGGGCACCGAGAGGGGGGCGGAGCGGGTATTCTTTACCCACATCCGGCTCTGTTGCAGGATCCTTCCCCGCCCCCGATGCGGTACTTTGGGCAGGAAGCGAGAGGACTGACTGCAGCAGCCTCTCTCCACAGCCCAGCACACACACTGCAGCGGTCAGTCCTCTCTCTCCCTGCCCAAAGTACCTGCATTATGAGTGGGGGGAGTGATCGCCCCCCCCCCCCCCCCAGACATCCTCTGTGTGACATGCAAGGCCATAAACATATTGGGTTTTTTCTTTTTGTAAGGAGGGGGTCTGGCCACACCTCCACCAGGTTGGCCACACCCCCTCCCAGTATCGGGTCCCTGGCAGAGCTGTCGGCAGCCCTTGATGCCACCCACAGAGCCCTGTACTCTGTGCGATTGTACCACTCACACACCTCTAGCTGTGGCCCTGCCCTGCATGAGAAGACAACTCAAATAAAGTAATAAATAAAACAAAAATAAAATAAATGCATTTGCATCCCTGCATTGCCGTATGAGCTGCCCAGGTGTGCAGTTGCTCCTTTTTCTTGCTTTGTTCCCAATTCTGAACCAGTAGCATTGATTGAAAATCCATACATGGCATTTGGTGCATAAATTCATTCATTCTGAAAACATAATAAATATTTTTTGGGTCCATACAGACTGGTCAGTTAACTTTGAGTTCCATAAAAGAGATGAAAAGATAAAAGAGATGATCGCCTTTTATATGTTCTGCATAGTAAATATTTGATATCCACCTTCAGAATACTTTTATTTATTGCATTGAGCAATTACTCATATAGTGCTGGCACATTCCATTGCGCTTTATAATTGGGAACAGAGTCATAAAATAAGAATGGGTAATAATAACAGACAGACAAAGAGGTAAGAGGGCCCTGCACGCAAGCTTACAATGCATACTTGCCAACTCTCCCCGATTGCCAGGGAGACTACCTGAAATAGCAGCAATCTCCCTGTCTCCCTGAAGAGTCTTTCTATCTCCCTGATTGCACCTTACCCCATTATGTAGCTGTTAAATAAAAACCGATGTATACATTCAAATGGGATCATTAGTATAATTTCCCTGCATTGGGTATAAGGCACAATGATCCCTATGGCTATATGTATTTGTTATATACGGTCTCTTGTATGGACCACTTGTAAAACACAATACATGACCAAGCCCTGAAAAGTATCAGTGTGTTTTCATCAACATGTTGATCTTATTAACTGCTTTTGGGCTCATTTACATTTGTTTGTTAGTCAGTACTAGGACACGCCCCTCAGATGTAGCAGTACACGCCCACTTTACCGCCGCGCTCATAGGTGCTGCTTTCTCAATCTCCCTGAAATGCTTTTTCAAAGTAGGCAAGTGTGTTACAATCAGTGGCGTAACTAGGGGGGGGTCGAGCAGGGTGCGTGCCCTGGGCGCCGTGGGAAAGGCGGCGCGGGGGGGTGCCGCCGGCCACGGTCCGGCCCGCCCTAGTTAGCCAGTGTAGCGCCGACCGCAGTGAGTGCGGTCAGCACTAGACATTTACACAGGACCGGCGCTAGGCTTCCAGCGCCGGTCCTGTGCTGCACAGCTGAGCCCGTTCCCTCCCCCTGAGCGCTTGCCCAATAGCGCCAGGAGGCGGGCTCAGGCTGTGCATAACACACGCAGCGCTGGCGGCGATGCGTGTGTTAAACAGCAGCCAATGAGAGTCAGATAGATTCTCATTGACTGCTGCAGCACCCACTGCAAGAGCCGGGCTTCCGTCCGGCTCCTGCAGTGGGTAATGGGACAGACGTCATGACATCATGAGGTCTCTCCCATAATGCTGAGCGCGCCAGCCCGGGAGGACTGGCGGGCGGCGGCGGTGGGAGCGGTGTCGCGGTCAGGAGCAGCAGCGTGGATTCAGGTAAGTATATTTGTTATATATATTTTTTAAACCTGTCTGCACTACTGGGGGGGTGGCGGCTACTAATGGGGGTACCTCTACTGGGATGGGGGCTACCATTGGGGGGACCTCTACTGGGGGTGGGGGATACTACTGTTGGTACCTCTACTGGGGGTGGGGGCTACTATTGGGGGGACCTCTACTGGGGGTGGGGGCTACTACTGGGGGTACCATTACTGGGAGGACCTCTACTGGGGGGGCTACTACTGGGGGCACTTAATCGGGTGGGGGAACCTCTACTGGGGACTACTACTTGGGGGGGACTACTACTGGGGGCATTATAAAACGGGCCTACTACTAGGGGCACTGCACTGGGGGGACCACTAATGGGGGCAATAATAGGAAGGACCACTACAGGGGGCACTGGATATGGGGGATCACTACTGGGGGCCTGCATCAGGGGGACCACTACTGGGGGCACTGCATGGGGGGGACTACTGCTGGGGGCACTTTATAAGGGGCTTACTGCTAGGGGCACTGCACTGGGGGGACCACTACAGGGGGCACTGGATAGGGGGGGGGGATCACTACTGGGTACCTGCATAAGGGGGACCACTACTGGAAAAACTGCATGGGGGGGACTACTGCTGGGGGCACTATATAAAAGGCACTGCATAGGGGGGGGGACTACTACTGGGAGCACTATATAAAGGGCACTGCATAAGGGGATACCACTACTGGGCGCACTGCATTGTGGGGACTGCTACTGGGGGCTCTGCATAAGGGGGAACACTACATGGGGCACTGCATTTGGGGTACCACTACTGGGGGCACTGAATAAGGAGAACTAATTGGGGGCTGTATAAGGGGGACCACTACTGGGGATACTGTATAAGGGGCACTACTATGGGCCTGCATAAGAGGGATCACAACTGCATACTGGGGGTACTGTATAAGGAGCACTACTGGGGTTAAGGTGCATATGGATAGGAATCTTCAGCGTGAAAATAAAGGGGTGTGTCATGTTGACACGCCCCATTTTTAAGTGACCACGGCCATTTTGTTTTTTGCCAAACGCGCCTTCGGCGCGCGCACATATGGGGGGGGCTCCCTTTTCAAATTTGCCCTGGGCTCCAAATACCCTAGTTACGCCACTGGTTACAATGTACTAAATATATTGCTTTACTGTTCTAGCCTCCCTCCCAGGGCCGTAACTAGCTGAGAGGCTCTGTGGGCAGCAACGTAGCCCAATTTTACCCCCGACCCTTGCTCCTGGCTAGCAGGGTGCCTGGAACGAAACCCTGTAGCCAGATTTGCTGCTGCAGCACCCGCGGAGCATCCTGCGGACGCTCCAGACGGCGCCCTGCGCATTATATACAGCGTGGTACTTACCGGAGCAACCGGTCACGGCGCAACGTTATGAAGTCGAGGGTTCAGTGGGAGGGGCTGGCACAGGGCACAATTACGCCATGTTACGGCTCTGCATAGCCAGTCTGAATTGATTGTTTATGTTCCACCGGTGTATGAGACATACAACAGTATCTGATGTTAACACTATAAGTAAAATAAACAATTCGCAGTATAAAGACACACATACATAGCACAGCTAGGAAGGCAGGAAGGAAGTTGTGTATATTTAGTATATTTTTCAAGAGGGCATACACCATACTTGCCAACTCTCTGGGAGCCTTCCGAAAATCGTGTGCCTCTTCAGGCCCCTCGCAAGAGTAGGCAAGTCTCCCAGAATGCCCACACCCCCTCCCCCGCCCATGCCCGGGAGCACCCATTTGGCGAGCAAAAGTGGCTGACCTGGGAGGGGTGATAACGCGCTTTGCTCTGAAACGAGTCATCGTAGACCCGCCCCCTGCTTTACAATGGTGCAATATTGGCATTGTAAAGTGGGGAGCGGGGGCGCGATGACGAGATTGTGCCGGAAACCCCCCCGCACCGCCCACTTAAGCCGCCCCCTGCTGCACCTGCCAGAGAGTCGGTAACTATGGCATACACAAGCATTACATTGAGGCTGTATGGACATGCTCCCAGACTAAAGAAAACCCACATTGGAATTGAAATATATATTTATTGCATTATACACTATGTAGACATAAGTGATTGCACCCCCCCGCAAAAGCGAAATGCATACCATCCATACCATTGCACACCAGTTCCAAATGGCCACTAATGTGGTGGTTTCGACAAGAACACTTGGTAGGGAGGCCCACGCACTTACAGTTCTATGGAAGCAACAAATGTTTATATCAGGACGACAATGTCACCTGTCATGTTTCCAGTGGCGGATCCAGGGGCGGCCCCCCCCCGACACAGTCAGCATCATGCACTGTGCTGAGCAGGCTGTGTTCAGCCTGTGCTGTGACCGGACAACCCATTAGCCTCTGCTGCCAGTTAGCATTTTTTTTATATATATATATATATTAGGGGTGTGCACCGGCCCCTTTTTGTGTTTTGTGTTTTGGTTTTGGATCTGGATCTTTCTTCGTGTTTTGTATCTGGATTGGTTTTGCCAAAACCACCCTTCCGTGTTTTGGGTTCTGGGTTTTGTGTTTTGGATCTGTATTTTTTTTTAAAAAAGCATAAAAACAGCTAAAATCACAGAATGTGTTGGTTTTTCTGCTCCTATGCTATTATTAACCTCAATAACCTTAATTTCCACTAATTTCCAGTCTATTCTGAACACCTCACAATAGTGTTTTTATGTCCAAAAGGTTGCACCGAGGTAGCTGGATGACTATGCTAAGCGACACGAGTGGGCGGCACAAACTCGTGACCCATCTAGGAGTGACACTGCAGTGGCAGACAGGATGGCAGTTTGAAAAACTAGGCCCCAAACTGTACATAATGCAAAGTAAAAAAAGAGGTGCAAGATGGAATTGTCCTTGGGTCCTCCCACCCACCCTTATGTTGTATAAACAGGACATGCACACTTTAACAAAGCAATCATTTCAGCGCCAGGGTCTGCCACACGACTGTGGCTGAAATGATTGGCTCGTTTGGGCCCCCACAAAACAAGCTGGCAATTAATCTGTCCCTGCACAAACTGGCTCTACGGAGGCAAGATGTCGTCCTCATCCTCCTCATCCACCGATTCCTCACCCTCTTCAGTGTTGTGTACATCCTCATCCTCACAGAGTATTAACTCGTCCCCACTGGAATCCACCACCACAGGTCCCTCTGTACGTTCTGGAGGCTGGTCTCCCTGGAAGAGTTGATAATTCATTTTGATGAACATCATCTTCTCCACATTTTGTGGAAGCAACCTCCTACACCTTTCGCTGACAAGGTTCCCGGCTGCACTAAACACTCTTTTGGAGTACACACTGGAGGGGGGGCAACTCAGGTAAAATAGAGCCAGCTTGTACAGGGGCCTCCAAATTGCCTCTTTTTCCTGCCAGTACAGGTATGGACTGTCTGACATGCCTACTTGGATGCTGTCACCAATGTAATCCTCCACCATTCTGTCAATGGTGACAGTATCATATGTAGTGACAGTAAACATGTCAGAAATTGTTGCCAGGTCCTTCAGTCTGGACCAGATGTCCAAACTTGGTCCTGCCTGCCCTGCATCACCGCCAGCAGGTTGCTTAGGATACCTAAGTTTTTTCCTGGCAGCCCCAGTTGCGGGAGAAAATGAAGAAGGAGCTGTTGACGTGTCCCGTTCCGCTTCAGCTGACAGTGTGTTCACCAGCAGGTCTTTGCACCTCTGCAGGCTTGTGTCGGCCGGAAAGAGAGACACCACATATGCTTTAAACCTAGGATCGAGCACGGTGGCCAAAATGTAGTGGTCTGATTTCAACAGATTGACCACCCTGGAATCCTGACAAAGCGAATGAAGGGCTTCATCCACAAGTCCCACATGCCGAGCGGAATCGCTCCGTCTTAGCTCCGCCTTCACTTTCTCCAGCTGCTTCTGCAAAAGCCTGATGAGGGGAATGCCCTGACTCAAGCTGGCAGTGTCTGAACTGACTTCACGTGTGGCAAGTTCGAAGGGCTGGAGAACCTTGCACAACACGGAAATCATTCTCCACTGCGCTTGAGTCAGGTGCATACCCCCTCCTTTGCCTATGTCATAGGTGGATGTATAGGCTTGTATGGCCTTTTGCTGCTCCTCCATCCTCTGAAGCATATAGAGGGTTGAGTTCCACTGCGTCACAACCTCTTGCTTCAGGTGATGGCGGGGCAGGTTCAAGAGTGTTTGCTGGCGCTCCAGTCTTCGGCACGCAGTCGCTGATTGGCGAAAGTGGCCAGAAATTTTTCGGGCCACCCAAAGCGTCTCCTGCACGCCCCTGTCGCTTTTCAGAAAATTCTGCACCACCAAGTTTATTGTGTGAGCAAAACATGGGACGTGCTGGAATTTGCCCAGATGTAATGCCCGCACAATATTGGTGGCGTTGTCAGATATCACAAATCCCCAGGAGAGTCTAAGTGGGGTAAGCCACTGGGCGATGATTTCCCTCAGTTTCTCTAAGAGGTTGTCGGCGGTGTGCCTCTTACTGAAACCGGTGATACACAGCGTAGCCTGCCTTGGAACGAGCTGGCGTTTCTGAGATGCTGCTACTGGTGACGCTGCTGCTGTTGCTGCGTAAGGTGATACATCTACCCAGTGGGCTGTCACAGTCATATAGTCCTTAGTCTGCCCTGTTCCACTTGTCCACATGTCCGTGGTTAAGTGGACATTGGGTACAACGGCATTTTTCAGGACACTGAGGACACTTTTTCTGACGTTTCTGTACAGTCTCGGTATCGCCTGCCCAGCGAAGTGGAATCTAGACGGGATTTGGAACCGGGGACACACTACCTCCATCAATTGTCTAAATCCCACTGCACTAATGGCGGATACCGGACGCACGTCTAACACCAACATAGCAGTCAAGGCCTCAGTTATACGTTTTGCTTCAGGATGATTGCTGTCGTACTTCATCCTCCTCGCTAAGGACTGTTGGAGGGTCAATTGTTTAGTAAAAGTAGTGGTGTTCCTACTTCCTCTCTGGGATGATTAACGACTCCCAGCAGCAACGGCAGCAGTAGGCGTAGCAATGCAGGATCCTCCGGAGGAATCCCGGATAGGAGAGTCCGTCATTCCAGTGACATGGCCTGCAGGACTACTTCCGATCCTGACTAAGGAGGAAATTGACGAGGAGGGAGTTGACGGTGTGGTTTGCAGGCGCTTGGATACAACAGGACAACGGGATTTAGGTGTCCCTGGACTGCTTACGGTCTTAGCCAAAGTTTTTGAACTTGACAGTAACTTTTTATGAACGCGCTGCAGGTGCCGTATAAGGGAGGATGTTCCTAGGTGGTTAACTTCCCTACCCCTACTTATTTCACCTTTACATATGGTACATATGGCAAGACAGTTGTTGTCCGGATTTGGATAGAAATATTGCCAGACCAAAGAGGTGGAATGTTTGGTCTTCTGCCCAGGCATGACAGTGATGGGCTTTTTCATCCCACGGACAACAACTGTCTCCCCCGGAGCCTGATTTAAACAAACCACATCACAATCAGAATCCTCCTCGCCAACTTCCTCCTCAGCGCCAGCTACACCAGTATCCTCATTCTGTTGTACTTCAACAGTGACATCTTCAATTTGCATATCAGCAAGTGGACTGTGGGTGCTCCTTTCAGCACTTGCAGGGGGCGTGCAAATGGTGGAAAGAGCCACCTCTTCCCATCCAGTGCTGGGAAGGTCAGGCATCACAACCACCACCACACTTGGACTCTCCTTGGGGATTTGTGATATCTTCTTAGAACGCACAGTTCTTCGCTATGCTTTTGCCAGCTTAACTCTTTTGATTTTTTTAGTGGGAGGAGGGCTTCCATCGTCATGTGATGCTGAACCACTAGTCATGAACATACTAGGGATCGACCTTAGCCATTCCTTGCCACTCCGTGTCGTAAATGGCATATTGGCAAGTTTACGTTTCTCTTCAGATTATTTAAATGTTTTTTTCAAGGTCATTTTCCTGAACTTTGCCATTTGGGATTGTATGTGCCCTCTACTATGACATTGGGCATCGGCCTTGGCAGACGACGTTGATGGCATGTTATCGTCTATGTCATGACTAGTGGCAGCAGCTTCAGCACTAGGAGGAAGTGGTTCTTGATCTTTCTCTATTTTATTTTTATCGGAGAAAGTTTGGTCCTCCATTTATGTTATATCGATTTGATATATACGTGCGGCTAAGGCGCACACAAACACAGAAAATATTTTTTATTTTTGCTGGAGAGTAGTGCACTTTGTGGGTTACACCACCCTTTAAGAAATGAGCCAGCCGGCTCTTTACTTATGGGACACAGGCGCACGCTTGGTGCTGCTCCTTTGTTGATGCACATGTGGCTACTGCGCACACAATTCACAAACACAGACAAAAATTTTTTATTTGGTTTGGAGTGTACTTTGGGGGTTACAGCACCCTTTAACGGTCAAGCCAGCCGGCTCTTTACTTATGACACAGGCGCACGCTTGGCACTACTTTGTTGATGCACGTGCAGCTACTGCGCACACAATTCACAAACACAGAAAATATTTTTTTATTTGGTTTGGAGTGTACTTTGGGGGTTACAGCACCCTTTAACGGTCAAGCCAGCCGGCCCTTTACTTATGACACAGGCGCACGCTTGGCACTACTTTGTTGATGCACGTGCGGCTACTGCGCACACAATTCACAAACACAGAAAATATTTTTTTATTTGGTTTGGAGTGTACTTTGGGGGTTACAGCACCCTTTAACGGTCAAGCCAGCCGGCCCTTTACTTATGACACAGGCGCACGCTTGGCACTACTTTGTTGATGCACGTGCGGCTACTGCGCACACAATTCACAAACACAGAAAATATTTTTTTATTTGGTTTGGAGTGTACTTTGGGGGTTACAGCACCTTTAACGGTCAAGCCAGCCGGCCCTTTACTTATGACACAGGCGCACGCTTGGCACTATTTTGTTGATGCACGTGCGGCTACTACGCACACAATTCACAAACACAGAAAAAATATTTTTATTTTTAGCACTTGGGGGGAGCACCCCTGATGGACAGAGCACCCCCTGGACAACACTACAGCACCCCTTTAGGACTGGGACACTGCACAGGACTTTGGAGTGGACACAGCCTCTATGGACAACTGACTGCACAACACAGTCCAGCCAGCCCCTATGGACTTTGAAGTAGTGGACACAGCCCCTATTAACAACAGCAGCACAGCACAGCCAGCCCCTATGGACTTTGAAGTAGTGGACACAGCCCCTATGGACAACAGCAGCACAGCGCAGCACAGCACAACACTACTCTGCACTACACTACACAGCCCAGCCAGCCCTAACTCCCACCCTCCCTCTTCACTGTCCACAGCCGAGTGAGAAAATGGCGCCGACGCGGGTACCTTATATAGGATTCAAAACCCGCGAGACCCGGAAGGCGGGATGATGACGTTTTGCCTCAATTTCAGATCCGAGTCAGGCGGGAAAAGTCGAGCCTGACTCGGATCGGCCTCAGATCGGGGGGGCTCGGGGGGGTTCGGATTTCTGAAATCCGAACCCACTCACCCCTAATATATATATATATAATTAATGGGCTCACGGTGACCCGTTCAGGAACGCTCAGTCCCCTCCACATAGGCAGCATCTAGTACATAGCCGGAACCTGACCGGGAGTACCGTCAAGTACCGCATCTCCGCCTCCCCTGAACACAGGCACCTATCGGATCCATCCTGCTAGTGCAAGAGCGCCCGGTGACGTCATGACGCCGGGCCGTGCACGCTCGTGTGTCAGTGAAGAGCTAAGGTGCTGTGCTGTTTGAGCTCCCTGCACTTGGAGAAGAAGGACACTGCAGCTCACTGTAGCTGACAGACTACAAACATGAGCCGTCCAGCCTGTCTGCTAAAGAGGAGAGCGACAAGAGAGGGTTTTTAAAAAAAAAAAAAGCAATATAATGTTTTGCTTTTCTCCACGAGCCAGGGAAGGTATTTATTATTATTCTGGCAACAGCTAGCAGGGAAGGTGGGGTGAAATGCATGTCTTGGCATTAACCTCTATTTTTAATCATTATTTTTATTATTACTAATCTTCTGTCATGAAAGGCCTAAAAGGGGCCTCTTTTGTAGGAATATACTGTTTAAAATAAATGCAGCATCTTATTTTTTCTATACCATTATTTCATTGACAGATGTAAAAAGAACATTATATATATATATATATATATATATATATGTAAATTAATTTGAGTCGCCTTAACTAATGTTCACCCGACAGGTGACAAGTAATTCAATTGTTTTGTTCAGACGCCTGTGTGGGCCTGATAGCAGCGGCTTTAGCCACGCTGTGTGGAAATTACTGCACAATATTAGCGTTTTGTCCAGCCACAGCAAAATAAAAGTTTATGCGTGGCATAATATGTTATAAAAGTCACTTCTACTGTGTGACATAACGTGAATAAGGGACATTACTGTGTGATGTAATGTTAATAAGGGACACTACTGTGTGATGTAATGTTAATAAGGGACACTACTGTGTGATGTAATGTTAATAAGGGACACTACTGTGTGATGTAACGTTAATAAGGGAGACTACTGTGCGGTGTAACATTAATAACGGACACTACTGTGTGATGTAACGTTAATAAGGGACACTACTGTGTGATGTAACATGAATAAGGGACACTACTGTGTGATGTAATGTTAATAAGAGACACTACTGTGTGATGTAACATTAATAAGGGACACTACTGTGTAATGTAACATGAATAAGGGACACTACTGTGTGATGTAACGTTAATAAGGGACACTACTGTGTGATGTAACGTTAATAAGGGACACTACTGTGTGATGTAATGTTAATAAGGGACACTACTGTGTGATGTAATGTTAATAAGGGACACTACTGTGTGATGTAATGTTAATAAGGGACATTACTGTGTGATGTAATGTTAATAAGGGACACTACTGTGTGATGTAACGTTAATAAGGGAGACTACTGTGCGGTGTAACATTAATAAGGGACACTACTGTGTGATGTTACATGAATAAGGGACACTACTGTGTGATGTAATGTTAATAAGGGACACTACTGTGTGATGTAACGTTAATAAGGGACACTACTGTGTAAAGTAACATTAATAAAGGACACTACTGTGTGATGTAACGTTAATAAGGGACACTACTGTGTAAAGTAACATTAATAAGGGACACTACTGTGTGGTGTAATGTGATGAACAGGAACTACTGTGTGGCGTCATTTGAATTGGGGGTACTATTGTGTGGTCATGCCCCTTCCCAGTTAGACCATACCTGTTTTTTTTCAGCGCGCTCTCCCTGCTTCAGTTGTGGATGAGGGCAACAATGCTCTTTATTTACTCATATCACATGTAGGATTCCCCTCTGTGTCTCTGCCCTCACCATCCCTGTAACTTCACCTCAATGTCCCTGCCTTAACCTTTCCTGTAACTCCCCCTCAGTGTCCCTGTAACTCCCCCACAGTGCCACTATCCTCACCCTCCCTGTAACTTCACCTCAGTGTTCCTGAACTCACCCTCCCTGTAACTCCCTATCAGTGTCCCTGCCTTCACCCTCTTTATAACCCCAGCAAAGTTTCTCTGCCCTCAAGAGTGACAAATTGGGGATGTCACAAGGACACGCACCCTTCTGGTAATGGGTTGGAACTGGGACCACCCATTACCAAATGTCTAGTTTCGCCTATGCTGAGGAGGGAGAGAGAGCACAGCCAGCTCCCCGCTCCCTGCTGCTCCTGGTGGACTGACCGATGAATAGACTGTCAACCCTGCACAGTGGCACCACTGACACTGTGCAGGGAGACGTTACAGCCTCCAACCTACACCGCTTCTATACTGCCCCCGCACAAAGGGATGGGGGATGGCTCCTGCTGCCCTTGGGCAGAGGAAGCAGGGAGATGGCTGGGGGAGTGGGGAGCAGGGAGATGGCTGGAGGAGTGGGGAGCAGGGAGATGGTTGGAGGAGTGGGGAGCAGGGAGATGGCTGGGGGAGTGGGGAGCAGGGAGATGGCTGGGGGAAGGGGGAGCAGGGAGATGGTTGGAGGAGTGGGGAGCAGGGAGATGGCTGGGGGAGTGGGGAGCAGGGAGATGGCTGGAGGAGTGGGGAGCAGGGAGATGGCTGGGGGAGTGGGGAGCAGGGAGATGGCTGGGGACATGGGGAGCAGGGAGATGGTTGGAGGAGTGGGGAGCAGGGAGATGGCTGGGGGCATGGGGAGCAGGGAGATGGCTGGGGGAGTGGGGTGCAGGGAGATGGCTGGAGGAGTGGGGAGCAGGGAGATGGCTGGGGGAGTGGGGAGCAGGGAGATGGCTGGGGGCGTGGGGAGCAGGGAGATGACTGCTTCTGCCCCTGCACAATGGGGAGGATGGCTTCTGCTCTAGGACTGGAAGGGGGGGTAGCAGGGAGAAGGCTGGGGGAAGGGGGAGCAGGGAGATGGTTGGAGGAGTGGGGAGCAGGGAGATGGCTGGAGGAGTGGGGAGCAGGGAGATGGCTGGAGGAGTGGGGAGCAGGGAGATGGCTGGAGGAGTGGGGAGCAGGGAGATGACTGCTTCTGCCCCTGCACAACGGGGAGGATGGCTTCTGCTCTAGGATCGGAAGGAGGGTAGCAGGGAGATGGCTGGGGGAAGGGGGAGCAGGGAGATGGCTGGGGGAAGGGGGAGCAGGGAGATGGTTGGAGGAGTGGGGAGCAGGGAGATGGCTGGGGGAGTGGGGAGCAGGGAGATGGCTGGAGGAGTGGGGAGCAGGGAGATGGCTGGGGGAGTGGGGAGCAGGGAGATGGTTGGGGACGTGGGGAGCAGGGAGATGGTTGGAGGAGTGGGGAGCAGGGAGAGGGCTGGGTGGTGGGGAGCAGGGAGATGACTGCTTCTGCCCCTGCACAACGGGGAGGATGGCTTCTGCTCTAGGATCGGAAGGGGGGTAGCAGGGAGATGGCTGGGGGAAGAGGGAGCAGGGAGATGGCTGGGGGAGTGGGGAGCAGGGAGATGACTGGGGGAGTGGGGAGCAGGGAGATGGCTGGGGGAAGGGGGAGCAGGGAGATGGCTGGAGGAGTGGGGAGCAGGGAGATGGCTGGAGGAGTGGGGAGCAGGGAGATGGCTGGGGTCATGGGGAGCAGGGAGATGGCTGGGGGAGTGGGGAGCAGGGAGATGGCTGGAGAAGTGGGGAGCAGGGAGATGGTTGGAGGAGTGGGGAGCAGGGAGATGGCTGGAGGAGTGGGGAGCAGGGAGATGGCTGGAGGAGTGGGGAGCAGGGAGATGGCTGGGGTCATGGGGAGCAGGGAGATGGCTGGGGGAGTGGGGAGCAGGGAGATGGCTGGAGGAGTGGGGAGCAGGGAGATGGCTGGGGTCATGGGGAGCAGGGAGATGGCTGGGGGAGTGGGGAGCAGGGAGATGGCTGGAGAAGTGGGGAGCAGGGAGATGGCTGGGGGAAGGGGGAGCAGGGAGATGGCTGGAGGAGTGGGGAGCAGGGAGATGGCTGGGGGAGTGGGGAGCAGGGAGATGGCTGGAGGAGTGGGGAGCAGGGAGATGGCTGGGGTCATGGGGAGCAGGGAGATGGCTGGGGGAGTGGGGAGCAGGGAGATGGCTGGAGGAGTGGGGAGCAGGGAGATGGCTGGGGGAGTGGGGAGCAGGGAGATGGTTGGAGGAGTGGGGAGCAGGGAGATGGCTGGGGGCGTGGGGAGCAGGGAGATGACTGCTTCTGCCCCTGCACAACGGGGAGGATGGCTTCTGCTCTAGGACCGGAAGAGGGGTAGCAGGGAGATGGCTGGGGGAAGGGGGAGCAGGGAGATGGCTGGGGGCGTGGGGAGCAGGGAGATGGCTGCTGGTGCTAAAACTGTGTATTCACACATAGTGAATACATAAATATATACATTGTAATAATCAATGTGGCCACAAAAAAAAAAACCTGTAAAGGGGAGGTGTTGGGGCCAGAAAGGGGAGGTGCCAATACAGGAAAGAGGAGGTGTCATAATTAATCATAATCATTAAATTGCCCCCCCTAAAAGAACAGTCTAGATCCGCCCCTGCATGTTTCCAGGGCGACGCTGGACTGGTATACAGAAAATTCGGTAACCCGGATGGACTGGCCAGCTCAGAGTACAGATCAGGTCTAGAGAACCTCTGGGATGACTCGAGTTGGAGCAACGGGTGTGTTCTAGGCCGACTCGACCTTCTTCAGTGTCACAGTTGGTCACTGTACGTAAGGCAGAATGGCAAAACATACCGCCTGCTGGTGTCCAGCAACTTGACACAGTGTGCCAAGAAGAGTACCTGCAGTAATCACTGCACGTGGTAGCCCTACACAGTACTGATGTCTATAAAATCTATTTGCTGTCATTGACCAATCACTTTTGTCTACACAGTGTACCTGTTCCCAATATCAGGCATCAATGCTCATAGCTGCTGGACGTTTACCATTTTATTTATGGGCTATAATATATTTATGTATTTTGAATTTCACAGTTGTTGTTGTGCTCTTTAAGGGCTCTATTTATTATCATTACTTTTACTAAAATAAAGTGAAAAAGGGTGTTTTCACACCCTTTTCACATTATTTTAGTTTCACCTAAAGTTACTAAAGGGCAATTGGAGTAGAATTCGTAAAATGGGAAATGCGATCTGCCTGGTAGTTGCTAAAAATAAATTGTCAAAAAAATATCGGGGGAAGCCCTGTGATAATAACGCCACCTGGAGGTGGCGTTATCCAGGGTCTCCCCCGGTTACCGGACTCCTGCTCTGCTCTAAAAGGCAGAGCAGAGTCCGGAGCCGGCCCCAGTGATCAGCTGTGTGGTCTAAACAGACCACACGCTGATCTCTGCTAAAAAAATATATATATATATATTTTTTTTTTAAAATAAATAAATAATTTACCAGGGACCAGAGTTCGGGGTTCCAGTGATGTCCTCCCTCCGGTCAGCTAGTCTCCCATCTGGGGCCCGGTCATCAGGTGACCGGGTGCCAGTGCAGGATTGGATGTCAGCTGACCGGACTATGGAGGACATCACCGAAGCCCCAATCACTGCAGGTAAGTGCAATTAAGGGAGGGGGGGTCGCACGGCGGGGGTCAAGATCGCGGGGGGGGCTTAGCGGCAGGGGGCAGGCCTTAGTGGTGGGGGTAGCAGCGGCGGACGGTCGGCGCATGCGCAGGCACTTGTCACGGTATCTTTTGCAAAAATAACACTGCCCAATTCATAATATGCCATACATCTGTGCCACAAAGTCATTATATGCCACACAGCTGTATTATACATGTGGATAATGCGGGAACGGCATTATACACATGTGTATATTTGTTACACTAGTGTACACAGGTTATTTGGAACTAACGTAGGGAGCCTATTCATCATCACTCAATTTTTTCCAAATCAGGTGAAAATAAAAATTTTCACTTACAATTGTAAAAATTAAGTATTCGGGCCATTCATCACGGAGGTAAAGCAGGAGATATCACAGATATCTCCTGCTAACCTTCCTCTGGCGGAATGGCCCGCTGTCCCCATACACTAGTATCACAGATATCTCCTGCATACCTTCCTCTGGCGGAATGGCCCGCTGCCCCCATACACTAGTATCACAGATATCTCCTGCTTACCTTCCTCTCCTGGAATGGCCCGCTGTCCCAATACACTAGTATCACAGATATCTCCTGCTTACCTTCCTCTCCCGGAACGGCCCGCTGTTCCCACACACTAGTATCACAGATATCTCCTGCTTACCTTCCTCTCCTGGAATGGTCTGCTGTCCCCATACACTAGTATGGGAATTCATCAAGCTCTGAAAATATAATATATTTGGAGATTGAGTGCTCACGATACCTGCTACTTCCCTCCGCAACTGTCCAGCTCCTTCCGCCGGACGTCGTGACTCTTGTGCGTATGCGCCCTCCCGTCACTGCTCCAAAAAGGAGTAGTGAAGCCACTCGCGGGACAGCTGATTTTTGGATCAGCTGTCTCTGGCCGGAGCAATGATGAATTGCTCCGGAATGTTAGAATGTTAATTATCGGGGACCATGATAATTAACATCATGAATATTCCCCTTAGGGATCTAATTACTAAGTAGTGTTAGGAGACAGAGTGAAAAGTGATAAGGTGCCAGCCAATCAGCTCCTAACTGCCATCTTACAGGCAGTGTTTGAAAAATGACAGTTGGCAGCTGATTGGCTGGCACCTTATCACTTTTCACTCTGTCTCTTAACACTGCTTAGTAAATAGTCCCCTTAGTCACAAAAGCTTACTATATCTCATGTTAGAAAATGCTATATTTTGATTTAGCATCTGACTATAACTGATTTCCAACCACGTTTCCAGGGTCTGCGTTCGCATATACAACTACTTACGCAGATTGAGCGATTGTTAGCCATTGCGCATGTGTATATGCCACACTGCGATCACACTGAGATTATGAATGCACAGAGGAGTCCATTGCAGAGTGAGTGACAGGCTGTGAGCGTTTCGGGGTGGTGACAGGGGAGTGGTAGGAAAAACGCAGGCATGCCTGTCCGTTTGAACGCCATTGCTTAGGCATGCATAAATTAGAAAAAGGGGGGGTTAACCCCCTATTGTTCCTCAGCACACAAGCAATATATGAAGACTATATGGTAAAAGTTCAGAGATATTGGTTGCATGCATTTGCAAATACATGGGTAGCTGCTAGGCCACGTCACGGCTTCTCTGTCACTAGCAGTCCCTAACACTAAGGAGTTCAAGTCCGGGGCGCAGGGCACTCCAAAAAAACATCCAGCCCAGACCCCCCAGGGCATCACACGAAAATGGAAAAAGGGTGACAGTGAAGTGTAAAGTATAGATGTGTGCGAGTAGTTAATAAGTGTTGAAAAAGGGGTTAAAATATATTTGAAAAATTACATGAATAATAAAACAAACATAAAAGGTGATGTGAAAAGTAACTATGTGTATTAAGTGGTGATGCCATGAGGAGGCCCAGCCAGAGAAGCCTCAGGGGCCCTACGCCCTAACCGACTATTGTTCCTCAGCACACTGAGTTATACCTGCAACAATATATGAAGACTATGGGGTCTATTTACTAAGCAGTGTTAGGAGACAGAGTGAAAAGTGGTAAGAAAGTGATGAGGTGCCAGCCAATCAGCTTCCAACTGTCATTTTTCAAACACAGCCTGTGAGATGACAGTTGGGAGCTAATTGGCTGGCATCTTATCACTTTCTTATCACTTTTCACTCTGTCTCCTAACACTGCTTAGTAAATAGACCCCTTAATGGTAATAGAAGTTCAGAGATATTAGTTGCATGCATTTGCAAATACATGGGAAGCTGCTAGGCCAGGTCACAGCTTCTCTGTCACTAGCAGTCCCTAACACTAAGGGGTTCACGTCCAGGGTGCAGGGCACCCCAAAAAATGTCCAGCCCAGGACCCCCCCAGGGCATCACACGAAAAATGGAAAAAGGGAGACAGATAAGTGTAAAGTATAGATGTATGCGAGTAGTTAATAAGTGTTGAAAAAGGGGTTAAAATATATGTTAAAAATTACATGAATAAAAAACAAACATAAGAGGTGATGTGAAAAGTAACTATGTGTATTAAGTGGTGATGCCCTCAGGAGGCCCAGCCAGAGCAGCCTCGGGGGCCCTACGCAATTATAAGGCCTCATGATAAAGGCACATATATATTTTGACAAATGTAAGGCCTCATGATAAAGGCACGTACATAAATGCATCCAAATTGAGAGCCAGCTTACCTGGGTGTCACCACTGGGAACTCCAACTAGCACTACTAGAACCAGCATGCCCTCCTAATACTGGCTCATTCATGCATCTCATAACAACAAACAAAAAATGGCAGCTGCTCAATCAATCTGGCAGTACTTTTCAGGTGTATGAAAGAGAGGGGTCATACCAAGTAGAAAAAGGGGGTGTTTAACCCCCTATTGTTCCTCAGCACATTAAAATATACCTGCAACAATACATGAAGACTATATGGTAATAGAAGTTCAGATATATTAGTTGCATGCATTTGCAAATACATGGGAAGCTGCTAGGCTACGTCACAGCTTCTCTGTCACTAGCAGTCCCTAACACTAAGGGGTTCAAGTCCGTGGAGCAGAGCAGCAGAGGTAGGCAACCCATGTCTCTCTATGTTGGGGCGTATATATTAATGGGTGCAGGGTGTGTGGTGCACGCGGGCCAGTATGGGGGCCAGCACCGCACACCCTGCCCCCATACTTTTTTTTATACTTACCTCTCCAAAGTCTCACGGAGTAGCGATACACAAAACATCCGGAAAATGGCTGCCACGGCCAATATCCCGTTGTTTTTTGCATGCGCAGTAGGAAGTCGCATGGAAAATGGCTGGCGTGCCATTTTCCAAGTGATCTGCGCATACGCAGTAGACTCCAGGCACACTCTAGTGCCCGGAGTCTACTGCTGCAGTCAGTTCGCTGATGGCAGGCGGGGAGAGAGGAGGGGGCCCCGGACGGGGAGTGAACACGGGCCCCCTCCTCTCTTAATATGCCCCTATCTCTATGTCTATCCAGCTTTAGGGAACTACAAGTCCAAGCATGATGGATCTGTAAATACACAAGAGACGGAGAGCCACGGTTTGCCTAATCCCGCTGTAAAGCAACAATAATATACTCAGATGTGTTCGCCAAACAACATTGTACTGAGTATTTGTTTTACTGCATAGTAAGATAATAGGAATACCGCTAATAACATGTAATTAATAAGATAATACTTGTGGTTGAAGAGAACATGTTTTCTCAATGTCAGATAGCCTTTGGCATTGGTACGTTTCCAGATCCAAGGGTAATGACATGACGGCAGGTTTACTTTACGTAATCTCTGTCATTTATTTACAGTTCTAGAAGTGAAGATTCTGCCTTTGGAGCTGCTCCAGCTGTGTCGTTACACAACGCTCCTCTGTAGCTGCCATCCGCCCTTCAAAGCACCAGAATGTGGATTAGATTACAGCAGCGCTACATGGGAGCAGGGGAATAAATGACTAGATCACTTGGTCAGAGCGGTTCTTATTTATTATTATTTATGTATTGACAGATGTGTTTGGATTGGAGACGGGACGTCAGGATGTCTCTTATTTGATGCATCTCACATATTTCCTCGCTTAGCAGAGAGTCTGCACCCTGGTTTATATCACATGGGAAATACAGTATGCCAAACACCCGGCACGGGGATCACAGACCCACAGCAACTTCTCTTATCCATCTACACGTGATGCTGCCTTCACAAAGCCAACGCCAGCTAGGACCCAACGGTACACACACACAGATACACATATTTATGTACACATAAATGTGCTTTGTCTGTTTTTGTAATATCCTTTTCTCTCATGGTCAGTCTATAAAATCAAGGAGCTTACTGAAAGGACAACTATTGACAAATTGAAAGAATAATAGCAGCTATATCAAAGGGCCCTGCTCGTAAGAGCTTACATTCTAATGGGGAGCAGCAGACAAACAGGCGTGACACAGATGGGGTAGGCAGGGCGGGAGGAGCATGTAGGATGAGAGCTGGAAGACTATGATGAAGTAGTGGATCTTGAGAGCCGGTTTGAAGGATTGTAGAGAGGTGGAGAGTCTGATGGGGAGAGGGAGAGTTCCAAAGGTAGGGAGCAGCATGGGCAAAATCTTGGAGGTGGGAGTGGGAAGAAGTAATCAGCTGGCATGAGAGGTCGCGTGCATTTGTTGAACAAAGAGGGCGGGCAGGAGAGTGAAGGATGATGAGTTCAGAGATGTAAATGGGAGAGGATTGGGTGAGGGTGAGCGTGATAACCTTGAATTGGGTTCTGAAAGGGAAGGGGAGCCACTGGAGGGCTTGTAGGAGAGGGGAGGCAGATGTAGAGCATTTGGAGAGGAAGATGAGCCGAGCAGCAGCATTGAGGGCAGACTGGAGAGGATAGAGATGGGAGTTGGGGAGGCCAGATAGGAGGAGGTTACAGTATTCCAATCTGGAGATGACCAGTGAGTGTATGAGGGGTTTGAGATGGAAACGACAGAACTGTGAGAGGTTCTTTATATGTGGTTTGAAGGAGTGGGAGGAGTCAGGATAATTCCAAGACAGCGCAATTTGGGGCTAGAGGAGATAGTTGTGCCATCAATTGATAAAGATATAGCGGGAAATGAGGTTACAGTATGTGGGAGTGTGGGAAGATGATCAGCTCAATTATTAAGTTTAATGCTGGGAGATCCAGGAACATATAGCAGAGACACAGTTGGAGATATGAATGAGGAGAGAGGGGGAGAGGTCAGGGGAGGAAAAGTAGATCTGCGTATCATCAGCATAGAGATGATAATGGAGGTCAAAGGTGCTGATAAGTACACCTAGAGAAGACGTATAGAGGGAGAATAGGAGAGGACCAAGAACAGAACCTTGGGGAACACCTATTGTAAGATGCTGTGGGGGGAAGAAGAGTCATGAGAGGTAGTCAGAGAAGAATCAGTCAGAGAGGTAGGAGGACAGCCAGGAGAGGGCAGTGTCACATAGACCAAGTTAGTGAAGGATTTGCAGCAGGAGAGGGTGGTCCACAGTGTTGAAAGCAGCAGAGAGGTCAAGGAGAATGAGCAGAGAGTAGTGGCCATTGGATTTGGCAGCAAGGAGGTTAATGCTGACTTTCGTGAGGACAGTTTCACTGGAGTGGAGAGAATGGAAGCCGGACTGATATGGGTCGAGGAGGGAGTTGGAGAAAAGAGAGGTGGTAAGGCGGTTGTAAACAATATGCTCAGGGAGCTTGGAGCCAAAAGGAAGAAGAGAGATGGGTTGGTAGTTGAAGAGAGTGTTAGGATCAAGGGCAGTTTTTTTTAAGAATGGGGAGACAAGGGCATGTTTGAATGCAGAAGGGACAGTGCCAGATGATAGGGAGATATTAACGAGGTGAGCAAGATAGGAACAGGCACAAGGAGAGAGGTAGCAGAGGTGACATGAAGGGATAGGGCAAGGAGGGAGGTGGAAGGGGGAGGACCAGATGAGAGCCATGACTTCCTCTCCATATACATGGGAGAAGGATGTCAGAATCTGTAAAATGGATGGGGAGGGGTGATTCGGGAAAGGAGGAGGTGGAGAGCTGGGGGATTGGTGGGATCTGATGTCCTGATGTATGGAGTCAATTTTAGATGTAAAGTAGGTAGCAAAGTCAAGGGCAGAGAGTGAGGAGGGGACGTGAGGAGGGGGTTAGCAGAGGAGGGAGTTGAAGTTGGTGAAGAGACACTGGGGATTTGAGGACTGGGAGGAGATTAGGTTCTTGAAATATGACTGTTTAGAGAGGGAAAGGGCGCCACTGTAGGATGAAAGCATAAATTTGAAATAGAGAAAATCTGCCTTAGAGTATGACCTTCTCCACTGTCGCTCGGCAGTTCGTGAGCACTTTTGCAGGTATCTGGTGCATTTGTTATGCCAGGGTTGAGGTGCGGATCTGCAAGGGTGAGTAGTGATTGCTGGAGTCAGGAGCTGAAGTAACAGAGCTGATGTATAGGGAAGCAGTTTGTACAGGGCAGGAGAGAGAGAGGATAGGGGAGAGAAGTGAGTCAAGCAGGGAAGAAAAAGAAACCATGTTGATAGCCTCAATGTTATGCTTAGTGATGGCGGCCTTAGGAGGTAGAGGAGGGGAAGGAGAGAGGGATAAGTTAAAAGAGAGAAGGTAATGGTCAAATAGGGGGAATGGGGAATTGGAGTAATCAGAAATATCACAACGGTGAGTAAAGAACAGATCAAGCGAATGCCCACTCACATGGGAGGGTGAGGAGGTCCATTGCGAGAGACCAAATAAAGATGTGAGGTATGGAGTTTGGAGGCAGATGATTCTGTGGGGATATCAATGGCAATATTGAAGTCACATAGGATAATGGAGGGAAGGTCTGAGGAGAGAAAGTGAAGGAGCCAGGAAGCAAAGTTGTCAAGGAACTTGGAGGAAGGGCCAGGGGGATGGTAAATGTCAGCTACTCGCAGGTGTACTGGTTGGAAGAGGCGTATAGCATGAACTTCAAATGTAGAGAAAGTAATGGATGGTTCATAAGATAGAAGTTGGTAGAAGTAACCTGGGGACAGAAGGACGCCAACACCACAGAAAGTGGGCAGGATGCGGGAGATCTGTAGGCGTATGCTTCTTGTTCAACCGCCCCCAGGGGGGTTCCTGACAGGCTTCAGTCACATCAAATAACCCTTCTCGGTGCGTCAGGTCCTGCGTATCTCACCTGCACCAAGCATCTTTCTCGCTCAAAACTTGCGTCTTATTCACATAAACAAAACAACTGGGAGCAACAAAACTACACTGTGTGTTAAGCTGGGCACACATTGAACGATGTGTACCCAGCCGACCTGTCGTGCGATGGGACCCTGTGCGGGTTCCGGCATCGGCAAGTGCATGCACACTTGCTGATGTCGGGAGCAACATCGCGATGGCGGGGGCCATGCTGCATTCAGCCCATCGGACCTGCATGCATCAGCGACATTGAGTGTATACACTAGACAATGTTGCCGGCAGACCAGACTGGATCAGACCAACATATCGTCTAGTGTGTACCGGCCATAAGACAGGCTTATCTACAATGGGTGCATGGTGTGGTGCACACAGGTCCCTGGGTCCAGAGGGGCCCGCACCCATTTATTCAATACTTACCTCTCCAGTGTCCCGCGTCACCAGCAAATGGACGCTGTCACCATTTTCTCTAAAGTGCTAAAAACATCTGGCAAAGATCGATACTGAAAGCTGGAAGAACAACAGGTTGGTAGAGAGCAGCACATTCTACTGATTGGTTACCTTTGGGCAATTTATCCACGTTATCTGTCTCCAAGGCTTGATACATCTCTCCCATTGAGAGATGACTTTAAAAAATAGTTCAAGTGCAGGTTCCATGGTATGAACCGTACTCACTGTGGCATCCGCCATCTGCCACGCGGCTTACAGCATGGTGATGGCAATGCAGCTTGTGGACACATTCTGCCTGTGTGAATGGTTGTCAAGGCAACTCATTGTGTTGACTTCACTTACTGCATAGTCCCCTTTGTCAAAAGTTCCTTCATAATGCAATATTGGATCACGGGCCCCTGATATATGACTGTGGCCCTGTCTATAATATTATCATTTTGGAGAAAGCCAAGATCGGAATCCCCCTTCTTCCTGAGCCTGCCTCTGTCACCGTACGCAACACACTTCCATTCAGCATGTGTACATCGCTTTGCATATGAATTTATTAATAATGAAATCATTTCACATATCAGCTGCAGCCCAAGACGGCACCAGGGAACGACAAATGACATAGTAAAAAAAATTGTTGAAGATAAAAGAAAAAAAAAATTGCCATGAATTGGCTCTTTAGAAGAAAACAAGCCGTGGTGCCAACTGAAAATGTTTGCTTTGGGGGGGTTAGTTATAAGGTTGGCGTCAGTCAGGGCAAACGGCATGCCAGCGGAATGCAATGCTTGGAGGAAGCGGCAGGTCACTCAATCGCTGGCTTTCTGCCCAGAAGCAACTGGATGCCTTCATTTTTTATAAGGTAAACAGATCCCTCGCCGTTTAAGGAAATCTGAAAATGCAGAATAATGTTTTCTAGGCTCAGCCGGCTTCCCTGCACAATGCTCTGTGTGGTCTCCTAGCCCCTACAGCACGTTTGGAAAAGCACACTGTCCCTATATCTCCATAGGGTTCCACAACACCAGCGACAAGGAACAAAGGTTGTTTTTGGTAAGCCTGATGACTAAGTCAGATGGAAGGAAAGGACTTCCCCAAACATCATGGGACAAAGATTCAGCAACAGAACATTCTTTACAATTTTCCCACTCTGCGCCACAGGGAAGAATGTGACAATGCCCGACCTTATTACGCTCTGCTGTTTTCTCTTTGTCAGGATGGGCCGAGAGATTACAGTAATGAGTTATTGAAGGGAAGCACAGATGTGCAGTAATTCCTCCCTCCGCAATCCATTCTGTATTGTCTTGGTTGTCAGCCACACATATTTGTACTGTAAGTATGTGCCAGGCCCCTGTGCCACCTTCTGCCACCGACACTATGATCAAATGCCTAGCATAAACTGTGTATTTGCTAGACATTTTGCAATTAAAAGTACATCTGTAGAAGATATAGTGATGAGTTTTTGAGGTACAGTATGTGTTTTCTATATGAGATTGAATTGAAAAACTCTTCCACCAGCCTGAATCATATAACATATTTAAAAACATATCTCCCAATATTATCAAATTCCTAACTGGGACACGGCGTGGCACGTTGGGGGTGTGGCTGCTCATTGTGGGCGTGCTTAGCAGTTTGATAGTACCAGGTTGCCTTAAACCTACCTCTCCAAGGGCAAATGCAGGATTTTTAAAGGGGTGTTTCTAGAGGGAATAATATATGTATATACAGTATATATACACACACACACACATGTATGTATATACATGTGTGTGTATATTAAAATATATATATATATATATATATATATATATATATATACATACTGTATATATGTATAATATACAGATTCAGAACCCCCACCATGCCATTTTAATTGGAGGTGTCTTACCTGTTCTGATCGGAGCAGAAGAGGACACTGGAGTGCAGTGACTGAGTCACTGACACTAAAAGACCCATGGGAGCAGCAGCCTAGGAGGAGCTGGAGTTGGCCATCTCCAAGGCTTCTTCAAGAGCTGCTGCAAATGCGCGGCAGCTCCGATCACTTCCAGTGCCCCATTCATCGCTCAGAAGGTGGCCATATGAGACAAAGACAATGTTCTCCGTCTTACCCAATAAAAAGAAACTGGAAAGAGGATCAGTGTGGCGCGGTGATGGATCAGTGCAGGGGGGGTGTTTCTAGGTTATCAGAAACCCCCCTTGCGTGCGCTAGTGCTCTCTTTCTCCTAAAACACCCTCGAGTTTCTGCTCATGCACAGGAGGTATCTGCTCATAATTGGCAACTCTCCCACCTCTCCTGGTGATGACAAACATGCTGCCCCTGGGACGGCGGACAATCTCCTCAAATTGGGACTGACCAGCTGAAATCGGGATGATTAGGAGGCATTTATTTTATTAATAAAAATAATAATAATAATATGATCTAGAAACCATTTTGTTTATTTTACAGCACCATTACCTATGTAACTCCCCATCCTTTCCAGGGGGCGCAAGTTCATAGCATGAGCTGGAGGTGAGATAATTGTTGGTGCCCCCCTCCACTCACATTCACTGCCAACATCATCCAGTACCAGCAGCACTCACACTCCCCCATACCCATATTTAGGGATGTAGTCAGCATCCCAGATCACGGGATGCCGACGGTCTAAATACCAGCACTGGAATCCCGACAGCAGTCAGGATCCCGGCTCCAGAATACGGACCATCGGCATTCCGAAGGTAAGTATCGGGGGTTTGGGGGAAGGTTAGGCACTACGGGGAGGGATAGGTTTAGGGTGCATGGAGGGGGGGTTAGGTTCAGACACTAGGAGGGAGGTTAGGGTTAGACACCAGGAAGGGAGGGTTAGGGTAGGGAGACGGGGAGGGTTAGCATACCAACCAACAAGTGTCGGTATGTTAACCCTGTCAGGATCCTGCTTCGGGATTCTGATGAGAGGGATCCCAACTGCTGGCAATGCATAGCCAACCCCATATTTACTACCAACACCCCAGCAGCACCCAGTCACACACCCTCCTCCTCTACATTCACTGCCAACACCTCAGAAGCACCCAGATACTCACTCTTCTCCCCCTGCATTATCTGCCAACACCCCAGCAGCACCCAGTCACACACCCTCCTCCTCTACATTCACTGCCAACATCTCAGAAGCACCCAGATACTCACTCTTCTCCCCATGCATTATCTGCAAACAACCCAGCAGCACCCAGTCATACATGCTCCTCCTCCTGCATTCACTGCCAACACCCAAGCAGCACCAAGTCACACACTCTCCACCCCCTGCATTGATGAGCAACACCCCAACAGCACCCAGTCACACACTCCTTCCCCTGCATTCACTTCCAGGACCCCGGCAGAACCCACACACTCTCCCTCCCTGCATTCACTGCTGTGCCAACACCACAGCAGCAGCAACCAGACACACACTCTTCCCCTAATTCACTGCTAACACCCCAGCAGCACCCAGACACACACTCTCCTCCCCTGCATTAAGTTCCAACATCCCATCAGCACCCAGATACTTTCCTCCCCCTGCGTTCACTTTCAACATCCCAGCAGCACCCAGACACTTTCCTCCCCCTGGATTCACTAACACGCCACACACTCTCCGTCCCTGCATTCATTGCTATGCCAACCCCACATCAGCAGCAACCAGACACACACTACTCCTCCAATTCACTACCCACACCTCAGCACACTAATACTACCTGTTGTTGATCAGGCCTGTCCGTTTTTGCTATTTGCTGCTCCCACAGCAACAGCATAGAGAGCAGGTCCCGCATGTGTGAGGGGTAAGAACCAATAAAGGGAGGGGCCATGCACTCTAGCCTCTGCCCTGCCCCTATTATGTACCTTGGTGCGGTTCCTAGCTGGAGATCCATCCAAGGGAGAACCGCGGCACATGCCCCCCGAGCTCCTTCCTTATTCCTGTGCATAAAGCAGAACCTGAAGCAATGGAGGAGGTCAGCGTGCCCCCTTCAGGGTTGGCGGCCGGAGGCGACTGCCTTCCATTGCCTCCTCTTTTTACATCCCCTGATCCTGTCCCTTTGTCATTCCTTGCCCTACACATTTACTACTACACAGGAGCATATTTATTCACTTTTCAGGTCTGCCCCTGAAAATAAAGATTCCTTATTGACGCAATTTGCAGCAAGTGATGGCGGATGCAATTACTCTACCACCTTCTTTGCTACTGCGCATGTGACGATGACGGACAGATCCTGGCCAAGCAGGCAGCACCAGGGGGGATCCTTCACATCACTCACCCGAAAAAAATCTATGAAAGATAGCCCATAGGCTACAACAGGCTAACGCCATCTATAACACCATAAAGCAGACTCATACAGGTTCTAAGCTGCAAGCGTGACCAGAAAACCTGCTATTTTACTTTGCATCATTATTATCAATGACGGAATATGCGTCCAGAGCCGGCTCTTGCAGGCTGCCTGTCTCCGCGCTCAGGAAGGAAGAAGAGAGGGCACTTGAGCAAGTGTGGAAAGCAACAGATGCTGTATTTTCTCAGCTGTTCTGCTGCTCCAGTCACATGCTGTATATCCTGCACCTGTGTGACTGTAAGCCACGGCAGCTAATAATAGTCATGGACAGAGATATGATGTCATCCCCCTGACCTCTCAGCGACTAAGTACTAAGCGATAGGCTGGAGCATTTTTTAGAGTCTCCAAATGTCTTGCGTGATGCAGAGTGTCACAAGTACAGGGCTGAATGTAGCATCTATTTCTGGGTCAGAGAAAAACATGGGGATCATTTAAAAAAAAATAATAATTTATTTGCTTAAACACAGGGATCACTGACTTATATGTCTTTTGCGCATTATTAAATGAGGGATTCCAGCCAAACTTTTGCCCTGTTGGATATATTTATATCTTACGCCAGCAGAGTCAAATATGGGAATCGCACAAGGATTTGCATTTAAGTTGCTCTACGACTTACCTAAGTAAGACCAATAGTACTGAGGTTTATTGTTTGCCGACTCGCTTTTTTGCTTGTTGGCCATGCTCAAATTTGTTGTAAAGCGGTTCCCAAACTGGTTTTCCATTTGGCTCCAAGTTTTAAAAATTCACAATAAATTCTTGAACTGTAACCAGTGATCCTCATCCTTAGCCCCCAAGTTTTCCCAGCAGGTCATGTTTTCAGGATTTCTGCTTGTGGAAGCAGGTGGAATAATTACTGACCCAGCAAAATGGTTTAACTCACCTTCGCATGATTAAAGAAATCCACAAAATGCGACCTGTTGGAGGTATTTGAGGCCTGGAGTTGAGAACATCTGCTTCTTAAACCATAAAATGTTTGAGCTAAGGGCCTGATTCACAGGGCCGGATTAACGGGGGGGGGGGTGACAGGGGCAATCGTCCCTGTCACACGTTACACGTTAAGGGCCCCCACACCCAGTGTCGGACTGGGGCATGAAGGGCCCACCGGGGAATGCAGTTGTAAGGGCCCATGCTTAAGGGGTGTGGTTATCCATCAGAGGGGGTGTGGCCAGTCACCCAAAATGCTTGGCTAATCAATAGGTGTAGATTCTATAGAAGGGAACCAAGCACCTATATTGATCAATGGTACTGCTCCACCAGATAACTGACCATCTAATAGAGTAACAATGTATAATTTGAGGTCTGGAACCTGACACCTTGAAGAGGGGGTGGGCCCTTAGGCAGTGGGGCCCACCAGGGATTTCCCCTGTAGCCCTGTGGGCCAGTCCAACTCTGCCCACACCCATCGGGGTTAAAGTGGACCGGAAGAGACGGAACCAGTTCCGCCTCCTCCGGCCAACCTAACCCCGGTGCCGCAGGGAGGCTCCATTTACCAGGCGCCTGCTGTAACAAGCGGGCGCCTAGCTCCCTCCCCGCAGCGGCAGCCAGAGTCGGAGGCTTGAGCTCACGTGAGCTCCAGCTTCCGGCTCACGCAGAGCACTATGGCAGAGACGTCATGACGTCTCTGCCATAGTGCAGAGGAGCAGCCGAGCGGACTGCATCGGACGCGGGGCTTAGAGCTTAAAGGTAAGTATGAGCTTTTTTTTTGTTGTTTGTGCAAGCGGCCTACTGGGGGCATTACTGGCGGGGGGGCATTACTACAGGGGACATTACTCGGGGGGGAGCATTATACCTGGGGCATTACTCAGGGAGGGGGGAGGCATTACTACTGGGGGCATTACTGGTGGGGGGGCATTACTATTGGGGGCATTACTCGGGGGAGCATTACTACTGGGGGCATTACTGGCGGGGGGGCATTACTACTGGGGGCATTTCTACAGATGTGACAACCCTGAATGTGGGGAGGGGTCAGGGGTAATATGGTTAAAGTAGAATATCCATAGATAAGTAATGTAAAGAATTTAGTATGTTTATTTGAAGTTGTGTTACATATGTATGTTGGGCCAAGGAAGCATATGGTTATGCCGCGTTCCCCAGTGAAGAAATTGCCTCATGCTCTCCGAAAGAAAGAACCACCCCATCGTGGTGAATGCCTGTTTCGGGCAAAGGGGGACTAGAAAGGGGAGCCGCTTGTCCGCGAGTCGGAGCCACTGGCAGGTGCGCGGGACCAGCAGGAGAGGAGCCACCGCGAGGGTAACACCTGCCGCGAACGGGGAACCCGGACAGAGGGTATAAAAGGAGATGACAGAAAGGGACAGAAAGGCGCACTTACCTGATTGCGGGGTCCATTGTGGATCCGGAGGAGGCTGTCGTCAGGAAGAAGCTGCAGTGCCTAAGGAGCACAGTCTTGGCTGATGGAGAGAGGCGGAGCAGCAAGGAGGCGGAGCGGCAAGAGGGGAGGAGATCCAAGGCGGTGTCTGTGGCTGAGTCCTGTAGAGACGGGCCGGCCCGGACGAAAGGGGCGGAGATCTCGGGGCTGTCCATCCGGAGGTGTCACAGGAGAAGGTCTGTAATAAAACACATTATAGACTTGCATTAACCTAAATCCACTCAGGGGAGGAAGCACACCACCTACCGCCTAGTAAGATAATAACTCCAACAGTCTCCCTGTCATCCTCAACAGTGCAGCTAGACCATTCTGGATACTTAGGAAAGAGACTAGCCCTAGTAATCAGCTAATGTTACCCCATCGATAGGAAGCGCCAGCAGATCGCATACCTCCTCTGCCTCCTATTAACCTAATTTAAGTCAGATCCCCTTAATAAGGGTGATTTAGAGTCGGACTGGATTTCCGCGATTGACTCCAAATTGTTCCAAAGACTACTACTTTGCAGAGGGAGAGTAAACCAGGGAACCGGCTATGCCGTGTCAGTCCCAACGACAGTTCACCAGTTAACAAGTATTGCACGGGACCGATATAAGAAAGCTAAAACTGGGATTTAAGTCGCTGTCACTACCGTACTTTGCAAATTTCAGAGACAGTGACATAGGAGGATCGCTACATTGCATCGTAGAGCTTTGGGGAGGGAACGGGACATATCAAAGGGAAAAAGGTACCTCAGGACCCACGTGCACCACCGATAAAGAGATATCTGGCCAGCAACGTACGAACTACTTTAGCTAAGGTAGACAAAAGGTATTGAGATAGATGATAGGATAGACAGTTAGGAATTAATGTATTGTGCTAAGTCGTTTTGTATGCCATGTGTTAACTACTTTACATCTACAGACGTACAGTCCGGGAGTGGAGTGGTTCCTGTATAATAAAGTTGTAGTTATTTGATGTTTGTGAGAGACGGTAAAGGTAATAATTTGTGTTCATTGGTCTGTTATGTAATTGTCATCTAGACTTCACTCTGTGCTGTTTTCACAAAAATGTTAATAAAAGTCACGTGATTGGCTAATTGACTGATGATTAGTGTTAATAACCACTAGAAAGTGTACCTATCACGTCAGGAGAGACGACCCTACCTAGCCAACTCTGATATAGCGGCTGACGGAGGTATCAGTCACAATAGGTGGGGGTGTTACAAAAATTGGCGTCACGACGAACAGGATCAAGATCCAAATTAAATAGTAAAGATGTCACGAGAACAGAGTTCAGCTGGAGACTCAAGCCACCAAAACCCGGTTATGTCTCAACTGAACCCCATAACCTTGCCCTATTATTTCGGGGCCCCATGGTTGCCCACTTATACTGGAGATGAACGAGGAGGAGAGTCCGATGGTAACTCGTTGAAGGAATTCAAACACAAGATGCAAAGTATGTTCAGGTTATATCCCTTGACAGAGAGTCAGCAAGTGGAGATATTGATCGGCCAGCTCAAGGGCTCGGCTCTGAGAGAAGTCACTTCGTGGCCCAGAGAAGAGAAACAAAATGGAAATCAAATTATTCAGAGGTTAGCTGACACCTTTGATGTACAAACAATGTCAGAGTTGAAAATGAGATTCTATGCTAAAAAACAGCAAGCAGGCGAAACCCTTCGTAACTTCGCATTGGGTCTACAAGAGGCTCTACGCTGTATACAGTCAGTAGATATTAATGAGGTGTGGAACCCTGATGAGACTCTCATTAACCAGTTCATCGAAGGTTCAAGAGGGGAGGGTACCAGAACCCAGTTGCGTCTCTTACGACTACAGATGCCTAGAAATTCCTTTTTGGACTTTAAGGAAGCATCAATCAAGGTCGTGGGATACACCCGAGATGATGAAATTTCCTTAGTAGAAATGCCAGGGTTCCAAGAAATAATCCAGGAATCTGCAACTTCTATGGGAACTCCTAATATGACAAAAGGAAATGCAGTACAAAACGCTCAAAATAGCTCCACCCAGCTGCATAATCTGACAAGCCAGATGGAAAAATTGGCATCAGGGGTGACAGAGATGTGCCAGGAGATAAAAAAAACTCTCCAGGAAAAATATAGACCCCGCCGAGAGTTCGTGGCGCACAGAAAGGAGGAGGGCAACCTCCGAATGGTGGACTCCGCCCCGCACTAATGGACGTCGTCCAACTGATCGATTTGACTCCCTAGGGCCCCAATCTGCCGTAAATGTAACCAGGCTGGGCATGTCGAACGGCATTGCAATCAATCAAACCCTTTAAACGCCAATTCCCCGAGGATGGAGGACAATCCTCGGGGAACATCAGCAGAATAGACCCTGCCCCTGAACAATGGTGGCCTAAGATTGTGGGGAAGTGTCCTGTTGTACCCATCACATTAGGGGGAGTAGAAATGTTGGCCATGCTTGACACAGGTTCCCAAGTGACCACTATACAATTTGACACTTATCAGAAATTTTGGGACATTAAACAACTTCTCCTCCCGCCACCCACATGGCTACAGCTTATTGCCAGCAATGGGCTAGGAATATCCTGTCGGGGATATTGGGAGGTAGATGTCAGGGTTGGGAAGGCAGTGTTACCTGAACAGGGGTGTATAGTCACCAATGTAAATGACCCTCACGCTATACCCCTCATTATTGGGATGAACATTCTCCAAAATTGTCCAGAGGAACTTATAGCAGCCCTAAAAGTCGAGCTTGCTCGAAAGAGTTCTACAGAACGACAAGTGTTGCAACATACTATTAAAATCATTCAAGGCCACCAAAGATTTGCCGCACCGAATGGAGAAATTGGAAAAGCCAGGGTAGCGGACTCAAAGCCCGTGATTTTACAACCAAAGTCAGAAATGGTGATATGGGCCAAGGCACGCTGTGGGCCACAAGGGATTGACTATGAAGCCTTTATTGAACCAAATGAAAGTATCGGTAAAGAGGCTATTGTTGTTGCCAGAACCCTAGCGGAGGTGGTTGGTGGGCGAGTACCTATACGAATCCTGAACCCGCATAACCATCATGTCCGGCTATTCCGTCACTATCCAGTTGCTAAATTATCACTAGACACCTTCCAAGATGTAATTCACCCAGGTTTTGCTGCAGAGCAGCACCATATAATGACAGGAAGCGCCTCTTCGGCCGAGGAAGAAGTGTGGTGGAAAGCTATACAAATAGGGGATGAAGAAACATCGGAAGAAAGAAAGAATGGAGTCCTCCGCCTGGTCCAAGAGATTCCCCTAGCCTTGAGCGCTAATTCTTCCGATTTCGGGAAGGTCGATTGTGTATTGCATCGGATTCCGACTGGCACCAATGCACCCATTAAAGAAAGACACCGACCTTTAGCCCCGGCCTTGTATCAACCAGTCAGAAAGATGCTGCAGGAAATGAAAGCGTCTGGAGTAATTAAGGAAAGCCACAGCCCGTGGGCGGCACCCATGGTTTTAGTAAAAAAAAAAGATGGACAATGGCCTGCCCTTCTGGCTGAATTAGTATACATTTATAACAATACAGTCCATCAATCCACCGGGTTTACTCCCTATTACTTGCTATTCGGGAGACAGGGTCAGCTCCCTACAGATGTACAATTGGGCATTTCATTGGAGGAAGGATCGAATGTCACTGTACAAAACGAATGGGTCAGCGAGCATCAACAACGTCTGAAAGTAGCACACAAATTAGTCCAAGAAAACAGCAAAGTGGCCCGACAACGGCAAAAGGAAAACTATAATCAGCAAGCCAAGGCAGAACCCTTGGAGATCGGATGCTGTGTGTGGAAGAAAAAGAATCAGCGTGTTAGTAAACTGGATCATTACTGGGAAAATGTCCCGTACGTTATAACTGGAAAACCTAAAGGAGGCATGGCCTTATATCACATACAAAGAAAAGACGGAACTGGCCGACAGCTGGTTCATCGGGACCAACTTAAAAAATGTCAAGGTCAGATCGATAATCCCACGGATGAGGTGAATCCTGCAGACAAAAGACCCAATCTTCCTTCCAGTGAAGGCTCAGACAATCATATGAACTTATTAATGAGTATGTATTGGCCTATTCACTATGGTGGCCACCAGCCGTTCCCCAGTTGGCCTCACAGTGATCCAATCCTCTCCGAGGTAGCAACCTCAAATCTAGGAAGAGAGGAAGACACGACAGTAGTCAATTCACCCTATTTAGAACCAAGACGGTCAACTAGAAGTACGAAAGGAAAGTTGCCGCTGCGCTATCAACAATAAGATTTGTTTGATAGCGGAGCCAATGTTAATTTGTTGGAAAATTTAAATTCTGTGTGATGTAGAATGCGTGAGGACACGCATAATTTAGAAGGGAGGAATGTGACAACCCTGAATGTGGGGAGGGGTCAGGGGTAATATGGTTAAAGTAGAATATCCATAGATAAGTAATGTAAAGAATTTAGTATGTTTATTTGAAGTTGTGTTACATATGTATGTTGGGCCAAGGAGGCATATGGTTATGCCGCGTTCCCCAGTGAAGGAATTGCCTCATGCTCTCCGAAAGAAAGAACCACCCCATCGTGGTGAATGCCTGTTTCGGGCAAAGGGGGACTAGAAAGGGGAGCCGCTTGTCCGCGAGTCGGAGCCACTGGCTGGCACGCGGGACCAGCAGGAGAGGAGCCGCCGCAAGGGTAACACCCGCCGCGAACGGGGAACCCGGATGGAGGGTATAAAAGGAGATGCCTAGTGACAGTTGGGGGTGGTTGTGAGCGGTTGGCTGCGCAGTGTTGAGGGACAGAAAGGCGCACTTACCTGATTGCGGGGTCCATTGTGGATCCGGAGGAGGCTGTCGTCAGGAAGAAGCTGCAGTGCCTAAGGAGCACAGTCTTGGCTGATGGAGAGAGGCGGAGCAGCAAGGAGGCGGAGCGGCAAGAGGGGAAGAGATCCAAGGCGGTGTCTGTGGCTGAGTCCTGTAGAGAGGGGCCGGCCCGGACGAAAGGGGCGGAGATCTCGGGGCTGAGTGACAGTCCTGTCCATCCGGAGGTGTCACAGGAGAAGGTCTGTAATAAAACACATTATAGACTTGCATTAACCTAAATCCACTCAGGGGAGGAAGCACACCACCTACCGCCTAGTAAGATAATAACTCCAACAGTCTCCCTGTCATCCTCAACAGTGCAGCTAGACCATTCTGGATACTTAGGAAAGAGACTAGCCCTAGTAATCAGCTAATGTTACCCCATCGATAGGAAGCGCCAGCAGATCGCATACCTCCTCTGCCTCCTATTAACCTAATTTAAGTCAGATCCCCTTAATAAGGGTGATTTAGAGTCGGACTGGATTTCCGCGATTGACTCCAAATTGTTCCAAAGACTACTACTTTGCAGAGGGAGAGTAAACCAGGGAACCGGCTATGCCGTGTCAGTCCCAACGACAGTTCACCAGTTAACAAGTATTGCACGGGACCGATATAAGAAAGCTAAAACTGGGATTTAAGTCGCTGTCACTACCGTACTTTGCAAATTTCAGAGACAGTGACATAGGAGGATCGCTACATTGCATCGTAGAGCTTTGGGGAGGGAACGGGACATATCAAAGGGAAAAAGGTACCTCAGGACCCACGTGCACCACCGATAAAGAGATATCTGGCCAGCAACGTACGAACTACTTTAGCTAAGGTAGACAAAAGGTATTGAGATAGATGATAGGATAGACAGTTAGGAATTAATGTATTGTGCTAAGTCGTTTTGTATGCCATGTGTTAACTACTTTACATCTACAGACGTACAGTCCGGGAGTGGAGTGGTTCCTGTATAATAAAGTTGTAGTTATTTGATGTTTGTGAGAGACGGTAAAGGTAATAATTTGTGTTCATTGGTCTGTTATGTAATTGTCATCTAGACTTCACTCTGTGCTGTTTTCACAAAAGTGTTAATAAAAGTCACGTGATTGGCTAATTGACTGATGATTAGTGTTAATAACCACTAGAAAGTGTACCTATCACGTCAGGAGAGACGACCCTACCTAGCCAACTCTGATATAGCGGCTGACGGAGGTATCAGTCACAATAGGTGGGGGTGTTACAAAAATTGGCGTCACAACGAACAGGATCAAGATCCAAATTAAATAGTAAAGATGTCACGAGAACAGAGTTCAGCTGGAGACTCAAGCCACCAAAACCCGGTTATGTCTCAACTGAACCCCATAACCTTGCCCTATTATTTCGGGGCCCCATGGTTGCCCACTTATACTGGAGATGAACGAGGAGGAGAGTCCGATGGTAACTCGTTGAAGGAATTCAAACACAAGATGCAAAGTATGTTCAGGTTATATCCCTTGACAGAGAGTCAGCAAGTGGAGATATTGATCGGCCAGCTCAAGGGCTCGGCTCTGAGAGAAGTCACTTCGTGGCCCAGAGAAGAGAAACAAAATGGAAATCAAATTATTCAGAGGTTAGCTGACACCTTTGATGTACAAACAATGTCAGAGTTGAAAATGAGATTCTATGCTAAAAAACAGCAAGCAGGCGAAACCCTTCGTAACTTCGCATTGGGTCTACAAGAGGCTCTACGCCGTATACAGTCAGTAGATATTAATGAGGTGTGGAACCCTGATGAGACTCTCATTAACCAGTTCATCGAAGGTTCAAGAGGGGAGGGTACCAGAACCCAGTTGCGTCTCTTACGACTACAGATGCCTAGAAATTCCTTTTTGGACTTTAAGGAAGCATCAATCAAGGTCGTGGGATACACCCGAGATGATGAAATTTCCTTAGTAGAAATGCCAGGGTTCCAAGAAATAATCCAGGAATCTGCAACTTCTATGGGAACTCCTAATATGACAAAAGGAAATGCAGTACAAAACGCTCAAAATAGCTCCACCCAGCTGCATAATCTGACAAGCCAGATGGAAAAATTGGCATCAGGGGTGACAGAGATGTGCCAGGAGATAAAAAAAACTCTCCAGTAAAAATATAGACCCCGCCGAGAGTTCGTGGCGCACAGAAAGGAGGAGGGCAACCTCCGAATGGTGGACTCCGCCCCGCACTAATGGACGTCGTCCAACTGATCGATTTGACTCCCTAGGGCCCCAATCTGCCGTAAATGTAACCAGGCTGGGCATGTCGAACGGCATTGCAATCAATCAAACCCTTTAAACGCCAATTCCCCGAGGATGGAGGACAATCCTCGGGGAACATCAGCAGAATAGACCCTGCCCCTGAACAATGGTAGCCTAAGATTGTGGGGAAGTGTCCTGTTGTACCCATCACATTAGGGGGAGTAGAAATGTTGGCCATGCTTGACACAGGTTCCCAAGTGACCACTATACAATTTGACACTTATCAGAAATTTTGGGACATTAAACAACTTCTCCTCCCGCCACCCACATGGCTACAGCTTATTGCCAGCAATGGGCTAGGAATATCCTGTCGGGGATATTGGGAGGTAGATGTCAGGGTTGGGAAGGCAGTGTTTCCTGAACAGGGGTGTATAGTCACCAATGTAAATGACCCTCACGCTATACCCCTCATTATTGGGATGAACATTCTCCAAAATTGTCCAGAGGAACTTATAGCAGCCCTAAAAGTCGAGCTTGCTCGAAAGAGTTCTACAGAACGACAAGTGTTGCAACATACTATTAAAATCATTCAAGGCCACCAAAGATTTGCCGCACCGAATGGAGAAATTGGAAAAGCCAGGGTAGCGGACTCAAAGCCCGTGATTTTACAACCAAATTCAGAAATGGTGATATGGGCCAAGGCACGCTGTGGGCCACAAGGGATTGACTATGAAGCCTTTATTGAACCAAATGAAAGTATCGGTAAAGAGGCTATTGTTGTTGCCAGAACCCTAGCGGAGGTGGTTGGTGGGCGAGTACCTATACGAATCCTGAACCCGCATAACCATCATGTCCGGCTATTCCGTCACTATCCAGTTGCTAAATTATCACTAGACACCTTCCAAGATGTAATTCACCCAGGTTTTGCTGCAGAGCAGCACCATATAATGACAGGAAGCGCCTCTTCGGCCGAGGAAGAAGTGTGGTGGAAAGCTATACAAATAGGGGATGAAGAAACATCGGAAGAAAGAAAGAATGGAGTCCTCCGCCTGGTCCAAGAGATTCCCCTAGCCTTGAGCGCTAATTCTTCCGATTTCGGGAAGGTCGATTGTGTATTGCATCGGATTCCGACTGGCACCAATGCACCCATTAAAGAAAGACACCGACCTTTAGCCCCGGCCTTGTATCAACCAGTCAGAAAGATGCTGCAGGAAATGAAAGCGTCTGGAGTAATTAAGGAAAGCCACAGCCCGTGGGCGGCACCCATGGTTTTAGTAAAAAAAAAAGATGGACAATGGCCTGCCCTTCTGGCTGAATTAGTATACATTTATAACAATACAGTCCATCAATCCACCGGGTTTACTCCCTATTACTTGCTATTCGGGAGACAGGGTCAGCTCCCTACAGATGTACAATTGGGCATTTCATTGGAGGAAGGATCGAATGTCACTGTACAAAACGAATGGGTCAGCGAGCATCAACAACGTCTGAAAGTAGCACACAAATTAGTCCAAGAAAACAGCAAAGTGGCCCGACAACGGCAAAAGGAAAACTATAATCAGCAAGCCAAGGCAGAACCCTTGGAGATCGGATGCTGTGTGTGGAAGAAAAAGAATCAGCGTGTTAGTAAACTGGATCATTACTGGGAAAATGTCCCGTACGTTATAACTGGAAAACCTAAAGGAGGCATGGCCTTATATCACATACAAAGAAAAGACGGAACTGGCCGACAGCTGGTTCATCGGGACCAACTTAAAAAATGTCAAGGTCAGATCGATAATCCCACGGATGAGGTGAATCCTGCAGACAAAAGACCCAATCTTCCTTCCAGTGAAGGCTCAGACAATCATATGAACTTATTAATGAGTATGTATTGGCCTATTCACTATGGTGGCCACCAGCCGTTCCCCAGTTGGCCTCACAGTGATCCAATCCTCTCCGAGGTAGCAACCTCAAATCTAGGAAGAGAGGAAGACACGACAGTAGTCAATTCACCCTATTTAGAACCAAGACGGTCAACTAGAAGTACGAAAGGAAAGTTGCCGCTGCGCTATCAACAATAAGATTTGTTTGATAGCGGAGCCAATGTTAATTTGTTGGAAAATTTAAATTCTGTGTGATGTAGAATGCGTGAGGACACGCATAATTTAGAAGGGAGGAATGTGACAACCCTGAATGTGGGGAGGGGTCAGGGGTAATATGGTTAAAGTAGAATATCCATAGATAAGTAATGTAAAGAATTTAGTATGTTTATTTGAAGTTGTGTTACATATGTATGTTGGGCCAAGGAGGCATATGGTTATGCCGCGTTCCCCAGTGAAGGAATTGCCTCATGCTCTCCGAAAGAAAGAACCACCCCATCGTGGTGAATGCCTGTTTCGGGCAAAGGGGGACTAGAAAGGGGAGCCGCTTGTCCGCGAGTCGGAGCCACTGGCTGGCACGCGGGACCAGCAGGAGAGGAGCCGCCGCAAGGGTAACACCCGCCGCGAACGGGGAACCCGGATGGAGGGTATAAAAGGAGATGCCTAGTGACAGTTGGGGGTGGTTGTGAGCGGTTGGCTGCGCAGTGTTGAGGGACAGAAAGGCGCACTTACCTGATTGCGGGGTCCATTGTGGATCCGGAGGAGGCTGTCGTCAGGAAGAAGCTGCAGTGCCTAAGGAGCACAGTCTTGGCTGATGGAGAGAGGCGGAGCAGCAAGGAGGCGGAGCGGCAAGAGGGGAAGAGATCCAAGGCGGTGTCTGTGGCTGAGTCCTGTAGAGAGGGGCCGGCCCGGACGAAAGGGGCGGAGATCTCGGGGCTGAGTGACAGTCCTGTCCATCCGGAGGTGTCACAGGAGAAGGTCTGTAATAAAACACATTATAGACTTGCATTAACCTAAATCCACTCAGGGGAGGAAGCACACCACCTACCGCCTAGTAAGATAATAACTCCAACAGTCTCCCTGTTATCCTCAACAGCGCAGCTAGACCATTCTGGATACTTAGGAAAGAGACTAGCCCTAGTAATCAGCTAATGTTACCCCATCGATAGGGAGCGCCAGCAGATCGCATACCTCCTCCGCCTCCTATTAACCTAATTTAAGTCAGATCCCCTTAATAAGGGTGATTTAGAGTCGGACTGGATTTCCGCGATTGACTCCAAATTGTTCCAAAGACTACTACTTTGCAGAGGGAGAGTAAACCAGGGAACCGGCTATGCCGTGTCAGTCCCAACGACAGTTCACCAGTTAACAAGTATTGCACGGACCGATATAAGAAAGCTAAAACTGGGATTTAAGTCGCTGTCACTACCGTACTTTGCAAATTTCAGAGACAGTGACATAGGTGGATCGCTACATTGCATCGTAGAGCTTTGGGGAGGGAACGGGACATATCAAAGGGAAAAAGGTACCTCAGGACCCACGTGCACCACCGATAAAGAAATATCTGGCCAGCAACGTACGAACTACTTTAGCTAAGGTAGACAAAAGGTATTGAGATAGATGATAGGATAGACAGTTAGGAATTAATGTATTGTGCTAAGTCGTTTTGTATGCCATGTGTTAACTACTTTACATCTACAGACGTACAGTCTGGGAGTGGAGTGGTTCCTGTATAATAAAGTTGTAGTTATTTGATGTTTGTGAGAGACGGTAAAGGTAATAATTTGTGTTCATTGGTCTGTTATGTAATTGGCATCTAGACCTTCACTCTGTGCTGTTTTCACAAAAGTGTTAATAAAAGTCACGTGATTGGCTAATTGACTGATGATTAGTGTTAATAACCACTAGAAAGTGTACCTATCACGTCAGGAGAGACGACCCTACCTAGCCAACTCTGATATAGCGGCTGACGGAGGTATCAGTCACAATAGGTGGGGGTGTTACACAGAGGGCTCTACTAAAGGGGGAATGACTATTGGTGGCATTACTATTGGGGGCACAACTACATGGGTAATTACTACTGGGGCATTACTACTAGGGCATTACTATTGGGCACACGCCCATTTACTACTGGGGGGCATTACTATTTGGGGCACAACTACAGGGGTATTACTACTAGGGGCATTTATACAGAGGGCATTACTACAGGGGGCACTACTAATGGGAGTATTGCATAGGGGCACTGCATAAGGGGCACTACTACTGGGTGCACTGCATACGGGGCACTACCACTGTGGGCACTGACACTACTGGGGGCTCTGCATAAGGTCCCCATTGCGCATACCCCCAGTTTGTCACATTTAATAGGGGCCCCCACATGTTTGTTGCCCAGGGGCCCCCACAGACCTTAATCTGGCCCTGCCCGTTCACCAGGCTGCGTTCGCACGTAGCCTGCCGATGTTTGCAATGTGCGCATGCGTATAAGATGCAGTGCATGTGCGCAGAATAGTCCATGCGATCCCGAAGCAATCGCCCCTTGTACATAGACGCCTCACTAGATTGAGTGACATGACAAGCCGTTTGTGGGTGGTGACGTGGGGTTGGTCGATGTAAACGGGGCATACACGTCACATGGCTGAATTACACACTGCAGCACTCGCAGGGCTTGCGGTAGGGTATGGTCAGCCACAAGTGGTGCGTATGGGTCCGATGTTACTCGATGTTACCGATTGTTGCATACACTTCCTGGAGATGACATGAATTACTAAGGGCATTTTAAGACAGGCTGGTGGGCGTTTAAATACAAACAGCGATCGCACGCCAGGACATAGTGGGCGTGCTAATGCCTTGCCATGCGAACGCGGGATTTGCATACTTTGGCAGCTGACAGCTGCGAGCAAAGTTAATTTCTAGATTCACTCTTCTATGACAGGACTGCCAAATATCATGATCGTGCTACAAACTGATCCAGTTTAAAACCACAAGACAATTGCCATGGGAGCCTGAAAAATCATGCTTAGGTATAACAGTAAATGAGCCCCTATACATGTGGTCGAGGGTTACAAATACCACCAATATCAGCACCATAATAAAGTAGGCAGCATGACTGGTGTAATGGGTCTTGGGTTCAATTCCCACCATGGCCTTAACTGTGTGGAGTTTGTATATTCTCCCCATACTTGCATGGATTCCCTCCAAGTAATCCAGTTTCCTGCCACAACTGGTAGGTTAATTGGCTCCTGATAAAACAGACAAAGGCATATGTGGATGAACTTTCGGAGTAGTGCTTATACACTTACAGACCCCTGATCCTCCTATCCAATGAGGAACTTGGAGGGAACGTAGACAAAGGATCTGTGACACTGTTGTACAGGATTATGGCCATGCTCAGGACTAGCAATGAGTGAATGTATGAGCTATGTATCTGGAATTTGAGGCTCTCCGTGGCCTTGGTTAGCAGTGTGGAGTATGTCGTCTCTCTAGAGATAAATGTTGATCATAGCGCCAGCTATCCTGAGGAAAACTTCGGAGGGAACCAACTACTAGATGGTTCGATTAGTCTTTCGCCCCTATACCCATAATAATGTGTGGTCGCTGTGCAAGGTGGCTGGCGGTAGGAAGTTTATCTGCTCGCTAGTGATGGGGGATCTCAACAGTGTGGCTGTACAATATATGTAGCATTTTGAGATGATTCCAAGTCAGCATACATTAGTCATACCTGCCTACTATCTCGGAAAATTTATTTTCGACTTTTTACCAACCACCGTTTTTGCCAGTATAAAAACTGAGAATTGCGTGTGGCAAAGAAAGAAACGCGCATCTAGAGGGTCGGATATAGATTTGTGGGGAACCCAAGGCTAAGTGAAATGTTGTCGTCCCTGCCACTGAAATTTTATTGTCAAAATGATATACTGGTATTATTATATAATGCGCCAGCCGGCATTTTGTGTGTGTTTTCAGGGCCTGATTCATCAAGGATCCCAGGTGCTATATGTAAGCAATTGGCCGATTGTTGTGTTCTGTGCATGCGGATACATCGCAGTACACACGTGCAAACTAGCTATTGAGATCGGTACTGCAATCGCAAAGGCTGCGCAGACCCCTCGCAGAGTGATGATAGGTAGCGCCATTTGCGGGAGGTGACAGGGGGGTGGTCGGGGAAACGCAGGCGTGCCAGTGCGTTTGCACGCCATTGCTGGGGTGTGCATAAATGCGATGCCATACGCAGTGTGAGGTCTCATAGCGTGCGTGGTTGTTAGCAATTTCTGAGTAAGGTCAGTGCAAGTGTGCGTGAGGCTGCGATGGTACTCGATTGTACCGATGGTTTCGCTATTCTGCTAAACATTACGGATGTGTGTAAGGTAAAGTGGGCGTCCTTATGTTGTGCTGAGTTTGCATTGCGATCGCATTGTATTAGCTTGCTGCGTACGCAATATTGCGATCCGTAGTGAATCAGGCCCTCTGTCCCTACAGACAGGTTTTTGTTTTTTTAAAAAAATATAAACGCCAACCTCTCTTTGCAAAGCTTAATATAACATATACCTTGAAAAGTACATAAAACAAGACAACTTAGTCATAAGACTCATTATTTGCCAAAATAAATATTCACCGTTAGTTCTTCTGAACTCTCCCAAAGGCAAATAGACTGTAGAATGTCCATGCAATATATCATAGTCAATGGGCATTAATATGAGCTATGTAGGATGACTTTGATTCATTAAACTTATTAAATAGGTGGTTTGTTTTTCATCTCTTCTTTATTAACTTTAACTTTGGAGGAGGACCTTTTACCAGCGATGCAGCTGGACACCATTGTCCTGTCAATGTTATAAATATTGTAGAACCATTGCTTTGCGATTTTTGTCACTCTAGTTTTCTTTATAGTTTTATAGTTGCAGCAAACTGCACTAATTCAATTACTTCGGCTGTGCTCTAAATCAGGTAGAGCACTGATTTAGAGCGCAGCTGTGTTCAGATTTACACTGAACGGGCCGTAACTAGGGTGGTGCAACCTGTGCCATGGCACAGGGCATCGCAGGACAGGGGGTGCTGTTCGGGTCTGTCAATTTTCCTGTTTATTATCATTCTCACTTATAACTTCCTCTTCTTTTATCCCCAGCATCTCCTGGCCTCCCCTATCTCTTCCCTGGCCCTTCCCTATGAGGCCATGGCCTTTTTTGAGGTGCACTTTCTTATGTCCCTATTTAAAAAATGGAGGGGGGGCACCAATGCTCTCTCTGGCACAGGGCACCAAATAGTCTAGTTACGGCTTTGCTGTACACTATTCATGCCAGGGCGAAACGCGCCAGAGGGTAGTTACTCCACCTCCATGACTGGCCCAGGCCTATCAGACTGGACTAGGGTAATCAGTAGTCCCTCCCTATTGGCACACCTGAAAACACACACACACACACACATACCGCAGGTTAGGCAAACTCTACTCTCACCACCTTGTCAGAGTCCCGCACTGAAGACCTGTCTGTACTGCTTAGATATCCTAACATTAAAAGGGTACAGGAACATTTTCTATGCATGCAGCTGTGACAGGGCATGGTGACATGCAGGTCGCCATCATGCCCCACCTAAAGTCTGCACTGGATAGTATTAGCAGAAGGAACACAATAACTGCGCGCTCTGCAACATTTCACCGATGGGAACACAGTTTTCTGGATGAGTTCTAGGAAGTAAACAAACTTGATTATAATTAGAAATTCCCATATTAGACAATAAACACAAGTCAGACGAGGGAGGGGGAGAGGGGGAGTAAAATATGTGAAATGTTTATTTTGAACCATATTAATAATTCTCAGGAAGTCATTAGCGAGTGCATGGTTTTTTTTAAATTGACACTATTCCATTTAAAGAAAAATACAACCTAAAAATGTTTATAGTTATAAACCATCAACTCACTCACTGACAGGCATAGAAATCGGATTCCCAATACTGGCGACCCCACAGTTTCCGATTTACCACCGTAGCCCGTGCCTCCAATGGTCAGAGCGCCTCATAAAACAATTACATTTTCAAGACATTGAACACGTCACTAGGACACGCGGTGCATGTTGCCTATCACGACTGAATTTAAATAGTCTGATTTATTGCTCATAATAGCAATATGAATTACTGTTCCGTCCATTACAAAAGGGCGTGAGAGTCTGACATGTTGCAGCTACTATAATAAACAATGGACCTGATTCAGGCCGCTCGCTGCCAAAGGCAGCTTGCAAGGTCTGGTGGGCGTGTTATTTTATTTTTTGTTTTTTTTCTCTGGCCGGTCGCTAAGCTGTGGGAGACCTCCCACAGCTTGTGTGAGCGACCAGGAGGCCGTCGCAATTATCGCGACCATCGACCTTGCGATGAGACCTTGTGATAGGGTCTCGGCTACCGCATGGCCGAGTGGACTTCCTGCTCTAATAGAGCAGGAAGTCCACTACTGACATCAGTAGGGCCTCCCACAAACGCCAGGCGTTCCTAAAGGAACGCCTGCATTTGTGCAGCCACCCCCACTCCCCGCCTACAAAACCGGGCGAGCTGTCACTCACCATCGACAGCCACCCCGTCTTGTAGCGAGCCCCACAGCGACTGAAGTTCAGTCGCTTGGCGGGGCTCGCGGATGCCGGATGCGGTGCAGGGCGGAAACATCGACAGGCCCAATGTGTCATCCTTCATTTTTGTATATTTGGATATAGATTTGTTTTGCGCCACAATCTTTTTCACAGTCTTTACTTCTATTTAGGTACAAACTGATTCTAAAATCCGTTCACGGTTACAAGTGGAACAGAGGCCCTGATTCAGAGGGGCTCGCAAAAAGTGAGCGCTCGCTCTGAATCAGGGCAGGCGCTTGTTTTTTTTAGTTGCGGTCTCTTGGCTGCTCGCATAGCTGTGGGTTACCACCCACAGCTTATGCGAGCGGCCAGGTGAAGGTCGCGACCATCGCGAACATCAGGCTTGCGACAAGACCCTTGCGGTAGGGTCTCGTGGCCGCAAGCCCCAGAGGACTTCCTGCTCTAACAATCAACATCAACAGCTGCCCCTTTTGGACGCGAGCGCCGGAGCGAGTGCTTTTTGCGCTTGCTCCGGGGCTTGCGCACGCCGAGCGTACGCACTGGCACACCATCGCCCGCTTGCGAGTGCTATGCGCTTGCAAGCGGGTCTGAATCAGGCTCAGGTCTGCTGTCATTTCGGTATTCTGATTTAACAAACGATATCGGTTGGCGAAGCACAGGTGTGCCAGTGCGTTTGAGGGGCGTGCATAAATTATCCACTGCGATGGAGTACTCACTGCGCGCGACTGGGTTAGCAATTTCTGAGTAAGGTCAGAGTGAGTAAGGTCAGTGCAAGTGAGCGAGAGGCTGCGATGGTACTCCATGTTACCGATGTTTTTTGCAGATTTGCAAAACATTACGGATGTGTGTAAGGTAAAGTGAGCGTCCTTATGTAGTGCTGAGGCAGCATAGTGATCACAATGGATTAGTATACGATCGCAGTGAGACTGTGTGCGTAATCACTATTGCAATCACAGTTGCGATCCGTACTGAATCAGGCCCTTTATTCAGCAGGTTTTTCTGCATCTACCCAATGTAATACAACTGAATAGGGCAATACATTGGGGTCCATGGGGCGCGACCCAAAGTAACTGTCTGGAGGAAGGGGTTTTATCCACCCCACCCCCACTCCAAAAAAAAAAAGAAAAGAATTCTCCTTTAAAGAGTGGAGATTGCCATAGTTAGTGAATAAGTATATTTTGTGTTACTTCCATTCACTATAAGGCCAGGTAGATGGTAATCGCCAAAATTTGTCCACCCTTTAACCCAGATGTGTCCACCCTTTAACCCTTTTGGTCTGGAACCACTGAAAATTACATCATATTGATTCTGTATCCTGCACATACTAATGTAACCTAAGGCCATTGCAACATTTACATAAGATACCATGTAGTCTCGCAGCTTACGGTGTGTTGTTTTAAAATTTAAAGAATTCCATCCACAATGAATTTCGTCATTTTGTCGCCCTCCTCTCACCCAAGAGGAACAAGAGCACAGTTCAGGAGATGCTCAGACTATTGGCATTTCTTTAAGAAAATGTACTGACCTCTCCAAATGGAGTACCCCTGAATAACCTATCACTGTCAGGTACTAAAGAATGAATAGTCCAGCCAATCACGAGTCATTATATGGGAAACATATATAGAGGTGTAACCAATGACAGAGCAGGTTTCTTACTTTTACCTTTGCTGGACTTGATACCTGGACAGAGTGGCAGCAGCTGACCGGCCCTAGCACAGTGGTGAGTATTCCCATCATAATGAGGTTTCAGTACATCTGGTCTCGTCACTCTCGTGGCACTGTTATAGTGGCATATACTGTAGTTGCTATATAGGCATTATACTATTTATGTTGAATTCATGGGGATACTGCAGTCATTATGTGCTATCACCATGGGGTATTTATGTTGGCATGTTTCTCTGTATAGGCTGGAGGGCTGTTACGGTGACATGGGGCTATTGCAGTGGCATACCTTTGTTATTGTAGCAAGCACCAGTGATGCCAACCAGCAGAGGCATCACTGGGGTTGGTGTCACCCAGTGCTCCTACAGACTCTTTCACCCCTTAGCTGTGGTCTCCCTGCACACGCCAATGGCGCTCACGTACTTGTGAAGGAGCATGGCCTCATGATCGCGAAGCCCGCGTGTCATGCCCCGTTCCCATCATCCTGAGGGTTTGCCCAGAGCTCCGTTGGGCAAACCCCATCCTCTACGGACACAGGGCCTGATTCATTACCAATCGCAACTGCGATTACGTACGCAGACGGACGATTGTTGCGTTCTTAACCCTGATTCTTGAATGCTGAAGGACGCTGGACTGAATGAGGTTAAGTCTGGGCAGGTTAGCTTTAGGGAGCGTAGCAGGGTTAGGCTTTGGGGGTGTAGGGTAGGATTAGGCACCCCTAGTAAGGAGGGTTAGGGTTTGGCACCCCTGGGTTGAGGTTAGGGTTAGGCACTAGGGGGAGGAGTTACAGTTAGGCACCACTAAGGAAGGGTTAGGGGGGGAGGGGTAGGGATAGAGTATTTACCTGGCCTGTCGGGATCTTCTCCCTTCGGGCTTCTGGCGTCGGGAATCGGGATATGAACTGGCCATTCAGCCGCCGGGACTTCATACCCATTCCCTCAGTGGAACTGACAAGAATAACGATGTTGCGTATCCCATTAAGGACCCTTCACGCAATATGTGGAAGCAATCTGAGGAAATAAAGAAATCAGGTCCTAAGAGTGACAAAGCTCTGCTACCGCACCTCCTGGGTTTCTTTCTACATGGCATGACGTCATCCAACGTGTGTTTGGTCCTCCTCTGTCAGAGGCTTCTTCAACCTTAGGACACATGTTAGCATTACATCAGTATCTGCCCAGCTAGTGGTAATGTGTTACATGGTAGGATGGTAATTAAGTGCAATTTAATTTGGGCGTGCAATTCCTTCATAAACATCTGCATAATAAGATCTGTGTCCAAGTGTCCATCTGCCTCCCCTTCTGTGACTCATCGCCACTGCCCTGCATGGAAATATATTCTTACTGCTTGTGATTGGCGTTTAATCAGCATTTTCCAACTGCACTGACAGAAATAGACTTATAGAAGTTCCCTTCATGAACACTGGAAAAAAATAAATAAAAATAAATAAATATATATATATATATATATATATATATTTAAAGGTGTCAGAAGATCTCCTTTTTCCAGAAGTGGTAGTCCTCTAACTAGTACCTGTGACCACAGACTTCACCTTTTGTGGGCCAGAGCGGATAGTTCAATCCTCCAGGTCATAGGACTGAACTATTCGCAAGCTGACATCACTGAATCCATGTCTCATTTAGGGGAATTACAGGGACAGGAGCAATTTTCATATCGAGAACAAATTGCGAATATTTTATTTTTAAACACGTTTAAAGACTGTGTCGTTGTTTTCTATTTTCTATAGATAATTTGCACAAGTGCTTACAGTTTTATTGAATATACCAGTGGTTCCTAAACTATGCACCGCGGCACCCTGGGGTGCCTCGGGACACTTGCAGGGGTGCCTCAGGTTGGTGGTCCAGCTCCAAATCAAATTATTTATGGTCCAGGTAATGTAAATATGTGGACAAACAGAAGCGCATACCTGTCCCCCACCACATAACTGAGCCTAAGGATGACAGGCAGCACAATTACCGCACTTTACTACATTTTTTTCAGAATTTCTCAATAACAAACTTATGGCTTAGGGGTGCCATGAAAACAATATTATACTCTAGGGCGCCGTGATTCAAAAAAGTTTGGGAACCACTGGTATATGTGCTTTCCCACATGAACGTCATAAGCTCCCTTGCTTCCTTTTTTTGTTTTTTGTTTCCCTCCTAATTAGCAGCTCTGGGTTCTAAAATCTAACATATTTGTTAGATTTAATCAAGTGGTGTTTTTGCTTTTTGGATGCGTTTTTTTTTACTCAGTGGCAGATTAATTTAAAGTTGTTTGTGGGTTTATTCCTACTCTTCTGGAATCATGTACATGAGTCTTAAGGGGGGTATCCACTTGTAGATATACAAACGACAGCACGATTACGACATTGCAATCGTGCTGTCATTTTTATAGCAAGTGATGTGCCTAGACTGAACGTTCACTCGTTCAGTCCCGGCACATCCTACATCCCCGCACATGCTGAACCTGACGAGATCTTCAGGTTGACCTGCATGTACGGGCGATGTCGGATGTCAGAAGCGACCAGCGGGCACGCGCTGGCCAAAACATGCCCGATGCATGCGCGATTTGCAAGCGATTGCACGATAAGATAATGATGAAGTTATCGTGCAATCGCTTCGCTAAATCGCTAAGTGGATACCCCCCTTTAGGGACACTGGAACTAATAAGGTGGCAATGATAACCAGTGCTATTTTTCATCAGGAATTCAGGTCCTGAACCTCTTACTAACTATGATGTAATGTCCTGGGCCAAAATGTAATTTCCATAATATAAGGAGTTTAATGTTAAAGTGCATTCTTTTTTAAATAATTATATATATATATATATATATATATATATATATATATATATAATTGGGTTTTTTTTTCATGTGGCAAGAAATCACATATATCAGATAAAAGTCCAACACTCTTTATTACCAGCACAGGCAGGTTACAGCTTCATACACCAGACTTGCAATTCAGGTTATTAGGCAGTTCCCCAAACAGCCTATGTTACAGCAGTACAGGTTCACATCATCTCATAGTTGCACAGGAACATGTCAGTATATCAGCATCGCAGTACTGGATAATATCACAGGAACAGTGGCCCTGACATCCCACACCCCTTTCTGGATGCTAGTCACCGTCAGAATCCCCATTCTGTGCACTGAACACATTCTTAAATGCTGATTACAGGTGCAGTTTAATTAGATGACAACTGATTGAGGCAGCACCTGAACTGGACCATTCAGTCCTACTGCTTTTTCTCTGCCAAACCTGAGATAGATGGCATTCCACATTCACTTCATGTGGAATTATGCTAACCATGCCACACTATCAGGGCCGGCCCGAGCCTGATAATTTTGGTAAGCGAAGATACATTTTGGCGCCCCCTGGCGGAATTTGCACGTGTCGAAGGTGCGTGCACCCGACAAAGGAAAGGAGTGTGGTATAATGGGAAAAGCCACAATCATGAGCGCCGCCCTGTAATTCCAATCATGCTGGGTACATGCCCAGTGCTCTTGGAGCTGCTGGGCATGCTCTGTCACTTTCTCCAGTCAATAGATGCCGCATGCATTATGCATGGCATCTATTCACCATCCACCCCCCCCCCTTATCTGGGACACTTTCTTGCTACAATTGGGGTGGTAGGGAGGTATGCTAAAGGCGAGGTCTCAAAAGAAAGGGGTGTGGTCACACAATAGTACCCCCAATGCAAACTACACCACACAGTAGTGTCCCTGATACACAATGCCATTATTAGTGCCCCTTATACACAATGCCCACAGTAGTAGTGTCCCTAATACAATGCCCACAGTAGTACTGTCCCTTGTACAATGCCTACAGCTATAGTGTCACTTACATATAATGCCCACAGCAGTGGTACCCCTTATGCAGTGCCCCCATTAGTGGAGCCCCTTCTGCAATGCCCCCATTAGTAGTGCCCCCAGTGGTAGTGCCCCTGTAATAGTGCCCCCAAACGTAATGCTCCCTGTAAATGTGCCCCCTGTAGTAGTGTCCCCAATAGTAATGCCCCATGTAACAGTTCCCCCATTAGAAATGCCCCTGCAATAATGCCCACAGTAGTACTGCAGCCAATAGTAAGGCCCCTGTAAAAGTGTCCCCAGTAATAATGCCCCCTGTAAAAGCACCCCCAGTAGTAATGTCCATGTAATAATGCACCAAGTAGTTAGCCCCCAGTAGTAGTGCCCATGTAATAATGCCCCCAGTAGAAGTGCACATGTAAGTGCCCCCAGTAGTAATGCCCCTGTAATAATGCTCGTTATAATGCCCCCAGTAGTAGTGCCCATGTAAAAGTGCCCACAGTAGTAATGCCCCCTGTATATGTGCCCCCAGTAGTAATGTCCCTGTAAAAGTACCCCCAGTAATAATGCCCTATGTAAGAGTGCCCCCAGTAGTAATACCATATGTAAAAGTGCCCCAAGTAGTAATGCCCCCTGTAAATGTGCCCCCAGTAGTAATTCCCCCCTGTATATGTGCCCCCAGTAGTAATTCCCCCCTGTATATGTGCCCCCAGTAGTAATGCCCTATGCAAGAGTGCAACCAGTAGTAATGCCCTATGCAAGAGTGCCCAAAGTAGTAATGCCCCCTGTAAATGTGCCCCCAGTAGTAATGACCTATGCAAGTGCCCCCAGTAGTAATGCCCTATGCAAGAGTGCCCCCAGTAGTAATGCCCTATGCAAGAGTGCCCCCAGTAGTAATGCCCTATGTAAAAGTGCCCCCAGTAGTAATGCCCCCTGTAAATGTACCCCCAGTAGTAATGCCCTATGCAAGAGTGCCCCCAGTAGTAATGCCCTATGTAAAAGTGCCCCCAGTAGTAATGCCCCCTGTAAATGTGCCCCCAGTAGTAATTCCCCCCTGTATATGTGCCCCCAGTAGTAATTCCCCCATGTATATGTGCCCCCAGTAGTAATGCCCTATGCAAGAGTGCCCCCAGTAGTAATGTCCCCTGTAAATGTGCCCCCAGTAGTAATGACCTATGCAAGTGCCCGCAGTAGTAATTCCCCCCTGTATATGTGCCCCCAGTAGTAATGCCCTATGCAAGAGTGCCCCCAGTAGTAATGCCCTATGTAAAAGTGCCCCCAGTAGTAATGCCCCCTGTAAATGTGCCCCCAGTAGTAATGCCCTATGCAAGAGTGCCCCCAGTAGTAATGCCCTATGTAAAAGTGCCCCCAGTAGTAATGCCCCCTGTAAATGTGCCCCCAGTAGTAATGCCCTATGTAAATGTGCCCCAGTAGTAATGCCCTATGTAAATGTGCCCCAGCAGTAATGCCCTATGTAAGAGTGCCGCGCATACTGTACACACAAATAAAAACACAATACTTACCTCAAGCCGCGATCCTGTATCCTCTGCCGTCCGCCGCTCCTCGTTACTATGGGAAAGACGTCATGACGTATCTCCCATAGTGCCTGTGGGGGGAGCCGGAAGCCGGAGCTCAGGAGTGAGCTCCGGCTGCCGGTGTGTGGAGCCGGGTGCCCGCTGGTAGAATCACAGCGGGTGCCTGGCAAATGGACCTCCCTGCGGCGGCCGGAGGGGGGGGGAGTATTGCGGGAAGGAGTGTGGCGATGGGAGGGGACGGGAAGGAGTGTGGCGATGGGTGGGGACGGGAAGGAGTGTGGCCGCGCTATTGAGCTGTGGTCTGGTGACAAATCCAAGCGCCCCCTGCAGGCTGGCGCCGTACGCAGCTGCGTAGTCGGCGTAACGGGCGGGCCGGCCCTGCACACTATATATATATATATATCATACTTGCCAACTCTCCCTCATTGTCAGGGAGACTCCCTGAAATAGTAGCTATCTCCCTGTCTCCCTGAAGAGTAGCAATCTCCCTCATTTCATCCTTACCCCCATTATGAAGATGTTATATTAAAAAACAGAGATATGTACATTCAAATGGGATCTTTAGTGTAATTTCCTTGCATTGGTTATTATAAGGCACAATGATCCCTATGAATTTCTGCAAAGTATCAGTGTGTTTTCATCAACAAACAGATCTTACTAACTGCTTTTGGGCTGGTTTACATTTGGATGTAAGTCAGGTTAGGACACGCCTCTCAGATTTATCAGTACACGCCCACTGTAACACGCGCTCATAGGTGCTGCTTTCACAATCTCCCTGAAATGCTTTTTTAAAAGTAGTCAAGTATGATATATATATATATATATATATACATACATATAAATAATATATTGGCTTGGTGGGTATATAAGGTGTGCAATAGGCTGTCTGCAAACATATCAATCGTTGCTGTCATGGGTAAAAGTGTCCCCAGTAATAATGCCCCCTGTAAAAGCACCCCCAGTAGTAATGTCCATGTAATAATGCACCAAGTAGTTAGCCCCCAGTAGTAGTGCCCATGTAATAATGCCCCCAGTAGAAGTGCACATGTAAGTGCCCCCAGTAGTAATGCCCCTGTAATAATGCTCGTTATAATGCCCCCAGTAGTAGTGCCCATGTAAAAGTGCCCACAGTAGTAATGCCCCCTGTATATGTGCCCCCAGTAGTAATGTCCCTGTAAAAGTACCCCCAGTAATAATGCCCTATGTAAGAGTGCCCCCAGTAGTAATACCATATGTAAAAGTGCCCCAAGTAGTAATGCCCCCTGTAAATGTGCCCCCAGTAGTAATTCCCCCCTGTATATGTGCCCCCAGTAGTAATTCCCCCCTGTATATGTGCCCCCAGTAGTAATGCCCTATGCAAGAGTGCCCCCAGTAGTAATGCCCTATGCAAGAGTGCCCAAAGTAGATAGCTACTATTTCAGCGATTTATCCAGGTTGCATAAAGGGATGATTATTGGCTTTCGGACAAGGGGTGGCAGTATTTCTGAAACAGCGCAGTTTGTGAACTGTTCGCGTGCTGCTGTGGTGAAGGTGTACCGTGACTGGATAAATGGCACCATTGCAAATAACCGACGTGGGAACTGTGGAGCACCACGTGTAATTGATGTAAGAGGTGAATGTAGGCTACAAAGGTGCGTGAGGGCCGACCAACACACTACAGTGGAGGAGCTCACCATCAAAATGAACCTGGGGGCCACCAGACGTGTGTCTAAAATGACAGTTCAGCGAACCCTGCTGCGTATGAGGTTCTGAAGCAAACAGATGGTCACTGCACCTATGTTAACTAAGGTGCATCGGTGGAAAAGGCTTCAATTTTCATGCCTGTTATGGAACTGGACCTCCACTGATTGGCGAAGTGTTACCTTCTCCGATGAGTCATGTTTTCTGCTTCATCGAACGGATGGATGTTCGCATGTCAGACAAGAAACATCGGAGAACAAACACCCTGCAACCATTGCTGGAAGAACACAAGCTGGTGGTGGCAGCATTATGGTCTGGGGAATGTTTTCATGGCAGTCTCTGGGCCCACTCACCCATGTGGAAGGCACCTTCAACCGATATGGTTATGAATCCATCCTTGCAGAGCACATACACCCATACATGCTGATTTGTCTTCCCTGAGGCGGATGGGATCTTCCAGCAAGGCTGTGCGACATGTCACATGGCTAGAAATGTCCGCCAGTGGTTGGATGAGCACGACCAAGACTTCCAAGTACTTCTCTGGCCCCCTAATTCCCTGGACTTGAACCCAAATGAACATCTGTGGGACCACCTTGATCATTGTGTTCACTCCACCCTCCAGCAGCTGTGGGATGCACTGCAGTTAGAATGGCTTCAGATACCTGTGCCGAGCTACCAGCACCTTATTGAGCCACTCCCAGCCCATCTAGTGGCTGTCCGTGTTACTCTGACTATTGGCGGGCGGGCGGGCGTGCGTGCGTGCGTGCGTGTCCCATTAAGGCTTCTTAGACATGATCTGAATGGAGTAATGCCACATGCCACAGCCAGGGGAGCCCTTTCACTGGGTCCCCCAGTCAAAGCATTACCTCTGGCCACAAGTCAGCCCAGGCCGGGGAGTCCTGGGGAGCTCCCCAATAAAGGGGTCCCCCTCTCCAGGACATCCAAGGCCTAGGCTGATAGCCATGGGCTATTCCCGGCACCCCTGGGCAGTGGATGCTTGGTTGAATGTGTGAAGTAACCCCCCTATCCCCCTAAAGCACAACCAGCCCTGAGCTTTTTACTGCCAGTCCTGGTCATGAAATTACAGGGGACATAAAGCATAGGGGTCCCCCGTTTCTAGCACAACCAGCACCTGGCTAGTCAAAACCAGTCCTGCTTGCCAAATAACAGGGGACAAACAATGTAGGGTTCCCCATACTTTGAGCAACCAGCACTGGCCTGTGATCTGGTTCTGGAAATACAGGGGGAAAAATTAGTAGGGTCCAGACCTAGCACTGGACTTTTTGTAGCAGGGGCCTAATGCTACAGCCAGGGGAGCCCTTTTACCGGTCGCCCCAGTCAAAGCATTAACCCTGGTCACTAGTTAGCCCAGGCTGGGGATCCTTGGGGAGCTGGGGACCCCTAGGCTAATATCCCGGGGCTATCCCCGGCACCCCTGAGTGGTGTGTGCCGGGTTGATTATGTATAGTCTATTGTTTAAAAAAATATTGTCCTTTTGCAGGTGAAAATATTAAATAAACACAATACATTTTAATATTATAATATTTTATTTAACTGCATATTCACCTGGGGCAGCGGCCTTTAAGCTCTTTTTCATGGCTGCCACCACCCTAGGGCTTTGCTTGACTTTGCCTGGCGGGCGCCAACCCACCAGGGCTTTGGCATCTTCGCCTGGTGGACACCAACCCGTCAGGGCTTCTGGCATCTTCGCCTGTGGGGTGGCAGCCAATTAGCTCTTTTGCACAGCTGCCACCTCCCCAGGGCTTCTGTTGTCCTCTTCACCTAGTGGGCGGCAGCCTGTGTAAGCTCTTTTGCACGGCCACCGCCCACTACTTCTGGTGTCTTCCTTCTTCAGGAGCTCTTCATTGTTCCCTCCCAGCCGTCAGACTGCCATGCCACCTCCTCACGCTGGATTATATAAGCCAGCCGAGGGGGCAGGGCGATGATGCCGATTGGCTCGCGGCGGCCATCTTTGAATATGAAAAATGGCGCTGAGGTGCCATTTTTAAAATGGACTCCGCTGCTGAACTCTGCAGAATGGCAGGCAAGGACTTGATCCTTTTGGATCCAGGCCCAATGCCCGCACTGCTGACAGTTCCATCACCGCCGCTGGGTCCTGCTGACTCCCACACTGCCGTTGCTGACGGCCACACCGCCGCTGGTGGCCGCACCGCCACCAGGTCCTCGCCACTTCCACTGCCATTGCCGGGTCCCAGCACCACTAACGCCTCAAACGACAGCCATCTTGGTGCACCCAAGTGAAGCCACAGTGAGTACACCTGCTGAAGGCACCATCTGAGGCTGCACAAGAAGTTGAAACTTCCTATCTGTATAATGGCGCATTCGTGAGGCAATAGTTTAAAAACTGTAACTTTCTAATTTACCTGAACCCCAAAAGGCCCTACCCTGGCACAATAGCTACCTAATAAAACAAACCCCAAGTCTAAATTCGCCCCCTACCCTGAGTTATGCCTTCCCAAAAATCCCCCATAGACTATAGCAGAAAAGTTGTCCTAACTGAGAATGTCAGAAAAAAGTGACAGTTGGAGATTTAGATTACTCCCATGTCCTCATTTAAAAAAAAAATGTTTTTGCCCTGAGATTTGGCATACAGCACTGAGCGACAGTTCTACCCATCCATGCCATTACAGGCACCTTGCTATCCAGATGCAGCCCTACAGTCAGTGTGACAGCACCACTTACACTCCCTAGTTATGGCCCTGGGCCAGGAGGGCCCACACCACACAACATTCGCAATACTTACCTCTCCGTTGGCAGCACGGATAACACCGGGAACATGGTCAGGGCCAAAACTAGGATTTTTGTCACCCGGGGCAAGACAGTAATTTGGCGCCCCCCCTGGTAATTCCCCCATAGTAATACAGCAGTGCCCCTATAGTAATGCCCCCTTCAGCAGTGCACCTATAGTAATGCCCCCTGAGGTAATGCCCCTGTAGTAGTGCCCATATGGTAATGCCCCTTTAGTAGTGCCAATATAGTATTGCCCCTGTAGTAGTGCCCATATAGGAATGCCCCTGTAGTAGTGCCCATATAGTAATACCCCTGTAGTAGTGCCCATATGGTAATGCCCCCATAGTAATGCCCCTGTATTAGTGCCCATATAGTAATGCCCCTGTAGTAGTGCCCATATGGTAATGCCCCCATAGTAATGCCCCTGTAGTGCCATTTACAGAAAAAAAACAATCATGACTTACCTTAAACCCCGCTCCGATGTCCGCCGACGCCCGGTCCACCCGGATGGTCCTCGGAACTATGGGAGAGACGTCATGATGTCTCTCCCATTTTGCCGGTGGGGAGAGCCGGAAGCTGGAGTTCAGGAGAGAAGTCCAGCCTCCGGCTACCGCAGCGCTGCAGGGAAGGAGCCGGGCGACCGCTGGTAATAAAACCTCAGAGGGCGTCCGGCTTGGAGCCTCCTTGCGGCACTGAGCTGGGGAACACTGGCAGCGGATGCAGCGGTGCACCCGGTGCACGTACACCTCCGGCCTCCCCCCCTAGTTGCGGCCCTGACATGGTGAAAGCTGTCAGTGCCTAGAGAGGGCTAGTTGGTTGGTTGGAATGAAAATCCTGTAATGCATGGGGCCAAATGCCAATCAGCAATTTGTTCCCAAACACAAAACAGGTCGTTCAGACACGTTGGTTAAATCTTTGAGTTAAAAAAACTTGTCTGAATCGCAGCTTTAGTCCGTTTTGCGGTATTTGGGAGCAAATGGCTGATTGGCATTTGCTCCCATGCATTACCGGATTTTCATTCCAACCAACCAACCAACCAGTTGGATGGTTGTAGGAAAGTTGGCCTGGTATATGGCAAGCTTAAGGCACCAAGGGTCTGGTTCATCACAAATCGCAACAGCTTACGCAGATCGGTCGATGGTGTGTACTGCGCATTCATCGCAGTGCGCTTGCGTGAGTTATCATTGCGATCACTCACGCAGAAAGAAAGCCATCGCAGAGTCAATGACGAGAGGTCAGCATTTGGGGGAGGTGACCAGGGAGTGGTTGGAGAACTGGACCATTCAGTCCTACTGCTTTTTCTCTGCCAAACCTGAGATAGATGGCATTCCACATTCACTTCATGTGGAATTATGCTAACCATGCCACACTATCAGGGCCGGCCCGAGCCTGATAATTTTGGTAAGCGAAGATACATTTTGGCGCCCCCTGGCGGAATTTGCACGTGTCGAAGGTGCGTGCACCCGACAAAGGAAAGGAGTGTGGTATAATGGGAAAAGCCACAATCATGAGCGCCGCCCTGTAATTCCAATCATGCTGGGTACATGCCCAGTGCTCTTGGAGCTGCTGGGCATGCTCTGTCACTTTCTCCAGTCAATAGATGCCGCATGCATTATGCATGGCATCTATTCACCATCCACCCCCCCCCCTTATCTGGGACACTTTCTTGCTACAATTGGGGTGGTAGGGAGGTATGCTAAAGGCGAGGTCTCAAAAGAAAGGGGTGTGGTCACACAATAGTACCCCCAATGCAAACTACACCACACAGTAGTGTCCCTGATACACAATGCCATTATTAGTGCCCCTTATACACAATGCCCACAGTAGTAGTGTCCCTAATACAATGCCCACAGTAGTACTGTCCCTTGTACAATGCCTACAGCTATAGTGTCACTTACATATAATGCCCACAGCAGTGGTACCCCTTATGCAGTGCCCCCATTAGTGGAGCCCCTTCTGCAATGCCCCCATTAGTAGTGCCCCCAGTGGTAGTGCCCCTGTAATAGTGCCCCCAAACGTAATGCTCCCTGTAAATGTGCCCCCTGTAGTAGTGTCCCCAATAGTAATGCCCCATGTAACAGTTCCCCCATTAGAAATGCCCCTGCAATAATGCCCACAGTAGTACTGCAGCCAATAGTAAGGCCCCTGTAAAAGTGTCCCCAGTAATAATGCCCCCTGTAAAAGCACCCCCAGTAGTAATGTCCATGTAATAATGCACCAAGTAGTTAGCCCCCAGTAGTAGTGCCCATGTAATAATGCCCCCAGTAGAAGTGCACATGTAAGTGCCCCCAGTAGTAATGCCCCTGTAATAATGCTCGTTATAATGCCCCCAGTAGTAGTGCCCATGTAAAAGTGCCCACAGTAGTAATGCCCCCTGTATATGTGCCCCCAGTAGTAATGTCCCTGTAAAAGTACCCCCAGTAATAATGCCCTATGTAAGAGTGCCCCCAGTAGTAATACCATATGTAAAAGTGCCCCAAGTAGTAATGCCCCCTGTAAATGTGCCCCCAGTAGTAATTCCCCCCTGTATATGTGCCCCCAGTAGTAATTCCCCCCTGTATATGTGCCCCCAGTAGTAATGCCCTATGCAAGAGTGCAACCAGTAGTAATGCCCTATGCAAGAGTGCCCAAAGTAGTAATGCCCCCTGTAAATGTGCCCCCAGTAGTAATGACCTATGCAAGTGCCCCCAGTAGTAATGCCCTATGCAAGAGTGCCCCCAGTAGTAATGCCCTATGCAAGAGTGCCCCCAGTAGTAATGCCCTATGTAAAAGTGCCCCCAGTAGTAATGCCCCCTGTAAATGTACCCCCAGTAGTAATGCCCTATGCAAGAGTGCCCCCAGTAGTAATGCCCTATGTAAAAGTGCCCCCAGTAGTAATGCCCCCTGTAAATGTGCCCCCAGTAGTAATTCCCCCCTGTATATGTGCCCCCAGTAGTAATTCCCCCATGTATATGTGCCCCCAGTAGTAATGCCCTATGCAAGAGTGCCCCCAGTAGTAATGTCCCCTGTAAATGTGCCCCCAGTAGTAATGACCTATGCAAGTGCCCGCAGTAGTAATTCCCCCCTGTATATGTGCCCCCAGTAGTAATGCCCTATGCAAGAGTGCCCCCAGTAGTAATGCCCTATGTAAAAGTGCCCCCAGTAGTAATGCCCCCTGTAAATGTGCCCCCAGTAGTAATGCCCTATGCAAGAGTGCCCCCAGTAGTAATGCCCTATGTAAAAGTGCCCCCAGTAGTAATGCCCCCTGTAAATGTGCCCCCAGTAGTAATGCCCTATGTAAATGTGCCCCAGTAGTAATGCCCTATGTAAATGTGCCCCAGCAGTAATGCCCTATGTAAGAGTGCCGCGCATACTGTACACACAAATAAAAACACAATACTTACCTCAAGCCGCGATCCTGTATCCTCTGCCGTCCGCCGCTCCTCGTTACTATGGGAAAGACGTCATGACGTATCTCCCATAGTGCCTGTGGGGGGAGCCGGAAGCCGGAGCTCAGGAGTGAGCTCCGGCTGCCGGTGTGTGGAGCCGGGTGCCCGCTGGTAGAATCACAGCGGGTGCCTGGCAAATGGACCTCCCTGCGGCGGCCGGAGGGGGGGGGAGTATTGCGGGAAGGAGTGTGGCGATGGGAGGGGACGGGAAGGAGTGTGGCGATGGGTGGGGACGGGAAGGAGTGTGGGCGCGCTATTGAGCTGTGGTCTGGTGACAAATCCAAGCGCCCCCTGCAGGCTGGCGCCGTACGCAGCTGCGTAGTCGGCGTAACGGGCGGGCCGGCCCTGCACACTATATATATATATATATCATACTTGCCAACTCTCCCTCATTGTCAGGGAGACTCCCTGAAATAGTAGCTATCTCCCTGTCTCCCTGAAGAGTAGCAATCTCCCTCATTTCATCCTTACCCCCATTATGAAGATGTTATATTAAAAAACAGAGATATGTACATTCAAATGGGATCTTTAGTGTAATTTCCTTGCATTGGTTATTATAAGGCACAATGATCCCTATGAATTTCTGCAAAGTATCAGTGTGTTTTCATCAACAAACAGATCTTACTAACTGCTTTTGGGCTGGTTTACATTTGGATGTAAGTCAGGTTAGGACACGCCTCTCAGATTTATCAGTACACGCCCACTGTAACACGCGCTCATAGGTGCTGCTTTCACAATCTCCCTGAAATGCTTTTTTAAAAGTAGTCAAGTATGATATATATATATATATATATACATACATATAAATAATATATTGGCTTGGTGGGTATATAAGGTGTGCAATAGGCTGTCTGCAAACATATCAATCGTTGCTGTCATGGGTAAAAGTGTCCCCAGTAATAATGCCCCCTGTAAAAGCACCCCCAGTAGTAATGTCCATGTAATAATGCACCAAGTAGTTAGCCCCCAGTAGTAGTGCCCATGTAATAATGCCCCCAGTAGAAGTGCACATGTAAGTGCCCCCAGTAGTAATGCCCCTGTAATAATGCTCGTTATAATGCCCCCAGTAGTAGTGCCCATGTAAAAGTGCCCACAGTAGTAATGCCCCCTGTATATGTGCCCCCAGTAGTAATGTCCCTGTAAAAGTACCCCCAGTAATAATGCCCTATGTAAGAGTGCCCCCAGTAGTAATACCATATGTAAAAGTGCCCCAAGTAGTAATGCCCCCTGTAAATGTGCCCCCAGTAGTAATTCCCCCCTGTATATGTGCCCCCAGTAGTAATTCCCCCCTGTATATGTGCCCCCAGTAGTAATGCCCTATGCAAGAGTGCCCCCAGTAGTAATGCCCTATGCAAGAGTGCCCAAAGTAGATAGCTACTATTTCAGCGATTTATCCAGGTTGCATAAAGGGATGATTATTGGCTTTCGGACAAGGGGTGGCAGTATTTCTGAAACAGCGCAGTTTGTGAACTGTTCGCGTGCTGCTGTGGTGAAGGTGTACCGTGACTGGATAAATGGCACCATTGCAAATAACCGACGTGGGAACTGTGGAGCACCACGTGTAATTGATGTAAGAGGTGAATGTAGGCTACAAAGGTGCGTGAGGGCCGACCAACACACTACAGTGGAGGAGCTCACCATCAAAATGAACCTGGGGGCCACCAGACGTGTGTCTAAAATGACAGTTCAGCGAACCCTGCTGCGTATGAGGTTCTGAAGCAAACAGATGGTCACTGCACCTATGTTAACTAAGGTGCATCGGTGGAAAAGGCTTCAATTTTCATGCCTGTTATGGAACTGGACCTCCACTGATTGGCGAAGTGTTACCTTCTCCGATGAGTCATGTTTTCTGCTTCATCGAACGGATGGATGTTCGCATGTCAGACAAGAAACATCGGAGAACAAACACCCTGCAACCATTGCTGGAAGAACACAAGCTGGTGGTGGCAGCATTATGGTCTGGGGAATGTTTTCATGGCAGTCTCTGGGCCCACTCACCCATGTGGAAGGCACCTTCAACCGATATGGTTATGAATCCATCCTTGCAGAGCACATACACCCATACATGCTGATTTGTCTTCCCTGAGGCGGATGGGATCTTCCAGCAAGGCTGTGCGACATGTCACATGGCTAGAAATGTCCGCCAGTGGTTGGATGAGCACGACCAAGACTTCCAAGTACTTCTCTGGCCCCCTAATTCCCTGGACTTGAACCCAAATGAACATCTGTGGGACCACCTTGATCATTGTGTTCACTCCACCCTCCAGCAGCTGTGGGATGCACTGCAGTTAGAATGGCTTCAGATACCTGTGCCGAGCTACCAGCACCTTATTGAGCCACTCCCAGCCCATCTAGTGGCTGTCCGTGTTACTCTGACTATTGGCGGGCGGGCGGGCGTGCGTGCGTGCGTGTGTGTCCCATTAAGGCTTCTTAGACATGATCTGAATGGAGTAATGCCACATGCCACAGCCAGGGGAGCCCTTTCACTGGGTCCCCCAGTCAAAGCATTACCTCTGGCCACAAGTCAGCCCAGGCCGGGGAGTCCTGGGGAGCTCCCCAATAAAGGGGTCCCCCTCTCCAGGACATCCAAGGCCTAGGCTGATAGCCATGGGCTATTCCCGGCACCCCTGGGCAGTGGATGCTTGGTTGAATGTGTGAAGTAACCCCCCTATCCCCCTAAAGCACAACCAGCCCTGAGCTTTTTACTGCCAGTCCTGGTCATGAAATTACAGGGGACATAAAGCATAGGGGTCCCCCGTTTCTAGCACAACCAGCACCTGGCTAGTCAAAACCAGTCCTGCTTGCCAAATAACAGGGGACAAACAATGTAGGGTTCCCCATACTTTGAGCAACCAGCACTGGCCTGTGATCTGGTTCTGGAAATACAGGGGGAAAAATTAGTAGGGTCCAGACCTAGCACTGGACTTTTTGTAGCAGGGGCCTAATGCTACAGCCAGGGGAGCCCTTTTACCGGTCGCCCCAGTCAAAGCATTAACCCTGGTCACTAGTTAGCCCAGGCTGGGGATCCTTGGGGAGCTGGGGACCCCTAGGCTAATATCCCGGGGCTATCCCCGGCACCCCTGAGTGGTGTGTGCCGGGTTGATTATGTATAGTCTATTGTTTAAAAAAATATTGTCCTTTTGCAGGTGAAAATATTAAATAAACACAATACATTTTAATATTATAATATTTTATTTAACTGCATATTCACCTGGGGCAGCGGCCTTTAAGCTCTTTTTCATGGCTGCCACCACCCTAGGGCTTTGCTTGACTTTGCCTGGCGGGCGCCAACCCACCAGGGCTTTGGCATCTTCGCCTGGTGGACACCAACCCGTCAGGGCTTCTGGCATCTTCGCCTGTGGGGTGGCAGCCAATTAGCTCTTTTGCACAGCTGCCACCTCCCCAGGGCTTCTGTTGTCCTCTTCACCTAGTGGGCGGCAGCCTGTGTAAGCTCTTTTGCACGGCCACCGCCCACTACTTCTGGTGTCTTCCTTCTTCAGGAGCTCTTCATTGTTCCCTCCCAGCCGTCAGACTGCCATGCCACCTCCTCACGCTGGATTATATAAGCCAGCCGAGGGGGCAGGGCGATGATGCCGATTGGCTCGCGGCGGCCATCTTTGAATATGAAAAATGGCGCTGAGGTGCCATTTTTAAAATGGACTCCGCTGCTGAACTCTGCAGAATGGCAGGCAAGGACTTGATCCTTTTGGATCCAGGCCCAATGCCCGCACTGCTGACAGTTCCATCACCGCCGCTGGGTCCTGCTGACTCCCACACTGCCGTTGCTGACGGCCACACCGCCGCTGGTGGCCGCACCGCCACCAGGTCCTCGCCACTTCCACTGCCATTGCCGGGTCCCAGCACCACTAACGCCTCAAACGACAGCCATCTTGGTGCACCCAAGTGAAGCCACAGTGAGTACACCTGCTGAAGGCACCATCTGAGGCTGCACAAGAAGTTGAAACTTCCTATCTGTATAATGGCGCATTCGTGAGGCAATAGTTTAAAAACTGTAACTTTCTAATTTACCTGAACCCCAAAAGGCCCTACCCTGGCACAATAGCTACCTAATAAAACAAACCCCAAGTCTAAATTCGCCCCCTACCCTGAGTTATGCCTTCCCAAAAATCCCCCATAGACTATAGCAGAAAAGTTGTCCTAACTGAGAATGTCAGAAAAAAGTGACAGTTGGAGATTTAGATTACTCCCATGTCCTCATTTTAAAAAAAAATGTTTTTGCCCTGAGATTTGGCATACAGCACTGAGCGACAGTTCTACCCATCCATGCCATTACAGGCACCTTGCTATCCAGATGCAGCCCTACAGTCAGTGTGACAGCACCACTTACACTCCCTAGTTATGGCCCTGGGCCAGGAGGGCCCACACCACACAACATTCGCAATACTTACCTCTCCGTTGGCAGCACGGATAACACCGGGAACATGGTCAGGGCCAAAACTAGGATTTTTGTCACCCGGGGCAAGACAGTAATTTGGCGCCCCCCCTGGTAATTCCCCCATAGTAATACAGCAGTGCCCCTATAGTAATGCCCCCTTCAGCAGTGCACCTATAGTAATGCCCCCTGAGGTAATGCCCCTGTAGTAGTGCCCATATGGTAATGCCCCTTTAGTAGTGCCAATATAGTATTGCCCCTGTAGTAGTGCCCATATAGGAATGCCCCTGTAGTAGTGCCCATATAGTAATACCCCTGTAGTAGTGCCCATATGGTAATGCCCCCATAGTAATGCCCCTGTATTAGTGCCCATATAGTAATGCCCCTGTAGTAGTGCCCATATGGTAATGCCCCCATAGTAATGCCCCTGTAGTGCCATTTACAGAAAAAAAACAATCATGACTTACCTTAAACCCCGCTCCGATGTCCGCCGACGCCCGGTCCACCCGGATGGTCCTCGGAACTATGGGAGAGACGTCATGATGTCTCTCCCATTTTGCCGGTGGGGAGAGCCGGAAGCTGGAGTTCAGGAGAGAAGTCCAGCCTCCGGCTACCGCAGCGCTGCAGGGAAGGAGCCGGGCGACCGCTGGTAATAAAACCTCAGAGGGCGTCCGGCTTGGAGCCTCCTTGCGGCACTGAGCTGGGGAACACTGGCAGCGGATGCAGCGGTGCACCCGGTGCACGTACACCTCCGGCCTCCCCCCCTAGTTGCGGCCCTGACATGGTGAAAGCTGTCAGTGCCTAGAGAGGGCTAGTTGGTTGGTTGGAATGAAAATCCAGTAATGCATGGGGGCAAATGCCAATCAGCAATTTGTTCCCAAACACAAAACAGGTCGTTCAGACACGTTGGTTAAATCTTTGAGTTAAAAAAACTTGTCTGAATCGCAGCTTTAGTCCGTTTTGCGGTATTTGGGAGCAAATGGCTGATTGGCATTTGCTCCCATGCATTACCGGATTTTCATTCCAACCAACCAACCAACCAGTTGGATGGTTGTAGGAAAGTTGGCCTGGTATATGGCAAGCTTAAGGCACCAAGGGTCTGGTTCATCACAAATCGCAACAGCGTACGCAGATCGGTCGATGGTGTGTACTGCGCATTCATCGCAGTGCGCTTGCGTGAGTTATCATTGCGATCACTCACGCAGAAAGAAAGCCATCGCAGAGTCAATGACGAGAGGTCAGCATTTGGGGGAGGTGACCAGGGAGTGGTTGGAGAAACGCAGGCGTGCCTGTCCGTTTGAACACCGTTGCAATGGGCGTGCATAGATTAGCCACTGCGACGGTGTACGCAGCTTGTGTACTCACTGCATGCTATGAGATTAGCAATTACCAAGGTCAAAGCTGCTGTAATTCTGCGTGAGGGGCCGATGTTACGCGATGTTTCCGATGTATACGCAGGACTGCAAGGTATTACGGATGTGAGATAGCGGAAGTGGGCGTCTCTATGATGGCTGTGCGACGGCTTTGCGATTGCAGTCATTAGCATACTTTCTCAGCAGACCTGCATGCGTAAATGCAGCAGCGGTCAGAATAGTGATCTGTAGTGAATTAGGCCCCAGGTTTAAGTTTCTATAACACATTTTTAGAATGTAAGCTCTCATGAGCAGGGCCATCTACCCTCTTGTGCTTCTCCTTACTATAGTGTCATTTACTTCTTACTCCCCACTAGGGCACCTAACACTTGGTTGCTTATGCTCTGTTGCTTATCTGGGTGATATGGTCACTAATGTAGCAATATATATTATCCATGTCCTGTATTGTATTGTTCTGTAAGTCACTTGTATACAATTTGTTTTTGTACTTTGTAAGGCGCTGCGGAACACTTGTGGCGCCATATAAATAAATGCTAATAATAATAATATAATAAAGATATTGCTGTTTCTAGTATTGTAAGGATGCCATCTACTGGGGAAAACATAGCATAGCTTGCAACTATCTATAAGACCATGATTAGAAAAAATCGTTGTTGTCGTGATTTTGGGTTTTTTACGTTCCAAACTTTGCTGTTTGCCAAGCTGTGAAATGAAAGAGGCTGCATGATGCAAAATATACATAATTTTAATTGCCCTTGATTTTATTGGGCATTCCTGGGAGGAAACAGAGGGGTGGATGTCAACCTATGGCATCTCAAGTGGGCCGCACCCGGGTGTCACCCGCTGAGGGATGACACCAAAGTACTGATTCATCAGTGACAGGAGCCGGGTGTTGCACTGTAGCATTACGTGCAGCATTCGGTTCCAGACACAGTGCGGGAGCCATCTCTGCGCACAGACTGGTTCCCGGGGGCATTCTGCATTTCCAGGACCCCCAGAGTGACTAAAATGGGGGTTCAGGCCACACTCCCTACCCGCGAGGCCACACTCCTTTTTTGCTGTGCACACTACAATACAGCCCTCACCGGGTGTCACCACGGGGAGCGACACCACTGCTGTCAACGCAGGTGTGTTGCTGAAAATACCTGCATCCGAAGACACATACTCGGATCTGCCACAGGGCTGGGGCAAGTTCCAATGGTGGTGTCTGAAGTCGCTCCCAGACGGAAAAGCACCTACTCAAGACGCTGCGAATGGGCGTCTCAGGTTGGCTGAAATCGGCCGTGGCATTGGCATAAGATGCAGCTGCGGGAAAACACGCAGAATCAGGCCCAAGGTGAACAAGTTCTACTGACGTGTGGAAATAATTACATGTATCTTAGCGCTGTTCTGTGTAACAATTATTTTCCTTTCTCGTCATGTGACATTTTTAGTTTATATATTCCTCAAATTAATATCAGGTGTATGTTACAGCATCACATGGTTGCCAAGGCATATGTGCACCAAGCATTTATCATAAGCAGATGGTGTTTACCAGGAAATATCCTGCACACATAATCACACAAGAGCATAGAAAATAATACTTGAAAGACACAAAAGTAACTTTAGTAGAGGAACATTTCAAAAGCAGCCCAGGCAAGTAACCTGCACCAGGCACAGATGGAACCAACGTCCTTTGGAGGCTGAGTGAAGGTTGTGTTGTAGTGCGGAGAGTCTGACAGTGGACTATGGGCCTGATTCAGGGATGGACGGATTTGCAGAACCATACATAAGCGGCTGTGCAATTCCGTCCATCTCGGATGCATTTGTGATCCCAGCACTGCGACCAACGTAAAAGGCTGGGATCACCATCGCAACCATTGCGATAGATGGTTGCTCCTTTGGCCAGGCTGCTGCAGCTGAAGCTTCCCGCGGCCTGATTGAGTGCTGGTCACTTAAGAGGCCAGGAATCTGCGTCCATCGATGTAGACCCTGGCTTCACACCCCCCCCCCTCAGGAACTAGATCAGAGGCCCGAGGCCAGTACAGTTAAATGGAGGTGGAAAACTTTAGTGGAAGCCAGGTAAAGCACTGATTGATTTACTATCTGTGAATGTGTTTGAGCACTGAAAACTTGTCATTTGTAAGGCATTCTGTTTAATGAGGATTTCTTTTGATGAAATATTTCACAAGGAAGATAAATAAGCAAAATAATCTTTTTGTCTTGTGTGTTTTTGTTATCGATTTCATATATCAAACTGACTGCAAAATGTTATACTAAAGGAAAAATGTTTTCAAAATGAAGCTTAATTGGACCAATTTAATTGACCACCTTTTAGTAGATGTTGAAGTTCTATGACTGTCCGCAGCACTAGTATTGGTTGCTGCTCCTGCTCTTCAATCGACTGATCCATGATTGGTTTTATTTTTTAAAACAGGACAGTAGTAAAGCTATTGCTGTTCAACTTATCTGCCACTACACCAAGTGAACATACAATAAACCATGAGACAAAGAAAATAGGAACTGTTACCGTTACCATGCAGTTTTATTAAAAGATTGGATTTTTTTTTTACACCAACCAAAAAATTATTATTTTATACTTGAGAATTGTATTGGGGTGCAGATGATGGGGGGGGGGGGGGACTACTATACACTATCAATTACACTGGAAGGGAAATTGATTTTTTTTTTTGCAGTAATATATATAGATTTTTTTACACAAACACTGGCAATTGTTTTCATGCAATAGGAGGAACAGGTCTCTTTTGTGAGAATTGTTGTGGGGTGCAGATGATGGGAGGACACCACCGCACACACTGTTGCTTACACTGGAAGGATAACACACTATGCAAATTTAAAAGAGAACTAGAGGCCCCAGCAAGCCTCCCCCACATAGAGAACTACAAGTACCAGCATGCGGGGCATTAAAGGCCCACTGGTAGGAACAGTCTTTATTTAATTTGCAGGTGAACTAGAGGTACCAGCGGCCCTTAATGCCCTGCATGCTAGTACATGTGGTTCAGTATGCAGGGACCTCTAGTTCTCCTGTAATGGACAATAATACTTTATTTATTACACTATCTACTTGGCACCTACAGCCCAGACCTAGAGTGCCCTGGAGAGGGGGGAACCCTTTCTTGGGGGGGTCCCTACCTTCCCAGGGATCCTCGGCCTGGGGTGATGAGTGCTTTGGCCAGGGAACTCCGTGAAGTGGGTCCCAGGGCTGCAACATTACCCCCCACTAGAAAGACTCCAGTGCTAGTTGTGGCTAATACAGGGGACCCCTACTCATTTTGTCCACCGTATTATCACAAGGATCTGTTCACTGAGCTGGTTGTCTTTTTTTGTATTTTCACGACCAAGAACAGCTCAAAAACCCATCCTGTTTGTGCTTATAGGGGGGGACCCATGTCATTTTTGTTTGATTTGTAACATTTCAATTGCTTTTTCACACAGAGGGGCCTATTCATCAACACTAAAATAACGTTTTTAAGGACATTTTCCTTAAATAACGTTATTTTGGTATTCATGTAGCCACTTAGCACAGGAGATATCACAGATATCTCCTTGCTAAGTTCCCCTGCGTTAATTTCCACACTCCCCATACATTAGTATGGGGATGTGGAAATTGTGGTATTCATCAAATTCCGAAAATTATCAATTTTCGGAATTTGATGCAGTTACTATTCGCCACTGTGAGGTGGCGAATAGCAGGTGAAACTTACCTGTATCCGCATGTGCAGGTCCCCCGACAAGTCCCTCCGCTCTGCTCCGTCCTCAGGCTCCGGAGGCTGGTTGGACATGTGTGCTCCCCAGCAGAGCACAAGAAAGTTTAGACAAAAAAAAAAAAGTTTTTTTTTTTTTCTAATCTGTCATGTGGTCTGCTGGGAAACCACATGACAGACCAGCAGGACGGAGACGGAGGTTGCTGCGCGGACAGGTAAGTCGGGTGGGGGGGGGTAGGTGAGCGGAGGGGGGTGGGGGAGGTACACAAACTTAACGCATCTGTAGGCAGTGCTGCGCATGCGCTGGTTTTACAGATGTAACAGCGCATGCGCAGCACTGTTTCCAGATGCGATAAGGTAGTGTAGGCAGGGAAAAGTATCTATTTCCCGAAAAGCTGTCATCGCAAAAATGACAGCTTTTCCGAATAGATACTTATGGAGAGGTGGAATGATGAATTCCACCTATAATTAGCTAGAACTCCATGAGAGTTCTAAAGCTAATTATCTCCAGAGAATTTTTAAGTTTAATGAATAGGCCCCAGAATCCTTCACGGAACTCACTGATCTGTGAAGGATTCTGCGTAACTCACCGCTTGTAATGAAAATCACATTACAAGGTGTGAGTTTATCCACAGTTTAACTCGCATGTACTCGCATGCCAGTCAAACTCGGTCCCTTAAACTTGAAACCTATTACATGTGTGAGTTGCAGGACATCTCTCTATCACAGCCTTGCATCTCTCTATCACAGCCTTGCATCTCTCTATCACAGCTCTGCATCTCTCTATCACAGCCCTGCATCTCTCTATCACAGCCTTGCATCTCTCTATCACAGCTCTGCATCTCTCTATCACAGCCCTGCATCTCTCTATCACAGCTCTGCATCTCTCTATCACAGCCCTGCATCTCTCTATCACAGCTCTGCATCTCTCTGTCACAGCTCTGCATCTCTCTATCACAGCTCTGCATCTCTCTATCAAAGCTCTGCATCTCTCTGTCACAGCTCTGCATCTCTCTATCAAAGCTGCATCTCTCTATCACAGCCCTGCATCTCTCTATCACAGCCCTGCATCTCTCTATCACAGCTCTACATCTTTCTGTCACAGCTCTGCATCTCTCTGTCACAGCTCTGCATCTCTCTGTCACAGCTCTGCATCTCTCTATCACAGCTCTGCATCTCTCTGTCACAGCCCTGCATCTCTCTATCACAGCCGTGTATCTCTCTATCACAGCCCTGCATCTCTCTATCACAGCCCTGCATCTCTCTGTCACAGCTCTGCATCTCTCTATCACAGCCCTGCATCTTTATCACAGCCCTGCATCTCTCTATCACAGCTCTGCGTCTCTCTATCACAGCTCTGCGTCTCTCTATCACAGCTCTGCGTCTCTCTATCACAGCCCTGCATCTCTCTATCACACCTCTGCATCTCTCTATCACACCTCTGCATCCCTCTATCACAGCCCTGCATCTCTCTGTCACATCCCTGCATCTCTCTATCACAGCCCTGCATCTCCCTGTCACAGCCCTGCATCTCTCTGTCACAGCCCTGCATCTCTCTGTCACACCTCTGCATCCCTCTATCACATCCCTGCGTCCCTCTGTCACAGCCCTGCGTCTCTCTGTCACAGTCCTGCGTCTCTCTGTCACAGCCCTGCGTCTCTCTGTCACAGCCCTGCGTCCCTCTGTCACAGCACTGCGTCCCTCTGTCACATCCCTGCGTCTCTCTGTCACAGCCGTGCGTCTCTCTGCCACAGCCCTGAGTCTCTCTGTCACAGCCCTGCGTCTCTCTGTCACAGCCCTGCGTCTCTCTGTCACAGCCCTGCGTCTCTCTGTCACAGCCCTGCGTCTCTCTGTCACAGCCCTGCGTCTCTCTGTCAAAGCCCTGCGTCTCTCTGTCACAGCTCTGCTTCTCTCTGTCACAGCCCTGCATCTCTCTGCCACAGCCCTGCATCTCTCTGTCACAGCCCTGCATCTCTCTGTCACAGCCCTGCATCTCTCTGTCACATCCCTGCATCTCTCTATCACAGCCCTGCATCTCTCTATCACAGCCCTGCACCTCTCTATCACAGCCCTGCATCTCTCTATTACAGCCCTGCATCTCTCCTATCACAGCCCTGCATCTCTCTAACAAAGCCCTGCATCTCTCCTATCACAACCCAGCATCTCTATCACAGCCCTGCATCTCTCCTATCACAGCCCTGCATCTCTCTATCACAGCCCTGCATCTCTCCTATCACAGCCCTGCATCTCTCTATCACAGCCCTGCATCTCTCTATCACAGCCCTGCATCTCTCTATCACAGCCCCGCATCTCTCTGTCACAGCCCCGCATCTCTCTGTCACAGCCCCGCATCTCTCTGTCACATCCCCGCATCTCTCTGTCACAGCCCCGCATCTCTCTGTCACAGCCCCGCATCTGTCTATCACAGCCCTGCATCTCTCTGTCACAGCCCTGCATCTCTCTGCCACATCCCTGCATCTCTCTGTCACAGCCCTGCATCTCTCTATCACAGCCCGGCATCTCTCTGTCACAGCCCCGCATCTCTCTGTCACAGCCCCGCATCTCTCTGTCACATCCCCGCATCTCTCTGTCACAGACCCGCATCTCTCTGTCACAGCCCCGCATCTGTCTATCACAGCCCTGCATCTCTCTGTCACAGCCCTGCATCTCTCTGCCACATCCCTGCATCTCTCTGTCACAGCCCTGCATCTCTCTGTCACAGCCCTGCATCTCTATCACAGCCCTGCATCTCTCTGTCACAGCCCTGTATCTCTCTGTCACAGCCGCGCATCTCTCTATCACAGTCCTGCATCTCTTTATCACATCCCTGCATCTCTCTATCACATCCCTGCATCTCTCTGTCACAGCCCTGCATCTCTCTATCACATCCCTGCATCTCTCTGTCACAGCCCTGCATCTCTATCACAGCCCTGCATCTCTCTGTCACAGCCCTGCATCTCTCTGTCACAGCCCTGCATCTCTATCACAGCCCTGCATCTCTCTGTCACATCCCTGCATCTCTCTGTCACATCTCTGCATCTCTATCACAGCCCTGCATCTCTCTATCACAGCCCTGCATCTCTCTATCACAGCCCTGCATCTCTCTATCACAGCCCTGCATCTCTCTATCACATCCCTGCATCTCTCTGTCACAGCCCTGCATCTCTCTGTCACAGCCCTGCATCTCTCTGTCACATACCTGCATCTCTCTGTCACAGCCCTGCATCTCTCTGTCACATACCTGCATCTCTCTGTCACAGCCCTGCATCTCTCTGTCACATCCCTGCGTCTCTCTGTCACAGCTCTGCGTCTCTCTGTCACAGGCCTGCGTCTCTCTGTCACAGCTCTGCGTCTCTCTGTCACATACCTGCGTCTCTCTATCACAGCCCTGCATCTCTCTATCACAGCCGTGCATCTCTCTATCACAGCCCTGCATCTCTCTGTCACAGCCCTGCATCTCTCTGTCACAGCCCTGCATCTCTCTGTCACAGCCCTGCATCTCTCTGTCACAGCTCAGCATCTCTCTATCACAGCCCTGCATCTCTCTATCACAACTCTGCATCTCTCTGTCACAGCCCTGCATCTCTCTGTCACAGCCCTGCATCTCTCTATCACAGCCCTGCATCTATCACAGCTCTGCATCTCTCTATCACAGCCCTGCATATATCACATCCCTGCATCTCTCTATCACAGCCCTGCATCTCTCCAATCACAGCCCTGCATCTCTCTATCACAGCCCCGCATCTCTCTGTCACAGCCCCGCATCTCTCTGTCACAGCCCTGCATCTCTCTGTCACAGCCCTGCATCTCTCTGTCACAGCCCTGCTTCTCTCTGTCACAGCCCTGCATCTCTCTGTCACAGCCCTGCATCTCTATCACAGCCCTGCATCTCTCTGTCACATCCCTGCATCTCTCTCTGTCACATCCCTGCATCTCTCTGTCACAGCCCTGCATCTCTCTGTCACAGCCCTGCATCTCTATCACAGCCCTGCATCTCTCTATCACAGCCCTGCATCTCTCTATCACAGCCCTGCATCTATCACAGCTCTGCATCTCTCTATCACAGCCCTGCATATATCACAACCCTGCATCTCTCCAATCACAGCCCTGCATCTCTCTGTCACAGCCGTGTATCTCTCTGTCACAGCCCCGCATCTCTCTGTCACAGCCCCGCATCTCTCTGTCACAGCCCCGCATCTCTCTGTCACAGCCGCGCATCTCTCTGTCACAGCCCCGCATCTCTCTGTCACAGCCCTGCATCTCTCTGTCACAGCCCTGCATCTCTCTGTCACAGCCCTGCATCTCTATCACAGCCCTGCATCTCTCTGTCACAGCCCTGCATCTCTATCACAGCCCTGCATCTCTCTGTCACAGCCCTGCATCTCTCTGTCACATCTCTGCATCTCTCTATCACAGCCCTGCATCTCTCTATCACAGCCGTGTATCTCTCTGTCACAGTCCTGCATCTCTCTATCACATCCCTGCATCTCTCTATCACATCCCTGCATCTCTCTGTCACAGCCCTGCATCTCTCTGTCACATCCCTGCATCTCCCTGTCACAGCCCTGCATCTCTATCACATCCCTGCATCTCTCTGTCACAGCCCTGCATATATCACATCCCTGCATCTCTCTATCACAGCCCTGCATCTCTCCAATCACAGCCCTGCATCTCTCTGTCACAGCCCTGCATCTCTCTATCACAGCCCTGCATCTCTCTATCACAGCCCTGCATCTCTCTATCACAGCCCTGCATCTCTCTATCACAGCCCTGCATCTCTCTATCACAGCCCTGCATCTATCACAGCTCTGCATCTCTCTATCACAGCCCTGCATATATCACATCCCTGCATCTCTCTATCACAGCCCTGCATCACTCCAATCACAGCCCTGCATCTCTCTGTCACAGCCCTGCGTCTCTCTATCACAGCTCTGCGTCTCTCTATCACAGCCCTGCGTCTCTCTGTCACAGCTCTGCGTTTCTCTGTCACAGCTCCGCATCACTCTGTCACATCCCCGCATCTCTCTGTCACAGCCCCGCATCTCTCTATCACAGCCCCGCATCTGTCTATCACAGCCCTGCATCTCTCTGCCACATCCCTGCATCTCTCTGCCACATCCCTGCATCTCTCTGTCACAGCCCTGCATCTCTATCGCAGCCCTGCATCTCTCTGTCACAGCCGCGCATCTCTCTATCACAGCCCTGCATCTCTCTGTCACAGCGCTGCATCTCTGTCACAGCCCTGCATCTCTCTGTCACAGCCCTGCATCTCTATCACAGCCCCGCATCTCTCTGTCACAGCCCCGCATCTCTCTGTCACATCCCCGCATCTCTCTGTCACAGCCCCGCATCTCTCTGTCACAGCCCCGCATCTCTCTGTCACAGCCCCGCATCTCTCTGTCACAGCCCTGCATCTCTCTGTCACAGCCCTGCATCTCTATCACAGCCCTGCATCTCTCTGTCACAGCCCTGCCTCTCTCTCTGTCACATCCCTGCATCTCTCTGTCACAGCCCTGCATCCCTCTGTCACATCCCTGCATCTCTATCACAGCTCTGTATCTCTCTGTCACATCTCTGCATCTCTCTATCACAGCCCTGCATCTCTCTATCACAGCCGTGTATCTCTCTGTCACAGTCCAGCATCTCTCTATCACATCCCTGCATCTCTCTATCACATCCCTGCATCTCTCTGTCACAGCCCTGCATCTCTCTGTCACATCCCTGCATCTCTCTGTCACAGCCCTGCATCTCTATCACAGCCCTGCATCTCTCTGTCACATCCCTGCATCTCTCTGTCACAGCCCTGCATCTCTATCACAGCCCTGCATCTCTCTATCACAGCCGTGTATCTCTCTGTCACATCTCTGCATCTCTATCACAGCCCTGCATCTCTCTATCACAGCCCTGCATCTCTCTATCACAGCCCTGCATCTCTCTATCACATCCCTGCATCTCTCTATCACAGCCCTACATCTCTCTATCACATCCCTGCATCTCTCTGTCACAGCCCTGCATCTCTCTGTCACATACCTGCATCTCTCTGTCACAGCCCTGAATCTCTCTGTCACAGCCCTCCGTCTCTCTGTCACAGCTCTGAGTCTCTCTGTCACAGCCCTGCATCTCTCTGTCACAGCTCTGCGTCTCTCTGTCACAGCCTTGCGTCTCTCTGTCCCATACCTGCGTCTCTCTGTCACAGCCCTGCATCTCTCTGTCACAGCCCTGCATCTATCACAGCTCTGCATCTCTCTATCACAGCCCTGCGTCTCTCTGTCACAGCTCTGCGTCTCTCTGACACAGCCCTGCGTCTCTCTGTCACAGCCCTGCATCTCTCTGTCACATACCTGCATCTCTCTATCACAGCCCCGCATCTCTCTATCACAGCCCTGCATCTCTCTGTCACAGCCCTGCATCTCTCTGTCACAGCCCTGCATCTCTCTGCCACATCCCTGCATCTCTGTCACAGCCCTGCATCTCTATCACAGCCCTGCATCTCTCTGTCACATCCCTGCATCTCTCTGTCACAGCCCTGCATCTCTATCACAGCCCTGCATCTCTCTATCACAGCCCTGCATCTCTCTGTCACATCTCTGCATCTCTCTATCACAGCCGTGTATCTCTCTGTCACAGTCCTGCATCTCTCTGTCACAGCCCTGCATCTCTCTGTCACAGCCCTGCATCTCTCTGTCACAGCCCTGCATCTCTCTGTCACATCCCTGCATCTCTCTGTCACAGCCCTGCATCTCTATCACAGCCCTGCATCTCTATCACAGCCCTGCATCTCTCTGTCACAGCCCTGCATCTCTGTCACAGCCCTGCATCTCTCTACCACAGCCGTGTATCTCTCTGTCACATCTCTGCATCTCTATCACAGCTCTGCATCTCTATATCACAGCCCTGCATCTCTCTATCACAGCTCTGCATCTCTATATCACAGCCCTGCATCTCTCTATCACATCCCTGCATCTCTCTGTCACAGCCCTGCATCTCTCTGTCACATACCTGCATCTCTCTGTCACAGCCCTGCATCTCTCTATCACATCCCTGCGTCTCTCTATCACAGCTCTGCGTCTCTCTATCACAGCCCTGCGTCTCTCTGTCACAGCTCTGCGTCTCTCTGTCACAGCCCTGCGTCTCTCTGTCACAGCTCTGCGTCTCTCTATCACAGCCCTGCATCTCTCTATCACAGCACTGCATCTATCACAGCTCTGCATCTCTCTATCACAGCCCTGCATATATCACATCCCTGCATCTCTCTATCACAGCCCTGCATCTCTCTATCACATACCTGCATCTCTCTATCACAGCCCTGCATCTCTCTATCACAGCCCTGCATCTCTCTATCACAGCTCTGCATCTCTCTATCACAGCCCTGCATATATCACATCCCTGCATCTCTCTATCACAGCCCTGCATCTCTCCAATCACAGCCCTGCATCTCTCTATCACAGCCCTGCATCTCTCTGTCACAGCCCTGCATCTCTCTGTCACATCCCCGCATCTCTCTGTCACAGCCCCGCATCTCTCTATCACAGCCCCGCATGTCTCTATCACAGCCCTGCATCTCTCTGTCACAGCCCTGCATCTCTCTGTCACAGCCCTGCATCTCTCTGCCACATCCCTGCATCTCTCTGTCATAGCCCTGCATCTCTATCACAGCTCAGCATCTCTCTGTCACATCCCTGCATCTCTCTGTCACAGCCCTGCATCTCTCTATCACAGCCCTGTATCTCTCTGTCACATCTCTGCATCTCTCTATCACAGCCCTGCATCTCTCTTTCACAGCCGTGTTTCTCTCTGTCACAGTCCTGCATCTTTCTATCACATCCCTGCATCTCTCTGTCACAGCCCTGCATCTCTCTGTCACATCCCTGCATCTCTCTGTCACAGCCCTGCATCTCTATCACAGCCCTGCATCTCTCTGTCACATCCCTGCATCTCTCTGTCACAGCCCTGCATCTCTCTGTCACATCCCTGCATCTCTCTGTCACAGCCCTGCATCTCTATCACAGCCCTGCATCTCTCTACCACAGCCGTGTATCTCTCTGTCACATCTCTGCATCTCTATCACAGCTCTGCATCTCTATATCACATCCCTGCATCTCTCTATCACAGCCCTGCCTCTCTACAATCACATCCCTGCATCTCTCTGTCACAGCCCTGCATCTCTCTGTCACAGCCCTGCATCTCTCTGTCACAGCCCTGCATCTCTCTGTCACAGCCCTGCATCTCTCTGTCACAGCCCTGCATCTCTCTGTCACATACCTGCATCTCTCTGTCACAGCCCTGCGTCTCTCTATCACATCCCTGCGTCTCTCTATCACAGCCCTGCGTCTCTCTATCACAGCCCTGCGTCTCTCTGTCACAGCTCTGCCTCTCTCTGTCACAGCCCTGCGTCTCTCTGTCACAGCTCGGCATCTCTCTATCACAGCCCTGCATCTCTCTATCACAGCCCTGCATCTATCACAGCTCTGCATCTCTCTATCACAGCCCTGCATATATCACATCCCTGCATCTCTCTATCACAACACTGCATCTCTCCAATCACAGCCCTGCATCTCTCTATCACAGCCCTGCATCTCTCCAATCACAGCCCCGCATCTCTCTATCACAGCCCCGTATCTCTCTGTCACAGCCCCGCATCTCTCTGTCACATCCCCGCATCTCTCTGTCACATCCCCGCAACTCTCTGTCACAGCCCCGCATCTCTCTATCACAGCCCCGCATCTCTCTATCACAGCCCTGCATCTCTCTGTCACAGCCCTGCATCTCTCTGCCACATCCCTGCATCTCTCTGTCACAGCCCTGCATCTCTATCACAGCCCTGCATCTCTCTGTCACAGCCCTGCATCTCTCTGTCACAGCCGTTTATCTCTCTGTCACATCCCCGCATCTCTCTGTCACAGCCCTGCATCTCTATCACAGCCCTGCATCTCTCTGTCACAGCCCTGCATCTCTCTGTCACAGCCGTGTATCTCTCTGTCACATCCCCGCATCTCTCTATCACAGCCGCGCATCTCTCTGTCACAGCCCTGCATCTCTCTGTCACAGCCCTGCATCTCTATCACAGCCCTGCATCTCTCTATCACAGCCCTGCATCTCTCTGTCACATCTCTGCATCTCTCTATCACAGCCCTGTATCTCTCTATCACAGCCGTGTATCTCTCTGTCACAGTCCTGCATCTCTCTATCACATCCCTGCATCTCTCTATCACATCCCTGCATCTCTCTGTCACAGCCCTGCATCTCTCTGTCAAAGCCCTGCATCTCTATCACAGCCCTGCATCTCTCTGTCACATCCCTGCATCTCTCTGTCACAGCCCTGCATCTCTATCACAGCCCTGCATCTCTCTATCACAGCCGCCCCGCATCTCTCTGTCACAGCCCCGCATCTCTCTGTCACAGCCCTGCATCTCTCTGTCACAGCCCTGCATCTCTCTGTCACAGCCCTGCATCTCTATCACAGCCCTGCATCGCTCTGTCACAGCCCTGCATCTCTCTGTCACAGCCCTGCATCTCTCTGTCACAGCCCTGCATCTCTCTCTGTCACATCCCTGCATCTCTGTCACAGCCCTGCATCTCTCTGTCACAGCCCTGCATCTCTATCACAGCCCTGCATCTCTCTATCACAGCCCTGTATCTCTCTGTCACATCTCTGCATCTCTCTGTCACAGCCCTGCATCTCTCTATCACAGCCGTGTATCTCTCTGTCACAGTCCTGCATCTCTCTGTCACATCCCTGCATCTCTCTATCACATCCCTGCATCTCTCTGTCACAGCCCTGCATCTCTCTGTCACATCCCTGCATCTCTGTCACAGCCCTGCATCTCTATCACAGCCCTGCATCTCTCTGTCACATCCCTGCATCTCTCTGTCACAGCCCTGCATCTCTATCACAGCCCTGCATCTCTCTATCACAGCCGTGTATCTCTCTGTCACATCTCTGCATCTCTATCACAGCTCTGCATCTCTCTATCACAGCCCTGCATCTCTCTATCACAGCCCTGCATCTCTCTATCACGTCCCTGCATCTCTCTGTCACATACCTGCATCTCTCTGTCACAGCCCTGCATCTCTCTGTCACATACCTGCATCTCTCTGTCACAGCCCTGCATCTCTCTGTCACAGCTCTGCGTCTCTCTATCACAGCCCTGCATCTCTCTGTCACAGCTCTGCATCTCTCTATCACAGCCCTGCATCTCTCTATCACATACTTCCATCTCTCTATCACAGCCCTGCATCTCTCTATCACAGCCCTGCATCTATCACAGCTCTGCATCTCTCTATCACAGCCCTGCATATATCACATCCCTGCATCTCTCTATCACAGCCCTGCATCTCTCCAATCACAGCACCGCATCTCTCTGTCACAGCCCCGCATCTCTCTGTCACAGCCGTGTTTCTCTCTGTCACAGTCCTGCATCTCTCTATCACATCCCTGCATCTCTCTGTCACAGCCCTGCATCTCTCTGTCACATCCCTGCATCTCTCTGTCACAGCCCTGCATCTCTATCACAGCCCTGCATCTCTCTGTCACATCCCTGCATCTCTCTGTCACAGCCCTGCATCTCTATCACAGCCCTGCATCTCTCTACCACAGCCGTGTATCTCTCTGTCACATCTCTGCATCTCTATCACAGCTCTGCATCTCTATATCACATCCCTGCATCTCTCTATCACAGCCCTGCCTCTCTACAATCACATCCCTGCATCTCTCTGTCACAGCCCTGCATCTCTCTGTCACAGCCCTGCATCTCTCTGTCACAGCCCTGCATCTCTCTATCACATCCCTGCATCTCTCTATCACATCCCTGCATCTCTCTGTCACAGCCCTGGATCTCTCTGTCACATCCCTACATCTCTCTGTCACAGCCCTGCATCTCTATCACAGCCCTGCATCTCTCTGTCACAGCCCTGCATCTCTCTGTCACAGCCCTGCATCTCTCTATCACAGCCGTGTATCTCTCTGTCACATCTCTGCATCTCTATCACAGCCCTGCATCTCTCTATCACAGCCCTGCATCTCTCTATCACAGCCCTGCATCTCTCTATCACAGCCCTGCATCTCTCTATCACAGCCCTGCATCTCTCTATCACAGCCCTGCATCTCTCTATCACATCCCTGCATCTCTCTGTCACAGCCCTGCATCTCTCTGTCACATACCTGCATCTCTCTGTCACAGCCCTGCATCTCTCTGTCACAGCCCTGCATCTCTCTGTCACAGCCCTGCGTATCTCTGTCACATCCCTGCGTCTCTCTGTCACAGCTCTGAGTCTCTCTGTCACAGCCCTGCGTCTCTCTGTCACAGCCCTGCGTCTCTCTGTCACAGCCTTGCGTCTCTCTGTCACAGCCTTGCGTCTCTCTGTCACATACCTGCATCTCTCTGTCACAGCCCTGCATCTCTCTGTCACAGCCCTGCATCTATCACAGCTCTGCATCTCTCTATCACAGCCCTGCGTCTCTCTGTCACAGCTCTGCGTCTCTCTGACACAGCCCTGCGTCTCTCTGTCACAGCCCTGCGTCTCTCTGTCACATACCTGCATCTCTCTGTCACAGCCCCGCATCTCTCTATCACAGCCCTGCATCTCTCTGTCACAGCCCTGCATCTCTCTGTCACAGCCCTGCATCTCTCTGCCACATCCCTGCATCTCTCTGTCACAGCCCTGCATCTCTATCACAGCCCTGCATCTCTCTGTCACAGCCCTGCATCTCTCTGTCACAGCCCTGCATCTCTATCACAGCCCTGCATCTCTCTATCACAGCCCTGCATCTCTCTGTCACATCTCTGCATCTCTCTATCACAGCCCTGCATCTCTCTATCACAGCCGTGTATCTCTCTGTCACAGTCCTGCATCTCTCTGTCACAGCCCTGCATCTCTCTGTCACATCCCTGCATCTCTCTATCACAGCCCTGCATCTCTCTGTCACATCCCTGCATCTCTCTGTCACAGCCCTGCATCTCTATCACAGCCCTGCATCTCTATCACAGCCCTGCATCTCTGTCACTTCCCTGCATCTCTCTGTCACAGCCCTGCATCTCTGTCACATCCCTGCATCTCTCTGTCACAGCCCTGCATCTCTATCACAGCCCTGCATCTCTGTCACATCCCTGCATCTCTCTGTCACAGCCCTGCATCTCTATCACAGCCCTGCATCTCTCTACCACAGCCGTGTATCTCTCTGTCACATCTCTGCATCTCTATCACAGCTCTGCATCTCTCTATCACAGCCCGGCATCTCTCTATCACAGCCCTGCATCTCTCTATCACATCCCTGCATCTCTCTGTCACAGCCCTGCATCTCTCTGTCACATACCTGCATCTCTCTGTCACAGCCCTGCATCTCTCTGTCACATACCTGCATCTCTCTGTCACAGCCCTGCATCTCTCTATCACATCCCTGCGTCTCTCTATCACAGCTCTGCGTCTCTCTATCACAGCCCTGCGTCTCTCTGTCACAGCTCTGCGTCTCTCTGTCACAGCCCTGCGTCTCTCTGTCACAGCTCTGCGTCTCTCTGTCACAGCTCTGCATCTCTCTGTCACAGCCCTGCATATATCACATCCCTGCATCTCTCTATCACAGCCCTGCATCTCTCTATCACATACCTGCATCTCTCTATCACAGCCCTGCATCTCTCTGTCACAGCCCTGCATCTCTCTGCCACATCCCTGCATCTCTGTCACAGCCCTGCATCTCTATCACAGCCCTGCATCTCTCTGTCACATCCCTGCATCTCTCTGTCACAGCCCTGCATCTCTATCACAGCCCTGCATCTCTCTATCACAGCCCTGCATCTCTCTGTCACATCTCTGCATCTCTCTATCACAGCCGTGTATCTCTCTGTCACAGTCCTGCATCTCTCTGTCACAGCCCTGCATCTCTCTGTCACAGCCCTGCATCTCTCTGTCACAGCCCTGCATCTCTCTGTCACATCCCTGCATCTCTCTGTCACAGCCCTGCATCTCTATCACAGCCCTGCATCTCTATCACAGCCCTGCATCTCTCTCACTTCCCTGCATCTCTCTGTCACAGCCCTGCATCTCTATCACAGCCCTGCATCTCTCTACCACAGCCGTGTATCTCTCTGTCACATCTCTGCATCTCTATCACAGCTCTGCATCTCTATATCACAGCCCTGCATCTCTCTATCACAGCTCTGCATCTCTATATCACAGCCCTGCATCTCTCTATCACATCCCTGCATCTCTCTGTCACAGCTCTGCATCTCTCTGTCACATACCTGCATCTCTCTGTCACAGCCCTGCATCTCTCTATCACATCCCTGCGTCTCTCTATCACAGCTCTGCGTCTCTCTATCACAGCCCTGCGTCTCTCTGTCACAGCTCTGCGTCTCTCTGTCACAGCCCTGCGTCTCTCTGTCACAGCCCTGCGTCTCTCTGTCACAGCTCTGCGTCTCTCTATCACAGCCCTGCATCTCTCTATCACAGCACTGCATCTATCACAGCTCTGCATCTCTCTATCACAGCCCTGCATATATCACATCCCTGCATCTCTCTATCACAGCCCTGCATCTCTCTATCACATACCTGCATCTCTCTATCACAGCCCTGCATCTCTCTATCACAGCCCTGCATCTCTCTATCACAGCTCTGCATCTCTCTATCACAGCCCTGCATATATCACATCCCTGCATCTCTCTATCACAGCCCTGCATCTCTCCAATCACAGCCCTGCATCTCTCTATCACAGCCCTGCATCTCTCTGTAACAGCCCTGCATCTCTCTGTCACATCCCCGCATCTCTCTGTCACAGCCCCGCATCTCTCTATCACAGCCCCGCATGTCTCTATCACAACCCTGCATCTCTCTGTCACAGCCCTGCATCTCTCTGTCACAGCCCTGCATCTCTCTGCCACATCCCTGCATCTCTCTGTCATAGCCCTGCATCTCTATCACAGCTCAGCATCTCTCTGTCACATCCCTGCATCTCTCTGTCACAGCCCTGCATCTCTCTATCACAGCCCTGTATCTCTCTGTCACATCTCTGCATCTCTGTATCACAGCCCTGCATCTCTCTTTCACAGCCGTGTTTCTCTCTGTCACAGTCCTGCATCTTTCTATCACATCCCTGCATCTCTCTGTCACAGCCCTGCATCTCTCTGTCACATCCCTGCATCTCTCTGTCACAGCCCTGATTCTCTATCACAGCTCTGCGGCTCTCTATCACAGCCCTGCGTCTCTCTGTCACAGCTTTGCGTCTCTCTGTCACAGCCCTGCGTCTCTCTGTCACAGCTCTGCGTCTCTCTATCACAGCCCTGCATCTCTCTATCACAGCACTGCATCTATCACAGCTCTGCATCTCTCTATCACAGCCCTGCATATATCACATCCCTGCATCTCTCTATCACAGCCCTGCATCTCTCTATCACATACCTGCATCTCTCTATCACAGCCCTGCATCTCTCTATCACAGCCCTGCATCTCTCTATCACAGCTCTGCATCTCTCTATCACAGCCCTGCATATATCACATCCCTGCATCTCTCTATCACAGCCCTGCATCTCTCCAATCACAGCCCTGCATCTCTCTATCACAGCCCTGCATCTCTCTGTCACAGCCCTGCATCTCTCTGTCACATCCCCGCATCTCTCTGTCACAGCCCCGCATCTCTCTATCACAGCCCCGCATGTCTCTATCACAGCCCTGCATCTCTCTGTCACAGCCCTGCATCTCTCTGTCACAGCCCTGCATCTCTCTGCCACATCCCTGCATCTCTCTGTCATAGCCCTGCATCTCTATCACAGCTCAGCATCTCTCTGTCACATCCCTGCATCTCTCTGTCACAGCCCTGCATCTCTCTATCACAGCCCTGTATCTCTCTGTCACATCTCTGCATCTCTCTATCACAGCCCTGCATCTCTCTTTCACAGCCGTGTTTCTCTCTGTCACAGTCCTGCATCTTTCTATCACATCCCTGCATCTCTCTGTCACAGCCCTGCATCTCTCTGTCACATCCCTGCATCTCTCTGTCACAGCCCTGCATCTCTATCACAGCCCTGCATCTCTCTGTCACATCCCTGCATCTCTCTGTCACAGCCCTGCATCTCTCTGTCACATCCCTGCATCTCTCTGTCACAGCCCTGCATCTCTATCACAGCCCTGCATCTCTCTACCACAGCCGTGTATCTCTCTGTCACATCTCTGCATCTCTATCACAGCTCTGCATCTCTATATCACATCCCTGCATCTCTCTATCACAGCCCTGCCTCTCTACAATCACATCCCTGCATCTCTCTGTCACAGCCCTGCATCTCTCTGTCACAGCCCTGCATCTCTCTGTCACAGCCCTGCATCTCTCTGTCACAGCCCTGCATCTCTCTGTCACATACCTGCATCTCTCTGTCACAGCCCTGCGTCTCTCTATCACATCCCTGCGTCTCTCTATCACAGCCCTGCGTCTCTCTATCACAGCCCTGCGTCTCTCTGTCACAGCTCTGCGTCTCTCTGTCACAGCCCTGCGTCTCTCTGTCACAGCTCGGCATCTCTCTATCACAGCCCTGCATCTCTCTATCACAGCCCTGCATCTATCACAGCTCTGCATCTCTCTATCACAGCCCTGCATATATCACATCCCTGCATCTCTCTATCACAGCACTGCATCTCTCCAATCACAGCCCTGCATCTCTCTATCACAGCCCTGCATCTCTCCAATCACAGCCCCGCATCTCTCTATCACAGCCCCGTATCTCTCTGTCACAGCCCCGCATCTCTCTGTCACATCCCCGCATCTCTCTGTCACATCCCCGCAACTCTCTGTCACAGCCCCGCATCTCTATATCACAGCCCCGCATCTCTCTATCACAGCCCTGCATCTCTCTGTCACAGCCCTGCATCTCTCTGCCACATCCCTGCATCTCTCTGTCACAGCCCTGCATCTCTATCACAGCCCTGCATCTCTATCACAGCCCTGCATCTCTCTGTCACAGCCCTGCATCTCTCTGTCACAGCCGTGTATCTCTCTGTCACATCCCCGCATCTCTCTGTCACAGCCCTGCATCTCTCTGTCACAGCCCTGCATCTCTCTGTCACAGCCGTGTATCTCTCTGTCACATCCCCGCATCTCTCTATCACAGCCGCGCATCTCTCTGTCACAGCCCTGCATCTCTCTGTCACAGCCCTGCATCTCTATCACAGCCCTGCATCTCTCTATCACAGCCCTGCATCTCTCTGTCACATCTCTGCATCTCTCTATCACAGCCCTGTATCTCTCTATCACAGCCGTGTATCTCTCTGTCACAGTCCTGCATCTCTCTATCACATCCCTGCATCTCTCGATCACATCCCTGCATCTCTCTGTCACAGCCCTGCATCTCTCTGTCACAGCCCTGCATCTCTATCACAGCCCTGCATCTCTCTGTCACATCCCTGCATCTCTCTGTCACAGCCCTGCATCTCTATCACAGCCCTGCATCTCTCTATCACAGCCGCCCCGCATCTCTCTGTCACAGCCCCGCATCTCTCTGTCACAGCCCTGCATCTCTCTGTCACAGCCCTGCATCTCTCTGTCACAGCCCTGCATCTCTATCACAGCCCTGCATCTCTCTGTCACAGCCCTGCATCTCTCTGTCACAGCCCTGCATCTCTCTCTGTCACATCCCTGCATCTCTGTCACAGCCCTGCATCTCTCTGTCACAGCCCTGCATCTCTATCACAGCCCTGCATCTCTCTATCACAGCCCTGTATCTCTCTGTCACATCTCTGCATCTCTCTGTCACAGCCCTGCATCTCTCTATCACAGCCGTGTATCTCTCTGTCACAGTCCTGCATCTCTCTGTCACATCCCTGCATCTCTCTATCACATCCCTGCATCTCTCTGTCACAGCCCTGCATCTCTCTGTCACATCCCTGCATCTCTCTGTCACAGCCCTGCATCTCTATCACAGCCCTGCATCTCTCTGTCACATCCCTGCATCTCTCTGTCACAGCCCTGCATCTCTATCACAGCCCTGCATCTCTCTATCACAGCCGTGTATCTCTCTGTCACATCTCTGCATCTCTATCACAGCTCTGCATCTCTCTATCACAGCCCTGCATCTCTCTATCACAGCCCTGCATCTCTCTATCACGTCCCTGCATCTCTCTGTCACATACCTGCATCTCTCTGTCACAGCCCTGCATCTCTCTGTCACATACCTGCATCTCTCTGTCACAGCCCTGCATCTCTCTGTCACAGCCCTGCGTCTCTCTGTCACAGCTCTGCGTCTCTCTATCACAGCCCTGCATCTCTCTGTCACAGCTCTGCATCTCTCTATCACAGCCCTGCATCTCTCTATCACATACTTGCATCTCTCTATCACAGCCCTGCATCTCTCTATCACAGCCCTGCATCTATCACAGCTCTGCATCTCTCTATCACAGCCCTGCATATATCACATCCCTGCATCTCTCTATCACAGCCCTGCATCTCTCCAATCACAGCCCCGCATCTCTCTGTCACAGCCCCGCATCTCTCTGTCACAGCCGTGTTTCTCTCTGTCACAGTCCTGCATCTCTCTATCACATCCCTGCATCTCTCTGTCACAGCCCTGCATCTCTCTGTCACATCCCTGCATCTCTCTGTCACAGCCCTGCATCTCTATCACAGCCCTGCATCTCTCTCTCACATCCCTGCATCTCTCTGTCACAGCCCTGCATCTCTATCACAGCCCTGCATCTCTCTACCACAGCCGTGTATCTCTCTGTCACATCTCTGCATCTCTATCACAGCTCTGCATCTCTATATCACATCCCTGCATCTCTCTATCACAGCCCTGCCTCTCTACAATCACATCCCTGCATCTCTCTGTCACAGCCCTGCATCTCTCTGTCACAGCCCTGCATCTCTCTGTCACAGCCCTGCATCTCTCTATCACATCCCTGCATCTCTCTGTCACAGCCCTGGATCTCTCTGTCACATCCCTGCATCTCTCTGTCACAGCCCTGCATCTCTCTGTCACAGCCCTGCATCTCTATCACAGCCCTGCATCTCTCTGTCACAGCCCTGCATCTCTCTGTCACAGCCCTGCATCTCTCTATCACAGCCGTGTATCTCTCTGTCACATCTCTGCATCTCTATCACAGCCCTGCATCTCTCTATCACAGCCCTGCATCTCTCTATCACAGCCCTGCATCTCTCTATCACAGCCCTGCATCCCTCTATCACAGCCCTGCATCTCTCTATCACAGCCCTGCATCTCTCTATCACATCCCTGCATCTCTCTGTCACAGCCCTGCATCTCTCTGTCACATACCTGCATCTCTCTGTCACAGCCCTGCATCTCTCTGTCACAGCCCTGCATCTCTCTGTCACAGCCCTGCGTATCTCTGTCACATCCCTGCGTCTCTCTGTCACAGCTCTGAGTCTCTCTGTCACAGCCCTGCGTCTCTCTGTCACAGCCCTGCGTCTCTCTGTCACAGCCCTGCGTCTCTCTGTCACAGCCTTGCGTCTCTCTGTCACAGCCTTGCGTCTCTCTGTCACATACCTGCATCTCTCTGTCACAGCCCTGCATCTCTCTGTCACAGCCCTGCATCTATCACAGCTCTGCATCTCTCTATCACAGCCCTGCGTCTCTCTGTCACAGCTCTGCGTCTCTCTGACACAGCCCTGCGTCTCTCTGTCACAGCCCTGCGTCTCTCTGTCACATACCTGCATCTCTCTGTCACAGCCCCGCATCTCTCTATCACAGCCCTGCATCTCTCTGTCACAGCCCTGCATCTCTCTGTCACAGCCCTGCATCTCTCTGCCACATCCCTGCATCTCTCTGTCACAGCCCTGCATCTCTATCACAGCCCTGCATCTCTCTGTCACAGCCCTGCATCTCTCTGTCACAGCCCTGCATCTCTATCACAGCCCTGCATCTCTCTATCACAGCCCTGCATCTCTCTGTCACATCTCTGCATCTCTCTATCACAGCCCTGCATCTCTCTATCACAGCCGTGTATCTCTCTGTCACAGTCCTGCATCTCTCTGTCACAGCCCTGCATCTCTCTGTCACATCCCTGCATCTCTCTATCACAGCCCTGCATCTCTCTGTCACATCCCTGCATCTCTCTGTCACAGCCCTGCATCTCTATCACAGCCCTGCATCTCTATCACAGCCCTGCATCTCTGTCACTTCCCTGCATCTCTCTGTCACAGCCCTGCATCTCTATCACAGCCCTGCATCTCTCTACCACAGCCGTGTATCTCTCTGTCACATCTCTGCATCTCTATCACAGCTCTGCATCTCTCTATCACAGCCCGGCATCTCTCTATCACAGCCCTGCATCTCTCTATCACATCCCTGCATCTCTCTGTCACAGCCCTGCATCTCTCTGTCACATACCTGCATCTCTCTGTCACAGCCCTGCATCTCTCTGTCACATACCTGCATCTCTCTGTCACAGCCCTGCATCTCTCTATCACATCCTTGCGTCTCTCTATCACAGCTCTGCGTCTCTCTATCACAGCCCTGCGTCTCTCTGTCACAGCTCTGCGTCTCTCTGTCACAGCCCTGCGTCTCTCTGTCACAGCTCTGCGTCTCTCTGTCACAGCTCTGCATCTCTCTGTCACAGCCCTGCATATATCACATCCCTGCATCTCTCTATCACAGCCCTGCATCTCTCTATCACATACCTGCATCTCTCTATCACAGCCCTGCATCTCTCTGTCACAGCCCTGCATCTCTCTGCCACATCCCTGCATCTCTGTCACAGCCCTGCATCTCTATCACAGCCCTGCATCTCTCTGTCACATCCCTGCATCTCTCTGTCACAGCCCTGCATCTCTATCACAGCCCTGCATCTCTCTATCACAGCCCTGCATCTCTCTGTCACATCTCTGCATCTCTCTATCACAGCCGTGTATCTCTCTGTCACAGTCCTGCATCTCTCTGTCACAGCCCTGCATCTCTCTGTCACAGCCCTGCATCTCTCTGTCACATCCCTGCATCTCTCTGTCACAGCCCTGCATCTCTATCACAGCCCTGCATCTCTATCACAGCCCTGCATCTCTCTCACTTCCCTGCATCTCTCTGTCACAGCCCTGCATCTCTATCACAGCCCTGCATCTCTCTACCACAGCCGTGTATCTCTCTGTCACATCTCTGCATCTCTATCACAGCTCTGCATCTCTATATCACAGCCCTGCATCTCTCTATCACAGCTCTGCATCTCTATATCACAGCCCTGCATCTCTCTATCACATCCCTGCATCTCTCTGTCACAGCCCTGCATCTCTCTGTCACATACCTGCATCTCTCTGTCACAGCCCTGCATCTCTCTATCACATCCCTGCGTCTCTCTATCACAGCTCTGCGTCTCTCTATCACAGCCCTGCGTCTCTCTGTCACAGCTCTGCGTCTCTCTGTCACAGCCCTGCATCTCTCTACCACAGCCGTGTATCTCTCTGTCACATCTCTGCATCTCTATCACAGCTCTGCATCTCTATATCACATCCCTGCATCTCTCTATCACAGCCCTGCCTCTCTACAATCACATCCCTGCATCTCTCTGTCACAGCTCTGCGTCTCTCTATCACAGCCCTGCGTCTCTCTGTCACAGCTCTGCGTCTCTCTGTCACAGCCCTGCGTCTCTCTGTCACAGCTCTGCGTCTCTCTATCACAGCCCTGCATCTCTCTATCACAGCACTGCATCTATCACAGCTCTGCATCTCTCTATCACAGCCCTGCATATATCACATCCCTGCATCTCTCTATCACAGTCCTGCATCTCTCTATCACATACCTGCATCTCTCTATCACAGCCCTGCATCTCTCTATCACAGCCCTGCATCTCTCTATCACAGCTCTGCATCTCTCTATCACAGCCCTGCATATATCACATCCCTGCATCTCTCTATCACAGCCCTGCATCTCTCCAATCACAGCCCTGCATCTCTCTATCACAGCCCTGCATCTCTCTGTCACAGCCCTGCATCTCTCTGTCACATCCCCGCATCTCTCTGTCACAGCCCCGCATCTCTCTATCACAGCCCCGCATGTCTCTATCACAGCCCTGCATCTCTCTGTCACAGCCCTGCATCTCTCTGTCACAGCCCTGCATCTCTCTGCCACATCCCTGCATCTCTCTGTCATAGCCCTGCATGTATATCACAGCTCAGCATCTCTCTGTCACATCCCTGCATCTCTCTGTCACAGCCCTGCATCTCTCTATCACAGCCCTGTATCTCTCTGTCACATCTCTGCATCTCTGTATCACAGCCCTGCATCTCTCTTTCACAGCCGTGTTTCTCTCTGTCACAGTCCTGCATCTTTCTATCACATCCCTGCATCTCTCTGTCACAGCCCTGCATCTCTCTGTCACATCCCTGCATCTCTCTGTCACAGCCCTGCATCTCTATCACAGCCCTGCATCTCTCTGTCACATCCCTGCATCTCTCTGTCACAGCCCTGCATCTCTCTGTCACATCCCTGCATCTCTCTGTCACAGCCCTGCATCTCTATCACAGCCCTGCATCTCTCTACCACAGCCGTGTATCTCTCTGTCACATCTCTGCATCTCTATCACAGCTCTGCATCTCTATATCACATCCCTGCATCTCTCTATCACAGCCCTGCCTCTCTACAATCACATCCCTGCATCTCTCTGTCACAGCCCTGCATCTCTCTGTCACAGCCCTGCATCTCTCTGTCACAGCCCTGCATCTCTCTGTCACAGCCCTGCATCTCTCTGTCACATACCTGCATCTCTCTGTCACAGCCCTGCGTCTCTCTATCACATCCCTGCGTCTCTCTATCACAGCCCTGCGTCTCTCTGTCACAGCCCTGCGTCTCTCTGTCACAGCTCTGCGTCTCTCTGTCACAGCCCTGCGTCTCTCTGTCACAGCTCGGCATCTCTCTATCACAGCCCTGCATCTCTCTATCACAGCCCTGCATCTATCACAGCTCTGCATCTCTCTATCACAGCCCTGCATATATCACATCCCTGCATCTCTCTATCACAGCACTGCATCTCTCCAATCACAGCCCTGCATCTCTCTATCACAGCCCTGCATCTCTCCAATCACAGCCCCGCATCTCTCTATCACAGCCCCGTATCTCTCTGTCACAGCCCCGCATCTCTCTGTCACAGCCCCGCATCTCTCTGTCACATCCCCGCAACTCTCTGTCACAGCCCCGCATCTCTCTATCACAGCCCCGCATCTCTCTATCACAGCCCTGCATCTCTCTGTCACAGCCCTGCATCTCTCTGCCACATCCCTGCATCTCTCTGTCACAGCCCTGCATCTCTATCACAGCCCTGCATCTCTCTGTCACAGCCCTGCATCTCTCTGTCACAGCCGTGTATCTCTCTGTCACATCCCCGCATCTCTCTGTCACAGCCCTGCATCTCTATCACAGCCCTGCATCTCTCTGTCACAGCCCTGCATCTCTCTGTCACAGCCGTGTATCTCTCTGTCACATCCCCGCATCTCTCTATCACAGCCGCGCATCTCTCTGTCACAGCCCTGCATCTCTTTGTCACAGCCCTGCATCTCTATCACAGCCCTGCATCTCTCTATCACAGCCCTGCATCTCTCTGTCACATCTCTGCATCTCTCTATCACAGCCCTGTATCTCTCTATCACAGCCGTGTATCTCTCTGTCACAGTCCTGCATCTCTCTATCACATCCCTGCATCTCTCTATCACATCCCTGCATCTCTCTGTCACAGCCCTGCATCTCTCTGTCACAGCCCTGCATCTCTATCACAGCCCTGCATCTCTCTGTCACATCCCTGCATCTCTCTGTCACAGCCCTGCATCTCTATCACAGCCCTGCATCTCTCTATCACAGCCGCCCCGCATCTCTCTGTCACAGCCCCGCATCTCTCTGTCACAGCCCTGCATCTCTCTGTCACAGCCCTGCATCTCTCTGTCACAGCCCTGCATCTCTATCACAGCCCTGCATCTCTCTGTCACAGCCCTGCATCTCTCTGTCACAGCCCTGCATCTCTCTGTCACAGCCCTGCATCTCTCTCTGTCACATCCCTGCATCTCTGTCACAGCGCTGCATCTCTCTGTCACAGCCCTGCATCTCTATCACAGCCCTGCATCTCTCTATCACAGCCCTGTATCTCTCTGTCACATCTCTGCATCTCTCTGTCACAGCCCTGCATCTCTCTATCACAGCCGTGTATCTCTCTGTCACAGTCCTGCATCTCTCTGTCACATCCCTGCATCTCTCTGTCACATCCCTGCATCTCTCTGTCACAGCCCTGCATCTCTCTGTCACATCCCTGCATCTCTCTGTCACAGCCCTGCATCTCTATCACAGCCCTGCATCTCTCTGTCACATCCCTGCATCTCTCTGTCACAGCCCTGCATCTCTATCACAGCCCTGCATCTCTCTATCACAGCCGTGTATCTCTCTGTCACATCTCTGCATCTCTATCACAGCTCTGCATCTCTCTATCACAGCCCTGCATCTCTCTATCACAGCCCTGCATCTCTCTATCACGTCCCTGCATCTCTCTGTCACATACCTGCATCTCTCTGTCACAGCCCTGCATCTCTCTGTCACATACCTGCATCTCTCTGTCACAGCCCTGCATCTCTCTGTCACAGCCCTGCGTCTCTCTGTCACAGCTCTGCCTCTCTCTATCACAGCCCTGCATCTCTCTGTCACAGCTCTGCATCTCTCTATCACAGCCCTGCATCTCTCTATCACATACTTGCATCTCTCTATCACAGCCCTGCATCTATCACAGCTCTGCATCTCTCTATCACAGCCCTGCATATATCACATCCCTGCATCTCTCTATCACAGCCCTGCATCTCTCCAATCACAGCCCCGCATCTCTCTGTCACAGCCCCGCATCTCTCTGTCACAGCCGTGTTTCTCTCTGTCACAGTCCTGCATCTCTCTATCACATCCCTGCATCTCTCTGTCACAGCCCTGCATCTCTCTGTCACATCCCTGCATCTCTCTGTCACAGCCCTGCATCTCTATCACAGCCCTGCATCTCTCTGTCACATCCCTGCATCTCTCTGTCACAGCCCTGCATCTCTATCACAGCCCTGCATCTCTCTACCACAGCCGTGTATCTCTCTGTCACATCTCTGCATCTCTATCACAGCTCTGCATCTCTATATCACATCCCTGCATCTCTCTATCACAGCCCTGCCTCTCTACAATCACATCCCTGCATCTCTCTGTCACAGCCCTGCATCTCTCTGTCACAGCCCTGCATCTCTCTGTCACAGCCCTGCATCTCTCTATCACATCCCTGCATCTCTCTATCACATCCCTGCATCTCTCTGTCACAGCCCTGGATCTCTCTGTCACATCCCTGCATCTCTCTGTCACAGCCCTGCATCTCTATCACAGCCCTGCATCTCTCTGTCACAGCCCTGCATCTCTCTGTCACAGCCCTGCATCTCTCTATCACAGCCGTGTATCTCTCTGTCACATCTCTGCATCTCTATCACAGCCCTGCATCTCTCTATCACAGCCCTGCATCTCTCTATCACAGCCCTGCATCTCTCTATCACAGCACTGCATCTCTCTATCACAGCCCTGCATCTCTCTATCACATCCCTGCATCTCTCTGTCACAGCCCTGCATCTCTCTGTCACATACCTGCATCTCTCTGTCACAGCCCTGCATCTCTCTGTCACAGCCCTGCGTATCTCTGTCACATCCCTGCGTCTCTCTGTCACAGCTCTGAGTCTCTCTGTCACAGCCCTGCGTCTCTCTGTCACAGCCCTGCATCTCTCTGTCACAGCCTTGCGTCTCTCTGTCACAGCCTTGCGTCTCTCTGTCACATACCTGCATCTCTCTGTCACAGCCCTGCATCTCTCTGTCACAGCCCTGCATCTATCACAGCTCTGCATCTCTCTATCACAGCCCTGCGTCTCTCTGTCACAGCTCTGCGTCTCTCTGACACAGCCCTGCGTCTCTCTGTCACAGCCCTGCGTCTCTCTGTCACATACCTGCATCTCTCTGTCACAGCCCCGCATCTCTCTATCACAGCCCTGCATCTCTCTGTCACAGCCCTGCATCTCTCTGTCACAGCCCTGCATCTCTCTGCCACATCCCTGCATCTCTCTGTAACAGCCCTGCATCTCTATCACAGCCCTGCATCTCTCTGTCACAGCCCTGCATCTCTCTGTCACAGCCCTGCATCTCTATCACAGCCCTGCATCTCTCTATCACAGCCCTGCATCTCTCTGTCACATCTCTGCATCTCTCTATCACAGCCCTGCATCTCTCTATCACAGCCGTGTATCTCTCTGTCACAGTCCTGCATCTCTCTGTCACAGCCCTGCATCTCTCTGTCACATCCCTGCATCTCTCTATCACAGCCCTGCATCTCTCTGTCACATCCCTGCATCTCTCTGTCACAGCCCTGCATCTCTATCACAGCCCTGCATCTCTATCACAGCCCTGCATCTCTGTCACTTCCCTGCATCTCTCTGTCACAGCCCTGCATCTCTATCACAGCCCTGCATCTCTCTACCACAGCCGTGTATCTCTCTGTCACATCTCTGCATCTCTATCACAGCTCTGCATCTCTCTATCACAGCCCGGCATCTCTCTATCACAGCCCTGCATCTCTCTATCACATCCCTGCATCTCTCTGTCACAGCCCTGCATCTCTCTGTCACATACCTGCATCTCTCTGTCACAGCCCTGCATCTCTCTGTCACATACCTGCATCTCTCTGTCACAGCCCTGCATCTCTATATCACATCCCTGCGTCTCTCTATCACAGCTCTGCGTCTCTCTATCACAGCCCTGCGTCTCTCTGTCACAGCTCTGCGTCTCTCTGTCACAGCCCTGCGTCTCTCTGTCACAGCTCTGCGTCTCTCTGTCACAGCTCTGCATCTCTCTGTCACAGCCCTGCATATATCACATCCCTGCATCTCTCTATCACAGCCCTGCATCTCTCTATCACATACCTGCATCTCTCTATCACAGCCCTGCATCTCTCTATCACAGCTCTGCATCTCTCTATCACAGCCCTGCATATATCACATCCCTGCATCTCTCTATCACAGCCCTGCATCTCTCCAATCACAGCCCTGCATCTCTCTATCACAGCCCTGCATCTCTCTGTCACAGCCCTGCATCTCTCTGTCACAGCCCTGCATCTCTCTGTCACATCCCCGCATCTCTCTGTCACAGCCCGCATCTCTCTGTCACAGCCCCGCATGTCTCTATCACAGCCCTGCATCTCTCTGTCACAGCCCTGCATCTCTCTGTCACAGCCCTGCATCTCTCTGTCACAGCCCTGCATCTCTCTGCCACATCCCTGCATCTCTCTGTCATAGCCCTGCATCTCTATCACAGCCCAGCATCTCTCTGTCACATCCCTTCATCTCTCTGTCACAGCCCTGCATCTCTATCACAGCCCTGCATCTCTCTATCACAGCCCTGTATCTCTCTGTCACATCTCTGCATCTCTCTATCACAGCCCTGCATCTCTCTATCACAGCCGTGTTTCTCTCTGTCACAGTCCTGCATCTCTCTATCACATCCCTGCATCTCTCTGTCACAGCCCTGCATCTCTCTGTCACATCCCTGCATCTCTCTGTCACAGCCCTGCATCTCTATCACAGCCCTGCATCTCTCTGTCACATCCCTGCATCTCTCTGTCACAGCCCTGCATCTCTGTCACAGCCCTGCATCTCTCTGTAACATCCCTGCATCTCTCTGTCACAGCCCTGCATCTCTATCACAGCCCTGCATCTCTCTACCACAGCCGTGTATCTCTCTGTCACATCTCTGCATCTCTATCACAGCTCTGCATCTCTATATCACATACCTGCATCTCTCTATCACAGCCCTGCCTCTCTACAATCACATCCCTGCATCTCTCTGTCACAGCCCTGCATCTCTCTGTCACAGCCCTGCATCTCTCTGTCACAGCCCTGCATCTCTCTGTCACATACCTGCATCTCTCTGACACAGCCCTGCATCTCTCTATCACATCCCTGCGTCTCTCTATCACATCCCTGCGTCTCTCTATCACAGCTCTGCGTCTCTCTATCACAGCCCTGCATATATCACATCCCTGCATCTCTCTATCACAGCCCTGCATCTCTCTATCACAGCCCTGCATATATCACATCCCTGCATCTCTCTATCACAGCCCTGCATCTCTCCAATCACAGCCCTGCATCTCTCTATCACAGCCCCGCATCTCTCCAATCACAGCCCCGCATCTCTCTATCACAGCCCCGTATCTCTCTGTCACAGCCCCGCATCTCTCTGTCACATCCCCGCATCTGTCTGTCACATCCCCGCAACTCTCTGTCACAGCCCCGCATCTCTCTATCACTGCCCCGCATCTCTCTATCACAGCCCTGCATCTCTCTGTCACAGCCCTGCATCTCTCTGCCACATCCCTGCTTCTCTCTGTCACAGCCCTGCATCTCTATCACAGCCCTGCATCTCTCTGTCACAGCCCTGCATCTCTCTGTCACAGCCGTGTATCTCTCTGTCACATCCCCGCATCTCTCTGTCACAGCCCTGCATCTCTCTGTCACAGCCCTGCATCTCTCTGTCACAGCCGTGTATCTCTCTGTCACATCCCCGCATCTCTCTATCACAGCCCCGCATCTCTCTGTCACAGCCCTACATCTCTCTGTCACAGCCCTGCATCTCTATCACAGCCCTGCATCTCTCTGTCACAGCCCTGCATCTCTATCACAGCCCTGCATCTCTCTCTGTCACATCCCTGCATCTCTCTGTCACAGCCCTGCATCTCTCTGTCACAGCCCCGCATCTCTCTGTCACAGCCCTGCATCTCTCTGTCACAGCCCTGCATCTCTCTGTCACAGCCCTGCATCTCTATCACAGCCCTGCATCTCTCTCTGTCACATCCCTGCATCTCTCTGTCACAGCCCTGCATCTCTCTGTCACAGCCCTGCATCTCTATCACAGCCCTGCATCTCTCTATCACAGCCCTGCATCTCTCTGTCACATCTCTGCATCTCTCTATCACAGCCCTGCATCTCTCTATCACAGCCGTGTATCTCTCTGTCACAGCCCTGCATCTCTCTATCACATCCCTGCATCTCTCTATCACATCCCTGCATCTCTCTGTCACAGCCCTGCATCTCTCTGTCACATCCCTGCATCTCTCTGTCACAGCCCTGCATCTCTATCACAGCCGCCCCGCATCTCTCTGTCACAGCCCCGCATCTCTCTGTCACAGCCCTGCATCTCTCTGTCACAGCCCAGGATCTCTATCACAGCCCTGCATCTCTCTGTCACAGCCCTGCATCTCTCTGTCACAGCCCTGCATCTCTCTGTCACAGCCCTGCATCTCTCTCTGTCACATCCCTGCATCTCTGTCACAGCCCTGCATCTCTCTGTCACAGCCCTGCATCTCTCTATCACAGCCCTGTATCTCTCTGTCACATCTCTGCATCTCTCTATCACAGCCCTGCATCTCTCTATCACAGCCGTGTATCTCTCTGTCACAGTCCTGCATCTCTCTATCACATCCCTGCATCTCTCTATCACATCCCTGCATCTCTCTGTCACATCCCTGCATCTCTATCACAGCGCTGCATCTCTCTGTCACATCCCTGCATCTCTCTGTCACAGCCCTGTATCTCTCTGTCACAGCCCTGCATCTCTCTATCACAGCCGTGTATCTCTCTGTCACATCTCTGCATCTCTATCACAGCTCTGCATCTCTCTATCACAGCCCTGCATCTCTCTATCACAGCCCTGCATCTCTCTATCACAGCCCTGCATCTCTCTATCACATCCCTGCATCTCTCTATCACAGCCCTGCATCTCTCTATCACGTCCCTGCATCTCTCTGTCACAGCCCTGCATCTCTCTGTCACATACCTGCATCTCTCTGTCACAGCCCTGCATCTCTCTGTCACAGCCCTGCATCTCTCTGTCACAGCCCTGCGTCTCTCTGTCACAGCTCTGCGTCTCTCTGTCACAGCCCTGCGTCTCTCTGTCACAGCTCTGCGTCTCTCTATCACAGCCCTGCATCTCTCTATCACATACTTGCATCTCTCTATCACAGCCCTGCATCTCTCTATCACAGCCCTGCATCTATCACAGCTCTGCATCTCTCTATCACAGCACTGCATATATCACATCCCTGCATCTCTCTATCACAGCCCTGCATCTCTCCAATCACAGCCCCGCATCTCTCTGTCACATCCCTGCATCTCTCTGTCACAGCCCTGCATCTCTATCACAGCCCTGCATCTCTCTGTAACATCCCTGCATCTCTCTGTCACAGCCCTGCATCTCTATCACAGCCCTGCATCTCTCTACCACAGCCGTGTATCTCTCTGTCACATCTCTGCATCTCTATCACAGCTCTGCATCTCTATATCACATCCCTGCATCTCTCTATCACAGCCCTGCCTCTCTACAATCACATCCCTGCATCTCTCTGTCACAGCCCTGCATCTCTCTGTCACAGCCCTGCATCTCTCTGTCACAGCCCTGCATCTCTCTGTCACATACCTGCATCTCTCTGACACAGCCCAGCATCTCTCTATCACATCCCTGCGTCTCTCTATCACATCCCTGCGTCTCTCTATCACAGCTCTGCGTCTCTCTATCACAGCCCTGCATATATCACATCCCTGCATCTCTCTATCACAGCCCTGCATCTCTCTATCACAGCCCTGCATATATCACATCCCTGCATCTCTCTATCACAGCCCCGCATCAATCCAATCACAGCCCCGCATCTCTCTATCACAGCCCCGTATCTCTCTGTCACAGCCCCGCATCTCTCTGTCACATCCCCGCATCTGTCTGTCACATCCCCGCAACTCTCTGTCACAGCCCCGCATCTCTCTATCACTGCCCCGCATCTCTCTATCACAGCCCTGCATCTCTCTGTCACAGCCCTGCATCTCTCTGCCACATCCCTGCTTCTCTCTGTCACAGCCCTGCATCTCTATCACAGCCCTGCATCTCTCTGTCACAGCCCTGCATCTCTCTGTCACAGCCGTGTATCTCTCTGTCACATCCCCGCATCTCTCTGTCACAGCCCTGCATCTCTATCACAGCCCTGCATCTCTCTGTCACAGCCCTGCATCTCTCTGTCACAGCCGTGTATCTCTCTGTCACATCCCCGCATCTCTCTATCACAGCCCCGCATCTCTCTGTCACAGCCCTACATCTCTCTGTCACAGCCCTGCATCTCTATCACAGCCCTGCATCTCTCTGTCACAGCCCTGCATCTCTATCACAGCCCTGCATCTCTCTCTGTCACATCCCTGCATCTCTCTGTCACAGCCCTGCATCTCTCTGTCACAGCCCCGCATCTCTCTGTCACAGCCCTGCATCTCTCTGTCACAGCCCTGCATCTCTATCACAGCCCTGCATCTCTCTCTGTCACATCCCTGCATCTCTCTGTCACAGCCCTGCATCTCTCTGTCACAGCCCTGCATCTCTATCACAGCCCTGCATCTCTCTATCACAGCCCTGCATCTCTCTGTCACATCTCTGCATCTCTCTATCACAGCCCTGCATCTCTCTATCACAGCCGTGTATCTCTCTGTCACAGCCCTGCATCTCTCTATCACATCCCTGCATCTCTCTATCACATCCCTGCATCTCTCTGTCACAGCCCTGCATCTCTCTGTCACATCCCTGCATCTCTCTGTCACAGCCCTGCATCTCTATCACAGCCGCCCCGCATCTCTCTGTCACAGCCCCGCATCTCTCTGTCACAGCCCTGCATCTCTCTGTCACAGCCCAGGATCTCTATCACAGCCCTGCATCTCTCTGTCACAGCCCTGCATCTCTCTGTCACAGCCCTGCATCTCTCTGTCACAGCCCTGCATCTCTCTCTGTCACATCCCTGCATCTCTGTCACAGCCCTGCATCTCTCTGTCACAGCCCTGCATCTCTCTATCACAGCCCTGTATCTCTCTGTCACATCTCTGCATCTCTCTATCACAGCCCTGCATCTCTCTATCACAGCCGTGTATCTCTCTGTCACAGTCCTGCATCTCTCTATCACATCCCTGCATCTCTCTATCACATCCCTGCATCTCTCTGTCACAGTCCTGCATCTCTCTGTCACATCCCTGCATCTCTATCACAGCGCTGCATCTCTCTGTCACATCCCTGCATCTCTCTGTCACAGCCCTGCATCTCTATCACAGCCCTGCATCTCTCTATCACAGCCGTGTATCTCTCTGTCACATCTCTGCATCTCTATCACAGCTCTGCATCTCTCTATCACAGCCCTGCATCTCTCTATCACAGCCCTGCATCTCTCTATCACAGCCCTGCATCTCTCTATCACATCCCTGCATCTCTCTATCACAGCCCTGCATCTCTCTATCACGTCCCTGCATCTCTCTGTCACAGCCCTGCATCTCTCTGTCACATACCTGCATCTGTCTGTCACAGCCCTGCATCTCTCTGTCACAGCCCTGCATCTCTCTGTCACAGCCCTGCGTCTCTCTGTCACAGCTCTGCGTCTCTCTGTCACAGCCCTGCGTCTCTCTGTCACAGCTCTGCATCTCTCTATCACAGCCCTGCATCTCTCTATCACATACTTGCATCTCTCTATCACAGCCCTGCATCTCTCTATCACAGCCCTGCATCTATCACAGCTCTGCATCTCTCTATCACAGCCCTGCATATATCACATCCCTGCATCTCTCTATCAAAGCCCTGCATCTCTCCAATCACAGCCCCGCATCTCTCTGTCACAGCCCCGCATCTCTCTGTCACAGCCGTGTTTCTCTCTGTCACAGTCCTGCATCTCTCTATCACATCCCTGCATCTCTCTGTCACAGCCTTGCATCTCTCTGTCACATCCCTGCATCTCTCTGTCACAGCCCTGCATCTCTCTGTCACAGCCCTGCATCTCTCTGTCACAGCCCTGCATCTCTCTGTCACATCCCTGCATCTCTCTGTCACAGCCCTGCATCTCTATCACAGCCCTGCATCTCTCTACCACAGCCGTGTATCTCTCTGTCACATCTCTGCATCTCTATCACAGCTCTGCATCTCTATATCACATCCCTGCATCTCTCTATCACAGCCCTGCCTCTCTACAATCACATCCCTGCATCTCTCTGTCACAGCCCTGCATCTCTCTGTCACAGCCCTGCATCTCTCTGTCACAGCCCTGCATCTCTCTGTCACATACCTGCATCTCTCTGTCACAGCCCTGCATCTCTCTATCACATCCCTGCGTCTCTCTATCACAGCTCTGCGTCTCTCTATCACAGCCCTGCGTCTCTCTGTCACAACCCTGCGTCTCTCTGTCACAGCCCTGCGTCTCTCTGTCACAGCTCTGCATCTCTCTATCACATACCTACATCTCTCTATCACAGCCCTGCATCTCTCTATCACAGCCCTGCATCTATCACAGCTCTGCATCTCTCTATCACAGCCCTGCATATATCACATCCCTGCATCTCTCTATCACAGCCCTGCATCTCTCCAATCACAGCCCTGCATCTCTCTATCACAGCCCCGCATCTCTCCAATCACAGCCCCGCATCTCTCTATCACAGCCCCGCATCTCTCTGTCACAGCCCCGCATCTCTCTGTCACATCCCCGCATCTCTCTGTCACATCCCCGCATCTCTCTGTCACAGCCCCGCATCTCTCTGTCACAGCCCCGCATCTCTCTATCACAGCCCTGCATCTCTCTATCACATCCCTGCATCTCTCTATCACAGCCCTGCATCTCTCTATCACGTCCCTGCATCTCTCTGTCACAGCCCTGCATCTCTCTGTCACATACCTGCATCTCTCTGTCACAGCCCTGCATCTCTCTGTCACAGCCCTGCATCTCTCTGTCAAAGCCCTGCGTCTCTCTGTCACAGCTCTGCGTCTCTCTATCACAGCCCTGCGTCTCTCTGTCACAGCTCTGCGTCTCTCTGTCACAGCCCTGCGTCTCTCTATCACATACTTGCATCTCTCTATCACAGCCCTGCATCTCTCTAGCACAGCCCTGCATCTATCACAGCTCTGCATCTCTCTATCACAGCCCTGCATATATCACATCCCTGCATCTCTCTATCACAGCCCTGCATCTCTCCAATCACAGCCCCGCATCTCTCTGTCACATCTCTGCATCTCTCTATCACAGCCCTGCATCACTCTATCACAGCCGTGTATCTCTCTGTCACAGTCCTGCATCTCTCTATCACATCCCTGCATCTCTCTATCACATCCCTGCATCTCTCTGTCACAGCCCTGCATCTCTCTGTCACAGCCCTGCATCTCTCTGTCACAGCCCTGCATCTCTATCACAGCCCTGCATCTCTCTGTCACATCCCTGCATCTCTCTGTCACAGCCCTGCATCTCTATCACAGCCCTGCATCTCTCTATCACAGCCGCCCCGCATCTCTCTGTCACAGCCCTGCATCTCTCTGTCACAGCCCTGCATCTCTCTGTCACAGCCCTGCATCTCTATCACAGCCCTGCATCTCTCTGTCACAGCCCTGCATCTCTCTGTCACAGCCCTGCATCTCTCTCTGTCACATCCCTGCATCTCTGTCACAGCCCTGCATCTCTCTGTCACAGCCCTGCATCTCTATCACAGCTCTGCATCTCTCTATCACAGCCCTGCATCTCTCTATCACAGCCCTGCATCTCTCTATCACAGCCCTGCATCTCTCTATCACGTCCCTGCATCTCTCTGTCACATACCTGCATCTCTCTGTCACAACCCTGCATCTCTCTGTCACAGCCCTGCATCTCTCTGTCACAGCCCTGCATCTCTCTGTCACATACCTGCATCTCTCTGTCACAGCCCTGCATCTCTCTGTCACAGCCCTGCGTCTCTCTGTCACAGCTCTGCGTCTCTGTCACAGCCCTGCATCTCCCTGTCACATACCTGCATCTCTCTGTCACAGCCCTGCATCTCTCTGTCACAGCCCTGCATCTCTCTGTCACATACCTGCATCTCTCTGTCACAGCCCTGCATCTCTCTATCACATCCCTGCGTCTCTCTATCACATCCCTGCGTCTCTCTATCACAGCTCTGCGTCTCTCTATCACAGCCCTGCATATATCACATCCCTGCATCTCTCTATCACAGCCCTGCATCTCTCTATCACAGCCCTGCATATATCACATCCCTGCATCTCTCTATCACAGCCCTGCATCTCTCCAATCACAGCCCTGCATCTCTCTATCACAGCCCCGCATCTCTCCAATCACAGCCCCGCATCTCTCTATCACAGCCCCGTATCTCTCTGTCACAGCCCCGCATCTCTCTGTCACATCCCCGCATCTCTCTGTCACATCCCCGCAACTCTCTGTCACAGCCCCGTATCTCTCTATCACAGCCCCGCATCTCTCTATCACAGCCCTGCATCTCTCTGTCACAGCCCTGCATCTCTCTGCCACATCCCTGCTTCTCTCTGTCACAGCCCTGCATCTCTATCACAGCCCTGCATCTCTCTGTCACAGCCCTGCATCTCTCTGTCACAGCCGTGTATCTCTCTGTCACATCCCCGCATCTCTCTGTCACATCCCCGCATCTCTCTGTCACAGCCCTGCATCTCTATCACAGCCCTGCATCTCTCTGTCACAGCCCTGCATCTCTCTGTCACAGCCGTGTATCTCTCTGTCACATCCCCGCATCTCTCTATCACAGCCCCGCATCTCTCTGTCACAGCCCTACATCTCTCTGTCACAGCCCTGCATCTCTATCACAGCCCTGCATCTCTCTGTCACAGCCCTGCATCTCTATCACAGCCCTGCATCTCTCTCTGTCACATCCCTGCATCTCTCTGTCACAGCCCTGCATCTCTCTGTCACAGCCCTGCATCTCTCTGTCACAGCCCTGCATCTCTCTGTCACAGCCCTGCATCTCTATCACAGCCCTGCATCTCTCTCTGTCACATCCCTGCATCTCTCTGTCACAGCCCTGCATCTCTCTGTCACAGCCCTGCATCTCTATCACAGCCCTGCATCTCTCTATCACAGCCCTGCATCTCTCTATCACATCCCTGCATCTCTCTATCACATCCCTGCATCTCTCTGTCACAGCCCTGCATCTCTCTGTCACATCCCTGCATCTCTCTGTCACAGCCCTGCATCTCTATCACAGCCGCCCCGCATCTCTCTGTCACAGCCCCGCATCTCTCTGTCACAGCCCTGCATCTCTCTGTCACAGCCCAGCATCTCTATCACAGCCCTGCATCTCTCTGTCACAGCCCTGCATCTCTCTGTCACAGCCCTGCATCTCTCTGTCACAGCCCTGCATCTCTCTCTGTCACATCCCTGCATCTCTGTCACAGCCCTGCATCTCTCTGTCACAGCCCTGCATCTCTCTGTCACATCTCTGCATCTCTCTATCACAGCCCTGCATCTCTCTATCACAGCCGTGTATCTCTCTGTCACAGTCCTGCATCTCTCTATCACATCCCTGCATCTCTCTATCACATCCCTGCATCTCTCTGTCACAGTCCTGCATCTCTCTGTCACATCCCTGCATCTCTATCACAGCGCTGCATCTCTCTGTCACATCCCTGCATCTCTCTGTCACAGCCCTGCATCTCTATCACAGCCCTGCATCTCTCTATCACAGCCGTGTATCTCTCTGTCACATCTCTGCATCTCTATCACAGCTCTGCATCTCTCTATCACAGCCCTGCATCTCTCTATCACAGCCCTGCATCTCTCTGTCACAGCCCTGCATCTCTCTGTCACAGCCCTGCATCTCTCTGTCACAGCCCTGCGTCTCTCTGTCACAGCTCTGCGTCTCTCTGTCACAGCTCTGCGTCTCTCTATCACAGCCCTGCATCTCGCTATCACATACTTGCATCTCTCTATCACAGCCCTGCATCTCTCTATCACAGCCCTGCATCTATCACAGCTCTGCATCTCTCTATCACAGCCCTGCATATATCACATCCCTGCATCTCTCTATCACAGCCCTGCATCTCTCCAATCACAGCCCCGCATCTCTCTGTCACAGCCCCGCATCTCTCTGTCACAGCCGTGTTTCTCTCTGTCACAGTCCTGCATCTCTCTATCACATCCCTGCATCTCTCTGTCACAGCCCTGCATCTCTCTGTCACATCTCTGCATCTCTCTGTCACAGCCCTGCATCTCTCTGTCACAGCCCTGCATCTCTCTGTCACATCCCTGCATCTCTCTGTCACAGCCCTGCATCTCTATCACAGCCCTGCATCTCTCTACCACAGCCGTGTATCTCTCTACCACAGCCGTGTATCTCTCTGTCACATCTCTGCATCTCTATCACAGCTCTGCATCTCTATATCACATCCCTGCATCTCTCTATCACAGCCCTGCCTCTCTATAATCACATCCCTGCATCTCTCTGTCACAGCCCTGCATCTCTCTGTCACAGCCCTGCATCTCTCTGTCACAGCCCTGCATCTCTCTGTCACATACCTGCATCTCTCTGTCACAGCCCTGCATCTCTCTATCACATCCCTGCGTCTCTCTATCACAGCTCTGCGTCTCTCTATCACAGCCCTGCGTCTCTCTGTCACAGCCCTGCATCTCTCTGTCACAGCCCTGCGTCTCTCTGTCACAGCTCTGCGTCTCTCTATCACATACCTACATCTCTCTATCACAGCCCTGCATCTCTCTATCACAGCCCTGCATCTATCACAGCTCTGCATCTCTCTATCACAGCCCTGCATATATCACATCCCTGCATCTCTCTATCACAGCCCTGCATCTCTCCAATCACAGCCCTGCATCTCTCTATCACAGCCCCGCATCTCTCCAATCACAGCCCCGCATCTCTCTATCACAGCCCCGCATCTCTCTGTCACAGCCCCGCATCTCTCTGTCACATCCCCGCATCTCTCTGTCACATCCCCGCATCTCTCTGTCACATCCCCGCATCTCTCTGTCACAGCCCCGCATCTCTCTGTCACAGCCCCGCATCTCTCTATCACAGCCCTGCATCTCTCTATCACATCCCTGCATCTCTCTATCACAGCCCTGCATCTCTCTATCACGTCCCTGCATCTCTCTGTCACAGCCCTGCATCTCTCTGTCACATACCTGCATCTCTCTGTCACAGCCCTGCATCTCTCTGTCACAGCCCTGCGTCTCTCTGTCACAGCTCTGCGTCTCTCTATCACAGCCCTGCGTCTCTCTGTCACAGCTCTGCGTCTCTCTGTCACAGCCCTGCGTCTCTCTATCACATACTTGCATCTCTCTATCACAGCCCTGCATCTCTCTATCACAGCCCTGCATCTCTCTATCACAGCCCTGCATATATCACATCCCTGCATCTCTCTGTCACAGCCCTGCATCTCTCTGTAACATCCCTGCATCTCTCTGTCACAGCCCTGCATCTCTATCACAGCCCTGCATCTCTCTACCACAGCCGTGTATCTCTCTGTCACATCTCTGCATCTCTATCACAGCTCTGCATCTCTATATCACATCCCTGCATCTCTCTATCACAGCCCTGCCTCTCTACAATCACATCCCTGCATCTCTCTGTCACAGCCCTGCATCTCTTTGTCACAGCCCTGCATCTCTCTGTCACAGCCCTGCATCTCTCTGTCACATACCTGCATCTCTCTGACACAGCCCTGCATCTCTCTATCACATCCCTGCGTCTCTCTATCACATCCCTGCGTCTCTCTATCACAGCTCTGCGTCTCTCTATCACAGCCCTGCATATATCACATCCCTGCATCTCTCTATCACAGCCCTGCATCTCTCTATCACAGCCCTGCATATATCACATCCCTGCATCTCTCTATCACAGCCCTGCATCTCTCCAATCACAGCCCTGCATCTCTCTATCACAGCCCCGCATCTCTCCAATCACAGCCCCGCATCTCTCTATCACAGCCCCGTATCTCTCTGTCACAGCCCCGCATCTCTCTGTCACATCCCCGCATCTCTCTGTCACATCCCCGCAACTCTCTGTCACAGCCCCGCATCTCTCTATCACTGCCCCGCATCTCTCTATCACAGCCCTGCATCTCTCTGTCACAGCCCTGCTTCTCTCTGCCACATCCCTGCTTCTCTCTGTCACAGCCCTGCATCTCTATCACAGCCCTGCATCTCTCTGTCACAGCCCTGCATCTATCTGTCACAGCCGTGTATCTCTCGGTCACATCCCCGCATCTCTCTGTCACAGCCCTGCATCTCTATCACAGCCCTGCATCTCTCTGTCACAGCCCTGCATCTCTCTGTCACAGCCGTGTATCTCTCTGTCACATCCCCGCATCTCTCTATCACAGCCCCGCATCTCTCTGTCACAGCCCTACATCTCTCTGTCACAGCCCTGCATCTCTATCACAGCCCTGCATCTCTCTGTCACAGCCCTGCATCTCTATCACAGCCCTGCATCTCTCTCTGTCACATCCCTGCATCTGTCTGTCACAGCCCTGCATCTCTCTGTCACAGCCCCGCATCTCTCTGTCACAGCCCTGCATCTCTCTGTCACAGCCCTGCATCTCTATCACAGCCCTGCATCTCTCTCTGTCACATCCCTGCATCTCTCTGTCACAGCCCTGCATCTCTCTGTCACAGCCCTGCATCTCTATCACAGCCCTGCATCTCTCTATCACAGCCCTGCATCTCTCTGTCACATCTCTGCATCTCTCTATCACAGCCCTGCATCTCTCTATCACAGCCGTGTATCTCTCTGTCACAGCCCTGCATCTCTCTATCACATCCCTGCATCTCTCTATCACATCCCTGCATCTCTCTGTCACAGCCCTGCATCTCTCTGTCACATCCCTGCATCTCTCTGTCACAGCCCTGCATCTCTATCACAGCCGCCCCGCATCTCTCTGTCACAGCCCCGCATCTCTCTGTCACAGCCCTGCATCTCTCTGTCACAGCCCAGCATCTCTATCACAGCCCTGCATCTCTCTGTCACAGCCCTGCATCTCTCTGTCACAGCCCTGCATCTCTCTGTTACAGCCCTGCATCTCTCTCTGTCACATCCCTGCATCTCTATCACAGCCCTGCATCTCTCTATCACAGCCGTGTATCTCTCTATCACAGCCCTGCATCTCTCTATCACAGCCCTGCATCTCTCTATCACAGCCCTGCATCTCTCTATCACATCCCTGCATCTCTCTATCACAGCCCTGCATCTCTCTATCACGTCCCTGCATCTCTCTGTCACAGCCCTGCATCTCTCTGTCACATACCTGCATCTCTCTGTAACAGCCCTGCATCTCTCTGTCACAGCCCTGCATCTCTCTGTCACAGCCCTGCGTCTCTCTGTCACAGCCCTGCGTCTCTCTGTCACAGCCCTGCGTCTCTCTGTCACAGCTCTGCGTCTCTCTATCACAGCCCTGCATCTCTCTATCACATACTTGCATCTCTCTATCACAGCCCTGCATCTCTCTATCACAGCCCTGCATCTATCACAGCTCTGCATCTCTCTATCACAGCCCTGCATATATCACATCCCTGCATCTCTCTATCACAACCCTGCATCTCTCCAATCACAGCCCCGCATCTCTCTGTCACTGCCCCGCATCTCTCTGTCACAGCCGTGTTTCTCTCTGTCACAGTCCTGCATCTCTCTATCACATCCCTGCATCTCTCTGTCACAGCCCTGCATCTCTCTGTCACAGCCCTGCATCTCTCTGTCACAGCCCTGCATCTCTATCACAGCCCTGCATCTCTCTATCACAGCCCTGTATCTCTCTGTCACATCTCTGCATCTCTCTGTCACAGCCCTGCATCTCTCTATCACAGCCGTGTATCTCTCTGTCACAGTCCTGCATCTCTCTGTCACATCCCTGCATCTCTCTATCACATCCCTGCATCTCTCTGTCACAGCCCTGCATCTCTCTGTCACATCCCTGCATCTCTCTGTCACAGCCCTGCATCTCTATCACAGCCCTGCATCTCTCTGTCACATCCCTGCATCTCTCTGTCACAGCCCTGCATCTCTATCACAGCCCTGCATCTCTCTATCACAGCCGTGTATCTCTCTGTCACATCTCTGCATCTCTATCACAGCTCTGCATCTCTCTATCACAGCCCTGCATCTCTCTATCACAGCCCTGCATCTCTCTATCACGTCCCTGCATCTCTCTGTCACATACCTGCATCTCTCTGTCACAGCCCTGCATCTCTCTGTCACATACCTGCATCTCTCTGTCACAGCCCTGCATCTCTCTGTCACAGCCCTGCGTCTCTCTGTCACAGCTCTGCGTCTCTCTATCACAGCCCTGCATCTCTCTGTCACAGCTCTGCATCTCTCTATCACAGCCCTGCATCTCTCTATCACATACTTGCATCTCTCTATCACAGCCCTGCATCTCTCTATCACAGCCCTGCATCTATCACAGCTCTGCATCTCTCTATCACAGCCCTGCATATATCACATCCCTGCATCTCTCTATCACAGCCCTGCATCTCTCCAATCACAGCCCCGCATCTCTCTGTCACAGCCCCGCATCTCTCTGTCACAGCCGTGTTTCTCTCTGTCACAGTCCTGCATCTCTCTATCACATCCCTGCATCTCTCTGTCACAGCCCTGCATCTCTCTGTCACATCCCTGCATCTCTCTGTCACAGCCCTGCATCTCTATCACAGCCCTGCATCTCTCTGTCACAACCCTGCATCTCTCTGTCACAGCCCTGCATCTCTATCACAGCCCTGCATCTCTCTACCACAGCCGTGTATCTCTCTGTCACATCTCTGCATCTCTATCACAGCTCTGCATCTCTATATCACATCCCTGCATCTCTCTATCACAGCCCTGCCTCTCTACAATCACATCCCTGCATCTCTCTGTCACAGCCCTGCATCTCTCTGTCACAGCCCTGCATCTCTCTGTCACAGCCCTGCATCTCTCTATCACATCCCTGCATCTCTCTATCACATCCCTGCATCTCTCTGTCACAGCCCTGGATCTCTCTGTCACATCCCTGCATCTCTCTGTCACAGCCCTGCATCTCTATCACAGCCCTGCATCTCTCTGTCACAGCCCTGCATCTCTCTGTCACAGCCCTGCATCTCTCTATCACAGCCGTGTATCTCTCTGTCACATCTCTGCATCTCTATCACAGCCCTGCATCTCTCTATCACAGCCCTGCATCTCTCTATCACAGCCCTGCATCTCTCTATCACAGCCCTGCATCTCTCTATCACAGCCCTGCATCTCTCTATCACAGCCCTGCATCTCTCTATCACATCCCTGCATCTCTCTGTCACAGCCCTGCATCTCTCTGTCACATACCTGCATCTCTCTGTCACAGCCCTGCATCTCTCTGTCACAGCCCTGCATCTCTCTGTCACAGCCCTGCGTATCTCTGTCACATCCCTGCGTCTCTCTGTCACAGCTCTGAGTCTCTCTGTCACAGCCCTGCGTCTCTCTGTCACAGCCCTGCGTCTCTCTGTCACAGCCTTGCGTCTCTCTGTCACAGCCTTGCGTCTCTCTGTCACATACCTGCATCTCTCTGTCACAGCCCTGCATCTCTCTGTCACAGCCCTGCATCTATCACAGCTCTGCATCTCTCTATCACAGCCCTGCGTCTCTCTGTCACAGCTCTGCGTCTCTCTGACACAGCCCTGCGTCTCTCTGTCACAGCCGTGTATCTCTCTGTCACAGTCCTGCATCTCTCTGTCACAGCCCTGCATCTCTCTGTCACATCCCTGCATCTCTCTATCACAGCCCTGCATCTCTCTGTCACATCCCTGCATCACTCTGTCACAGCCCTGCATCTCTATCACAGCCCTGCATCTCTATCACAGCCCTGCATCTCTGTCACTTCCCTGCATCTCTCTGTCACAGCCCTGCATCTCTATCACAGCCCTGCATCTCTCTACCACAGCCGTGTATCTCTCTGTCACATCTCTGCATCTCTATCACAGCTCTGCATCTCTCTATCACAGCCCGGCATCTCTCTATCACAGCCCTGCATCTCTCTATCACATCCCTGCATCTCTCTGTCACAGCCCTGCATCTCTCTGTCACATACCTGCATCTCTCTGTCACAGCCCTGCATCTCTCTGTCACATACCTGCATCTCTCTGTCACAGCCCTGCATCTCTCTATCACATCCCTGCGTCTCTCTATCACAGCTCTGCGTCTCTCTATCACAGCCCTGCGTCTCTCTGTCACAGCTCTGCGTCTCTCTGTCACAGCCCTGCGTCTCTCTGTCACAGCTCTGCGTCTCTCTGTCACAGCTCTGCATCTCTCTGTCACAGCCCTGCATATATCACATCCCTGCATCTCTCTATCACAGCCCTGCATCTCTCTATCACATACCTGCATCTCTCTATCACAGCCCTGCATCTCTCTGTCACAGCCCTGCATCTCTCTGCCACATCCCTGCATCTCTGTCACAGCCCTGCATCTCTATCACAGCCCTGCATCTCTCTGTCACATCCCTGCATCTCTCTGTCACAGCCCTGCATCTCTATCACAGCCCTGCATCTCTCTATTACAGCCCTGCATCTCTCTGTCACATCTCTGCATCTCTCTATCACAGCCGTGTATCTCTCTGTCACAGTCCTGCATCTCTCTGTCACAGCCCTGCATCTCTCTGTCACAGCCCTGCATCTCTCTGTCACATCCCTGCATCTCTCTGTCACAGCCCTGCATCTCTATCACAGCCCTGCATCTCTATCACAGCCCTGCATCTCTCTCACTTCCCTGCATCTCTCTGTCACAGCCCTGCATCTCTATCACAGCCCTGCTTCTCTCTACCACAGCCGTGTATCTCTCTGTCACATCTCTGCATCTCTATCACAGCTCTGCATCTCTATATCACAGCCCTGCATCTCTCTATCACAGCTCTGCATCTCTATATCACAGCCCTGCATCTCTCTATCACATCCCTGCATCTCTCTGTCACAGCGCTGCATCTCTCTGTCACATACCTGCATCTCTCTGTCACAGCCCTGCATCTCTCTATCACATCCCTGCGTCTCTCTATCACAGCTCTGCGTCTCTCTACCACAGCCCTGCGTCTCTCTGTCACAGCTCTGCGTCTCTCTGTCACAGCCCTGCGTCTCTCTGTCACAGCTCTGCGTCTCTCTATCACAGCCCTGCATCTCTCTATCACAGCACTGCATCTATCACAGCTCTGCATCTCTCTATCACAGCCCTGCATATATCACATCCCTGCATCTCTCTATCACAGCCCTGCATCTCTCTATCACATACCTGCATCTCTCTATCACAGCCCTGCATCTCTCTATCACAGCCCTGCATCTCTCTATCACAGCTCTGCATCTCTCTATCACAGCCCTGCATATATCACATCCCTGCATCTCTCTATCACAGCCCTGCATCTCTCCAATCACAGCCCTGCATCTCTCTATCACAGCCCTGCATCTCTCTGTCACAGCCCTGCATCTCTCTGTCACATCCCCGCATCTCTCTGTCACAGCCCCGCATCTCTCTATCACAGCCCCGCATGTCTCTATCACAGCCCTGCATCTCTCTGTCACAGCCCTGCATCTCTCTGTCACAGCCCTGCATCTCTCTGCCACATCCCTGCATCTCTCTGTCATAGCCCTGCATCTCTATCACAGCTCAGCATCTCTCTGTCACATCCCTGCATCTCTCAGTCACAGCCCTGCATCTCTCTATCACAGCCCTGTATCTCTCTGTCACATCTCTGCATCTCTGTATCACAGCCCTGCATCTCTCTTTCACAGCCGTGTTTCTCTCTGTCACAGTCCTGCATCTTTCTATCACATCCCTGCATCTCTCTGTCACAGCCCTGCATCTCTCTGTCACATCCCTGCATCTCTCTGTCACAGCCCTGCATCTCTATCACAGCCCTGCATCTCTCTGTCACATCCCTGCATCTCTCTGTCACAGCCCTGCATCTCTCTGTCACATCCCTGCATCTCTCTGTCACAGCCCTGCATCTCTATCACAGCCCTGCATCTCTCTACCACAGCCGTGTATCTCTCTGTCACATCTCTGCATCTCTATCACAGCTCTGCATCTCTATATCACATCCCTGCATCTCTCTATCACAGCCCTGCCTCTCTACAATCACATCCCTGCATCTCTCTGTCACAGCCCTGCATCTCTCTGTCACAGCCCTGCATCTCTCTGTCACAGCCCTGCATCTCTCTGTCACAGCCCTGCATCTCTCTGTCACATACCTGCATCTCTCTGTCACAGCCCTGCGTCTCTCTATCACATCCCTGCGTCTCTCTATCACAGCCCTGCGTCTCTCTATCACAGCCCTGCGTCTCTCTGTCACAGCTCTGCGTCTCTCTGTCACAGCCCTGCGTCTCTCTGTCACAGCTCGGCATCTCTCTATCACAGCCCTGCATCTCTCTATCACAGCCCTGCATCTATCACAGCTCTGCATCTCTCTATCACAGCCCTGCATATATCACATCCCTGCATCTCTCTATCACAGCACTGCAGCTCTCCAATCACAGCCCTGCATCTCTCTATCACAGCCCTGCATCTCTCCAATCACAGCCCCGCATCTCTCTATCACAGCCCCGTATCTCTCTGTCACATCCCCGCATCTCTCTATCACAGCCGCGCATCTCTCTGTCACAGCCCTGCATCTCTCTGTCACAGCCCTGCATCTCTATCACAGCCCTGCATCTCTCTATCACAGCCCTGCATCTCTCTGTCACAGCCCTGCATCTCTCTGTCACATCTCTGCATCTCTCTATCACAGCCGTGTATCTCTCTGTCACAGTCCTGCATCTCTCTATCACATCCCTGCATCTCTCTATCACATCCCTGCATCTCTCTGTCACAGCCCTGCATCTCTCTGTCACAGCCCTGCATCTCTATCACAGCCCTGCATCTTTCTGTCACATCCCTGCATCTCTCTGTCACAGCCCTGCATCTCTATCACAGCCCTGCATCTCTCTATCACAGCCGCCCCGCATCTCTCTGTCACAGCCCCGCATCTCTCTGTCACAGCCCTGCATCTCTCTGTCACAGCCCTGCATCTCTCTGTCACAGCCCTGCATCTCTATCACAGCCCTGCATCTCTTTGTCACAGCCCTGCATCTCTCTGTCACAGCCCTGCATCTCTCTCTGTCACATCCCTGCATCTCTCTCTGTCACATCCCTGCATCTCTGTCACAGCCCTGCATCTCTCTGTCACAGCCCTGCATCTCTATCACAGCCCTGCATCTCTCTATCACAGCCCTGTATCTCTCTGTCACATCTCTGCATCTCTCTGTCACAGCCCTGCATCTCTCTATCACAGCCGTGTATCTCTCTGTCACAGTCCTGCATCTCTCTGTCACATCCCTGCATCTCTCTGTCACATCCCTGCATCTCTCTGTCACAGCCCTGCATCTCTCTGTCACATCCCTGCATCTCTCTGTCACAGCCCTGCATCTCTATCACAGCCCTGCATCTCTCTGTCACATCCCTGCATCTCTCTGTCACAGCCCTGCATCTCTATCACAGCCCTGCATCTCTCTATCACAGCCGTGTATCTCTCTGTCACATCTCTGCATCTCTATCACAGCTCTGCATCTCTCTATCACAGCCCTGCCTCTCTATCACAGCCCTGCATCTCTCTATCACGTCCCTGCATCTCTCTGTCACATACCTGCATCTCTCTGTCACAGCCCTGCATCTCTCTGTCACATACCTGCATCTCTCTGTCACAGCCCTGCATCTCTCTGTCACAGCCCTGCGTCTCTCTGTCACAGCTCTGCGTCTCTCTATCACAGCCCTGCATCTCTCTGTCACAGCTCTGCATCTCTCTATCACAGCCCTGCATCTCTCTATCACATACTTGCATCTCTCTATCACAGCCCTGCATCTCTCTATCACAGCCCTGCATCTATCACAGCTCTGCATCTCTCTATCACAGCCCTGCATATATCACATCCCTGCATCTCTCTATCACAGCCCTGCATCTCTCCAATCACAGCCCCGCATCTCTCTGTCACAGCCCCGCATCTCTCTGTCACAGCCGTGTTTCTCTCTGTCACAGTCCTGCATCTCTCTATCACATCCCTGCATCTCTCTGTCACAGCCCTGCATCTCTCTGTCACATCCCTGCATCTCTCTTTCACAGCCCTGCATCTCTATCACAGCCCTGCATCTCTCTGTCACATCCCTGCATCTCTCTGTCACAGCCCTGCATCTCTATCACAGCCCTGCATCTCTCTACCACAGCCGTGTATCTCTCTGTCACATCTCTGCATCTCTATCACAGCTCTGCATCTCTATATCACATCCCTGCATCTCTCTATCACAGCCCTGCCTCTCTACAATCACATCCCTGCATCTCTCTGTCACAGCCCTGCATCTCTCTGTCACAGCCCTGCATCTCTCTGTCACAGCCCTGCATCTCTCTATCACATCCCTGCATCTCTCTATCACATCCCTGCATCTCTCTGTCACAGCCCTGGATCTCTCTGTCACATCCCTGCATCTCTCTGTCACAGCCCTGCATCTCTATCACAGCCCTGCATCTCTCTGTCACAGCCCTGTATCTCTCTGTCACAGCCCTGCATCTCTCTATCACAGCCGTGTATCTCTCTGTCACATCTCTGCATCTCTCTATCACAGCCCTGCATCTCTCTATCACAGCCCTGCATCTCTCTATCACAGCCCTGCATCTCTCTATCACATCCCTGCATCTCTCTGTCACAGCCCTGCATCTCTCTGTCACATACCTGCATCTCTCTGTCACAGCCCTGCATCTCTCTGTCACAGCCCTGCGTATCTCTGTCACATCCCTGCGTCTCTCTGTCACAGCTCTGAGTCTCTCTGTCACAGCCCTGCGTCTCTCTGTCACAGCCCTGCATCTCTCTGTCACAGCCTTGCGTCTCTCTGTCACAGCCTTGCGTCTCTCTGTCACATACCTGCATCTCTCTGTCACAGCCCTGCATCTCTCTGTCACAGCCCTGCATCTATCACAGCTCTGCATCTCTCTATCACAGCCCTGCGTCTCTCTGTCACAGCTCTGCGTCTCTCTGACACAGCCCTGCGTCTCTCTGTCACAGCCCTGCGTCTCTCTGTCACATACCTGCATCTCTCTGTCACAGCCCCGCATCTCTCTATCACAGCCCTGCATCTCTCTGTCACAGCCCTGCATCTCTCTGTCACAGCCCTGCATCTCTCTGCCACATCCCTGCATCTCTCTGTCACAGCCCTGCATCTCTATCACAGCCCTGCATCTCTCTGTCACAGCCCTGCATCTCTATCACAGCCCTGCATCTCTCTATCACAGCCCTGCATCTCTCTGTCACATCTCTGCATCTCTCTATCACAGCCCTGCATCTCTCTATCACAGCCGTGTATCTCTCTGTCACAGTCCTGCATCTCTCTGTCACAGCCCTGCATCTCTCTGTCACATCCCTGCATCTCTCTATCACAGCCCTGCATCTCTCTGTCACATCCCTGCATCTCTCTGTCACAGCCCTGCATCTCTATCACAGCCCTGCATCTCTATCACAGCCCTGCATCTCTGTCACTTCCCTGCATCTCTCTGTCACAGCCCTGCATCTCTATCACAGCCCTGCATCTCTCTACCACAGCCGTGTATCTCTCTGTCACATCTCTGCATCTCTATCACAGCTCTGCATCTCTCTATCACAGCCCGGCATCTCTCTATCACAGCCCTGCATCTCTCTATCACATCCCTGCATCTCTCTGTCACAGCCCTGCATCTCTCTGTCACATACCTGCATCTCTCTGTCACAGCCCTGCATCTCTCTGTCACATACCTGCATCTCTCTGTCACAGCCCTGCATCTCTCTATCACATCCCTGCGTCTCTCTATCACAGCTCTGCGTCTCTCTATCACAGCCCTGCGTCTCTCTGTCACAGCTCTGCGTCTCTCTGTCACAGCCCTGCGTCTCTCTGTCACAGCTCTGCGTCTCTCTGTCACAGCTCTGCATCTCTCTGTCACAGCCCTGCATATATCACATCCCTGCATCTCTCTATCACAGCCCTGCATCTCTCTATCACATACCTGCATCTCTCTATCACAGCCCTGCATCTCTCTGTCACAGCCCTGCATCTCTTTGTCACAGCCCTGCATCTCTCTGTCACATCCACGCATCTCTCTGTCACAGCCCGCATCTCTCTGTCACAGCCCCGCATGTCTCTATCACAGCCCTGCATCTCTCTGTCACAGCCCTGCATCTCTCTGTCACAGCTCTGCATCTCTCTGTCACAGCCCTGCATCTCTCTGCCACATCCCTGCATCTCTCTGTCATAGCCCTGCATCTCTATCACAGCCCAGCATCTCTCTGTCACATCCCTTCATCTCTCTGTCACAGCCCTGCATCTCTATCACAGCCCTGCATCTCTCTATCACAGCCCTGTATCTCTCTGTCACATACCTGCATCTCTCTGTCACAGCCCCGCATCTCTCTATCACAGCCCTGCATCTCTCTGTCACAGCCCTGCATCTCTCTGTCACAGCCCTGCATCTCTCTGCCACATCCCTGCATCTCTCTGTCACAGCCCTGCATCTCTATCACAGCCCTGCATCTCTCTGTCACAGCCCTGCATCTCTATCACAGCCCTGCATCTCTCTATCACAGCCCTGCATCTCTCTGTCACAGCCCTGCATCTCTCTATCACATCCCTGCATCTCTCTATCACATCCCTGCATCTCTCTGTCACAGCCCTGGATCTCTCTGTCACATCCCTGCATCTCTCTGTCACAGCCCTGCATCTCTATCACAGCCCTGCATCTCTCTGTCACAGCCCTGTATCTCTCTGTCACAGCCCTGCATCTCTCTATCACAGCCCTGCATCTCTCTGCCACATCCCTGCATCTCTCTGTCATAGCCCTGCATCTCTATCACAGCCCAGCATCTCTCTGTCACATCCCTTCATCTCTCTGTCACAGCCCTGCATCTCTATCACAGCCCTGCATCTCTCTATCACAGCCCTGTATCTCTCTGTCACATACCTGCATCTCTCTGTCACAGCCCCGCATCTCTCTATCACAGCCCTGCATCTCTCTGTCACAGCCCTGCATCTCTCTGTCACAGCCCTGCATCTCTCTGCCACATCCCTGCATCTCTCTGTCACAGCCCTGCATCTCTATCACAGCCCTGCATCTCTCTGTCACAGCCCTGCATCTCTATCACAGCCCTGCATCTCTCTATCACAGCCCTGCATCTCTCTGTCACAGCCCTGCATCTCTCTATCACATCCCTGCATCTCTCTATCACATCCCTGCATCTCTCTGTCACAGCCCTGGATCTCTCTGTCACATCCCTGCATCTCTCTGTCACAGCCCTGCATCTCTATCACAGCCCTGCATCTCTCTGTCACAGCCCTGTATCTCTCTGTCACAGCCCTGCATCTCTCTATCACAGCCGTGTATCTCTCTGTCACATCTCTGCATCTCTATCACAGCCCTGCATCTCTCTATCACAGCCCTGCATCTCTCTATCACAGCCCTGCATCTCTCTATCACAGCCCTGCATCTCTCTATCACAGCCCTGCATCTCTCTATCACAGCCCTGCATCTCTCTATCACATCCCTGCATCTCTCTGTCACAGCCCTGCATCTCTCTGTCACATACCTGCATCTCTCTGTCACAGCCCTGCATCTCTCTGTCACAGCCCTGCGTATCTCTGTCACATCCCTGCGTCTCTCTGTCACAGCTCTGAGTCTCTCTGTCACAGCCCTGCGTCTCTCTGTCACAGCCCTGCATCTCTCTGTCACAGCCTTGCGTCTCTCTGTCACAGCCTTGCGTCTCTCTGTCACATACCTGCATCTCTCTGTCACAGCCCTGCATCTCTCTGTCACAGCCCTGCATCTATCACAGCTCTGCATCTCTCTATCACAGCCCTGCGTCTCTCTGTCACAGCTCTGCGTCTCTCTGACACAGCCCTGCGTCTCTCTGTCACAGCCCTGCGTCTCTCTGTCACATACCTGCATCTCTCTGTCACAGCCCCGCATCTCTCTATCACAGCCCTGCATCTCTCTGTCACAGCCCTGCATCTCTCTGTCACAGCCCTGCATCTCTCTGCCACATCCCTGCATCTCTCTGTCACAGCCCTGCATCTCTATCACAGCCCTGCATCTCTCTGTCACAGCCCTGCATCTCTATCACAGCCCTGCATCTCTCTATCACAGCCCTGCATCTCTCTGTCACATCTCTGCATCTCTCTATCACAGCCCTGCATCTCTCTATCACAGCCGTGTATCTCTCTGTCACAGTCCTGCATCTCTCTGTCACAGCCCTGCATCTCTCTGTCACATCCCTGCATCTCTCTATCACAGCCCTGCATCTCTCTGTCACATCCCTGCATCTCTCTGTCACAGCCCTGCATCTCTATCACAGCCCTGCATCTCTATCACAGCCCTGCATCTCTGTCACTTCCCTGCATCTCTCTGTCACAGCCCTGCATCTCTATCACAGCCCTGCATCTCTCTACCACAGCCGTGTATCTCTCTGTCACATCTCTGCATCTCTATCACAGCTCTGCATCTCTCTATCACAGCCCGGCATCTCTCTATCACAGCCCTGCATCTCTCTATCACATCCCTGCATCTCTCTGTCACAGCCCTGCATCTCTCTGTCACATACCTGCATCTCTCTGTCACAGCCCTGCATCTCTCTGTCACATACCTGCATCTCTCTGTCACAGCCCTGCATCTCTCTATCACATCCCTGCGTCTCTCTATCACAGCTCTGCGTCTCTCTATCACAGCCCTGCGTCTCTCTGTCACAGCTCTGCGTCTCTCTGTCACAGCCCTGCGTCTCTCTGTCACAGCTCTGCGTCTCTCTGTCACAGCTCTGCATCTCTCTGTCACAGCCCTGCATATATCACATCCCTGCATCTCTCTATCACAGCCCTGCATCTCTCTATCACATACCTGCATCTCTCTATCACAGCCCTGCATCTCTCTGTCACAGCCCTGCATCTCTTTGTCACAGCCCTGCATCTCTCTGTCACATCCACGCATCTCTCTGTCACAGCCCGCATCTCTCTGTCACAGCCCCGCATGTCTCTATCACAGCCCTGCATCTCTCTGTCACAGCCCTGCATCTCTCTGTCACAGCTCTGCATCTCTCTGTCACAGCCCTGCATCTCTCTGCCACATCCCTGCATCTCTCTGTCATAGCCCTGCATCTCTATCACAGCCCAGCATCTCTCTGTCACATCCCTTCATCTCTCTGTCACAGCCCTGCATCTCTATCACAGCCCTGCATCTCTCTATCACAGCCCTGTATCTCTCTGTCACATCTCTGCATCTCTCTATCACAGCCCTGCATCTCTCTATCACAGCCGTGTTTCTCTCTGTCACAGTCCTGCATCTCTCTATCACATCCCTGCATCTCTCTGTCACAGCCCTGCATCTCTCTGTCACATCCCTGCATCTCTCTGTCACAGCCCTGCATCTCTATCACAGCCCTGCATCTCTCTGTCACATCCCTGCATCTCTCTGTCACAGCCCTGCATCTCTATCACAGCCCTGCATCTCTCTGTAACATCCCTGCATCTCTCTGTCACAGCCCTGCATCTCTATCACAGCCCTGCATCTCTCTACCACAGCCGTGTATCTCTCTGTCACATCTCTGCATCTCTATCACAGCTCTGCATCTCTATATCACATCCCTGCATCTCTCTATCACAGCCCTGCCTCTCTACAATCACATCCCTGCATCTCTCTGTCACAGCCCTGCATCTCTCTGTCACAGCCCTGCATCTCTCTGTCACAGCCCTGCATCTCTCTGTCACATACCTGCATCTCTCTGACACAGCCCTGCATCTCTCTATCACATCCCTGCGTCTCTCTATCACATCCCTGCGTCTCTCTATCACAGCTCTGCGTCTCTCTATCACAGCCCTGCATATATCACATCCCTGCATCTCTCTATCACAGCCCTGCATCTCTCTATCACAGCCCTGCATATATCACATCCCTGCATCTCTCTATCACAGCCCTGCATCTCTCCAATCACAGCCCTGCATCTCTCTATCACAGCCCCGCATCTCTCCAATCACAGCCCCGCATCTCTCTATCACAGCCCCGTATCTCTCTGTCACAGCCCCGCATCTCTCTGTCACATCCCCGCATCTCTCTGTCACATCCCCGCAACTCTCTGTCACAGCCCCGCATCTCTCTATCACTGCCCCGCATCTCTCTATCACAGCCCTGCATCTCTCTGTCACAGCCCTGCATCTCTCTGCCACATCCCTGCTTCTCTCTGTCACAGCCCTGCATCTCTATCACAGCCCTGCATCTCTCTGTCACAGCCCTGCATCTCTCTGTCACAGCCGTGTATCTCTCTGTCACATCCCCGCATCTCTCTGTCACAGCCCTGCATCTCTATCACAGCCCTGCATCTCTCTGTCACAGCCCTGCATCTCTCTGTCACAGCCGTGTATCTCTCTGTCACATCCCCGCATCTCTCTATCACAGCCCCGCATCTCTCTGTCACAGCCCTACATCTCTCTGTCACAGCCCTGCATCTCTATCACAGCCCTGCATCTCTCTGTCACAGCCCTGCATCTCTATCACAGCCCTGCATCTCTCTCTGTCACATCCCTGCATCTCTCTGTCACAGCCCTGCATCTCTCTGTCACAGCCCCGCATCTCTCTGTCACAGCCCTGCATCTCTCTGTCACAGCCCTGCATCTCTATCACAGCCCTGCATCTCTCTCTGTCACATCCCTGCATCTCTCTGTCACAGCCCTGCATCTCTCTGTCACAGCCCTGCATCTCTATCACAGCCCTGCATCTCTCTATCACAGCCCTGCATCTCTCTGTCACATCTCTGCATCTCTCTATCACAGCCCTGCATCTCTCTATCACAGCCGTGTATCTCTCTGTCACAGCCCTGCATCTCTCTATCACATCCCTGCATCTCTCTATCACATCCCTGCATCTCTCTGTCACAGCCCTGCATCTCTCTGTCACATCCCTGCATCTCTCTGTCACAGCCCTGCATCTCTATCACAGCCGCCCCGCATCTCTCTGTCACAGCCCCGCATCTCTCTGTCACAGCCCTGCATCTCTCTGTCACAGCCCAGCATCTCTATCACAGCCCTGCATCTCTCTGTCACAGCCCTGCATCTCTCTGTCACAGCCCTGCATCTCTCTCTGTCACATCCCTGCATCTCTGTCACAGCCCTGCATCTCTCTGTCACAGCCCTGCATCTCTCTATCACAGCCCTGTATCTCTCTGTCACATCTCTGCATCTCTCTATCACAGCCCTGCATCTCTCTATCACAGCCGTGTATCTCTCTGTCACAGTCCTGCATCTCTCTATCACATCCCTGCATCTCTCTATCACATCCCTGCATCTCTCTGTCACAGTCCTGCATCTCTCTGTCACATCCCTGCATCTCTATCACAGCGCTGCATCTCTCTGTCACATCCCTGCATCTCTCTGTCACAGCCCTGCATCTCTATCACAGCCCTGCATCTCTCTATCACAGCCGTGTATCTCTCTGTCACATCTCTGCATCTCTATCACAGCTCTGCATCTCTCTATCACAGCCCTGCATCTCTCTATCACAGCCCTGCATCTCTCTATCACAGCCCTGCATCTCTCTATCACATCCCTGCATCTCTCTATCACAGCCCTGCATCTCTCTATCACGTCCCTGCATCTCTCTGTCACAGCCCTGCATCTCTCTGTCACATACCTGCATCTCTCTGTCACAGCCCTGCATCTCTCTGTCACAGCCCTGCATCTCTCTGTCACAGCCCTGCGTCTCTCTGTCACAGCTCTGCGTCTCTCTGTCACAGCCCTGCGTCTCTCTGTCACAGCTCTGCGTCTCTCTATCACAGCCCTGCATCTCTCTATCACATACTTGCATCTCTCTATCACAGCCCTGCATCTCTCTATCACAGCCCTGCATCTATCACAGCTCTGCATCTCTCTATCACAGCCCTGCATATATCACATCCCTGCATCTCTCTATCACAGCCCTGCATCTCTCCAATCACAGCCCCGCATCTCTCTGTCACAGCCCCGCATCTCTCTGTCACAGCCGTGTTTCTCTCTGTCACAGTCCTGCATCTCTCTATCACATCCCTGCATCTCTCTGTCACAGCCTTGCATCTCTCTGTCACATCCCTGCATCTCTCTGTCACAGCCCTGCATCTCTCTGTCACAGCCCTGCATCTCTCTGTCACATCCCTGCATCTCTCTGTCACAGCCCTGCATCTCTATCACAGCCCTGCATCTCTCTGCCACAGCCGTGTATCTCTCTGTCACATCTCTGCATCTCTATCACAGCTCTGCATCTCTATATCACATCCCTGCATCTCTCTATCACAGCCCTGCCTCTCTACAATCACATCCCTGCATCTCTCTGTCACAGCCCTGCATCTCTCTGTCACAGCCCTGCATCTATCTGTCACAGCCCTGCATCTCTCTGTCACATACCTGCATCTCTCTGTCACAGCCCTGCATCTCTCTATCACATCCCTGCGTCTCTCTATCACAGCTCTGCGTCTCTCTATCACAGCCCTGCGTCTCTCTGTCACAGCCCTGCGTCTCTCTGTCACAGCTCTGCATCTCTCTATCACATACCTACATCTCTCTATCACAGCCCTGCATCTCTCTATCACAGCCCTGCATCTATCACAGCTCTGCATCTCTCTATCACAGCCCTGCATATATCACATCCCTGCATCTCTCTATCACAGCCCTGCATCTCTCCAATCACAGCCCTGCATCTCTCTATCACAGCCCTGCATCTCTCCAATCACAGCCCCGCATCTCTCTATCACAGCCCCGCATCTCTCTGTCACAGCCCCGCATCTCTCTGTCACATCCCCGCATCTCTCTGTCACATCCCCGCATCTCTCTGTCACATCCCCGCATCTCTCTGTCACAGCCCCGCATCTCTCTGTCACAGCCCCACATCTCTCTATCACAGCCCTGCATCTCTCTATCACATCCCTGCATCTCTCTATCACAGCCCTGCATCTCTCTATCACGTCCCTGCATCTCTCTGTCACAGCCCTGCATCTCTCTGTCACATACCTGCATCTCTCTGTCACAGCCCTGCATCTCTCTGTCACAGCCCTGCATCTCTCTGTCAAAGCCCTGCGTCTCTCTGTCACAGCTCTGCGTCTCTCTGTCACAGCCCTGCGTCTCTCTGTCACAGTTCTGCGTCTCTCTGTCACAGCCCTGCGTCTCTCTATCACATACTTGCATCTCTCTATCACAGCCCTGCATCTCGCTATCACAGCCCTGCATCTATCACAGCTCTGCATCTCTCTATCACAGCCCTGCATATATCACATCCCTGCATCTCTCTATCACAGCCCTGCATCTCTCCAATCACAGCCCCGCATCTCTCTGTCACATCTCTGCATCTCTCTATCACAGCCCTGCATCTCTCTATCACAGCCGTGTATCTCTCTGTCACAGTCCTGCATCTCTCTATCACATCCCTGCATCTCTCTATCACATCCCTGCATCTCTCTGTCACAGCCCTGCATCTCTCTGTCACAGCCCTGCATCTCTCTGTCACAGCCCTGCATCTCTATCACAGCCCTGCATCTCTCTGTCACATCCCTGCATCTCTCTGTCACAGCCCTGCATCTCTATCACAGCCCTGCATCTCTCTATCACAGCCGCCCCGCATCTCTCTGTCACAGCCCTGCATCTCTCTGTCACAGCCCTGCATCTCTCTGTCACAGCCCTGCATCTCTATCACAGCCCTGCATCTCTCTGTCACAGCCCTGCATCTCTCTGTCACAGCCCTGCATCTCTCTCTGTCACATCCCTGCATCTCTGTCACAGCCCTGCATCTCTCTGTCACAGCCCTGCATCTCTCTGTCACAGCCCTGCATCTCTATCACAGCCCTGCATCTCTCTGTCACATCCCTGCATCTCTCTGTCACAGCCCTGCATCTCTATCACAGCCCTGCATCTCTCTACCACAGCCGTGTATCTCTCTGTCACATCTCTGCATCTCTATCACAGCTCTGCATCTCTATATCACATCCCTGCATCTCTCTATCACAGCCCTGCCTCTCTACAATCACATCCCTGCATCTCTCTGTCACAGCCCTGCATCTCTCTGTCACAGCCCTGCATCTCTCTGTCACAGCCCTGCATCTCTCTGTCACATACCTGCATCTCTCTGTCACAGCCCTGCATCTCTCTATCACATCCCTACGTCTCTCTATCACAGCTCTGCGTCTCTCTATCACAGCCCTGCGTCTCTCTGTCACAGCCCTGCATCTCTCTGTCACAGCCCTGCGTCTCTCTGTCACAGCTCTGCATCTCTCTATCACATACCTACATCTCTCTATCACAGCCCTGCATCTCTCTATCACAGCCCTGCATCTATCACAGCTCTGCATCTCTCTATCACAGCCCTGCATATATCACATCCCTGCATCTCTCTATCACAGCCCTGCATCTCTCCAATCACAGCCCTGCATCTCTCTATCACAGCCCTGCATCTCTCCAATCACAGCCCCGCATCTCTCTATCACAGCCCCGCATCTCTCTGTCACAGCCCCGCATCTCTCTGTCACATCCCCGCATCTCTCTGTCACATCCCCGCATCTCTCTGTCACATCCCCGCATCTCTCTGTCACAGCCCCGCATCTCTCTGTCACAGCCCCGCATCTCTCTATCACAGCCCTGCATCTCTCTATCACATCCCTGCATCTCTCTATCACAGCCCTGCATCTCTCTATCACGTCCCTGCATCTCTCTGTCACAGCCCTGCATCTCTCTGTCACATACCTGCATCTCTCTGTCACAGCCCTGCATCTCTCTGTCACAGCCCTGCATCTCTCTGTCAAAGCCCTGCGTCTCTCTGTCACAGCTCTGCGTCTCTCTATCACAGCCCTGCGTCTCTCTGTCACAGCTCTGCGTCTCTCTATCACAGCCCTGCGTCTCTCTATCACATACTTGCATCTCTCTATCACAGCCCTGCATCTCTCTATCACAGCCCTGCATCTATCACAGCTCTGCATCTCTCTATCACAGCCCTACATATATCACATCCCTGCATCTCTCTATCACAGCCCTGCATCTCTCCAATCACAGCCCCGCATCTCTCTGTCACATCTCTGCATCTCTCTATCACAGCCCTGCATCTCTCTATCACAGCCGTGTATCTCTCTGTCACAGTCCTGCATCTCTCTATCACATCCCTGCATCTCTCTATCACATCCCTGCATCTCTCTGTCACAGCCCTGCATCTCTCTGTCACAGCCCTGCATCTCTCTGTCACAGCCCTGCATCTCTCTGTCACATCCCTGCATCTCTCTGTCACAGCCCTGCATCTCTATCACAGCCCTGCATCTCTCTATCACAGCCGCCCCGCATCTCTCTGTCACAGCCCTGCATCTCTCTGTCACAGCCCTGCATCTCTCTGTCACAGCCCTGCATCTCTATCACAGCCCTGCATCTCTCTGTCACAGCCCTGCATCTCTCTGTCACAGCCCTGCATCTCTCTCTGTCACATCCCTGCATCTCTGTCACAGCCCTGCATCTCTCTGTCACAGCCCTGCATCTCTATCACAGCCCTGCATCTCTCTATCACAGCCCAGTATCTCTCTGTCACATCTCTGCATCTCTCTATCACAGCCCTGCATCTCTCTATCACAGCCGTGTATCTCTCTGTCACAGTCCTGCATCTCTCTATCACATCCCTGCATCTCTCTATCACATCCCTGCATCTCTCTGTCACAGCCCTGCATCTCTCTGTCACATCCCTGCATCTCTCTGTCACAGCCCTGCATCTCTATCACAGCCCTGCATCTCTGTCACATCCCTGCATCTCTCTGTCACAGCCCTGCATCTCTATCACAGCCCTGCATCTCTCTATCACAGCCGTGTATCTCTCTGTCACATCTCTGCATCTCTATCACAGCTCTGCATCTCTCTATCACAGCCCTGCATCTCTCTATCACAGCCCTGCATCTCTCTATCACGTCCCTGCATCTCTCTGTCACAGCCCTGCATCTCTCTGTCACATACCTGCATCTCTCTGTCACAGCCCTGCATCTCTCTGTCACAGCCCTGCATCTCTCTGTCACATACCTGCATCTCTCTGTCACAGCCCTGCATCTCTCTGTCACAGCCCTGCGTCTCTCTGTCACAGCTCTGCGTCTCTCTGTCACAGCCCTGCCTCTCCCTGTCACATACCTGCATCTCTCTGTCACAGCCCTGCATCTCTCTGTCACAGCCCTGCATCTCTCTGTCACATACCTGCATCTCTCTGTCACAGCCCTGCATCTCTCTATCACATCCCTGCGTCTCTCTATCACATCCCTGCGTCTCTCTATCACAGCTCTGCGTCTCTCTATCACAGCCCTGCATATATCACATCCCTGCATCTCTCTATCACAGCCCTGCATCTCTCTATCACAGCCCTGCATATATCACATCCCCGCATCTCTCTATCACAGCCCTGCATCTCTCCAATCACAGCCCTGCATCTCTCTATCACAGCCCCGCATCTCTCCAATCACAGCCCCGCATCTCTCTATCACAGCCCCGTATCTCTCTGTCACAGCCCCGCATCTCTCTGTCACATCCCCGCATCTCTCTGTCACATCCCCGCAACTCTCTGTCACAGCCCCGCATCTCTCTATCACAGCCCCGCATCTCTCTATCACAGCCCTGCATCTCTCTGTCACAGCCCTGCATCTCTCTGCCACATCCCTGCTTCTCTCTGTCACAGCCCTGCATCTCTATCACAGCCCTGCATCTCTCTGTCACAGCCCTGCATCTCTCTGTCACAGCCGTGTATCTCTCTGTCACATCCCCGCATCTCTCTGTCACAGCCCTGCATCTCTATCACAGCCCTGCATCTCTCTGTCACAGCCCTGCATCTCTCTGTCACAGCCGTGTATCTCTCTGTCACATCCCGCATCTCTCTATCACAGCCCCGCATCTCTCTGTCACAGCCCTACATCTCTCTGTCACAGCCCTGCATCTCTATCACAGCCCTGCATCTCTCTGTCACAGCCCTGCATCTCTATCACAGCCCTGCATCTCTCTCTGTCACATCCCTGCATCTCTCTGTCACAGCCCTGCATCTCTCTGTCACAGCCCCGCATCTCTGTCACAGCCCTGCATCTCTCTGTCACAGCCCTGCATCTCTATCACAGCCCTGCATCTCTCTCTGTCACATCCCTGCATCTCTCTGTCACAGCCCTGCATCTTTCTGTCACAGCCCTGCATCTCTATCACAGCCCTGCATCTCTCTATCACAGCCCTGCATCTCTCTGTCACATCTCTGCATCTCTCTATCACAGCCCTGCATCTCTCTATCACAGCCGTGTATCTCTCTGTCACAGCCCTGCATCTCTCTATCACATCCCTGCATCTCTCTATCACATCCCTGCATCTCTCTGTCACAGCCCTGCATCTCTCTGTCACATCCCTGCATCTCTCTGTCACAGCCCTGCATCTCTATCACAGCCGCCCCGCATCTCTCTGTCACAGCCCCGCATCTCTCTGTCACAGCCCTGCATCTCTCTGTCACAGCCCAGCATCTCTATCACAGCCCTGCATCTCTCTGTCACAGCCCTGCATCTCTCTGTCACAGCCCTGCATCTCTCTGTCACAGCCCTGCATCTCTCTCTGTCACATCCCTGCATCTCTGTCACAGCCCTGCATCTCTCTGTCACAGCCCTGCATCTCTATCACAGCCCTGCATCTCTCTCTGTCACATCCCTGCATCTCTCTGTCACAGCCCTGCATCTCTCTGTCACAGCCCCGCATCTCTCTGTCACAGCCCTGCATCTCTCTGTCACAGCCCTGCATCTCTATCACAGCCCTGCATCTCTCTCTGTCACATCCCTGCATCTCTCTGTCACAGCCCTGCATCTCTCTGTCACAGCCCTGCATCTCTATCACAGCCCTGCATCTCTCTATCACAGCCCTGCATCTCTCTGTCACATCTCTGCATCTCTCTATCACAGCCCTGCATCTCTCTATCACAGCCGTGTATCTCTCTGTCACAGCCCTGCATCTCTCTATCACATCCCTGCATCTCTCTATCACATCCCTGCATCTCTCTGTCACAGCCCTGCATCTCTCTGTCACATCCCTGCATCTCTCTGTCACAGCCCTGCATCTCTATCACAGCCGCCCCGCATCTCTCTGTCACAGCCCCGCATCTCTCTGTCACAGCCCTGCATCTCTCTGTCACAGCCCAGCATCTCTATCACAGCCCTGCATCTCTCTGTCACAGCCCTGCATATCTCTGTCACAGCCCTGCATCTCTCTGTCACAGCCCTGCATCTCTCTCTGTCACATCCCTGCATCTCTGTCACAGCCCTGCATCTCTCTGTCACAGCCCTGCATCTCTATCACAGCCCTGCATCTCTCTATCACAGCCCTGTATCTCTCTGTCACATCTCTGCATCTCTCTATCACAGCCCTGCATCTCTCTATCACAGCCGTGTATCTCTCTGTCACAGTCCTGCATCTCTCTGTCACATCCCTGCATCTCTCTATCACATCCCTGCATCTCTCTGTCACAGTCCTGCATCTCTCTGTCACATCCCTGCATCTCTATCACAGCGCTCTCTGTCACATCCCTGCATCTCTCTGTCACAGCCCTGCATCTCTATCACAGCCCTGCATCTCTCTATCACAGCCGTGTATCTCTCTGTCACATCTCTGCATCTCTATCACAGCTCTGCATCTCTCTATCACAGCCCTGCATCTCTCTATCACAGCCCTGCATCTCTCTATCACAGCCCTGCATCTCTCTATCACAGCCCTGCATCTCTCTATCACAGCCCTGCATCTCTCTATAACAGCCCTGCATCTCTCTGTCACTGCCCTGCATCTCTCTGTCACATACCTGCATCTCTCTGTCACAGCCCTGCATCTCTCTGTCACAGCCCTGCATCTCTCTGTCACAGCCCTGCGTCTCTCTGTCACAGCTCTGCGTCTCTCTGTCACAGCCCTGCGTCTCTCTGTCACAGCTCTGCGTCTCTCTATCACAGCCCTGCATCTCTCTATCACATACTTGCATCTCTCTATCACAGCCCTGCATCTCTCTATCACAGCCCTGCATCTATCACAGCTCTGCATCTCTCTATCACAGCCCTGCATATATCACATCCCTGCATCTCTCTATCACAGCCCTGCATCTCTCCAATCACAGCCCCGCATCTCTCTGTCACAGCCCCGCATCTCTCTGTCACAGCCGTGTTTCTCTCTGTCACAGTCCTGCATCTCTCTATCACATCCCTGCATCTCTCTGTCACAGCCCTGCATCTCTCTGTCACATCTCTGCATCTCTCTGTCACAGCCCTGCATCTCTCTGTCACAGCCCTGCATCTCTATCACAGCCCTGCATCTCTCTGTCACATCCCTGCATCTCTCTGTCACAGCCCTGCATCTCTATCACAGCCCTGCATCTCTCTACCACAGCCGTGTATCTCTCTGTCACATCTCTGCATCTCTATCACAGCTCTGCATCTCTATATCACGTCCCTGCATCTCTCTATCACAGCCCTGCCTCTCTATAATCACATCCCTGCATCTCTCTGTCACAGCCCTGCATCTCTCTGTCACAGCCCTGCATCTCTCTGTCACAGCCCTGCATCTCTCTGTCACATACCTGCATCTCTCTGTCACAGCCCTGCATCTCTCTATCACATCCCTGCGTCTCTCTATCACAGCTCTGCATCTCTCTATCACAGCCCTGCGTCTCTCTGTCACAGCCCTGCATCTCTCTGTCACAGCCCTGCGTCTCTCTGTCACAGCTCTGCATCTCTCTATCACATACCTACATCTCTCTATCACAGCCCTGCATCTCTCTATCACAGCCCTGCATCTATCACAGCTCTGCATCTCTCTATCACAGCCCTGCATATATCACATCCCTGCATCTCTCTATCACAGCCCTGCATCTCTCCAATCACAGCCCTGCATCTCTATATCACAGCCCCGCATCTCTCCAATCACAGCCCCGCATCTCTCTATCACAGCCCCGCATCTCTCTGTCACAGCCCCGCATCTCTCTGTCACATCCCCGCATCTCTCTGTAACATCCCCGCATCTCTCTGTCACAGCCCCGCATCTCTCTGTCACAGCCCCGCATCTCTCTATCACAGCCCTGCATCTCTCTATCACATCCCTGCATCTCTCTATCACAGCCCTGCATCTCTCTATCACGTCCCTGCATCTCTCTGTCACAGCCCTGCATCTCTCTGTCACATACCTGCATCTCTCTGTCACAGCCCTGCATCTCTCTGTCACAGCCCTGCGTCTCTCTGTCACAGCCCTGCGTCTCTCTGTCACAGCTCTGCGTCTCTCTATCACAGCCCTGCGTCTCTCTATCACATACTTGCATCTCTCTATCACAGCCCTGCATCTCTCTATCACAGCCCTGCATCTCTCTATCACAGCCCTGCATATATCACATCCCTGCATCTCTCTATCACAGCCCTGCATATATCACATCCCTGCATCTCTCTATCACAGCCCTGCATCTCTCCAATCACAGCCCCGCATCTCTCTGTCACATCTCTGCATCTCTCTATCACAGCCCTGCATCTCTCTATCACAGCCGTGTATCTCTCTGTCACAGTCCTGCATCTCTCTATCACATCCCTGCATCTCTCTATCACATCCCTGCATCTCTCTGTCACAGCCCTGCATCTCTCTGTCACAGCCCTGCATCTCTCTGTCACAGCCCTGCATCTCTATCACAGCCCTGCATCTCTCTGTCACATCCCTGCATCTCTCTGTCACAGCCCTGCATCTCTATCACAGCCCTGCATCTCTCTATCACAGCCGCCCCGCATCTCTCTGTCACAGCCCTGCATCTCTCTGTCACAGCCCTGCATCTCTCTGTCACAGCCCTGCATCTCTATCACAGCCCTGCATCTCTCTGTCACAGCCCTGCATCTCTCTGTCACAGCCCTGCATCTCTCTCTGTCACATCCCTGCATCTCTGTCACAGCCCTGCATCTCTCTGTCACAGCCCTGCATCTCTATCACAGCCCTGCATCTCTCTATCACAGCCCAGTATCTCTCTGTCACATCTCTGCATCTCTCTATCACAGCCCTGCATCTCTCTATCACAGCCGTGTATCTCTCTGTCACAGTCCTGCATCTCTCTATCACATCCCTGCATCTCTCTATCACATCCCTGCATCTCTCTGTCACAGCCCTGCATCTCTCTGTCACATCCCTGCATCTCTCTGTCACAGCCCTGCATCTCTATCACAGCCCTGCATCTCTGTCACATCCCTGCATCTCTCTGTCACAGCCCTGCATCTCTATCACAGCCCTGCATCTCTCTATCACAGCCGTGTATCTCTCTGTCACATCTCTGCATCTCTATCACAGCTCTGCATCTCTCTATCACAGCCCTGCATCTCTCTATCACAGCCCTGCATCCCTCTATCACAGCCCTGCATCTCTCTATCACGTCCCTGCATCTCTCTGTCACAGCCCTGCATCTCTCTGTCACATACCTGCATCTCTCTGTCACAGCCCTGCATCTCTCTGTCACAGCCCTGCATCTCTCTGTCACATACCTGCATCTCTCTGTCACAGCCCTGCATCTCTCTGTCACAGCCCTGCGTCTCTCTGTCACAGCTCTGCGTCTCTCTATCACAGCCCTGCGTCTCCCTGTCACAGCTCTGCATCTCTCTATCACAGCCCTGCATCTCTCTATCACATACTTGCATCTCTCTATCACAGCCCTGCATCTCTCTATCACAGCCCTGCATCTATCACAGCTCTGCATCTCTCTATCACAGCCCTGCATATATCACATCCCTGCATCTCTCTATCACAGCCCTGCATCTCTCCAATCACAGCCCCGCATCTCTCTGTCACAGCCCCGCATCTCTCTGTCACAGCCGTGTTTCTCTCTGTCACAGTCCTGCATCTCTCTATCACATCCCTGCATCTCTCTGTCACAGCCCTGCATCTCTCTGTCACATCCCTGCATCTCTCTGTCACAGCCCTGCATCTCTATCACAGCCCTGCATCTCTCTGTCACAGCCCTGCATCTCTATCACAGCCCTGCATCTCTCTGTCACAGCCCTGCATCTCTATCACAGCCCTGCATCTCTCTAAAACAGCCGTCTATCTCTCTGTCACATCTCTGCATCTCTATCACAGCTCTGCATCTCTATATCACATCCCTGCATCTCTCTATCACAGCCCTGCCTCTCTACAATCACATCCCTGCATCTCTCTGTCACAGCCCTGCATCTCTCTGTCACAGCCCTGCATCTTTCTGTCACATACCTGCATCTCTCTGTCACAGCCCTGCATCTCTCTATCACATCCCTGCGTCTCTCTATCACAGCTCTGCGTCTCTCTATCACAGCCCTGGGTCTCTCTGTCACAGCCCTGCGTCTCTCTGTCACAGCCCTGCGTCTCTCTGTCACAGCTCTGCGTCTCTCTATCACATACCTGCATCTCTCTATCACAGCCCTGCATCTATCACAGCTCTGCATCTCTCTATCACAACCCTGCATATATCACATCCCTGCATCTCTCTATCACAGCCCTGCATCTCTCTATCACAGCCCTGCATCTCTCCAATCACAGCCCTGCATCTCTCCAATCACAGCCCCGCATCTCTCCAATCACAGCCCCGCATCTCTCTATCACAGCCCCGCATCTCTCTGTCACAGCCCCGCATCTCTCTGTCACAGCCCCGCATCTCTCTGTCACAGCCCCGCATCTCTCTATCACAGCCCTGCATCTCTCTGTCACAGCCCTGCATCTCTCTGCCACATCCCTGCATCTCTCTGTCACAGCCCTGCATCTCTATCACAGCCCTGCATCTCTCTGTCACAGCCCTGCATCTCTCTGTCACAGCCGTGTATCTCTATCACAGCCCTGCATCTCTCTGTCACAGCCCTGCATCTCTCTGTCACAGCCGTGTATCTCTCTGTCACATCCCCGCATCTCTCTATCACAGCCCCGCATCTCTCTGTCACAGCCCTGCATCTCTCTGTCACAGCCCTGCATCTCTCTGTCACAGCCCTGCATCTCTATCACAGCCCTGCATCTCTATCACAGCCCTGCATCTCTCTCTGTCACAGCCCTGCATCTCTCTGTCACAGCCCTGCATCTCTCTGTCACAGCCCTGCATCTCTATCACAGCCCTGCATCTCTCTATCACTGCCCTGCATCTCTCTGTCACATCTCTGCATTTCTCTATCACAGCCCTGCATCTCTCTATCACAGCCGTGTATCTCTCTGTCACAGTCCTGCATCTCTCTATCACATCCCTGCATCTCTCTATCACAGCCCTGCATCTCTCTGTCACAGCCCTGCATCTCTCTGTCACAGCCCTGCATCTCTATCACAGCCCTGCATCTCTCTGTCACATCCCTGCATCTCTCTGTCACAGCCCTGCATCTCTATCACAGCCCTGCATCTCTCTATCACAGCCGCCCCGCATCTCTCTGTCACAGCCCCGCATCTCTCTGTCACAGCCCTGCATCTCTCTGTCACAGCCCTGCATCTCTATCACAGCCCTGCATCTCTCTATCACAGCCCTGCATCTCTCTGTCACAGCCCTGCATCTCTCTCTGTCACATCCCTGCATCTCTGTCACAGCCCTGCATCTCTCTGTCACAGCCCTGCATCTCTATCACAGCCCTGCATCTCTCTATCACAGCCCTGTATCTCTCTGTCACATCTCTGCATCTCTCTGTCACAGCCCTGCATCTCTCTATCACAGCCGTGTATCTCTCTGTCACAGTCCTGCATCTCTCTATCACATCCCTGCATCTCTCTATCACATCCCTGCATCTCTCTGTCACAGCCCTGCATCTCTCTGTCACATCCCTGCATCTCTCTGTCACAGCCCTGCATCTCTATCACAGCCCTGCATCTCTCTGTCACATCCCTGCATCTCTCTGTCACAGCCCTGCATCTCTATCACAGCCCTGCATCTCTCTATCACAGCCGTGTATCTCTCTGTCACATCTCTGCATCTCTATCACAGCCCTGCATCTCTCTATCACAGCCCTGCATCTCTCTATCACAGCCCTGCATCTCTCTATCACAGCCCTGCATCTCTCTATCACAGCCCTGCATCTCTCTATCACGTCCCAGCATCTCTCTGTCACAGCCCTGCATCTCTCTGTCACATACCTGCATCTCTCTGTCACAGCCCTGCATCTCTCTGTCAAATACCTTCATCTCTCTGTCACAGCCCTGCGTCTCTCTGTCACAGCCCTGCGTCTCTCTGTCACAGCTCTGCGTCTCTCTATCACAGCCCTGCGTCTCTCTGTCACAGCTCTGCATCTCTCTATCACAGCCCTGCATCTCTCTATCACATACTTGCATCTCTCTATCACAGCCCTGCATCTCTCTATCACAGCCCTGCATCTATCACAGCTCTGCATCTCTCTATCACAGCCCTGCATATATCACATCCCTGCATCTCTCTATCACAGCCCTGCATCTCTCCAATCACAGCCCCGCATCTCTCTGTCACAGCCCCGCATCTCTCTGTCACATCCCCGCATCTCTCTGTCACAGCCCCGCATCTCTCTGTCACAGCCCCGCATCTCTCTATCACAGCCCTGCATCTCTCTGTCACAGCCCTGCATCTCTCTCCCACATTCCTGCATCTCTCTCCCACATTCCTGCATCTCTCTGTCACAGCCCTGCATCTCTCTGTCACAGCCCTGCATCTCTCTGTCACAGCCCTGCATCTCTCTGTCACAGCCCTGCATCTCTCTGTCACAGCCCTGCATCTCTCTGTCACAGCCCTGTATCTCTCTGTCACATCTCTGCATCTCTCTATCACAGCCCTGCATCTCTCTATCACAGCCGTGTATCTCTCTGTCACAGTCCTGCATCTCTCTATCACATCCCTGCATCTCTCTGTCACAGCCCTGCATCTCTATCACAGCCCTGCATCTCTCTGTCACATCCCTGCATCTCTCTGTCACAGCCCTGCATCTCTATCACAGCCCTGCATCTCTCTATCACATCCCTGCATCTCTCTATCACAGCTCTGCATCTCTCTGTCACAGCCCTGCATCTCTCTGTCACAGCCCTGCATCTCTATCACAGCCCTGCATCTCTCTGTCACATCCCTGCATCTCTCTGTCACAGCCCTGTATCTCTATCACAGCCCTGCATCTCTCTATCACTGCCGCCCTGCATCTCTCTGTCACAGCCCCGCATCTCTCTGTCACAGCCCTGCATCTCTCTGTCACAGCCCTGCATCTCTCTGTCACAGCCCTGCATCTCTATCACAGCCCTGCATCTCTCTGTCACAGCCCTGCATTTCTCTGTCACAGCCCTGCATCTCTCTCTGTCACAGCCCTGCATCTCTGTCACAGCCCTGCATCTCTCTGTCACAGCCCTGCATCTCTATCACAGCCCTGCATCTCTCTATCACAGCCCTGTATCTCTCTGTCACATCTCTGCATCTCTCTATCACAGCCCTGCATCTCTCTATCACAGCCGTGTATCTCTCTGTCACAGTCCTGCATCTCTCTATCACATCCCTGCATCTCTCTATCACATCCCTGCATCTCTCTGTCACAGCCCTGCATCTCTCTGTCACAGCCCTGCATCTCTATCACAGCCCTGCATCTCTCTGTCACATCCCTGCATCTCTCTGTCACAGCCCTGCATCTCTATCACAGCCCTGCATCTCTCTATCACAGCCGTGTATCTCTCTGTCACATCTCTGCATCTCTATCACAGCCCTGCATCTCTCTATCACAGCCCTGCATCTCTCTATCACAGCCCTGCATCTCTCTATCACATCCCTGCATCTCTCTATCACATCCCTGCATCTCTCTGTCACAGCCCTGCATCTCTCTGTCACATACCTGCATCTCTCTGTCACAGCCCTGCGTCTCTCTGTCACACCTCTGCGTCTCTCTATCACAGCCCTGCATCTCTCTGTCACAGCTCTGCATCTCTCTATAACAGCCCTGCATCTCTCTATCACATACTTGCATCTCTTTATCACAGCCCTGCATCTCTCTATCACAGCCCTGCATCTATCACAGCTCTGCATCTCTCTATCACAGCCCTGCATATATCACATCCCTGCATCTCTCTATCACAGCCCTGCATCTCTCCAATCACAGCCCCGCATCTCTCTGTCACAGCCCCGCATCTCTCTGTCACAGCCGTGTTTCTCTCTGTCACAGTCCTGCATCTCTCTATCACATCCCTGCATCTCTCTGTCACAGCCCTGCATCTCTCTGTCACATCCCTGCATCTCTCTGTCACAGCCCTGCATCTCTCTGTCACATCCCTGCATCTCTCTGTCACAGCCCTGCATCTCTATCACAGCCCTGCATCTCTCTGTCACATCCCTGCATCTCTCTGTCACAGCCCTGCATCTCTCTACCACAGCCGTGTATCTCTCTGTCACATCTCTGCATCTCTATCACAGCTCTGCATCTCTATATCACATCCCTGCATCTCTCTATCACAGCCCTGCCTCTCTACAATCACATCCCTGCATCTCTCTGTCACAGCCCTGCATCTCTATCACAGCCCTGCATCTCTCTGTCACAGCCCTGCATCTCTCTATCACAGCCCTGCATCTCTCTATCACAGCCGTGTATCTCTATGTCACAGTCCTGCATCTCTCTATCACATCCCTGCGTCTCTCTATCACATCCCTGCATCTCTCTGTCACAGCCCTGCATCTCTCTGTCACAGCCCTGCGTCTCTCTGTCACAGCCCTGCGTCTCTCTGTCACAGCTCTGCATCTCTCTATCACATACCTGCATCTCTCTATCACAACCCTGCATATATCACAGCCCTGCATCTATCACAGCTCTGCATCTCTCTATCACAACCCTGCATATATCACATCCCTGCATCTCTCTATCACAGCCCTGCATCTCTCCAATCACAGCCCTGCATCTCTCTATCACAGCCCTGCATCTCTCCAATCACAGCCCCGCATCTCTCTATCACAGCCCCGCATCTCTCTATCACAGCCCTGCATCTCTCTGTCACAGCCCTGCATCTCTCTGCCACATCCCTGCATCTCTCTGTCACAGCCCTGCATCTCTATCACAGCCCTGCATCTCTCTGTCACAGCCCTGCATCTCTGTCACAGCCGTGTATCTCTCTGTCACATCCCCGCATCTCTCTGTCACAGCCCTGCATCTCTCTGTCACAGCCCTGCATCTCTCTGTCACAGCCCTGCATCTCTCTGTCACAGCCGTGTATCTCTCTGTCACATCCCCGCATCTCTCTATCACAGCCCCGCATCTCTCTGTCACAGCCCTGCATCTCTCTGTCACAGCCCTGCATCTCTATCACAGCCCTGCATCTCTCTGTCACAGCCCTGCATCTCTATCACAGCCCTGCATCTCTCTCTGTCACATCCCTGCATCTCTCTGTCACAGCCCTGCATCTCTATCACAGCCCTGCATCTCTCTATCACTGCCCTGCATCTCTCTGTCACATCTCTGCATCTCTCTATCACAGCCCTGCATCTCTCTATCACAGCCGTGTATCTCTCTGTCACAGTCCTGCATCTCTCTATCACATCCCTGCATCTCTCTATCACATCCCTGCATCTCTCTGTCACAGCCCTGCATCTCTCTGTCACAGCCCTGCATCTCTCTGTCACAGCCCTGCATCTCTCTGTCACAGCCCTGCATCTCTCTATCACAGCCGCCCCGCATCTCTCTGTCACAGCCCCGCATCTCTCTGTCACAGCCCTGCATCTCTCTGTCACAGCCCTGCATCTCTCTGTCACAGCCCTGCATCTCTATCACAGCCCTGCATCTCTCTGTCACATCCCTGCATCTCTCTGTCACAGCCCTGCATCTCTATCACAGCCCTGCATCTCTCTGTCACAGCCTGCATCTCTCTGTCACAGCCCTGCATCTCTATCACAGCCCTACATCTCTCTGTCACAGCCCTGTATCTCTCTGTCACATCTCTGCATCTCTCTATCACAGCCGTGTATCTCTCTGTCACAGTCCTGCATCTCTCTATCACATCCCTGCATCTCTCTATCACATCCCTGCATCTCTCTGTCACATCCCTGCATCTCTCTGTCACAGCCCTGCATCTCTATCACAGCCCTGCATCTCTCTGTCACTTCCCTGCATCTCTCTGTCACAGCCCTGCATCTCTCCAATCACAGCACTGCATCTCTCTATCACAGCCCTGCATCTCTCTGTCACAGCCCTGCATCTCTCTATCACATCCCTGCATCTCTCTGTCACAGCCCTGCATCTCTCCAATCACAGCACTGCATCTCTCTATCACAGCCCTGCATCTCTCTGTCATAGCCCTGCATCTCTATCACAACCCCGCATCTCTCTGTCACAGCCCCGCATCTCTCTGTCACAGCCCCGCATCTCTCTGTCACAGCCCCGCATCTCTCTGTCACAGCCCCGCATCTCTCTGTCACAGCCCCGCATCTCTCTGTCACAGCCCCGCATCTCTCTGTCACAGCCCCGCATCTCTCTGTCACAGCCCTGCATCTCTCTGCCACATCCCTGCATCTCTCTGTCACAGCCCTGCATCTCTATCACAGCCCTGCATCTCTCTGTCACATCCCTGCATCTCTCTGTCACAGCCCTGCATCTCTATCACAGCCCTGCATCTCTCTGTCACAGCCCTGCATCTCTCTGTCACAGCCCTGCATCTCTCTGTCACAGCCCTGCATCTCTCTGTCACATACCTGCATCTCTCTGTCACATACCTGCATCTCTCTGTCACAGCCCTGCATCTCTCTGTCACATCTCTGCGTCTCTCTATCACAGCTCTGCGACTCTCTATCACAGCCCCGCATCTCTCTGTCACAGCCCTGCATCTCTCTGTCACAGCCCTGCATCTCTATCACAGCCCTGCATCTCTCTGTCACAGCCCTGCATCTCTATCACAGCCCTGCATCTCTCTCTGTCACATCCCTGCATCTCTCTGTCACAGCCCTGCATCTCTATCACAGCCCTGCATCTCTCTATCACTGCCCTGCATCTCTCTGTCACATCTCTGCATCTCTCTATCACAGCCCTGCATCTCTCTATCACAGCCGTGTATCTCTCTGTCACAGTCCTGCATCTCTCTATCACATCCCTGCATCTCTCTATCACATCCCTGCATCTCTCTGTCACAGCCCTGCATCTCTCTGTCACAGCCCTGCATCTCTCTGTCACAGCCCTGCATCTCTCTGTCACAGCCCTGCATCTCTCTATCACAGCCGCCCCGCATCTCTCTGTCACAGCCCCGCATCTCTCTGTCACAGCCCTGCATCTCTCTGTCACAGCCCTGCATCTCTCTGTCACAGCCCTGCATCTCTATCACAGCCCTGCATCTCTCTGTCACATCCCTGCATCTCTCTGTCACAGCCCTGCATCTCTATCACAGCCCTGCATCTCTCTGTCACAGCCCTGCATCTCTCTGTCACAGCCCTGCATCTCTATCACAGCCCTACATCTCTCTGTCACAGCCCTGTATCTCTCTGTCACATCTCTGCATCTCTCTATCACAGCCGTGTATCTCTCTGTCACAGTCTTGCATCTCTCTATCACATCCCTGCATCTCTCTATCACATCCCTGCATCTCTCTGTCACATCCCTGCATCTCTCTGTCACAGCCCTGCATCTCTATCACAGCCCTGCATCTCTCTGTCACTTCCCTGCATCTCTCTGTCACAGCCCTGCATCTCTCCAATCACAGCACTGCATCTCTCTATCACAGCCCTGAATCTCTCTGTCACAGCCCTGCATCTCTCTATCACATCCCTGCATCTCTCTGTCACAGCCCTGCATCTCTCCAATCACAGCACTGCATCTCTCTATCACAGCCCTGCATCTCTCTGTCATAGCCCTGCATCTCTATCACAGCCCCGCATCTCTCTGTCACAGCCCCGCATCTCTCTGTCACAGCCCCGCATCTCTCTGTCACAGCCCCGCATCTCTCTGTCACAGCCCCGCATCTCTCTGTCACAGCCCTGCATCTCTCTGTCACAGCCCTGCATCTCTCTGCCACATCCCTGCATCTCTCTGTCACAGCCCTGCATCTCTATCACAGCCCTGCATCTCTCTGTCACATCCCTGCATCTCTCTGTCACAGCCCTGCATCTCTATCACAGCCCTGCATCTCTCTGTCACAGCCCTGCATCTCTCTGTCACAGCCCTGCATCTCTCTGTCTCAGCCCTGCATCTCTCTGTCACATACCTGCATCTCTCTGTCACATACCTGCATCTCTCTGTCACAGCCCTGCATCTCTCTGTCACATCTCTGCGTCTCTCTATCACAGCCCTGCGACTCTCTATCACAGCCCTGCGTCTCTCTGTCACAGCTCTGCGTCTCTCTGTCACAGCCCTGCGTCTCTCTGTCACAGCTCTGCGTCTCTCTGTCACAGCCCTGCGTCTCTCTATCACATACCTGCATCTCTCTATCACAGCCCTGCATCTCTCTATCACAGCCCTGCATCTATCACAGCTCTGCATCTCTCTATCACAGCCCTGCATATATCACATCCCTGCATCTCTCTATAACAGCCCTGCATCTCTCTATCACAGCCCTGCATCTCTCTATCACAGCCCTGCATCTATCACAGCTCTGCATCTCTCTATCACAGCCCTGCATATATCACATCCCTGCATCTCTCTATCACAGCCCTGCATCTCTCCAATCACAGCACTGCATCTCTCTATCACAGCCCTGCATCTCTCTGTCACAGCCCTGCATCTCTCTGTCACAGCCCTGCATCTCTCTGTCACAGCCGTGTATCTCTCTGTCACATCCCCGCATCTCTCTATCACAGCCCCGCATCTCTCTGTCACAGCCCTGCATCTCTCTGTCACAGCCCTGCATCTCTATCACAGCCCTGCATCTCTCTGTCACAGCCCTGCATCTCTATCACAGCCCTGCATCTCTCTCTGTCACATCCCTGCATCTCTCTGTCACAGCCCTGCATCTCTCTGTCACAGCCCTGCATCTCTCTGTCACAGCCCTGCATCTCTCTGTCACAGCCGTGTATCTCTCTGTCACATCCCCGCATCTCTCTATCACAGCCCCGCATCTCTCTGTCACAGCCCTGCATCTCTCTGTCACAGCCCTGCATCTCTATCACAGCCCTGCATCTCTCTGTCACAGCCCTGCATCTCTATCACAGCCCTGCATCTCTCTCTGTCACATCCCTGCATCTCTCTGTCACAGCCCTGCATCTCTATCACAGCCCTGCATCTCTCTATCACTGCCCTGCATCTCTCTGTCACAGCCCTGCATCTCTCTGTCACAGCCGTGTATCTCTCTGTCACATCCCCGCATCTCTCTATCACAGCCCCGCATCTCTCTGTCACAGCCCTGCATCTCTCTGTCACAGCCCTGCATCTCTATCACAGCCCTGCATCTCTCTGTCACAGCCCTGCATCTCTATCACAGCCCTGCATCTCTCTCTGTCACATCCCTGCAACTCTCTGTCACAGCCCTGCATCTCTATCACAGCCCTGCATCTCTCTATCACTGCCCTGCATCTCTCTGTCACATCTCTGCATCTCTCTATCACAGCCCTGCATCTCTCTATCACAGCCGTGTATCTCTCTGTCACAGTCCTGCATCTCTCTATCACATCCCTGCATCTCTCTATCACATCCCTGCATCTCTCTGTCACAGCCCTGCATCTCTCTGTCACAGCCCTGCATCTCTCTGTCACAGCCCTGCATCTCTCTGTCACAGCCCTGCATCTCTCTATCACAGCCGCCCCGCATCTCTCTGTCACAGCCCCGCATCTCTCTGTCACAGCCCTGCATCTCTCTGTCACAGCCCTGCATCTCTCTGTCACAGCCCTGCATCTCTATCACAGCCCTGCATCTCTCTGTCACATCCCTGCATCTCTCTGTCACAGCCCTGCATCTCTATCACAGCCCTGCATCTCTCTGTCACAGCCCTGCATCTCTCTGTCACAGCCCTGCATCTCTATCACAGCCCTACATCTCTCTGTCACAGCCCTGTATCTCTCTGTCACATCTCTGCATCTCTCTATCACAGCCGTGTATGTCTCTGTCACAGTCCTGCATCTCTCTATCACATCCCTGCATCTCTCTATCACATCCCTGCATCTCTCTGTCACATCCCTGCATCTCTCTGTCACAGCCCTGCATCTCTATCACAGCCCTGCATCTCTCTGTCACTTCCCTGCATCTCTCTGTCACAGCACTGCATCTCTCTATCACAGCCCTGCATCTCTCTGTCACAGCCCTGCATCTCTCTATCACATCCCTGCATCTCTCTGTCACAGCCCTGCATCTCTCCAATCACAGCACTGCATCTCTCTATCACAGCCCTGCATCTCTCTGTCATAGCCCTGCATCTCTATCACAGCCCCGCATCTCTCTGTCACAGCCCCGCATCTCTCTGTCACAGCCCCGCATCTCTCTGTCACAGCCCCGCATCTCTCTGTCACAGCCCCGCATCTCTCTGTCACAGCCCCGCATCTCTCTGTCACAGCCCCGCATCTCTCTGTCACAGCCCTGCATCTCTCTGCCACATCCCTGCATCTCTCTGTCACAGCCCTGCATCTCTATCACAGCCCTGCATCTCTCTGTCACATCCCTGCATCTCTCTGTCACAGCCCTGCATCTCTATCACAGCCCTGCATCTCTCTGTCACAGCCCTGCATCTCTCTGTCACAGCCCTGCATCTCTCTGTCACAGCCCTGCATCTCTCTGTCACATACCTGCATCTCTCTGTCACATACCTGCATCTCTCTGTCACAGCCCTGCATCTCTCTGTCACATCTCTGCGTCTCTCTATCACAGCTCTGCGACTCTCTATCACAGCCCCGCATCTCTCTGTCACAGCCCTGCATCTCTCTGTCACAGCCCTGCATCTCTATCACAGCCCTGCATCTCTCTGTCACAGCCCTGCATCTCTATCACAGCCCTGCATCTCTCTCTGTCACATCCCTGCATCTCTCTGTCACAGCCCTGCATCTCTATCACAGCCCTGCATCTCTCTATCACTGCCCTGCATCTCTCTGTCACATCTCTGCATCTCTCTATCACAGCCCTGCATCTCTCTATCACAGCCGTGTATCTCTCTGTCACAGTCCTGCATCTCTCTATCACATCCCTGCATCTCTCTATCACATCCCTGCATCTCTCTGTCACAGCCCTGCATCTCTCTGTCACAGCCCTGCATCTCTCTGTCACAGCCCTGCATCTCTCTGTCACAGCCCTGCATCTCTCTATCACAGCCGCCCCGCATCTCTCTGTCACAGCCCCGCATCTCTCTGTCACAGCCCTGCATCTCTCTGTCACAGCCCTGCATCTCTCTGTCACAGCCCTGCATCTCTATCACAGCCCTGCATCTCTCTGTCACATCCCTGCATCTCTCTGTCACAGCCCTGCATCTCTATCACAGCCCTGCATCTCTCTGTCACAGCCCTGCATCTCTCTGTCACAGCCCTGCATCTCTATCACAGCCCTACATCTCTCTGTCACAGCCCTGTATCTCTCTGTCACATCTCTGCATCTCTCTATCACAGCCGTGTATCTCTCTGTCACAGTCTTGCATCTCTCTATCACATCCCTGCATCTCTCTATCACATCCCTGCATCTCTCTGTCACATCCCTGCATCTCTCTGTCACAGCCCTGCATCTCTATCACAGCCCTGCATCTCTCTGTCACTTCCCTGCATCTCTCTGTCACAGCCCTGCATCTCTCCAATCACAGCACTGCATCTCTCTATCACAGCCCTGCATCTCTCTGTCACAGCCCTGCATCTCTCTATCACATCCCTGCATCTCTCTGTCACAGCCCTGCATCTCTCCAATCACAGCACTGCATCTCTCTATCACAGCCCTGCATCTCTCTGTCATAGCCCTGCATCTCTATCACAGCCCTGCATCTCTCTGTCACAGCCCCGCATCTCTCTGTCACAGCCCTGCATCTCTCTGTCACAGCCCCGCATCTCTCTGTCACATCCCCGCATCTCTCTGTCACATCCCCGCATCTCTCTGTCACAGCCCCGCATCTCTCTGTCACAGCCCCGCATGTCTCTATCACAGCCCTGCATCTCTCTGTCATAGCCCTGCATCTCTATCACAGCCCTGCATCTCTCTGTCACATCCCTGCATCTCTCTGTCACAGCCCTGCATCTCTATCACAGCCCTGCATCTCTCTGTCACAGCCCCGCATCTCTCTGTCACAGCCCTGCATCTCTCTGTCACAGCCCTGCATCTCTATCACAGCCCTGCATCTCTCTGTCACAGCCCTGCATCTCTATCACAGCCCTGCATCTCTCTCTGTCACATCCCTGCATCTCTCTGTCACAGCCCTGCATCTCTATCACAGCCCTGCATCTCTCTATCACTGCCCTGCATCTCTCTGTCACATCTCTGCGTCTCTCTATCACAGCCCTGCATCTCTCTATCACAGCCGTGTATCTCTCTGTCACAGTCCTGCATCTCTCTATCACATCCCTGCATCTCTCTATCACATCCCTGCATCTCTCTGTCACAGCCCTGCATCTCTCTGTCACAGCCCTGCATCTCTCTGTCACAGCCCTGCATCTCTCTGTCACAGCCCTGCATCTCTCTTTCACAGCCCTGCGTCTCTCTGCCTGCGTCTCTCTGCCACAGCTCTGTGTCTCTCTGTCACAGCCCTGCGTCTCTCTATCACATACCTGCATGTCTCTGTCACAGCCCTACATCTCTCTATCACAGCCCTGCATCTCTCTGTCACAGCCCTGCATCTCTATCACAGCCCTGCATCTCTCTATCACAGCCTTGCATCTCTCTATCACAGCCCTGCATCTCTCTATCACAGCCTTGCATCTCTCTATCACAGCCTTGCATCTCTCTATCACAGCCCTGCATCTCTCTTTCACAGCCCTGCATCTCTCTATCACAGCCTTGCATCTCTCTATCACAGCCTTGCATCTCTCTATCACAGCCCTGCATCTCTCTTTCACAGCCTTGCATCACTCTATCACAGCCCTGCGTCTCTCTATCACAGCCCTGCGTCTCTCTATCACAGCCCTGCGTCTCTCTATCACAGCCCTGCGTCTCTCTATCACAGCCCTGCGTCTCTCTATCACAGCCCTGCGTCTCTCTATCACAGCCCTGCGTCTCTCTTTCACAGCTCTGCGTCTCTCTATCACAGCCTTGCATCTCTCTATCACAGCCTTGCATCTCTCTATCACAGCCTTGCATCTCTCTATCACAGCCTTGCATCTCTCTATCACAGCCCTGCATCTCTCTATCACAGCCTTGCATCTCTCTATCACAGCCCTGCATCTCTCTATCACAGCCCTGCATCTCTCTGTCACAGACCTGCATCTCTCTATCACATCCCTGCATCTCTCTTATAACAGCTCTGCATCTCTCTATCATAGCCCTGCATCTCTCTATCACACCTCTGAATCTCTCTATCACAGCTCTGAATCTCTCTATCACAGCCCTGCAGAGGCGGATTTACACTTCATGGGGCCCTAAGCAAGTTTCTTGTCTGGGGCCCCCCACCTATACTTACAAGAAAAAAAAAAAAATTGTACATAAAATAAAAATATTTTGCAAGGAATAAAGCATTTTTTAACGAAATTTATCTGCTGAAAGAACAGGTATTGTGGCGATAAAAGTACTGCCAAAATATATGTGCTATTCATATGGGGACGCTTTACTGGTGAAAATTGGCATAATTTACTACCGTCAGGGTTTTCACCAGTGATAGCAGCATTATAAAGAAGAAAAATTATTTAAAAACAGAAGATTGTGCTCACCTGGCATCCTCCGGTTTCTCCTCGCCACTTCTGATCGTTGCCCAGCAGGACTCCATCACCTTCAGTAGAAAAGGAGGAGGAAGGTAAGAGGTGAAGGAGGGACAATTGAAAGGGGGTGGCGGAATGAGGAGCAGGGTAAGACAAACAGTGGTAGGGCAAAATGGAAAGGTGGTTCGTGGGGGTACAGGAAAAGATGAGTGATAAATAATAGAATTAGGTGGGGGGACAGACTTAAAAGAAGTAATGGAAGACACAGGTAAAGGAATAAGAAAAAAACAAAGACCAGATACACAGACGCATACAAAGATGTTACAGAGACACGCTGGGGCCTGGGGAGACATGGGAGCAAATGTATGAAGCTGTGGAAAGTGATAAAGTGCAGAGTGATAGACGACCAGCCAATCCGCTCCCACCTGTTATTTTTCAAACACAGCCTGTAACATGACAGTTGTGAGCTGATTGGTTGGTCGTTTATCACTCTGCACTTTATCACTTTCCACAGCTTCATACATCTGCCCCATGACTGGGGGGGGGCGGGACATGGAGACATACACACATCAGGCTTGCCTACCCTCCCGATTTGGCCGGGAGCCTCCCGATTTTCGGGGGGCCGCTCCCGGCCCCCCGGAAAGGCAGACAAGCCTCCCGGCAGCCGACAACCCTCCCGACCACCCCCAAGAATAAACTAAAAAACCCCGCAGGGGGGGGGGGCAGTGACGCGATTCGTGTTGAATCGCGTCATCGTGGCCCCGCCCCCTGGTTCACAATGCTAAAAATAATGGCATTGTCAAGAGGGGGCGGGGCTACGATGATGCAATCATGCAGCTCCACCCCCAGCTCCACCCCCAAAAGTGACATCATGGTCGGGCACGCCCCCCGCTGTTAGCTAACAATCAGCTCCCTCTCGGAAGGAGGGAACTGATTGTCGGCAAGTATGACACACATGTGACTGGGGGGTGGGACATGAAAAAATAAACACTGGTGACTGACGGGGGAGGGGGGTTGGATATGTAGACATACACACCGGTGACTAGGGAGAGGGGAACATGTAGCTCTACACATTGGTGACTAGGATGGAGAAGCACATGGAAACATACACACTGCTGGTGGGGTGAGGGGGGACATGGAGACACACACACTGCTGGTGGGGGGGAGATGGACATGGAGACACACACTGCTGGTGGGGGGAGGGGGACATGGAGACACACACTGCTGGTAGGGTGAGGGGGGACATGAAGACACACACACTGCTGGTGGGGGGGAGAGGGACATGGAGACACACTGCTGGTGGGGGAAGGGGGACATGGAGATACACACACTGCTGGTGGGGGGGAGAGGGACATGAGACACACACTGCTGGTGGGGGGGAGAGGGACATGGAGACACACACTGCTGGTGGGGGGAGGGGGACATGGAGACACACACTGCTGGTAGGGTGAGGGGGGACATGGAGACACACACAATGCTGGTGGGGGGGAGAGGGACATGGAGACACACTGCTGGTGGGGGAAGGGGGACATGGAGACACACACACTGCTGGTGGGGGGGAGAGGGACATGGAGACACACACTGCTGGTGGGGGGAGGGGGACATGGAGACACACACTGCTGGTAGGGTGAGGGGGGACATGGAGACACACACAATGCTGGTGGGGGGGAGAGGGACATAGAGACACACTGCTGGTGGGGGGAGGGGGGGCATGGAGACATACACACAAACTGGGAGAGACGGGGAGGGGGGTTGGATATGTAGACATACACACCGGTGACTAGGGAGAGGGGAACATGTAGCTCTACACATTGGTGACTAGGATGGAGAAGCACATGGAGACACACACACTGCTGGTGGGGGGGAGATGGACATGGAGACACACACTGCTGGTGGGGGGAGGGGGACATGGAGACACACACTGCTGGTAGGGTGAGGGGGGACATGAAGACACACACACTGCTGGTGGGGGGGAGAGGGACATGGAGACACACACACTGCTGGTGGGGGGGAGAGGGACATGGAGACACACTGCTGGTGGGGGGAGGGGGACATGGAGACACACACTGCTGGTAGGGTGAGGGGGGACATGGAGACACACACACTGCTGGTGGGGGGGAGAGGGACATGGAGACACACACTGCTGGTGGGGGGAGGGGGACATGGAGACACACACTGCTGGTAGGGTGAGGGGGGACATGGAGACACACACTGCTGGTGGGGGGGGAGAGGGACATGGAGACACTGCTGGTGGGGGAAGGGGGATATGGAGACACACTGCTGGTGGGGGGAGGGGGACATGGAGACACACACTGCTGGTAGGGTGAGGGGGGACATGGAGACACACACACTGCTGGTGGGGGGGAGAGGGACATGGAGACACACTGCTGGTGGGGGAAGGGGGACATGGAAACATACACACTGCTGGTGGGGTGAGGGGGGACATGGAGACACACACACTGCTGGTGGGGGGGAGAGGGACATGGAGACACACACTGCTGGTGGGGGGAGGGGGACATGGAGACACACACTGCTGGTAGGGTGAGGGGGGACATGGAGACACACACAATGCTGGTGGGGGGAGAGGGACATGGAGACACACTGCTGGTGGGGGAAGGGGGACATGGAGATACACACTGCTGGTGGGGGGAGGGGGGGCATGGAGACATACACACAAACTGGGAGAGACGGGGAGGGGGGTTGGATATGTAGACATACACACCGGTGACTAGGGAGAGGGGAACATGTAGCTCTACACATTGGTGACTAGGATGGAGAAGCACATGGAAACATACACACTGCTGGTGGGGTGAGGGGGGACATGGAGACACACACACTGCTGGTGGGGGGGAGATGGACATGGAGACACACACTGCTGGTGGGGGGAGGGGGACATGGAGACACACACTGCTGGTAGGGTGAGGGGGGACATGAAGACACACACACTGCTGGTGGGGGGGAGAGGGACATGGAGACACACTGTGGTGGGGGAAGGGGGACATGGAGACACACTGCTAGTGGGGGGAGGGGGACATGGAGACACACACTGCTGGTAGGGTGAGGGGGGACATGGAGACACACACACTGCTGGTGGGGGGGAGAGGGACATGGAGACACACACTGCTGGTGGGGGGAGGGGGACATGGAGACACACACTGCTGGTAGGGTGAGGGGGGACATGGAGACACACACACTGCTGGTGGGGGGGGAGAGGGACATGGAGACACTGCTGGTGGGGGAAGGGGGATATGGAGATACACTGCTGGTGGGGGGAGGGGGACATGGAGACACACACTGCTGGTAGGGTGAGGGGGGACATGGAGACACACACACTGCTGGTGGGGGGGAGAGGGACATGGAGACACACTGCTGGTGGGGGAAGGGGGTCATGGAAACATACACACTGCTGGTGGGGTGAGGGGGGACATGGAGACACACACACTGCTGGTGGGGGGGAGAGGGACATGGAGACATACACTGCTGGTGGGGGGAGGGGGACATGGAGACACACACTGCTGGTAGGGTGAGGGGGGACATGGAGACACACACAATGCTGGTGGGGGGGAGAGGGACATGGAGACACACTGCTGGTGGGGGAAGGGGGACATGGAGACACACTGCTGGTGGGGGAGGGGACATGGAGACACACGCTGGTGGGGGGAGGAGGACATGGAGACACATACACTGCTGGTGGGGGGAGAGGGACATGGAGACACACACTGCTGGTGGGGGGAGGGGGACATGGAGACACTGCTGGTGAGGGGAAAGGGACATGGAGACACACACTGCTGTTGGGGGGAGGGGGGACATGGAGACACACTGCTGTTGGGGGGAGGGGGGACATGGAGACACACTGCTGTTGGGGGGAGGGGGGACATGGAGACACACACTGCTGGTGGGGGGAGGGGGGACATGGAGACACACACACTGCTGGTGGGGGAAGGGGGACATGGAGACACACACACTGCTGGTGGGGGAAGGGGGACATGGAGACACACACACTGCTGGTGGGGGGAGGGGGACATGGCAACACACTGCTGGTGGGGGGAATGGGACATGGAGACACATACTGCTGGTGGGGGGAGGGGGGACATGGAGACACACACTGCTGGTGGGGGGAGGGGGGACATGGAGACACACACTGCTGGTGGGGGGGGGGACATGGAGACATACACACTGCTGGTGGGGGAAGGGGGACATGGAGATACACACTGCTGGTGGGGGGAGGGGGGGCATGGAGACATACACACAAACTGGGAGAGACAGACAGGCATATAATAAAACAAGTACGATGAGCAGAACAAGGACAGAGATGCTGAGACAGGAAGCACAGAGGGGAGGAGGAGCACAGGTTACTTACTGTAGTGTGTGGCCAGAGATGTGATTCTTGAATGGAGGGGCCATCCTTGGACCTTGCCATCTTCCACGGTTGCTGCTATTTCCAAGTTGGAGAAAGGACCTCTGTGACGTAGACACCACGTGACCGCTGCAGGAGGCTGGACCGCTCCTGCGTTACCATCCACTAGGGCATAGAGGGAGAACAAATATCTGTGGTGAGCGCAGCGAGCCACCGTGCCCGAAGCGGGGCGAGCGCAGCGAGCCCGCGAGGGGACACTTTTGGTCCCAGTTAGCAGCCCCTCCCCCTTTCAGGTTGAGTCACGTGGGTGTGACGTCACAGGGCCATCAGCCATCATCTAGACCTAACCCATCTTCCACTGTATGACTGTAACTCCATGCTGGGGGCAGGGCTATAGGTGATGGGCACAAATTATCACTGCACCCGCCCCCAACTCCCCATCATCACGGGTGGCTCCGCCCACACCACGCCCCCCGTCTGAAGGCAGTGGTGACTGAGCAGCGTGGGATTCCCTTCCACAGAGCAGCGTGAGCTGGAGCCAGCACCCGGCAGCTGTCGAGTCAATGCACTGACAGGCTGCCGGGGCCCTCCATTATACAGACCTGTTAGCGGGCCCCCTGAGACCCGCCGGGCACAAGGCAACTGCTTGTGTTGCCTAGCGGTAAATCCGCCACTACAGCTCTGCATCTCTCTTTCACACCCAGGCCTGCCAAAAGCCGCGGCGGGCCCGGGTAACGGGGTGTAGCCTAATCATGGGAGGCGTGGCCACACCCCCTTTGTGGAAAAAAAAAAAAGAGAAGATTTTCAGAGCTGTGCGCTGGCGAGGGATGCGCTCTGGGCCAGCCCTGCGCAAAGCCAGGGGGGGCGCGATCAGTGTGATCACTCCCCCATACAGGCATAGGAGACTGCTTTGGCTGCTGCTCAACAGCCACGAGCAGTCTCGCATTGCAGCTCAGCACATGCAGAGTGCTGGGCTGCGGTGGGGGAAGGGGGGCAGCAAGGGACCCAGGCCCCCGCCGAACCCTCAGGAAGCCCGGGCCCGGATAATTTGTACCCGCTCCGCCCCCCTCTCGGCGCCCTTGATCACACCTCTGAATCTCTCTATCACATCTCTGCGTCTCTCTATCACAGCTACATCTCTCTATCACAGCTCTGCATCTCTCTCTCACAGCCCTGCATCTCTCTCTCACAGCTCTGCATCTCTCTATCACAGCTACATCTCTCTATCACAGCCCTGCATCTCTCTACCACAGCCCTGCATCTCTCTCTCACAGCTCTGCATCTCTCTACCACAGCCCTGCATCTCTCTGTCACAGCCCTGCATCTCTCTGTCACAGCCCTACATCTCTCTATCACAGCTCTGCATCTCTCTATCACAGCTCTGCATCTCTCTCTCACAGCCCTGCATCTCTCTCTCACAGCCCTGCATCTCTCTCTCACAGCTCTGCATCTCTCTATCACAGCCCTGCATCTCTCTATCACAGCTCTGCATCTCTCTATCACAGCCCTGCATCTCTCTATCACAGCCCTGCATCTCTCTATCACAGCCCTGCATCTCTCTATCACAGCTACATCTCTCTATCGCAGCTCTGCATCTCTCTATCACAGCCCTGCATCTCTCCAATCACAGCTCTGCATCTCTCCAATCACAGCCCTGCATCTCTCTGTCACAGCCCTGCATCTCTCTATCACAGCCCTGCATCTCTCTATCACACCTCAATATCTCTATTGCAGCCCTGCATCTCTCCAATCACAGCTCTGCATCTCTATCACAGCCCTGCATCTCTCTGTCACAGCCCTGCATCTCTCTGTCTCATCCCTGTATCTCTCTGTCACAGCCCTGCATCTCTCTATCACAGCCCTGCATCTCTCTATCACAGCCCTGCATCTCTCTATCACAGCCCTACATCTCTCTATCACAGCCCTGCATCTCTCTATCACAGCCCTACATCTCTCTGTCATAGCCCTGCATCTCTATCACAGCCCTGCATCTCTCTGTCACAGCCCCGCATCTCTCTGTCACAGCCCTGCATCTCTCTGTCACAGCCCCGCATCTCTCTGTCACAGCCCCGCATCTCTCTGTCACAGCCCTGCATCTCTCTGTCACAGCCCTGCATCTCTCTGCCACATCCCTGCATCTCTCTGTCACAGCCCTGCATCTCTATCACAGCCCTGCATCTCTCTGTCACATCCCTGCATCTCTCTGTCACAGCCCTGCATCTCTATCACAGCCCTGCATCTCTCTGTCACAGCCCTGCATCTCTCTGTCACAGCCCTGCATCTCTCTGTCTCAGCCCTGCATCTCTCTGTCACATACCTGCATCTCTCTGTCACATACCTGCATCTCTCTGTCACAGCCCTGCATCTCTCTGTCACATCTCTGCGTCTCTCTATCACAGCCCTGCGACTCTCTATCACAGCCCTGCGTCTCTCTGTCACAGCTCTGCGTCTCTCTGTCACAGCCCTGCGTCTCTCTGTCACAGCTCTGCGTCTCTCTGTCACAGCCCTGCATCTCTCTATCACATACCTGCATCTCTCTATCACAGCCCTGCATCTCTCTATCACAGCCCTGCATCTATCACAGCTCTGCATCTCTCTATCACAGCCCTGCATATATCACATCCCTGCATCTCTCTATCACAGCCCTGCATCTCTCTGTCACAGCCCCGCATCTCTCTGTCACAGCCCCGCATCTCTCTGTCACAGCCCCGCATCTCTCTGTCACAGCCCTGCATCTCTCTGCCACATCCCTGCATCTCTCTGTCACAGCCCTGCATCTCTATCACAGCCCTGCATCTCTCTGTCACATCCCTGCATCTCTCTGTCACAGCCCTGCATCTCTATCACAGCCCTGCATCTCTCTGTCACAGCCCTGCATCTCTCTGTCACAGCCCTGCATCTCTCTGTCACAGCCCTGCATCTCTCTGTCACATACCTGCATCTCTCTGTCACATACCTGCATCTCTCTGTCACAGCCCTGCATCTCTCTGTCACATCTCTGCGTCTCTCTATCACAGCTCTGCGACTCTCTATCACAGCCCCGCATCTCTCTGTCACAGCCCTGCATCTCTCTGTCACAGCCCTGCATCTCTATCACAGCCCTGCATCTCTCTGTCACAGCCCTGCATCTCTATCACAGCCCTGCATCTCTCTCTGTCACATCCCTGCATCTCTCTGTCACAGCCCTGCATCTCTATCACAGCCCTGCATCTCTCTATCACTGCCCTGCATCTCTCTGTCACATCTCTGCATCTCTCTATCACAGCCCTGCATCTCTCTATCACAGCCGTGTATCTCTCTGTCACAGTCCTGCATCTCTCTATCACATCCCTGCATCTCTCTATCACATCCCTGCATCTCTCTGTCACAGCCCTGCATCTCTCTGTCACAGCCCTGCATCTCTCTGTCACAGCCCTGCATCTCTCTGTCACAGCCCTGCATCTCTCTATCACAGCCGCCCCGCATCTCTCTGTCACAGCCCCGCATCTCTCTGTCACAGCCCTGCATCTCTCTGTCACAGCCCTGCATCTCTCTGTCACAGCCCTGCATCTCTATCACAGCCCTGCATCTCTCTGTCACATCCCTGCATCTCTCTGTCACAGCCCTGCATCTCTATCACAGCCCTGCATCTCTCTGTCACAGCCCTGCATCTCTCTGTCACAGCCCTGCATCTCTATCACAGCCCTACATCTCTCTGTCACAGCCCTGTATCTCTCTGTCACATCTCTGCATCTCTCTATCACAGCCGTGTATCTCTCTGTCACAGTCTTGCATCTCTCTATCACATCCCTGCATCTCTCTATCACATCCCTGCATCTCTCTGTCACATCCCTGCATCTCTCTGTCACAGCCCTGCATCTCTATCACAACCCTGCATCTCTCTGTCACTTCCCTGCATCTCTCTGTCACAGCCCTGCATCTCTCCAATCACAGCACTGCATCTCTCTATCACAGCCCTGCATCTCTCTGTCACAGCCCTGCATCTCTCTATCACATCCCTGCATCTCTCTGTCACAGCCCTGCATCTCTCCAATCACAGCACTGCATCTCTCTATCACAGCCCTGCATCTCTCTGTCATAGCCCTGCATCTCTATCACAGCCCTGCATCTCTCTGTCACAGCCCCGCATCTCTCTGTCACAGCCCTGCATCTCTCTGTCACAGCCCCGCATCTCTCTGTCACAGCCCCGCATCTCTCTGTCACAGCCCTGCATCTCTCTGTCACAGCCCTGCATCTCTCTGCCACATCCCTGCATCTCTCTGTCACAGCCCTGCATCTCTATCACAGCCCTGCATCTCTCTGTCACATCCCTGCATCTCTCTGTCACAGCCCTGCATCTCTATCACAGCCCTGCATCTCTCTGTCACAGCCCTGCATCTCTCTGTCACAGCCCTGCATCTCTCTGTCTCAGCCCTGCATCTCTCTGTCACATACCTGCATCTCTCTGTCACATACCTGCATCTCTCTGTCACAGCCCTGCATCTCTCTGTCACATCTCTGCGTCTCTCTATCACAGCCCTGCGACTCTCTATCACAGCCCTGCGTCTCTCTGTCACAGCTCTGCGTCTCTCTGTCACAGCCCTGCGTCTCTCTGTCACAGCTCTGCGTCTCTCTGTCACAGCCCTGCATCTCTCTATCACATACCTGCATCTCTCTATCACAGCCCTGCATCTCTCTATCACAGCCCTGCATCTATCACAGCTCTGCATCTCTCTATCACAGCCCTGCATATATCACATCCCTGCATCTCTCTATCACAGCCCTGCATCTCTCTATCACAGCCCTGCATCTCTCTATCACAGCCCTGCATCTATCACAGCTCTGCATCTCTCTATCACAGCCCTGCATATATCACATCCCTGCATCTCTCTATCACAGCCCTGCATCTCTCCAATCACAGCACTGCATCTCTCTATCACAGCCCTGCATCTCTCTGTCACAGCCCTGCATCTCTCTGTCACAGCCCCGCATCTCTCTGTCACATCCCCGCATCTCTCTGTCACATCCCCGCATCTCTCTGTCACAGCCCCGCATCTCTCTGTCACAGCCCCGCATGTCTCTATCACAGCCCTGCATCTCTCTGTCATAGCCCTGCATCTCTATCACAGCCCTGCATCTCTCTGTCACATCCCTGCATCTCTCTGTCACAGCCCTGCATCTCTATCACAGCCCTGCATCTCTCTGTCACAGCCCCGCATCTCTCTGTCACAGCCCTGCATCTCTCTGTCACAGCCCTGCATCTCTATCACAGCCCTGCATCTCTCTGTCACAGCCCTGCATCTCTATCACAGCCCTGCATCTCTCTCTGTCACATCCCTGCATCTCTCTGTCACAGCCCTGCATCTCTATCACAGCCCTGCATCTCTCTATCACTGCCCTGCATCTCTCTGTCACATCTCTGCGTCTCTCTATCACAGCCCTGCATCTCTCTATCACAGCCGTGTATCTCTCTGTCACAGTCCTGCATCTCTCTATCACATCCCTGCATCTCTCTATCACATCCCTGCATCTCTCTGTCACAGCCCTGCATCTCTCTGTCACAGCCCTGCATCTCTCTGTCACAGCCCTGCATCTCTCTGTCACAGCCCTGCATCTCTCTTTCACAGCCCTGCGTCTCTCTGCCTGCGTCTCTCTGCCACAGCTCTGTGTCTCTCTGTCACAGCCCTGCGTCTCTCTATCACATACCTGCATGTCTCTGTCACAGCCCTACATCTCTCTATCACAGCCCTGCATCTCTCTGTCACAGCCCTGCATCTCTATCACAGCCCTGCATCTCTCTATCACAGCCTTGCATCTCTCTATCACAGCCCTGCATCTCTCTATCACAGCCTTGCATCTCTCTATCACAGCCTTGCATCTCTCTATCACAGCCCTGCATCTCTCTTTCACAGCCCTGCATCTCTCTATCACAGCCTTGCATCTCTCTATCACAGCCTTGCATCTCTCTATCACAGCCCTGCATCTCTCTTTCACAGCCTTGCATCACTCTATCACAGCCCTGCGTCTCTCTATCACAGCCCTGCGTCTCTCTATCACAGCCCTGCGTCTCTCTATCACAGCCCTGCGTCTCTCTATCACAGCCCTGCGTCTCTCTATCACAGCCCTGCGTCTCTCTATCACAGCCCTGCGTCTCTCTTTCACAGCTCTGCGTCTCTCTATCACAGCCTTGCATCTCTCTATCACAGCCTTGCATCTCTCTATCACAGCCTTGCATCTCTCTATCACAGCCTTGCATCTCTCTATCACAGCCCTGCATCTCTCTATCACAGCCTTGCATCTCTCTATCACAGCCCTGCATCTCTCTATCACAGCCCTGCATCTCTCTGTCACAGACCTGCATCTCTCTATCACATCCCTGCATCTCTCTTATAACAGCTCTGCATCTCTCTATCATAGCCCTGCATCTCTCTATCACACCTCTGAATCTCTCTATCACAGCTCTGAATCTCTCTATCACAGCCCTGCAGAGGCGGATTTACACTTCATGGGGCCCTAAGCAAGTTTCTTGTCTGGGGCCCCCCACCTATACTTACAAGAAAAAAAAAAAAATTGTACATAAAATAAAAATATTTTGCAAGGAATAAAGCATTTTTTAACGAAATTTATCTGCTGAAAGAACAGGTATTGTGGCGATAAAAGTACTGCCAAAATATATGTGCTATTCATATGGGGACGCTTTACTGGTGAAAATTGGCATAATTTACTACCGTCAGGGTTTTCACCAGTGATAGCAGCATTATAAAGAAGAAAAATTATTTAAAAACAGAAGATTGTGCTCACCTGGCATCCTCCGGTTTCTCCTCGCCACTTCTGATCGTTGCCCAGCAGGACTCCATCACCTTCAGTAGAAAAGGAGGAGGAAGGTAAGAGGTGAAGGAGGGACAATTGAAAGGGGGTGGCGGAATGAGGAGCAGGGTAAGACAAACAGTGGTAGGGCAAAATGGAAAGGTGGTTCGTGGGGGTACAGGAAAAGATGAGTGATAAATAATAGAATTAGGTGGGGGGACAGACTTAAAAGAAGTAATGGAAGACACAGGTAAAGGAATAAGAAAAAAACAAAGACCAGATACACAGACGCATACAAAGATGTTACAGAGACACGCTGGGGCCTGGGGAGACATGGGAGCAAATGTATGAAGCTGTGGAAAGTGATAAAGTGCAGAGTGATAGACGACCAGCCAATCCGCTCCCACCTGTTATTTTTCAAACACAGCCTGTAACATGACAGTTGTGAGCTGATTGGTTGGTCGTTTATCACTCTGCACTTTATCACTTTCCACAGCTTCATACATCTGCCCCATGACTGGGGGGGGGCGGGACATGGAGACATACACACATCAGGCTTGCCTACCCTCCCGATTTGGCCGGGAGCCTCCCGATTTTCGGGGGGCCGCTCCCGGCCCCCCGGAAAGGCAGACAAGCCTCCCGGCAGCCGACAACCCTCCCGACCACCCCCAAGAATAAACTAAAAAACCCCGCAGGGGGGGGGGGCAGTGACGCGATTCGTGTTGAATCGCGTCATCGTGGCCCCGCCCCCTGGTTCACAATGCTAAAAATAATGGCATTGTCAAGAGGGGGCGGGGCTACGATGATGCAATCATGCAGCTCCACCCCCAGCTCCACCCCCAAAAGTGACATCATGGTCGGGCACGCCCCCCGCTGTTAGCTAACAATCAGCTCCCTCTCGGAAGGAGGGAACTGATTGTCGGCAAGTATGACACACATGTGACTGGGGGGTGGGACATGAAAAAATAAACACTGGTGACTGACGGGGGAGGGGGGTTGGATATGTAGACATACACACCGGTGACTAGGGAGAGGGGAACATGTAGCTCTACACATTGGTGACTAGGATGGAGAAGCACATGGAAACATACACACTGCTGGTGGGGTGAGGGGGGACATGGAGACACACACACTGCTGGTGGGGGGGAGATGGACATGGAGACACACACTGCTGGTGGGGGGAGGGGGACATGGAGACACACACTGCTGGTAGGGTGAGGGGGGACATGAAGACACACACACTGCTGGTGGGGGGGAGAGGGACATGGAGACACACTGCTGGTGGGGGAAGGGGGACATGGAGATACACACACTGCTGGTGGGGGGGAGAGGGACATGAGACACACACTGCTGGTGGGGGGGAGAGGGACATGGAGACACACACTGCTGGTGGGGGGAGGGGGACATGGAGACACACACTGCTGGTAGGGTGAGGGGGGACATGGAGACACACACAATGCTGGTGGGGGGGAGAGGGACATGGAGACACACTGCTGGTGGGGGAAGGGGGACATGGAGACACACACACTGCTGGTGGGGGGGAGAGGGACATGGAGACACACACTGCTGGTGGGGGGAGGGGGACATGGAGACACACACTGCTGGTAGGGTGAGGGGGGACATGGAGACACACACAATGCTGGTGGGGGGGAGAGGGACATAGAGACACACTGCTGGTGGGGGGAGGGGGGGCATGGAGACATACACACAAACTGGGAGAGACGGGGAGGGGGGTTGGATATGTAGACATACACACCGGTGACTAGGGAGAGGGGAACATGTAGCTCTACACATTGGTGACTAGGATGGAGAAGCACATGGAGACACACACACTGCTGGTGGGGGGGAGATGGACATGGAGACACACACTGCTGGTGGGGGGAGGGGGACATGGAGACACACACTGCTGGTAGGGTGAGGGGGGACATGAAGACACACACACTGCTGGTGGGGGGGAGAGGGACATGGAGACACACACACTGCTGGTGGGGGGGAGAGGGACATGGAGACACACTGCTGGTGGGGGGAGGGGGACATGGAGACACACACTGCTGGTAGGGTGAGGGGGGACATGGAGACACACACACTGCTGGTGGGGGGGAGAGGGACATGGAGACACACACTGCTGGTGGGGGGAGGGGGACATGGAGACACACACTGCTGGTAGGGTGAGGGGGGACATGGAGACACACACTGCTGGTGGGGGGGGAGAGGGACATGGAGACACTGCTGGTGGGGGAAGGGGGATATGGAGACACACTGCTGGTGGGGGGAGGGGGACATGGAGACACACACTGCTGGTAGGGTGAGGGGGGACATGGAGACACACACACTGCTGGTGGGGGGGAGAGGGACATGGAGACACACTGCTGGTGGGGGAAGGGGGACATGGAAACATACACACTGCTGGTGGGGTGAGGGGGGACATGGAGACACACACACTGCTGGTGGGGGGGAGAGGGACATGGAGACACACACTGCTGGTGGGGGGAGGGGGACATGGAGACACACACTGCTGGTAGGGTGAGGGGGGACATGGAGACACACACAATGCTGGTGGGGGGAGAGGGACATGGAGACACACTGCTGGTGGGGGAAGGGGGACATGGAGATACACACTGCTGGTGGGGGGAGGGGGGGCATGGAGACATACACACAAACTGGGAGAGACGGGGAGGGGGGTTGGATATGTAGACATACACACCGGTGACTAGGGAGAGGGGAACATGTAGCTCTACACATTGGTGACTAGGATGGAGAAGCACATGGAAACATACACACTGCTGGTGGGGTGAGGGGGGACATGGAGACACACACACTGCTGGTGGGGGGGAGATGGACATGGAGACACACACTGCTGGTGGGGGGAGGGGGACATGGAGACACACACTGCTGGTAGGGTGAGGGGGGACATGAAGACACACACACTGCTGGTGGGGGGGAGAGGGACATGGAGACACACTGTGGTGGGGGAAGGGGGACATGGAGACACACTGCTAGTGGGGGGAGGGGGACATGGAGACACACACTGCTGGTAGGGTGAGGGGGGACATGGAGACACACACACTGCTGGTGGGGGGGAGAGGGACATGGAGACACACACTGCTGGTGGGGGGAGGGGGACATGGAGACACACACTGCTGGTAGGGTGAGGGGGGACATGGAGACACACACACTGCTGGTGGGGGGGGAGAGGGACATGGAGACACTGCTGGTGGGGGAAGGGGGATATGGAGATACACTGCTGGTGGGGGGAGGGGGACATGGAGACACACACTGCTGGTAGGGTGAGGGGGGACATGGAGACACACACACTGCTGGTGGGGGGGAGAGGGACATGGAGACACACTGCTGGTGGGGGAAGGGGGTCATGGAAACATACACACTGCTGGTGGGGTGAGGGGGGACATGGAGACACACACACTGCTGGTGGGGGGGAGAGGGACATGGAGACATACACTGCTGGTGGGGGGAGGGGGACATGGAGACACACACTGCTGGTAGGGTGAGGGGGGACATGGAGACACACACAATGCTGGTGGGGGGGAGAGGGACATGGAGACACACTGCTGGTGGGGGAAGGGGGACATGGAGACACACTGCTGGTGGGGGAGGGGACATGGAGACACACGCTGGTGGGGGGAGGAGGACATGGAGACACATACACTGCTGGTGGGGGGAGAGGGACATGGAGACACACACTGCTGGTGGGGGGAGGGGGACATGGAGACACTGCTGGTGAGGGGAAAGGGACATGGAGACACACACTGCTGTTGGGGGGAGGGGGGACATGGAGACACACTGCTGTTGGGGGGAGGGGGGACATGGAGACACACTGCTGTTGGGGGGAGGGGGGACATGGAGACACACACTGCTGGTGGGGGGAGGGGGGACATGGAGACACACACACTGCTGGTGGGGGAAGGGGGACATGGAGACACACACACTGCTGGTGGGGGAAGGGGGACATGGAGACACACACACTGCTGGTGGGGGGAGGGGGACATGGCAACACACTGCTGGTGGGGGGAATGGGACATGGAGACACATACTGCTGGTGGGGGGAGGGGGGACATGGAGACACACACTGCTGGTGGGGGGAGGGGGGACATGGAGACACACACTGCTGGTGGGGGGGGGGACATGGAGACATACACACTGCTGGTGGGGGAAGGGGGACATGGAGATACACACTGCTGGTGGGGGGAGGGGGGGCATGGAGACATACACACAAACTGGGAGAGACAGACAGGCATATAATAAAACAAGTACGATGAGCAGAACAAGGACAGAGATGCTGAGACAGGAAGCACAGAGGGGAGGAGGAGCACAGGTTACTTACTGTAGTGTGTGGCCAGAGATGTGATTCTTGAATGGAGGGGCCATCCTTGGACCTTGCCATCTTCCACGGTTGCTGCTATTTCCAAGTTGGAGAAAGGACCTCTGTGACGTAGACACCACGTGACCGCTGCAGGAGGCTGGACCGCTCCTGCGTTACCATCCACTAGGGCATAGAGGGAGAACAAATATCTGTGGTGAGCGCAGCGAGCCACCGTGCCCGAAGCGGGGCGAGCGCAGCGAGCCCGCGAGGGGACACTTTTGGTCCCAGTTAGCAGCCCCTCCCCCTTTCAGGTCGAGTCACGTGGGTGTGACGTCACAGGGCCATCAGCCATCATCTAGACCTAACCCATCTTCCACTGTATGACTGTAACTCCATGCTGGGGGCAGGGCTATAGGTGATGGGCACAAATTATCACTGCACCCGCCCCCAACTCCCCATCATCACGGGTGGCTCCGCCCACACCACGCCCCCCGTCTGAAGGCAGTGGTGACTGAGCAGCGTGGGATTCCCTTCCACAGAGCAGCGTGAGCTGGAGCCAGCACCCGGCAGCTGTCGAGTCAATGCACTGACAGGCTGCCGGGGCCCTCCATTATACAGACCTGTTAGCGGGCCCCCTGAGACCCGCCGGGCACAAGGCAACTGCTTGTGTTGCCTAGCGGTAAATCCGCCACTACAGCTCTGCATCTCTCTTTCACACCCAGGCCTGCCAAAAGCCGCGGCGGGCCCGGGTAACGGGGTGTAGCCTAATCATGGGAGGCGTGGCCACACCCCCTTTGTGGAAAAAAAAAAAAGAGAAGATTTTCAGAGCTGTGCGCTGGCGAGGGATGCGCTCTGGGCCAGCCCTGCGCAAAGCCAGGGGGGGCGCGATCAGTGTGATCACTCCCCCATACAGGCATAGGAGACTGCTTTGGCTGCTGCTCAACAGCCACGAGCAGTCTCGCATTGCAGCTCAGCACATGCAGAGTGCTGGGCTGCGGTGGGGGAAGGGGGGCAGCAAGGGACCCAGGCCCCCGCCGAACCCTCAGGAAGCCCGGGCCCGGATAATTTGTACCCGCTCCGCCCCCCTCTCGGCGCCCTTGATCACACCTCTGAATCTCTCTATCACATCTCTGCGTCTCTCTATCACAGCTACATCTCTCTATCACAGCTCTGCATCTCTCTCTCACAGCCCTGCATCTCTCTCTCACAGCTCTGCATCTCTCTATCACAGCTACATCTCTCTATCACAGCCCTGCATCTCTCTACCACAGCCCTGCATCTCTCTCTCACAGCTCTGCATCTCTCTACCACAGCCCTGCATCTCTCTGTCACAGCCCTGCATCTCTCTGTCACAGCCCTACATCTCTCTATCACAGCTCTGCATCTCTCTATCACAGCTCTGCATCTCTCTCTCACAGCCCTGCATCTCTCTCTCACAGCCCTGCATCTCTCTCTCACAGCTCTGCATCTCTCTATCACAGCCCTGCATCTCTCTATCACAGCTCTGCATCTCTCTATCACAGCCCTGCATCTCTCTATCACAGCCCTGCATCTCTCTATCACAGCCCTGCATCTCTCTATCACAGCTACATCTCTCTATCGCAGCTCTGCATCTCTCTATCACAGCCCTGCATCTCTCCAATCACAGCTCTGCATCTCTCCAATCACAGCCCTGCATCTCTCTGTCACAGCCCTGCATCTCTCTATCACAGCCCTGCATCTCTCTATCACACCTCAATATCTCTATTGCAGCCCTGCATCTCTCCAATCACAGCTCTGCATCTCTATCACAGCCCTGCATCTCTCTGTCACAGCCCTGCATCTCTCTGTCTCATCCCTGTATCTCTCTGTCACAGCCCTGCATCTCTCTATCACAGCCCTGCATCTCTCTATCACAGCCCTGCATCTCTCTATCACAGCCCTACATCTCTCTATCACAGCCCTGCATCTCTCTATCACAGCCCTACATCTCTCTATCACAGCCCTGCATCTCTCTATCACAGCCCTGCATCTCTCTATCACAGCTACATCTCTCTATCACAGCCCTGCATCTCTCTATCACAGCCCTGCATCTCTCTGTCACAGCGCTACATCTCTCTATCACACCCCTGCATCTCTCTATCACAGCTCTGCATCTCTATCACAGCCCTACATCTCTCTATCACATCCCTGCATCTCTCTGTCACATCCCTGCATCTCTCTATCATAGCCCTGCATCTCTCTATCACAGCCCTGCATCTCTCTACCACAGCCCTGCATCTCTCTACCACAGGCCTGCATCTCTCTACCACAGCCCTGCATCTCTCTATCACAGCTACATCTCTCTATCACAGCCCTGCATCTCTCTATCACAGCCCTGCATCTCTCTGTCACAGCCCTACATCTCTCTATCACACCCCTGCATCTCTCTATCACAGCCCTACATCTCTCTATCACAGCCCTGCATCTCTCTACCACAGCCCTGCATCTCTCTACCACAGGCCTGCATCTCTCTACCACAGCCCTGCATCTCTCTATCACAGCTCTGCATCTCTCTACCACAGCCCTGCATCTCTCTCTCACAGCTCTGCATCTCTCTACCACAGCTACATCTCTCTATCACAGCCCTGCATCTCTCTGTCACAGCCCTGCATCTCTCTGTCACAGCCCTACATCTCTCTATCACACCCCTGCATCTCTCTATCACAGCTCTGCATCTCTCTATCACAGCTCTGCATCTCTCTCTCACAGCCCTGCATCTCTCTCTCACAGCCCTGCATCTCTCTCTCACAGCTCTGCATCTCTCTATCACAGCCCTGCATCTCTCTATCACAGCTCTGCATCTCTCTATCACAGCCCTGCATCTCTCTATCACAGCCCTGCATCTCTCTATCACAGCCCTGCAGCTCTGCATCTCTCTATCACAGCTCTGCATCTCTCTCTCACAGCCCTGCATCTCTCTCTCACAGCCCTGCATCTCCCCCTACATCTCTCTATCACAGCCCTACATCTCTCTATCACAGCCCTGCATCTCTCTATCACACCCCTGCATCTCTCTATCACAGCTCTGCATCTCTATCACAGCCCTACATCTCTCTATCACAGCTCTGCATCTCTCTATCACAGCCCTACATCTCTCTATCACAGCCCTGCATCTCTCTATCACACCCCTGCATCTCTCTATCACAGCTCTGCATCTCTATCACAGCCCTACATCTCTCTATCACAGCTCTGCATCTCTCTATCACAGCCCTGCATCTCTCTATCACATCCCTGCATCTCTCTATCACAGCCCTGCATCTCTCTATCACAGCTACATCTCTCTATCACACCCCTGCATCTCTCTATCACAGCTCTGCATCTCTCTCTCACAGCTCTGCATCTCTCTCTCACAGCCCTGCATCTCTCTCTCACAGCCCTGCATCTCTCTCTCACAGCTCTGCATCTCTCTATCACAGCCCTGCATCTCTCTATCACAGCTACATCTCTCTATCACAGCCCTGCATCTCTCTATCACAGCCCTGCATCTCTCTGTCACAGCCCTACATCTCTCTGTCACACCCCTGCATCTCTCTATCACAGCCCTACATCTCTCTATCACAGCCCTGCATCTCTCTACCACAGCCCTGCATCTCTCTACCACAGGCCTGCATCTCTCTACCACAGCCCTGCATCTCTCTCTCACAGCTCTGCATCTCTCTACCACAGCTACATCTCTCTATCACAGCCCTGCATCTCTCTGTCACAGCCCTGCATCTCTCTGTCACAGCCCTGCATCTCTCTATCACACCCCTGCATCTCTCTATCACAGCTCTGCATCTCTCTATCACAGCTCTGCATCTCTCTCTCACAGCCCTGCATCTCTCTCTCACAGCCCTGCATCTCTCTCTCACAGCTCTGCATCTCTCTATCACAGCCCTGCATCTCTCTATCACAGCCCTGCATCTCTCTATCACAGCCCTGCATCTCTCCAATCACAGCTCTGCATCTCTCCAATCACAGCCCTGCATCTCTCTGTCACAGCCCTACATCTCTCTGTCACACCTCAACATCTCTATTGCAGCCCTGCATCTCTCCAATCACAGCTCTGCATCTCTATCACAGCCCTGCATCTCTCTGTCACAGCCCTGCATCTCTCTATCACACCTCAACATCTCTATTGCAGCCCTGCATCTCTCCAATCACAGCTCTGCATCTCTATCACAGCCCTGCATCTCTCTGTCACAGCCCTGCATCTCTCTGTCTCATCCCTGTATCTCTCTGTCACAGCCCTGCATCTCTCTGTCACAGCCCTGCATCTTTCTATCACAGCCCTACATCTCTCTATCACAGCCCTGCATCTCTCTATCACAGCCCTACATCTCTCTATCACAGCCCTGCATCTCTCTATCACAGCCCTGCATCTCTCTATCACAGCTACATCTCTCTATCACAGCCCTGCATCTCTCTATCACAGCCCTGCATCTCTCTGTCACAGCCCTGCATCTCTCTATCACACCCCTGCATCTCTCTATCACAGCTCTGCATCTCTCTATCACAGCCCTGCATCTCTCTATCACAGCCCTGCATCTCTCTATCACAGCCCTACATCTCTCTGTCACATCCCTGCATCTCTCTACCACAGCCCTGCATCTCTCTACCACAGCCCTGCATCTCTCTACCACAGGCCTGCATCTCTCTATCACAGCTACATCTCTCTATCACAGCCCTGCATCTCTCTATCACAGCCCTGCATCTCTCTGTCACAGCCCTACATCTCTCTATCACACCCCTGCATCTCTCTATCACAGCCCTACATCTCTCTATCACAGCCCTGCATCTCTCTACCACAGCCCTGCATCTCTCTACCACAGGCCTGCATCTCTCTACCACAACCCTGCATCTCTCTATCACAGCCCTGCATCTCTCTACCACAGCCCTGCATCTCTCTCTCACAGCTCTGCATCTCTCTACCACAGCTACATCTCTCTATCACAGCCCTGCATCTCTCTGTCACAGCCCTGCATCTCTCTGTCACAGCCCTGCATCTCTCTGTCACAGCCCTACATCTCTCTATCACACCCCTGCATCATCTATCACAGCTCTGCATCTCTCTATCACAGCTCTGCATCTCTCTATCACAGCTCTGCATCTCTCTCTCACAGCCCTGCATCTCTCTCTCACAGCTCTGCATCTCTCTAACACAGCCCTGCATCTCTCTCTCACAGCCCTGCATCTCTCTATCACAGCCCTGCATCTCTCTATCACAGCCCTGCATCTCTCTATCACAGCCCTGCAACTCTGCATCTCTCTATCACAGCTCTGCATCTCTCTCTCACAGCCCTGCATCTCTCTCTCACAGCCCTGCATCTCCCCCTGCATCTCTCTATCACAGCTCTGCATCTCTCTATCACAGCTCTGCATCTCTCTCTCACAGCCCTGCATCTCTCTCTCACAGCCCTGCATCTCTCTCTCACAGCTCTGCATCTCTCTATCACAGCCCTGCATCTCTCTATCACAGATCTGCATCTCTCTATCACAGCCCTGCATCTCTATCACAGCCCTGCATCTCTCCAATCACAGCTCTGCATCTCTCCAATCACAGCCCTGCATCTCTCTGTCACAGCCCTGCATCTCTCTATCACAGCCCTGCATCTCTCTATCACACCTCAACATCTCTATTGCAGCCCTGCATCTCTCCAATCACAGCTCTGCATCTCTATCACAGCCCTGCATCTCTCTGTCACAGCCCTGCATCTCTCTGTCTCATCCCTGTATCTCTCTGTCACAGCCCTGCATCTCTCTGTCACAGCTCTGCATCTCTCTGTCACAGCCCTGCATCTCTCGTATCACAGCCCTGCATCTCTCTGTCACAGCCCTGCATCTCTCTATCACAGCCCTGCATCTCTCTATCACAGCTCTGCATCTCTCTATCACAGCCCTGCATCTCTCTATGACAGCTCTGCATCTCTCTATCACAGCCCTGCATCTCTCTATCACAGCTCTGCATCTCTCTATCACAGCCCTGCATCTCTCTATCACAGCCCTGCATCTCTCTGTCACAGCCCTGCATCTCTCTGTCACATCTCTGCATCTCTCTGTCACATCCCTGCATCTCTCTGTCACAGCCCTGCATCTCTATCACATCTCTGCATCTCTCTATCACAGATCTTCTTTCTATCACAGCCCTGCATCTCTCTATCATAGATCTTCTTTCTATCACAGCCCTGCATCTCTCTATCACATCTCTGCATCTCTCTATCACATCCCTGCATCTCTCTGTCACAGCCCTGCATCTCTATCACATCTCTGCATCTCTCTATCACAGATCTTCTTTCTATCACAGCCCTGCATCTCTCTATCACAGATCTTCTTTCTATCACAGCCCTGCATCTCTCTATCACAGCTGCATCTCTCTATCACAGCCCTGCATCTCTCTATCACAGCCCTGCATCTCTCTATCACAGCTCTGCATCTCTCTATCACAGCCCTGCATCTCTCTATCACATCCCTGCATCTCTCTACCACAGCCCTGCATCTCTCTATCACAGCTCCGCATCTCTCATACCACAGCCCTGCATCTCTCTACCACAGCCCTGCATCTCTCTGTCACAGCCCTGCATCTCTCTGTCACAGCCCTACTTCTCTCTGTCACAGCCCAGCATCTCTCTATCACAGCTCTGCATCTCTCTATCACAGCCTGTCACAGCCCTGCATCTCTCTATCACAGCCCTGCATCTCTCTATCACAGCCCTGCATCTCCATCACAGATCTACTTCTCTCTATCACAGCCCTGCATCTCTCTATCACATCCCTGCATCTCTCTATCACAGCCGTGCATCTCTATCACATCCCTGCATCTCTCTATCACAGCCCTGCATCTCTCTATCACAGCCCTGCATCTCTATCACACCTCTGCATCTCTCTATCACAGCCCTGCATCTCTCTATCACAGCCCTGCATCTCTCTATCACAGCCCTGCATCTCTATCACAGCCCTGCATCTCTGTATCACAGCCCTGCATCTCTCTATCACAGCCCTGCATTTCTCTATCACAGCCCTGCATCTCAATCACACCTCTGCATCTCTCTATCACAGCCCTGCATCTCTCTATCACAGCCCTGCATCTCTCTATCACAGCCCTGCATCTCTCTATAACAGCCCTGCATCTCTATCACACCTCTGCATCTCTCTATCACAGCCCTGCATCTCTCTATCACAGCCCTGCATCTCTCCAATCACAGCCCTGCATCTCTCTGTCACAGCCCTGCATCTCTCTATCACAGCCCTGCATCTCTCTATCACAGCTCAACATCTCTATTGCATGCCTGCATCTCTCCAATCACAGCTCTGCATCTCTATCACAGCCCTGCATCTCTCTATCACAGCTCTGCATCTCTATTGCAGCCCCGCATCTCTCTGTCACATCCCTGCATCTCTCTGTCACAGTCCTGCATCTCTCTGTCACAGCCCTGCATCTCTCTATCACAGCTGCATCTCTCTATCACAGCCCTGCATCTCTCTATCACAGCCCTGCATCTCTATCACACCTCTGCATCTCTCTATCACAGCCCTGCATCTCTCTATCACAGCCCTGCATCTCTCTATCACAGCTCTGCATCTCTCTTACAACAGCCCTGAATCTCTCTACCACAGCCCTGCAACTCTCTACCACAGCCCTGCATCTCTCTATCACAGCCCTGCATCTCTCTATCACAGCCCTGCATCTCTCTATCACAGCTACATCTCTCTATCACAGCCCTGCATCTCTCTGTCACAGCCCTGCATCTCTCTATCACAGCCCTGCATCTCTCTATCACAGCTACATCTCTCTATCACAGCCCTGCATCTCTCTGTTACAGCCCTGCATCTCTCTGTCACAGCCCTACATCTCTCTATCACACCCCTGCATCTCTCTATCACAGCTCTGCATCTCTCTCACAGCCCTGCATCTCTCTCTCACAGCTCTGCATCTCTCTATCACAGCCCTGCATCTCTCTATCACAGCCCTGCATCTCTCTATCACACCCCTGCATCTCTCTATCACAGCCCTGCATCTCTCTATCACAGCCCTGCATCTCTCTCTCACAGCTCTGCATCTCTCTATCACAGCCCTGCATCTATCACAGCCCTGCATCTCTATCACAGCCCTGCATCTCTCTCTCACAGCTCTGCATCTCTCTACCACAGGCCTGCATCTCTCTACCACAGCCCTGCATCTCTCTATCACAGCTCTGCATCTCTCTACCACAGCCCTGCATCTCTCTCTCACAGCTCTGCATCTCTCTACCACAGCTCTGCATCTCTCTCTCACAGCTCTGCATCTCTCTCTCAAAGCTCTGCATCTCTCTACCACAGGCCTGCATCTCTCTACCACAGCCCTGCATCTCTCTATCACAGCCCTGCATCTTTCTATCACAGCCCTGCATCTCTCTCTCACAGCTCTGCATCTCTCTCTCACAGCTCTGCATCTCTCTACCACAGCCCTGCATCTCTCTATCACAGCTCTGCATCTCTCTATCACAGCCCTGCATCTCTCTATCACAGCCCTGCATCTCTATCACACCTCTGCATCTCTCTATCACAGCCCTGCATCTCTCTATCACAGCCCTGCATCTCTCCAATCACAGCTCTGCATATCTCCAATCACAGCCCTGCATCTCTCTGTCACAGCCCTGCATCTCTCTATCACAGCCCTGCATCTCTCTATCACACCTCAACATCTCTATTGCAGCCCTGCATCTCTCCAATCACAGCTCTGCATCTCTATCACAGCCCTGCATCTCTCTGTCACAGCCCTGCATCTCTGTCTCATCCCTGCATCTCTCTGTCACAGCCCTGCATCTCTCTGTCACAGCTCTGCATCTCTCTGTCACAGCCCTGCATCTCTCGTATCACAGCCCTGCATCTCTCTGTCACAGCCCTGCATCTCTCTATCACAGCTCTGCATCTCTCTATCACAGCCCTGCATCTCTCTATCACAGCTCTGCATCTCTCTATCACAGCCCTGCATCTCTCTATCACAGCTCTGCATCTCTCTATCACAGCCCTGCATCTCTCTATCACAGCTCTGCATCTCTCTATCACATCCCTGCATCTCTCTGTAACAGCCCTGCATCTCTCTATCAAATCTCTGCATCTCTCTATCACATCCCTGCATCTCTCTGTCACAGCCCTGCATCTCTATCACATCTCTGCATCTCTCTATCACAGATCTTCTTTCTATCACAGCCCTGCATCTCTCTATCACAGATCTTCTTTCTATCACAGCCCTGCATCTCTCTATCACATCTCTGCATCTCTCTATCACATCCCTGCATCTCTCTGTCACAGCCCTGCATCTCTATCACATCTCTGCATCTCTCTATCACAGATCTTCTTTCTATCACAGCCCTGCATCTCTCTATCACAGATCTTCTTTCTATCACAGCCCTGCATCTCTCTATCACAGCTGCATCTCTCCATCACAGCCCTGCATCTCTCTATCACAGCCCTGCATCTCTCTATCACAGCTCTGCATCTCTCTATCACAGCCCTGCATCTCTCTATCACATCCCTGCATCTCTCTACCACAGCCCTGCATCTCTCTATCACAGCTCCGCATCTCTCTACCACAGCCCTGCATCTCTCTGTCACAGCCCTGCATCTCTCTGTCACAGCCCTACTTCTCTCTGTCACAGCCCTGCATCTCTCTATCACAGCTCTGCATCTGTCTATCACAGCCTGTCACAGCCCTGCATCTCTCTATCACAGCCCTGCATCTCCATCACAGATCTACTTCTCTCTATCACAGCCCTGCATCTCTCTATCACATCCCTGCATCTCTCTATCACAGCCGTGCATCTCTATCACATCCCTGCATCTCTCTATCACAGCCCTGCATCTCTCTATCACAGCCCTGCATCTCTATCACACCTCTGCATCTCTTTATCACAGCCCTGCATCTCTCTATCACAGCCCTGCATCTCTCTATCACAGCCCTGCATCTCTATCACACCTCTGCATCTCTCTATCACAGCCCTGCATCTCTCTATCACAGCCCTGCATTTCTCTATCACAGCCCTGCATCTCTATCACACCTCTGCATCTCTCTATCACAGCCCTGCATCTCTCTATCACAGCCCTGCATCTCTCTATAACAGCCCTGCATCTCTATCACACCTCTGCATCTCTCTATCACAGCCCTGCATCTCTCTATCACAGCCCTGCATCTCTCCAATCACAGCCCTGCATCTCTCTATCACAGCTCAACATCTCTATTGCATGCCTGCATCTCTCCAATCACAGCTCTGCATCTCTATCACAGCCCTGCATCTCTCTATCACAGCTCTGCATCTCTATTGCAGCCCCGCATCTCTCTGTCACATCCCTGCATCTCTCTGTCACAGTCCTGCATCTCTCTGTCACAGCCCTGCATCTCTCTATCACAGCTGCATCTCTCTATCACAGCCCTGCATCTCTCTATCACAGCCCTGCATCTCTCTATCACAGCTCTGCATCTCTCTATCACAGCCCTGCATCTCTCTATCACAGCCCTGCATCTCTCTATCACAGCCCTGCATCTCTCTATCACAGCCCTGCATCTCTATCACACCTCTGCATCTCTCTATCACAGCCCTGCATCTCTCTATCACAGCCCTGCATTTCACTATCACAGCCCTGCATCTCTATCACACCTCTGCATCTCTCTATCACAGCCCTGCATCTCTCTATCACAGCCCTGCATCTCTCTATCACAGCCCTGCATCTCTATCACACCTCTGCATCTCTCTATCACAGCCCTGCATCTCTCCAATCACAGCTCTGCATCTCTCCAATCACAGCCCTGCATCTCTCTGTCACAGCCCTGCATCTCTCTATCACAGCCCTGCATCTCTCTATCACACCTCAACATCTCTATTGCAGCCCTGCATCTCTCCAATCACAGCTCTGCATCTCTCCAATCACAGCCCTGCATCTCTCTGTCACAGCCCTGCATCTCTCTGTCACAGCCCTGCATCTCTCTGTCACAGCCCTGCATCTCTCTGTCTCATCCCTGTATCTCTCTGTCACAGCCCTGCATCTCTCTGTCACAGCTCTGCATCTCTCTGTCACAGCCCTGCATCTCTCGTATCACAGCCCTGCATCTCTCTGTCACAGCCCTGCATCTCTCTGTCACAGCCCTGCATCTCTCTGTCACAGCCCTGCATCTCTCGTATCACAGCTCTGCATCTCTCTGTCACAGCCCTGCATCTCTCTGTCACAGCTCTGCATCTCTCTGTCACAGCCTTGCATCTCTTTGTCACAGCCCTGCATCTCTCTGTCACAGCCCTGCATCTCTCTGTCACAGCCCTGCATCTCTCTATCACAGCCCTGCATCTCTCTATCACAGCCCTGCATCTCTCCTATCACAGCCCTGCATCTCTCTATCACAGCCCTGCATCTCTCTGTCACAGCTCTGCATCTCTCTGTCACAGCCCTGCATCTCTCGTATCACAGCCCTGCATCTCTCTGTCACAGCCCTGCATCTCTCTGTCACAGCCCTGCATCTCTCGTATCACAGCTCTGCATCTCTCTGTCACAGCCCTGCATCTCTCTGTCACAGCTCTGCATCTCTCTGTCACAGCCTTGCATCTCTTTGTCACAGCCCTGCATCTCTCTGTCACAGCCCTGCATCTCTCTGTCACAGCCCTGCATCTCTCTATCACAGCCCTGCATCTCTGTCACACCTCTGCATCTCTCTGTCACAGCCCTGCATCTCTCCAATCACAGCCCTGCATCTCTCTGTCACAGCCCTGCATCTCTATCACAGCTCTGCATCTCTCCTATCACAGCTCTGCATCTCTCTGTCACAGCCCTGCATCTCTCTGTCACAGCCCTGCATCTCTCTGTCACAGCCCTGCATCTCTCTATCACATCCCTGCATCTCTCGCTCACAGCTCTGCATCTCTCTATCACAGCTCTGCATCTCTCGCTCACAGCCAGGCCCACCAAGAGCCGCGGCGGGCTCGGGTAACAGGGGGTGTGGCCTAATCACGGGAGGCGTGGCCACATCCCCTTCGTGGAAAGAAAAAAAGAAAAGATTTTCAGTGCTGCGCGCTGACGAGGGGTGCACTCTGAGCCCCCTCAGCCCGGCGCAAAGCCAGTGGGGCGCGATCAGTGTGATCACTCCCCCATACAGGCATAGGAGACTGCTGTGGCTGCTGCTCAGCAGCCACGAGCAGTCTCGCACTGCAGCTCAGCACATGCTGAGTGCTGGGCTGCTGTGAGTGAGGGGGGGCAGCGTGGGACACCGGCCCCCGCCAGCCCCTCAGGAAGCCCGGGCCCGGATAATTTGTACCCGCTCCTCCCCTCTCTCGGCGTCCTTGATCACACCTCTGCATCTCTCTATCACAGCCCTGCATCTCTCTCTCACAGCTCTGCATCTCTCTCTCACAGCCCTGCATCTCTCTCTCACAGCCCTGCATCTCTCTCTCACAGCTCTGCATCTCTGTATCACAGCTCTGCATCTCTCTACCACAGCCCTGCATCTCTCTATCAGGGCTGCCATCATGGGGGGACTGCCGGGCCTCCAGTCCCGGGCCCGGAGGGAGAGGGGGCCCGAGTGGCATCGGCGAGAAATGCACGGGCGGCAGGAAGAAATAGGCTGAACATCAGCGCCGCACGGCAGAGACATTTCAAATATGGAGCCGACTGCAAGCTAAACACAGCTCGCGGAACGGCAGCCAATCAGGAGCGGCCGCTCCTGATTGACTGCCGTTCCTCGAGCTGTGATTGGCTCACGGCCGGCTACATATTTCAAATGCCTCTGCCGTGCTGATGCGCTTTCTACCTGCCAGTGCCTGCAGCCCACGCTGCTTTGGTGGTGGGCATCGGCCGTTCCAGAGACACCGCTGGGGTCAGTCTCCCTCAAAGAGAACTCGGGTGCTCCAAAGTCTCCGTTCACTGCTGGCAGACTGAGCTACGTAAAGGTGAGGTGGGACTCCCTGCTCCTGATTACAAGATACTACTGACCTGACTGTATGATGGTTCTGGTGCTAAAGGACCCTCATATGAAGGCCCTAGCTTTCCCACTTTGATATTCAGGTTTCCACTTATTACCACCAGCTGGTTACTGGGAGCACACAGGAAAGTTCGTTTTTTCTTTCTTTCCTAAGCAGAATATGTTAATTAAAATGCAAACACAGTTACAATAGGTATATTAGAACAGGAATGTGTATTTCATACATTGTATTAGATTTTCTATGCACATTTATGTGGATATTGTTGCATTGCATAAGAATCACCTATGCAGCTGTGATGTGGAATCACATGTTATATGGGTCTAATTTATAAACAAAAATATGGCTTTTCTCCAGCATTTTAGCTGGAGAAAGCCATACTTTTATTTTCTCTGTATTTAGTTACATTAAAAGTGTGACAAAATCACTGATTTCTCCACCTTTTAAGTTCTCCTTACCCATCCTTGCAGCCCCCAAGGGCTGTGCAGGAATGATATTTATATAGAGAGAGAAGCATTTTGTGTCCTACCTGCAGAAACTGATAAAAGCAGGAAAAAAGGCGTTACCTTCCTGCTTTTTGTCCGCAGCCCTAGCTGCCCTAGCTGACTCTGCTCCCCTGCCGACTGCCTCTCCCCCCAGGCCGGCTTGGCCGATCAGTGGCATTCAGCCAGCCAGCCTTCCCTGCAGCCCCCCAGTCCAGCCAGCCTGTCTTCCATGTCCTGCCCTGCCCCCCTGTCTTCCGTGTCCTGCCACAGTCCTGTACCCCCCCTAGTCCAGCCTGCCTGCCCTACCCCTCACCCAGTCCAGCCAACCTTCCCTGCCCTTTACCCCCCCTAGTCCAACCACCCTTCCCTAACAAGTGCCCCCACATGTCAAACTTTGATCATTTTTAAACTGGTTTGCGCACCAATTGATGCCCCAACCCAAAGTAGCTCCACCCACGTAATCCACGGCACATTATCTGCAGCATACCTCCGGGGGGGGACGGGCCCTACCTATTTTATCAGTACCGGGCCCCACAATTTCTGATGGCAGCCCTGCTCTCTATCACATACCTGCATCTCTCTATCACAGCCCTGCATCTCTCTGTCATAGTAGCCTATTCATTAAACCTAAAAATTCTCTAGAGATAATTAGCTTTAGAACTCTCATGGAGTTCTAGCTAATTATAGGTGGAATTCATCATTCCACCTCTCCATAAGTATCTATTCCGAAAAGCTGTCATTTTTGCGATGACAGCTTTTCGGGAAATAGATACTTTTCCCTGCCTACACTACCTTATCGCATCTGGAAACAGTGCTGCGCATGCGCTGTTACATCTGTAAAACCAGCGCATGCGCAGCACTGCCTACAGATGCGTTAAGTTTGTGTACCCCCCCCGACCCCCCTCCGCTCACCTGCCCCCCCCGACTTACCTGTCCGTGCAGCAGCCTCCGGCTCCGTCCTGCTGGTCTGTCATGTGGTTTCCCAGCAGACCACATGACAGATTAGAAGAAAAAAAAACTTATTTTTTTTTCTAAACTTTCTTGTGCTCTGCTGGGGAGCACACATGTCCGTCCAGCCTCCGGAGCCTGAGGGCGGAGCAGAGCGCCGGAGGGACCCATCGGGGGACCTGCACACGCGGATACAGGTAAGTCGATTCTGCTATTCGCCACCTCACAGTGGCGAATAATAACTGCATCAAATTCCGAAAATTGATAATTTTCGGAATTTGATGAATACCACAATTTCCACATCCCCATACTAATGTACTATTGTATGGGGAGTGTGGAAATTAACGCAGGGGAACTTAGCAAGGAGATATCTGTGATATCTCCTGTGCTAAGTCTGTTCATGAATACCAAAATAACGTTATTTAAGGAAAATGTCCTTAAAAACGTTATTTTAGTGTTGATGAATAGGCCCCATAGCCCTGCATCTCTCTGTCACAGCCCTGCATCTCTCTGTCACAGCTCTGCATCTCTCTATCACAGCCCTGCATCTCTCTATCACATCCCTGCATCTCTCTATCACAGCTCTGCATCTCTCTATCACAGCCCTGCATCTCTCTCTATCACAGCCCTGCATCTCTCTCTATCACATCCCTGCATCTCTCTATCACAGCCCTGCATCTCTCTGTCACATCCCTGCATCTCTCTCTATCACAGCCCTGCATCTCTCTATCACAGCTCTGCATCTCTCTATCACAGCCCTGCATCTCTCTGTCACATCCCTGCATCTCTCTCTATCACAGCCCTGCATCTCTCTCTATCACAGCCCTGCATCTCTCTATCACAGCTCTGCATCTCTCTATCACAGCCCTGCATCTCTCTCTATCACAGCCCTGCATCTCTCTATCACAGCTCTGCATCTCTCTATCACAGCCCTGCATCTCTCTATCACAGCTCTGCATCTCTCTCTATCACAGCTCTGCATCTCTCTATCACAGCCCTGCATCTCTCTGTCACAGCCCAGCATCTCTCCTATCACAGCCCTGCATCTCTCTATCACAGCTCAACATCTCTTTATTGTAGCTGCTTCTCAAGGCTGTGTATCTTGTATCTCAGCTCTGCATCTCTTTATCTGAACTCTGATGATATATTATGCACAGACGCCCACCTCTGGTGCCTCACCTTTGCTGCTTGTATCTCTTTATTTATCACAGCTCTGTATCTCTTTATCATAGCTCTGCATCTCTTTATCATAGCTCTGCATTTCTTTAATACAGCTCTGCATCTCTATCACAGCTCTGCATCTCTATCACAACTCTGCATCTGTAACACAGCCCTGCATCTCTTTATTTCAACTCTGATGATGTCTTGTGCCCATCTCTGGCACCTCACATTTGTTGCTTGCATACAAAGGATGGAACATCGGAAACATTGTTTGCACATCGAATATCTGAGCAACCCGGGGGTCATTCAGACCCACTCGCGAGCGGCAGTACGCTCGCAAGTGGGTCGATGTTCCCCACTGCGCATGCGCACGACGGAGGGAGCACCGTTGTGCACATGCGCGAGACCCGGGGAGCGACGGGCTTCCCATCGCTCCGGGTCTCGCGCCAAAGGGGGTGTGCTGTCGATGTTGTCCATGGGAACGCCTACAGTCTGAAGCCGGCCCCACTGACATCACTAGTGATGTCAGTGGGAGTGATTTTGGCTCTGGGCTAGCGGCAGCGAGACCCTACCGCAGGGTCTCCGTCGCAAGTCCAATGGTCGCGATGGTCAAGACCATCGCGCCCATCTTTTTGGCCGCTCGCATATGCTGTGGGTGGTCACCCACAGCTATGCGAGCGGCCAGGAGGCCGCTCCATTTTCATGGAGGAGGGCCCTGATTCAGAGCGATCGCTCTGGTCAGAGCATCCGGCTCTGAATCAGGCCCCTTTTCTTTATCACAACTCTCACAGCTCTGCGTCTATCACAACTCTCACAGCCCCGCATCTCTCTATCACAGCCCCGCGTCTCTCTATCACAGCCCTGCGTCTCTCTACTACAGCCCTGCATCTCTCTATCACAGCCCTGCATCTCTCTACTACAGCCCCGCATCTCTCTATCACAGCCCTGCATCTCTCTATCACAGCCCTGCATCTCTCTATCACAGCCCCGCATCTCTCTATCACAGCCCCGCATCTCTCTATCACAGCCCCGCATCTCTCTACTACAGCCCCTCATCTCTCTATCACAGCCCTGCATCTCTCTATCACATCCCTGCATCTCTCTACCACAGCCTTGCATCTCTCTACCACAGCCTTGCATCTCTCTACCGCAGCCCCGCATCTCTCTGTCGCAGCCCCGCATCTCTCTGTCGCAGCCCCGCATCTCTCTGTCGCAGCCCCGCATCTGTCACATCCCCGCATCTCTCTGTCACAGCCCTGCATCTCTGTGTCACAGCCCTGCATCTCTCTATCACAGCCCTGCATCTCTCTATCACAGCCCCGCATCTCTCCTATTACAGCCCCGCGTCTCTCTGTCACAGCCCCGCGTCTCTCTAGCACAGCCCCGCGTCTCTCTGTCACATCCCCGCATCTCTCCTATCACAGCCCTGCATCTCTCTATCACAGCCCTGCATCTCTCTATCACAGCCCTGCATCTCTCTGTCACAGCCCTGCATCTCTCCTATCACAGCCCCGCATCTCTCTGTCACAGCCCCGCATCTCTCCTATCACAGCCCCGCATCTCTGTCACAGCCCCGCGTCTCTCTAGCACAGCCCTGCATCTCTCTATCACAGCTCTGCATCTCTCTATCACAGCCCTGCATCTCTCTATCACAGCTCTGCATCTCTCTCTATCACAGCCCTGCATCTCTCTATCACACCTCTGCATCTCTCTCTATCACATCCCTGCATCTCTCTGTCACAGCTCTGCATCTCTCTCTCACAGCCCTGCATCTCACTCTCACAGCCCTGCATCTCTCTATCACAGCTCTGCATCTCTCTATATCACAGCCCTGCATCTCTCTATCACAGCCCTGCATCTCTCTATCACAGCTCTGCATCTCTCTATCACATCCCCGCATCTCCCTATCACAGCCCCGCATCTCTCTATCACAGCCCCGCATCTCTCTATCACAGCCCCGCATCTCTCTATCACAGCCCCGCATCTCTCTATCACAGCCCTGCATCTCTCTATCACAGCTCTGCATCTCTCTATCACAGCCCCGCATCTCTCTATCACAGCCCCGCATCTCTCCTATTACAGCCCCGCATCTCTCTGTCACAGCCCCGCGTCTCTCTAGCACAGCCCCGCGTCTCTCTGTCACATCCCCGCATCTCTCCTATCACAGCCCTGCATCTCTCTATCACAGCCCTGCATCTCTCTATCACAGCCCTGCATCTCTCTGTCACAGCCCTGCATCTCTCCTATCACAGCACCGCATCTCTCTGTCACAGCCCCGCATCTCTGTCACAGCCCCGCGTCTCTCTAGCACAGCCCCGCGTCTCTCTAGCACAGCCCTGCGTCTTTCTATCACAGCCCTGCGTCTCTCTATCAGAGCTCTGCATCTCTCTACCACAGCCCTGCATCTCTCTATCACAGCCCTGCACCTCTCTTATACAGCCCTGCATCTCTCTTATACATCCCTGCATCTCTCTAGCACAGCCCCGCATCTCTCTACCACAGCCCCGCACCTCTCTTATACAGCCCCGCATCTCTCTAGCACAGCCCCGTGTCTCCCTGCCACAGCCCTACAACACTTTGGGGGCTCATCTGCTTCCTCAGCCCTCCCTCACAGGACATCACCCCTCTTTCTTCTATTATGGGACTTTTGTATATGCAGACTCCACCCCACCCCCCTTTAGTCTTAATGTGAGGTCTTATTCCTTTTCTCCTTAATTGGACTCAAGCCTCCTTAACATGGGCGATTCTCCCCTCTTCATATATGGGCTCTTTGCCCGTGCTTTGTGTGGCATTTCCCTCTTGCAGCATTATTGGGGCTGACTCCCCACAACATCGAGCGGACATTGGTCGCATCGGATTTCTGTCCAACATTATGGTTGCTCTGGATTTCCGGCACTTCCTGGCACCAACAGGTTTTGCAACCTTCGATGGTCTATGACCCATGGCAAGTGGTTTTGCCATCGATGGTGGACCACAGATGTGGAAGAACATCGGCGGCGTATCCCATGTCTGAGGTCTGCGCATGCACAGCACTCAGCCATCGAATGCTCAACCATTGATGGCTTTCCGCTAATGAAAAACCATTGACTAATGACCATTACTATCGTTATGACAGTCCATCTATGATAGGGCAAATCACACCGAGCTGTATCACTCCACCCCTCCCCAATGCCAATGTTTTTTGGAAATGGAGCGATTTTTTACCACTACGCATGTGTCAAAAACATTACCGTAATGGCACGCAGAGATTCCTTATTCGCAGTGTGAGTGACAGGTAGGGAGCATTTGGGGGAGGCCACGGAGAGTGACGGCTAAAAACGCAGAGGTGTCTCGACTGTTTCGGGGGCGTGTCACATCCTGCGTCTGCAATCCCGTACGCAGGAAACATGGCTGTGGCGTCTCAGGTACAGTGGACAATCTGAGTGTCCATAGACTCTTTCAAATCAAGGAGTCGATGTTTAGATGCTGCGTATGTGTACGCAGTTGCGGACAGCTGCGCTGGCTCAGGTGTGCGTCTAGGTACATGGGCGCAAACCCTGGCCTTCAGCACTCAGAAATCAGGCAGAGGCTTGGGGGAACGCCGTGCGGGATCACAGGACCTGTTCAGCACATGCGCAGACCACTTACCATCGCTGATGTGCGCTAAACATCGGGTTTGCCTACATCTCTGGATCCGGACCACTGTCACAAGAGGGTGTTACAGTATAAAATAGAGCCTACGTGTTAATTATCCCTCTTGTGTAAACTATTATCAATTGAATAGCAACCTCAATATCTACATATTTATTCCGTATGTATTAACAGCACAGCACCTTTTCTCTAACACTGTTTTCTCTATAGCACGGGGTAAGTTATAGTTCCTACCATTGGTACATACTATATAAAGCATATATTTACAAGGAGAATTTAATTGGCTGTCTCCCTGCATTTATTTAACATCTAGGAGTCCCCTGTTATTTTACAGAAGATGAATATTTGTGGCCTGCTGACAGTTTTACGTGTAGATTGTGTATTTGCTTCTAAATGAAATAAACAAGCCTTACGGAACAGGCCTTTAAATTCTTCTTTACAAATCAACATATCAAAATGTGATATGACTGAGGATTTTGCGGCTGTGCATGATCCATCCCCTGCTGCCCCCTACTGGTGAATTTGCCATTAGACGACTCATGGTTGCCAAGCCTTATCACTCACCACTTTCATATTAAATACAGCAGCCCACCCCTTCATTCAGCTTTTCAGAAGTCTGTTTCTCAGGCAACAGCTGAATACAGACATCATGGCCAGGCAACACTTCTCTGCCTGTTCCTTATCCTGTCTCTGCAAGCTCCTGGGACCAGACTTCACCTTCTAGATGACTTTATCATGCCCATACAGTCATTATTTCTCCTGCCCTTTGCATGCTGAGGGTGGAACTGATAACCATATTCATTACTAGCTGTTGCTAACATAAGTGATATGTTTGTAATAAAGCATATTTCACATTGATTTAATGATGGCAATCAAACGATGATGAACAAACATCGATGGTTAATCACCAATGGCCGATGGTTTTGCCATTGATGGCAGTTATCCATTGGTTCACCATCATCAATGGACAGAGCCAAACATAGGCCCTGATTCAGAGCTGGACGCTCTGACCAGAGCGCTCGCTCTGAATCAGGGCCCACCTCCATAAATATGGAGCGTCCTCCTGGACGCTCGTATAGCTGTGGGTCACCACCCACAGCATATACGAGCGTGCAGGATGATGGTCGCAATGGTCTTGACCATCGCGACCATCGCCACTGCGAGCAGAAGCCTGCGGTTGAGTTTCTCAACCGCAAGGCCAGGAGTGATTTTGGCTCTATCGGAGCCAAAATCACTCCCACTGACATCACTAGTGATGTCAGTGGGGCCGGCTTCTGACGGGAGGCATTCCGTTGGGAACGCCGTCTGTCTGGCAGGTACGCCCCCGGCACGCCCACCAAAGGGGGCATGCTGTCAATCAACATCGACAGCACGCCCCCTTTGATCAGACACTACGAGCGAAGGAAAGTCCTTCACTCGTCGCGTCTCGCGCATGCGCTCGACGGAGCTCCCTCCGTCGTGTGCATGCGCTGTGCAGACCATCGACCCACTTGCGAGCGGACAGCCACTCGCGAGTGGGTCTGAATCAGGGCCTTCGTTTTTTTTTTTCTTTTCCCCCTTCCATGTGCCAGGACACGGAGCTTAGCTTCAGCCCCCGACATGACCTGTGAAGCTCCGCCCACACTCCCTGATTGGCCCACTGTCCGTCCAGTATTAAAACAGGGTTGACCATTGGTGGATGAAACCATTGATGGTTCACAGCCGATGGTTTCATACCATCGATGTCATCCACCAATGGTACCATCGATGGGTAAACTACCGATGGCCATCCCTACATTGATTTATTAGTGCAGGTTGTGTCTTCTTGTTTTTCATTGACTGCCTGCATATAGATTGTAATGTTCACCCTTATACATATGCTCCCAGGTCGTGCGTGTGTATATATATATATTATATATATATATATATATATATATATATTGTCTTCATGCTGCTGGGACTCGATTACTGACACTCCAAATAATTTTGCTAAAACTCTACAATTAACATGGAGTCTAAGTGAGGTTCATAGGATGTTTGTCCAAAAATACATGCCCACCCTCCACGTCAAGGTTGCACGTGGTGTTAATAAGCTGGACCGAAGCAAGTTACCAGACATGGTTAAAACAAATGTAAGCAAATTATTCTAGATCATTTCCAAACCTAGAAACTGTGGTCATGTCACTTGGATGAGATATTACATCCTACACCCCAACTGTACCTATATTTAAAAAAGTTTTGTAATTGCTACTCTAGATGGACGACAATATGCTAGCCTGGCCGTGTCTTCTACATGTATAAATGTATAGTTGGACAACACTATTTTCTGGGTCAGCAGTCTAAATATACATATTTGGATATGTAGGTGCAGATCACCCCCAATGTAGCACTGTTGCTGTCACTAGCCTAAGCCTTGTCTTTGCATGGCATTTTTCAGTTATAGAGGAAAGGGGGCACACCCATTTTTAAAAGTTGTCACCTGTGCGTGGCTTAATGCATATTGGTGTAGATGAATTAGTTCTAGCAAGCTCAACTCTTCCTGAATGATATATTAATGAGCACATTGGCCAGGATGAGAGGTCTTTTCTCTCCTTCCCCCATTCCCAACACTTACCCCGGGCCATTTTTCTGTAGTGCCTTCTCCCACTGTGCATGTCTGGTTCGGGGCAGGCCTTGTAGAAATATTATATTAACTACTAATTGGAGAGAGAGAGAGAGAAAGGGATGCATGAGTGGACCGCTCATATATATATATACATACACACCAGCGTCTCTGCAGTTGTGTATGAATTTGCAGACGCTCCCTTGGGCACACCCAGTAAGCGGTGCCTGCATTTTTTGTACCTACCTTCCATTAACCTCCCTCAAACGCTGACTACATGTTATTCGTTTTGTGAAAAATACCCTTGTTGGGAGGGCTATATATAAATGTAAGGGGAAAGGTACATACGAAATGACTTGTCTGGCAGATAAGGGGTGGACTTCTCAGGCACAGTGATATCGCGTGTGTACATATGTAAAAGGGTATATATGGGTGTGTATATATGTATATAAACACATGTATGGCAGATGGTGTGCATGTGGTAGGGAATATAGATTGTAAGCTCTACTGGAGCAGGTACTGATGTGAATGGCCAAATATTGATATAATGTGTATATATGGGTGTATATATAGATATACCTGTCTGGCAGATAAGGGGTGGGCTCCTCAGACACAGTGATATTATGTGTGTATATGGGTATATACATGTATATGTGTGTATATATAGATATAGATGTCTGGCAGATAAGTGGTGGACTTCTCAGGCACGGTGATATCATGTGTGTATATGGGTATATACATGTATATGTGTGTATATATAGATATAGATGTCTGGCAGATAAGTGGTGGACTTCTCAGGCACGGTGATATCATGTGTGTGTATATAGGTATATACGGGTGTATATATGTATGTGGGTGCAGAGCCGTAGCTAGACTTTTGGTGCCCTGTGCCAGAAAGAGCATTGGCGCCCCCTCATTTTTCAAAGGGACATAATGCACCCAAAAAAGGGGAATGGCCTCATGGGGAAGGGCCAGGGAAGAGATAGGGGAGGCCAGAAGATGCTGGGGATGAAATAACAGGAACAAGTGAGAATGATAATAAACAGAAATATGACAGGCCCACACAGCGCCCCCTGCCCTGTGGTGCCCTGTCCGTTGGCACCGGCCGCACTACCTTCGCTACGGCCCTGTATGGGTGTATTTATAGATAAGGGGTGGGCTCCTCAGGCACAGTGATATCATGTGTGTATGTATGTGTATACAGGTATATAATATATATGTATATGGGTGTATTTATAGATAAGGGGTGGGCTCCTCAGGCACAGTGATATCATGTGTGTATGTATGTGTATACAGGTATATAATATATATGTATATAGGTGTATTTATAGATAAGGGGTGGGCTCCTCAGGCACAGTGATATCATGTGTGTATGTATGTGTATACAGGTATATAATATATATGTATATGGGTGTATTTATAGATAAGGGGTGGGCTCCTCAGGCACAGTGATATCATGTGTGTATGTATGTGTATACAGGTATATAATATATATGTATATAGGTGTATATATATATATATATATATATGGGTGTATTTATAGATAAGGGGTGGGCTCCTCAGGCACAGTGATATCATGTGTGTGTATATAGGTATATGTGTGTATATAGGTGTGTATATATATATATATATGTATATGGGTGTATATATAGATAAAGGGTGAGCTCCTCAGGCACAGTGATATCATGTGTGTGTATATAGGTATATGTGTGTATATAGGTGTATATATATATATATATATATATGTATATGGGTGTATATATAGATAAGGGGTGGGCTCCTCAGGCACAGTGATATCATGTGTGTGTATATAGGTGTATATATATATATGTATATGGGTGTATATATAGATAAGGGGTGGGCTCCTCAGGCACAGTGATATCATGTGTGTGTATATAGGTGTATATATATATATATATGTATATGGGTGTATATATAGATAAGGGGTGGGCTCCTCAGGCACAGTGATATCATGTGTCCTTTTCATCTCTCCTTTTCTTATCCTGGGATTCCTCAGCCCCGGAGGAGGCAGCAGCAGCTTATTCGGAGGGCAGCAGACAGGCGGTGCAGCTGTTTGGGGAGCAGGGGGGTGAGGAGGATAAAGGCTGCTCCTGCTCTGTGTGGCACCGGCGGCGGCCGCTGGAGGAGACTTGGCTGTGTGTGCGGCAGGACAGGAGTAGTCTCCCTGCTGCCGGCGGCTGGCTGACTGATCTCACTAACAGGGGCTTCTGTGTAAGCTGAGGCTAAACAAACACAGATGGGGCTCAGTGTGCACTCAGCAGCAATGCTCAGCTGCAGGAGGGACAGGCAGCAGCAGCAGCACTGACACTCTGACCATTGCACAGCTGCACACTGGACATGAGGAGTCCTCAGGTGCTGGAGGGGCCCCACTGGAAGGGCCACTGCATCCAGGGCATCCCTGCTGTTGGCATCAGGAAGAGGAAGAGCAGGGAGGGCATCCAGCAAAGTTTCACAGTGGACCTGAAAGTGGAGGAAGGGGGGAAGGGGACTGAGCAGGACCAGGCTCCGGGAGCTGGGCTGATGGACAGGGGGGCTGCTGAGGATGCCCTGGACCTGAGGAGTGGCAGCCTGCAGGGGAAGAAGGGGTTACTGCCCTATGGGGGGGAGCAGAGAACTGTACTGTGCCAGCTACCCCCAGAGACCTCCTACTTGTCAGTCTCACAAGTGACAGACCCCTGTGCATCGCCCAGGAGACGCATGGGGGAGACTGCAGGCGGCTCATCAGAGATCAAAGCCATCCAGCAGACCAGGAGACTACTGGCCAATGCCAGGGAGAGATCCAGGGTGCACACCATCAGCGCAGCCTTCGAGGCTCTCAGGAAGCAGGTACAGAGGGTCCCCTTGTCTCACCTTGTGTCACATGGTGTGTGTGTGTGTGTGTGTGTGTGTGTGTGTGTGTGTGTGTGTGTGTGTGTGTGTGTCACATGCTGTGTGTGTGTGTGTGTGTGTGTGTGTGTGTCACATGCTGTGTGTGTGTGTGTGTGTGTGTGTGTGTGTGTGTGTGTGTGTGTGTGTGTGTGTGTGCGCGCGCGCCAATGGGCACTACAGATAAAATGTGCCAACAGTGTAGGATATGCCAGCCATATTTTTAGAAATGCCACGCACTGCCTCTAGCAGTTTGCTGAACTGATGGGTAACACCTGGCATAGACTGGCATTTGTTTGCACTAGGTTAAAGATGCTGTTCTCAGGTGCATTTAGTTAAATACTGTCCTGCCATGTATGCCAGTATATACACAGACATGCCATACCATGCCCTCTGACCCTTTGCTGTAGCACTGCATGGGTATGAGAAGCAGAACACTCAGCACAAATTGATATCAAGGTGATTATGTAGAAGAAAGTTGAAAGGCCAGTAGTCACCTGTCATTGCTGGGCATGACTTGAAACTAATGCCAGTCTCATTTGTGTGTAAAGAATAGTTTTTGTTGTGAAAAACCTTTTGATAAGCATGCTGTGACTTGTAGTTTTACTATGGCAGGCCAGCATCAGCTTGCCTACTTTTGGTATAGAGGAAGACAGGTGGGATGAAATAGCAGGACAGCCAATCATTTTATAACTGCTGAGTTGCTTTTAATTAGTATCAATGTAACGTCCGGTTCCTGTAGAGTAATAATGGATGACATAGTTACCTCACAACGAGGTCAGCAAAGGTTCCAGGTCACCTCGCAAGCTACACTTAAATGAGGTGGAAGCCCCCTCTACTGCATTGCACCTTTACCTTGATTGGCTTAAGCCCTAATGTAACATGATTGGCTCACAACCTACCATAAGGATGCTCTCTCCAGCCAGGTACGCTTCTGCCGAGTCACATGGCCAATTACGATACATATTGCCACGCAGCCTTGGGTTTTCCATAATCTTCAACTATGATTTTGAATGTTGTAAATGCTATATGTCTAAAAAAAAGGGGCATTACTGTGTTAACCCTCCCATCCCGAACCTACCTCATTATCAGGACAAGACTCCTTCTTTTCCGCAGTAATACAGGGAGTCATTGGCTACTGTGTTTGGGGGAAGGTCCAGCAATGGGGGTCCACCATCCTATCGCCCCCACTCTCCTGCGCATACGTGGGAAATGGGGTTTAACTGCACATGAATCGGGCCAAAAATGCTTAAAAGAGCCCCCCCTGTGCTGTTTTCAGCATGCGGAGGAGCATCATTGCAAAGCCCCACTTACCTACAGCCCACACAGCTATTGCACACCCTTCAGTGGCAGGAATCCCATATGGTTTAGAAAGACACAGTCTATTTGGGATGTAGTTATGATCCCGGCTGTTGGGATGCCGGTGCTGAGAATGCCGGCGCCGGACTCCCGACACCAGTCAGAGTCCCGGCAACAGCATCCTGACCACCGGCATCCCTATGGCAAGTATTGGGCTTAGCTGGAGGGTTAGGGTTGGGCTGCAGGGGGGAGGGTTAGGTTTAGGCTGTGGAAGGGGGTAAGGCTTAGGCTGCGGGAAAGGTACAGGTAGGGTTAACCTAATTACCGGCAGGTCTCACAAGTGTAACCCAGTCGGGTTGCCAGCGTTGGGATTCTGAACATCCCGTCCCAACTTATCCATTTCATAAGGTTTGAAAAGACAGGATTGGTCTCGCAACCGCCAATACGCACACAATCGGCTGATTGTTGCGTACTGTGTATGCGTCGCAGGGCGCGAACCAGCCACTGCGATCGCAGATCCATCGCAGAGCGATTGACAGGAAGTGCCGTTTGTGGGTGGGGACAGGGGGTGGTCGGCGAAACGCAGGCGTGCCCGTTGCGCTTGAACGCCATTGCATTGGCGTGCATAAATTACCCACTGCAATGCCTTACGCAGCTTGAAGCCTTGTAGCATGCGACGAGGTTAGCAATTCCTGAGTAAGGTCAGAGCTTCAGCAAGTGTGCGTGAGGCTACTCGATTTTTACCGATGGTTTTGCAGTATTGCTAAACATTACGGATGTGTGTAAGGTAAGGTGGGCGTCCTTATGTTGTGCTGCGGTGGCATAGCGATTGCAATGGATTAGCATACTAGCGCAGTGAAACTGCGTGCGTAATCGCTATTGCATTCGCAGCAATTGGTATTGAATTCTACTCACAGTCCTATGATGTTATCTGTGATCATTTCTGTTCTGTAATTTCCTTTTCTGATGAATTCAGAAATTCGGTTTGATTGGAAATAGCTCAGATCACTGACTTCCGCAGTAGAACAAAATGTACAGCTCTAACATTTGGAAGGTTCCTCTGATGACGTGTTAGGCACTGGCAACATTCTGGTGAATGGAAAGGGATTCCCAGTGCAGATTGCCAACTTTAATAAGTAACCTCCCCACCACACAAGACCGCAACTAACCAACACATTTGCAGAGCAGATTTCAAGCTCCCGCCGGTAACTTTATGCTCTGCTCGGTGGAGGAGTGGTAACACAAATCATACAGTACCTTGGGTAGCATTATCTGCATTTCTGTGAATGGGGATTACAAACCCTTTTCTGGAATTCTGCTTAGTGCAAGAGAGCTTTGATCTAATTGACAGCTCAATATATTGATATTGGTGCAAATTTACTACCCTACACATCCTTTCATCCTCCTTTATACTATGATTGAAGATGAGCGTTTCCTTTTCACAGCCCTTTTTTACTCAATTCCTTCTTAAAGCCGCCTAATGTTTGCATATTTTATGTATACCAAATAACCACTTACATCTGTCCATGTTTCCAAAGTACCTGCTGATACGCTAACATCTGTACATTTTTATATACTAATACCTATAAATTGTTACTAAGGGCCTGAGGGCATGATTCAGACCCGCTCGCGAGCGCTGAGCGCTCGCAAGCGGGTCGATGGTGACCTAGTGCGCATGCGTACGACGGAGGGAGCTCCGTCGTGCGCATGCGAGAGACCTGCATAGCGACGGCCAAGTCATCGTTATGGGTCTCGCACCAAAGGGGGCGTGCTGTCGATGGTGAGTGACAGCACGCCCCCTTTGGTGGGCGTGCCGGGGGCATGGCTGCCAGACGGAGGCGTTCCCATGGGAACGCCTACCATCTGGGTCCGGCCCCACTGACATCACTAGTGATGTCAGTGGGAGTGATTTTGGCTCTGATAGAGCCAAAAGCACTCCAGGGCTTGCAGCAACGAGACCCTACCGCAAGGGTCTCGTCGCAAGCCCGATGGTTGCGATGGTCTTTGACCATCGCGACCATCATCATGGATGCTCGCATAAGCTGTGGGTGGTAACCCACAGCTATGCGAGCGTCCAGGAGGACGCACAAAAAAAAACAAAAACACCCTGATTCAGAGCGGGCGCTCGTTCAGAGCGTCCGGCTCTGAATCAAGCCCTGATTCTTTAGTCTCATGTAATGCAGTTGCAATTCCGTCTGCATACCTCCCAACTGTCCCATTTTGGCAGGACAGTCCCACTTTTCGCGCAGTGTCCCATGGTGGGAGGGGAGGTTGGGAGGCCCCATGATTAGCAGATTAGCAGAGCAGTTGGCGTATAGATGCTGTGCGCATGCGCGTGGCGTCTGTTCAGATGAGAGAGGGACTGGAGGCAGGACAGCAGCTCCCGGAGTGCTGGGCATGCACCCAGTGTGACAGAAACAAGGGTACATTGTGTCTCACGAGGCCACACCCCCTTTTTGGACACGCGAAACTTCAGCTCGCAAATAAGTCCCGATCACCGGATCAATAAAGTTGGGAGGTATGCGTCTTCTTACTGCGCTTGTAAGTCCCAAGCGAACATTCGCCGGTTTTCTACGCGACCACATTGCCCCCAGCCCCTCTACTTGTGAGAGTAACCGTCATCACAATCACCAGCCCGATCCTTAGGGCGGGAGATCAGACGGATCTCTAACATGCGCACAGCTCAGAATAGGACGCAACTCTGTACACCTGCTCCCGGCAAATTTATTCTACATGCAGACACTGCCTTGCCACCCAGTATTGCTCGCCCAGCTCCAAGTGATAAATGACCAAGATGTGCACAACTCAGATTCGCTCGTAAGTACTAAAAGGTGCATATGCAGCCTGCCTAGCATGCATAGGGCTCTATTCATGAAGCAGTGAAGTGTCCTTTTTAGCTGAAAACAGGGCACTTCCCTGCTTCAAGCTATTCATAGAGGAGGATCCCGCCAGAGAAGCTTATTACTTCTCCAGCGAGGCACCTGCTCCTGTGCGTATCGCATCACCATAAATTTGTTCCGTTCCTCTGCTTAGCAGTGCCTTTGCCATCTCAGGATTGGGTTAGCAGAGCCTTCGCCATCTCAGGATTGGGTTAGCAGTGCCTTCGCTATATCAGGATTGGGTTAGCAGAGCCTTCGCCATCTCAGGATTGGGTTAGCAGAGCCTTCGCCATCTCAGGATTGGGTTAGCAGTGTCTTCGCCATCTCAGGATTGGGTTAGCAGAGCCTTTGCCATCTCAGGATTGGGTTAGCAGAGCCTTCGCCATCTCAGGATTGGGTTAGCACTGCCTTTGCTATCTCAGGATTGGGTTAGCAGAGCCTTCGCCATCTCAGGATTGGGTTAGCAGTGCCTTCGCCATCTCAGGATTGGGTTAGCAGAGCCTTTGCCATCTCAGGATTGGGTTAGCAGAGCCTTCGCCATCTCAGGATTGGGTTAGCACTGCCTTCGCCATCTCAGGATTGGGTTAGCAGAGCCTTCGCCATCTCAGGATTGGGCTAGCACTGCCTTCGCCATCTCAGGATTGGGTTAGCAGTGCCTTCGCCATCTCAGGATTGGGTTTGCAGAGCCTTCGCCCTCTCAGGATTGGGTTAGCACTGCCTTTGCTATCTCAGGATTGGGTTAGCAGAGCCTTCGCCATCTCAGGATTGGGTTAGCACTGCCTTCGCCATCTCAGGATTGGGTTAGCAGTACCTTCGCCATCTCAGGATTGGGTTAGCAGTGCCTTCGCCATCTCAGGATTGGGTTAGCAGAGCCTTCGCCATCTCAGGATTGGGTTAGCACTGCCTTCGCCATCTCAGGATTGGGTTAGCAGTGCCTTCGCCATCTCAGGATTGGGTTAGCAGTGCCTTCGCCATCTCAGGATTGGGTTAGCAGTGCCTTCGCCATCTCAGGATTGGGTTAGCAGTGCCTTCGCTATCTCAGGATTGGGTTAGCACTGCCTTCGCCATCTCAGGATTGGGTTAGCAGAGCCTTCGCCATCTCAGGATTGGGTTAGCAGAGTCTTCGCCATCTCAGGATTGGGTTAGCAGTGCCTTCGCCATCTCAGGATTGGGTTAGCACTGCCTTTGCTATCTCAGGATTGGGTTAGCAGTGCCTTCGCCATCTCAGGATTGGGTTAGCAGTGCCTTCGCCATCTCAGGATTGGGTTAGCAGAGCCTTCGCCATCTCAGGATTGGGTTAGCAGTGCCTTCGCCATCTCAGGATTGGGTTAGCAGAGCCTTCGCCATCTCAGGATTGGGTTAGCAGTGCCTTCGCTATATCAGGATTGGGTTAGCAGAGCCTTCGCCATTTCAGGATTGAGTTAGCATTGCTTTCGCCATCTCAGGATTGGGTTAGCAGTGCTGTTAGGGGAGAAGAGCAGTGAAGACAGCAGTCTTCCTGCCTTCTCCTTGTTATCTCCGTCCCCTTCTGAGCCAGCAGCCAATCAGAGGTGCCCAGGGTGTATGCATTTGCATATCCCGGGTCACCTCCTGCTGTGCTGGCTGGCAGCTGCCCCTGCTGACCCAGTGTCAGGTTGTCCGCTGAATAGCAAGTAACCTCTTTATGGGGCTTATGCAGTGTTACACGTCCACCCATTTGCATCTGTTTGCAATGAGCATGCCCCAGGACCCAGCGCGCGCAAGCATGGGTGACGCAGCGCCATGCGCATATCAGTCACATCACCACTTGTGACTGAGGAGGTGTAACTGGACTGTAACGGTGCGTTCTAACGTAGGCAAGGCTGACTGAGGGTGTGTAGGCGCAACTGCGGGCGATGCTGAGCTGGGCAGAAGCGTAGATGCGCCTGTTTCCAGACCTGTCATTTGCACCAAGTTCAGGCTGCTGCAGGGCTCCCTGATGATGATGATGATGATGAGTATCAAAGCAAGCATACACACAGGAGGGGCAAATGCGCGAACAACTCTGTATACAGGCGTATAAATACATTTATTTCCGTGCACGCAATGCGTCTATGTTCGAATTGCATCTAGCTCTGTATTAGACCCTATATAGGGTATATTTACTATGTGTTTTATATTAACTGTGGGTTTTTAGAAGTAGAGATGTTGCCCTTAGCGACCAATCAGATGCTAGCTGGTATCTTCTAGAGGGTGCTAGATAAATAATTAGTAGAATCTAATTTTTTGCTGTGGGCAGCATCTCCACTTCTAAAAACCCGTCACTTTAGTAAATATACCGCTATGTGTGTAAGTAATTAAATGTATCTATATGCAAAGGTGTTATATTAATTTTTACATGCATATTTTTGTATTTGACGGCGCTTCTTCCGAATGGTGGTAACAACTCCAATAAGCACACAGAAGTAATACAGAAGTTGTCGGGGACTGTAATACTCAGGTTACGATGTTCTGTGGGCTCTGTGGACTTTGGTCTACCAGGTTTTCATTTTGTAAACCTATTTGGACATTTTGTTCCCTGGGAACTTCATGTACTTTTATTACAAAACAGCAAAGTGACTTGGAATTATGTGGTAGCAGGTAAACAGAACAGATGTGGCAAGATTTTGATTATTTCTGGCTTAAAACTGCTCTCTCTCATAGACGCGGGAGTTATTACTGCCGGTTACTTGTATGTGGCTGTGTAGGCGGTAAGTATGTGGCCACTCAATAGCTGCAGACTCCGTGATATCCGAGAGATTGCTGCATTTTGATTGGTCCTTATTTTCAGCCAACTATTACCCAGTGGGACCACAGTGCACCAAGAATAATGGCTGCTGAAATGACTGGCATCTTGTGGTAGGACATCAACAACCACTCACCTCATTTCATTTAATGGTAGACTTATCAAGCATCCCAGCTTAGGACGCTCTGTGCTCAGCTTCTCCTTGATCCCGGCGACCCCGCGCCCTCATTGTGATGTCATGACATCACATGTTCAGGGGCGGGGCCAGCCCAGGGCGCATTATCGCCCTGCTACAGCCCTGATCCCAGCGGATCCAGCCAATGGATGCGCTGCAGGTAAGTCAGTGCTTACTTTATATTTTTACTTTTTGCAGCCTGGAGAGGTCGACACTCTAGATGGGGGTTGGGTACAGGATAAACTGAAGATGGATGAGCCAAAAGCCAACAACCCACTTAATTCTAAAGAAGCCAGATGAAGCAAAAGTAATGACGGTCATCACACATAAATACATTTATATAATAAATAAAAAGCTGTGCTGAGAATAACCTGAATACAAATAAGAGAAGTTTATGGCAATAAAGATGTTTTTCATTTGACTTCTGTTTGCCACCTGTTAACCTTACTAAATGCCTGCAGCAGAACATCCCAAAGTGCACAGAGTGTTATTTGCTGCTGAGCATATAAGAGGGAAGTTATGTGAGTGCAGCTGCCGGCTTCTCATTGGCCACTGGTAGTGATCACTTGGAAGCCGCTGGCACGCACTCTCAGATATGCCCATAAGTTGCTATGGACAGGGCCGGTGCTACTTTAGGTGGCCTCTGGAGGGCGCCGGAGAGTCCACCTAACAAAAAAAGAACAATATCTCTCAGAAGCCTCCTTCTTTTACATGGTGTTGGCAGGGCCAAATTACTGGTAGGGCGGCCGTCAGGTCCCCCTCATACAGGGATGGTCACCAGGATGGTGCAGCGCTCGGACCTCAAGCCCCCATTGGCCAGCGGTACCACTTCCTGGCAGCATCGCGGACGTGATGTAATCACGATGCGAAGCTGCCACTACAAGTCTGGACTGGAGGAGACGGCTGCTGAAACACAGCACTGCAGATCGTTAGGTCAGAGGAGAGCACTGCAGGTGGAGCAGACACAGACGAGGAATGGAGGAGCACAGCACTGAAGATCGTTAGGTCAGAGGAGAGCACTGGAGGCGGAGCAGACACAGACGAGGAATGGAGGAGCACAGCACTGCAGATCGTTAGGTCAGAGGAGACCACTGGAGGTGGAGCAGACACAGACGAGGAATGGAGGAGCACAGCACTGCAGATCGTTAGGTCAGAGGAGAGCACTGCAGGCGGAGCAGACACAGATGAGAAATGGAGGAGCACAGCACTGCAGATCGTTAGGTCAGAGGAGAGCACTGGAGGCGGAGCAGACACAGACGAGGAATGGAGGAGCACAGCACTGCAGATCGTTAGGTCAGAGGAGAGCACTGGAGGCGGAGCAGACACAGACGAGGAATGGAGGAGCACAGCACTGCAGATCGTTAGGTCAGAGGAGAGCACTGGAGGCGGAGCAGACACAGATGATAAATGGAGGAGCACAGCACTGCAGATCGTTAAGTCAGAGGAGAGCACTGCAGGCGGAGCAGACACAGATGAGGAATGGAGGAGCACAGCACTGCAGATCGTTAGGTCAGAGGAGAGCACTGGAGGCGGAGCAGACACAGATGAGGAATGGAGGAGCACAGCACTGCAGATCGTTAGGTCAGAGGAGAGCACTGCAGGCGGAGCAGACACAGATGAGGAATGGAGGAGCACAGCACTGCAGATCGTTAGGTCAGAGGAGAGCACTGTAGGCGGAGCAGACACAGACGAGGAATGGAGGAGCACAGCACTGCAGATCGTTAGGTCAGAGGAGAGCACTGCAGGCGGAGCAGACACAGATGAGAAATGGAGGAGCGCAGCACTGCAGATCGTTAGGTCAGAGGAGAGCACTGCAGGCGGAGCAGACACAGACGAGGAATGGAGGAGCACAGCACTGCAGATCGTTAGGTCAGAGGAGAGCACTGCAGGCGGAGCAGACACAGATGAGAAATGGAGGAGCACAGCACTGCAGATCGTTAGGTCAGAGGAGAGCACTGGAGGCGGAGCAGACACAGACGAGGAATGGAGGAGCACAGCACTGCAGATCGTTAGGTCAGAGGAGAGCACTGGAGGCGGAGCAGACACAGACGAGGAATGGAGGAGCACAGCACTGCAGATCGTTAGGTCAGAGGAGAGCACTGGAAGGCGGAGCAGACACAGACGAGGAATGGAGGAGCACAGCACTGCAGATCGTTAGGTCAGAGGAGAGCACTGGAGGCGGAGCAGACACAGATGAGAAATGGAGGAGCACAGCACTGCAGATCGTTAGGTCAGAGGAGAGCACTGCAGGCGGAGCAGACACAGACGAGGAATGGAGGAGCACAGCACTGCAGATCGTTAGGTCAGAGGAGAGCACTGGAGGCGGAGCAGGCACAGATGAGGAATGGAGGAGCACAGCACTGCAGATCGTTAGGTCAGAGGAGAGCACTGCAGGCGGAGCAGACACAGATGAGGAATGGAGGAGCACAGCACTGCAGATCGTTAGGTCAGAGGAGAGCACTGTAGGCGGAGCAGACACAGACGAGGAATGGAGGAGCACAGCACTGCAGATCGTTAGGTCAGAGGAGAGCACTGCAGGCGGAGCAGTCACAGACGAGGAATGGAGGAGCACAGCACTGAAGATCGTTAGGTCAGAGGAGAGCACTGGAGGCGGAGCAGACACAGACGAGGAATGGAGGAGCACAGCACTGCAGATCGTTAGGTCAGAGGAGACCACTGGAGGTGGAGCAGACACAGACGAGGAATGGAGGAGCACAGCACTGCAGATCGTTAGGTCAGAGGAGAGCACTGCAGGCGGAGCAGACACAGATGAGAAATGGAGGAGCACAGCACTGCAGATCGTTAGGTCAGAGGAGAGCACTGGAGGCGGAGCAGACACAGACGAGGAATGGAGGAGCACAGCACTGCAGATCGTTAGGTCAGAGGAGAGCACTGGAGGCGGAGCAGACACAGACGAGGAATGGAGGAGCACAGCACTGCAGATCGTTAGGTCAGAGGAGAGCACTGGAGGCGGAGCAGACACAGATGATAAATGGAGGAGCACAGCACTGCAGATCGTTAGGTCAGAGGAGAGCACTGCAGGCGGAGCAGACACAGACGAGGAATGGAGGAGCACAGCACTGCAGATCGTTAGGTCAGAGGAGAGCACTGGAGGCGGAGCAGACACAGATGAGGAATGGAGGAGCACAGCACTGCAGATCGTTAGGTCAGAGGAGAGCACTGCAGGCGGAGCAGACACAGATGAGGAATGGAGGAGCACAGCACTGCAGATCGTTAGGTCAGAGGAGAGCACTGTAGGCGGAGCAGACACAGACGAGGAATGGAGGAGCACAGCACTGCAGATCGTTAGGTCAGAGGAGAGCACTGCAGGGGGAGCAGACACAGATGAGAAATGGAGGAGCGCAGCACTGCAGATCGTTAGGTCAGAGGAGAGCACTGCAGGCGGAGCACTGGAGGCCGAGCAGACACAGATGAGGAATGGAGGAGCACAGCACTGCAGATCGTTAGGTCAGAGGAGAGCACTGGAGGCGGAGCAGACACAGATGAGGAATGGAGGAGCACAGCACTGCAGATCGTTAGGTCAGAGGAGAGCACTGCAGGCGGAGCAGACACAGATGAGAAATGGAGGAGCGCAGCACTGCAGATCGTTAGGTCAGAGGAGAGCACTGCAGGCGGAGCAGACACAGACGAGGAATGGAGGAGCACAGCACTGCAGATCGTTAGGTCAGAGGAGAGCACTGGAGGCGGAGCAGACACAGACGAGGAATGGAGGAGCACAGCACTGCAGATCGTTAGGTCAGAGGAGAGCTCTGGAGGCGGAGCAGACACAGACGAGAAATGGAGGAGCACAGCACTGCAGATCGTTAGGTCAGAGGAGAGCACTGGAGGCGGAGCAGACACAGATGAGGAATGGAGGAGCACAGTACTGCAGATCGTTAGGTCAGAGGAGAGCACTGCAGGCGGAGCAGACACAGATGAGGAATGGAGGAGCACAGCACTGCAGATCGTTAGGTCAGAGGAGAGCACTGCAGGCGGAGCAGACACAGATGAGGAATGGAGGAGCACAGCACTGCAGATCGTTAGGTCAGAGGAGAGCACTGTAGGCGGAGCAGACACAGACGAGGAATGGAGGAGCACAGCACTGCAGATCGTTAGGTCAGAGGAGAGCACTGCAGGCGGAGCAGACACAGACGAGAAATGGAGGAGCACAGCACTGCAGATCGTTAGGTCAGAGGAGAGCACTGCAGGCGGAGCAGACACAGACGAGGAATGGAGGAGCACAGCACTGCAGATCGTTAGGTCAGAGGAGAGCACTGGAGGCGGAGCAGACACAGACGAGGAATGGAGGAGCACAGCACTGCAGATCGTTAGGTCAGAGGAGAGCACTGGAGACGGAGCAGACACAGATGAGGAATGGAGGAGCACAGCACTGCAGATCGTTAGGTCAGAGGAGAGCACTGGAGACGGAGCAGACACAGATGAGGAATGGAGGAGCACAGCACTGCAGATCGTTAGGTCAGAGGAGAGCACTGCAGGCGGAGCAGACACAGATGAGGAATGGAGGAGCACAGCACTGCAGATCATTAGGTCAGAGGAGAGCACTGTAGGCGGAGCAGACACAGACGAGGAATGGAGGAGCACAGCACTGCAGATCGTTAGGTCAGAGGAGAGCACTGCAGGCGGAGCAGACACAGACGAGGAATGGAGGAGCACAGCACTGCAGATCGTTAGGTCAGAGGAGAGCATTGGAGGCGGAGCAGACACAAACGAGGAATGGAGGAGCACAGCACTGCAGATCGTTAGGTCAGAGGAGAGCACTGCAGGCGGAGCAGACACAGATGAGGAATGGAGGAGCACAGCACTGCAGATCGTTAGGTCAGAGGAGAGCACTGGAGGCGGAGCAGACACAGACGAGGAATGGAGGAGCACAGCACTGCAGATCGTTAGGTCAGAGGAGAGCACTGCAGGCGGAGCAGACACAGACGAGAAATGGAGGAGCACAGAACTGCAGATCGTTAGGTCAGAGGAGAGCACTGGAGGTGGAGCAGACACAGACGAGGAATGGAGGAGCACAGCACTGCAGATCGTTAGGTCAGAGGAGAGCACTGGAGGCGGAAGCAGACACAGACGAGGAATGGAGGAGCACAGCACTGCAGATCGTTAGGTCAGAGGAGAGCACTGGAGGCGGAGCAGACACAGACGAGGAATGGAGGAGCACAGCACTGCAGATCGTTAGGTCAGAGGAGAGCACTGGAGGCGGAGCAGACACAGACGAGGAATGGAGGAGCACAGCACTGCAGATCGTTAGGTCAGAGGAGAGCACTGCAGGCGGAGCAGACACAGATGAGGAATGGAGGAGCACAGCACTGCAGATCGTTAGGTCAGAGGAGAGCACTGTAGGCGGAGCAGACACAGACGAGGAATGGAGGAGCACAGCACTGCAGATCGTTAGGTCAGAGGAGAGCACTGCAGGCGGAGCAGACACAGATGAGAAATGGAGGAGCACAGCACTGCAGATCGTTAGATTAGAGGAGAGCACTGCAGGCGGAGCAGACATAGACGAGGAATGGAGGAGCACAGCACTGCAGATCGTTAGGTCAGAGGAGAGCACTGGAGGTGGAGCAGACACAGACGAGGAATGGAGGAGCACAGCACTGCAGATCGTTAGGTCAGAGGAGAGCACTGGAGACGGAGCAGACACAGATGAGGAATGGAGGAGCACAGCACTGCAGATCGTTAGGTCAGAGGAGAGCACTGGAGGCGGATCAGACACAGATGAGGAATGGAGGAGCACAGCACTGCAGATCGTTAGGTCAGAGGAGAGCACTGCAGGCGGAGCAGACACAGATGAGGAATGGAGGAGCACAGCACTGCAGATCATTAGGTCAGAGGAGAGCACTGCAGGCGGAGCAGACACAGACGAGGAATGGAGGAGCACAGCACTGCAGATCGTTAGGTCAGAGGAGACCACTGGAGGCGGAGCAGACACAGACGAGGAATGGAGGAGCACAGCACTGCAGATCGTTAGGTCAGAGGAGAGCACTGGAGGCGGAGCAGACACAGATGAGGAATGGAGGAGCACAGCACTGCAGATCGTTAGGTCAGAGGAGAGCACTGCAGGCGGAGCAGACACAGACGAGGAATGGAGGAGCACAGCACTGCAGATCATTAGGTCAGAGGAGAGCACTGTAGGCGGAGCAGACACAGACGAGGAATGGAGGAGCACAGCACTGCAGATCGTTAGGTCAGAGGAGAGCACTGCAGGCGGAGCAGACACAGACGAGAAATGGAGGAGCACAGCACTGCAGATCGTTAGGTCAGAGGAGAGCACTGGAGGCGGAGCAGACACAGACGAGGAATGGAGGAGCACAGCACTGCAGATCATTAGGTCAGAGGAGAGCACTGGAGGTGGAGCAGACACAGACGAGGAATGGAGGAGCACAGCACTGCAGATCATTAGGTCAGAGGAGAGCACTGGAGGCGGAGCAGACACAGACGAGGAATGGAGGAGCACAGCTATCCTAATGGATTTTATTATTGATTCTTTTGTCACACTGCAATTTTCAATGGTACTGTACAGCCATGGGCAAACATTTTGGTTTTCACAAAGTTTGCTTTTTATGATGCAATTTGCTTATACTCCAGAATGTCATGAAGAGTGATCAGATGAATTGCAATTAATTACAAAGTCCCTCTTTGCCATGACAATGAACTTAGAGCTCGATTCAGACCCGCTCGCTAGATGCGCTTGCACACAGTGGAAGTATCCAAATCTGCGATCGCACGGCAAGCCATTAGCGCGCCCACTATGTCTTGGTGTGCGATCGCTCTGTGTATGCAGACGCCCACCAGCCTGTCTAAAGACGCCCACTTATGTACGTCATCTCCAGGATGAGTATGCAACCATCGGTAACATCAAATACCATCGGAGCGAACGCAGCACTTGTGGTTGACCATACCCTACCGCAAGCACTGCGAGTGCTTCAGTGTGTAAAACAACCATGTGACGTGTACTATGATGCTGCGTCTCAATTATACACACCTCTGAAACGGCGTTAAGACGCTCAGGCACGCCTGCGTTCGCACCCCCATTCCCCCATTTAATTTGACCAACCCGTCACCTCCCACAAACGGCTTCTCCTGTCACTCATTCTAGCGAGGTGGCTATGCGCAGCAAGCGAGTGCTTTGTGTTCGCATAGACTGGCACGCGCACTGCGATGCGTACGCATGTGCAGAATGCAAACATCGGTAGGCTGCGTGCGAACGCATCCTAGTGAGCGGGCCTGAATCGGGCCCTTAATCCCACAAACAACATTTCCATTGCATTTCAGCCCTGCCACAAAAGGACCAGCTGACATCATGTCAGTGATTCTCTTGTTAACACAGGTGAGAATGTTGATGAGGACAAGGCTGGAGATCACTCTGTCATGCTGACTGAGTTAGAATAACAGACTGGAAGCTTTAAAAGGAGGGTGGAGCTTTAAATCATTGTTCTTCCTCTGTTAACCATGGTTACCTGCAAGGAAACATGTGCAGTCATCATTGCTTTGCACAAAAAGGGCTTCACAGACAAGGATATTGCTGCTAGTAAGATTGCACCTAAATCAACCATTTATCGGATCATCAAGAACTGCAAGGAGAGAGGTTCAGCAGTTGAGAAGGCTTCATAGTGCCCACGAACGTCCAGCAAGCGCCAGGACGGTCTCCTAAAGTTGATTCAGCTGCGGGATAAGGGCACCACCAGTCCAGAGCTTGCTCAGGAATGGCAGCAGGCAGGTGTGACTTTTGGAGGATGGCCTGGTGTCACCAAGGGCAGCAAAGAAGCCACTTCTCTCCAGGAAAAACATCAGGGACAGACTGATATTCTGTAAAAGGTACAGGGATTGGACTGCTTAGGACTGGGGTAAAGTTATTTTCTCTGATGAATCCCCGTTCAGATTGTTTGGGGTATCTGGAAAAACACTTGTCAGGAGAAGGAAACGTGAGCGCTACCATCAGTCCTGTGTCATGCCAACAGTAAAGCATCCTGAGACCATTCATGTGTGGGGTTGCTTCTCAGCCAAGGGAGTGGGCTCATTCACAATTTTGCCTAAGAACACTGCCATGAATAAAGAATGGTACCAAACCATCCTCCAAGAGCAACTTCTCCCAACCATCCAAGAACAGTTTGGTGACACACAATGCCTTTTCCAGCATGATGGAGCACCGTGCCATAAGGGAAAAGTGATAACTAAGTGGCTTGGGGAACAAAGCATTGAAAATTTTGGATCCATGGCCAGGAAACTCCCCAGATCTTAATCCCATCCTCAAGAGGTGGGTGGACAAACAAAAACTCACACATTCTGACAAACTCCAAGCATTGATTAGGCAAGTATGGGCGGCCATCAGTCAGTATGTGGCCCAGAAGTTGATTGACAGCATGCCAGGGCGAATTGCAGAGGGCTTGAAAAAGAAGGGTCAACACTGCAAATATTGACTCTCTGCATAAACTTAATGTAATTGTCAATAAAAGCCTCTGACACTTATGAAATGCTTGTAATGGTACTTCAGTATACCATAGTAACATCTGACAAAAGGTCTAATAACACTGAAGCAGCAAACTTTGTTAAAACCAATACTTGTGTCATTCTCAAAACTTTTGGCCATGGCTGTATATATGATCTTGTTGGGCATAACGCTAACCCCCCCTTCCCCTAGCCTAAACCTAACCTCCCGGGGGGGTGCCTAAACACTAAGTCCCCTCCGGGAACCCTAAACCTAACCCTCCTCCCCCCCAGCGGCTGTCCGCGCCCGGCACCCGGCATCCCTTCGGTCGGAATGCCGGGCGTCGGGCTCCCGGCGTATGTCTAATGACAGGCGTCGGCATATCGATGCCTGTCTTTAGACCCATGTCGGGATCAGATCCGCCGGCTGCCCGATTGCATACCTTGCTGCCTACAGTATAAAGGGCTGGCATAATTTGATGCCACTGCATTAAGCACAGAGACAGTACAAGAAATGTACGTACATCAGTCTCTTTCTGATTTGTTCCTTGACCGACCCTTCTTTTGTGTTGTATAAATGTGTGACCCCTATTCCTCACTACCTGAAATATACGGCAATATTACAACATACTGTAGGGCCTGATTCATTACTGATTCCAACTGCGATTACCCACGCAATTGGGCGATTGTTGTGTACTGCGCATGCATCGCAGTGCCCGTGCGCGAAGTCTCCACTGAGGTCGGACTGCGACTACGCAGACCCATCACAGAGTGATTGACAGGAAGTGAGCGTTTGGGGGTGGTGACGAGGGGGTGGTCAGCAAAACGCAGGCATGCCAGTGCGTTTAAACGCCGTTACAGGGGCGTGCATAAATTAGCCACTGTGATGCCCTGCGCAGCTTGGGCTTTCCCTGCGTGCGATGAGGTCAGCAATTCCTGAGTAAGGTCAGACCTTGCGCAATGTGTGGGAGGCGCCGATGGTACTCGATGTTACAGATGGTTGCGCCGACTTGCAAAGTATTATGGATGTGAGTAAGGATGCGACCTCCCTGTGGTATGAAAGAATATATCTGGTGTGCAGCATTCATGCACCCAGGTGGGTCCCCTGATGCCCTACACGTGTCTGCTGCTGCTGCTCAACTCACTCCTTGGCGCTTCCATTGGACAGCAGGCTGCCTGTACGGAAAAAAGACAGGGGTCAACAGGAGTGAAGGGGGCCGTGGCTTGTGCTGAAAGCTCATCTCACAGGAGGTTCTGCACAGTGTTGGCTGCACATTAGTTTGGATGGGCTTTCTCAGATTAGCATCCAGACAGGCTCCAGCTTCACTTCTTCACAGCAAACTCCCCCAAAGCCGATCCTCAAACTGTTCAGCAAAAATAATTGTGTCTGATCAACACAGTGTTTCAGTTGTCATTGCTGTTCCACATACTGGAGATGAGCAAATTAAATGAAGATGTTTAGCAGCATAGCTGCATGGTGGGTAACATTGCTGTCGCATAACGCTGGATTCTCTTCCAACCACAACCTGTGTGGAGCTTGCATGGTAGCAGCCGCGATAGCTCCAATATGGTCATGCATGCGTTACTGATCCGAGTCGCAAACATGAGATAATCTGCGAGACCATCAGCCGGCTAAGTGACCCATGGGGTCACGCAAGCCAGCCGACACAGATGGTAAAAGGAGGCCCGTGAACTGATGGAGATCCTGGCCTCGTCACCCCTCCCCCACAATGGCGGCAGCACACCTTCGATTTGGGAAATGGAGCCGGTCGCCACCCTGAAATGGCAGCAGACTGCCAATCACTGACAGTCTGCTGCCGAACTGCGAGCAGCACCACAGACCCATACGGCACATGCGCAGTACGGGTCCGGCAATTGCGCAAAATCCCGAACATCGTGAATACAAAAACATACTGGTAGGTTATCGCTATTGTTCGTGTGGTACAGAATTTAGACTGTCTGCCTACTGAATGTTTTTGCCAGCCATCTGCATACCTTTTAACTCCGGGCTTCCTCCCTAGCAGAACAAATAGTGCACGTCACCGCCAAAGGGTACGTGGTCACGCCGTTTTGCCAGCTTAGTAATGCCATATTGTAAAGTGCAATGTGCCTCATAAAGTGCAATGTGCCTCAGAAGTGCTAGATCCTCCCAAACCTCACTCCCTTCCCCTTCATCCAAATCGCTTTTGAATTTCCCCTGCGCACCAGCGGTGTCATGGCAAACACCATGATGAGCGAGACCTCCAGGAATCGGGACAAGCATGCCGCCTATGGGGGCAGACCCTTCAAAGCGTTCTAGCCTAAGGGCCTGATTCAGAGGCGCGCGCAATGTCGATACTGCATGCAAGCCTACAATGTGTTCAGTCTGCGCTTGAGTGCGAGTCATACTGCGGATGCCTCCTGATGGTTACCGTGCTAAGATGCAGACCGGAATTCCGCGCAGAGAGATGCAAATTCATCGGGCATTATAGGGAGGTAAAGGGAGTGGTTAGCCAGGTGCTCGTGTGTCGCAGTCAGATACTGCATCCAAAGACGCAGTTGTCTGAGAATCAGTCGCGGTATTTGCATAAAGATTCAGGGCGGGATGTACTAAACAGTAAAATGCGATAAAACCCTCCAAAATGCTGTTGTGGGCAGTTTTACTGCATTCCCCATATGTTCTGAGCGCCATATGTTCTGTGCTTCATCCCAGTGGGTAACGCCATCTTCAGGTGGCATTACCCAATAGAAGCCTATGGGATTATTTGATGCTCCCCCTGAGAGAGATCCAATCTGATCCCTCCTATCTCCCCCCCACGGCGCACGGCCTTCGCATGCGCAGAAGGACGCCAGAGGGACTTGTGGGTGTTAAACCTGGGGGCAACGCAAAGGACAGCTCGCATCGGAAGAGCTGTCCTCTACGATTTTAATCGCATTTCTAGGTGCATACCGCGGTAATCAACCGCGGTATGTACCCAATAAGAGGCGGGATGTACCACATTGCGGATGCGATGCTTAGTACATCACACCCTCACAGCGTTAGAAAAATGCCTAAAAGATCCAACAAGCAACAAAATCAAATAAATCTATATTTATTTATGTGGTAGAGCACTGCTATCTATCCAAGTCATTCTGCCCGTGCGCGTGTAGAGAAGCTATTCCCACCAACCTGGATAGGGTTAAAAAACTTAACTTGTGAAAAGGTGAATAAGTTATTTGGTTTAACAAGTTTGAATGTTGCCCCCGAGGGAAAAATCACAGTCGCTCTGACAGAGGAAAAAAAAACTCTTTCCTATTTATAATAAAGAAAAAATACTTTTGAGAAGCAAATGACGTAATGAGGCCAGAACTATTCCGAAGTGGACATTTATATGAACCTTCTGGAAGATTTTCCTGGCGTCTGACGAAGCAGAAACAAAGAGACAGTTCAGTTACACAGTGTTCCAGGAGACTCATCCAGCCCGGGCAGCTACTTCCCCGGTGGGACACTAAAATACTTCAACTCCCTGAATAAAAATAAACTCTTTGAATTAAAAGATAGGAGAATTCAGCAGCTTAATATGGTACAAAGTCGACTCAGCGCTATGCTAAACATCGCTCTAGCGGCTGTAGGAATAGGGTTATATCTCTGCCGTCTGTTTAGATGCATTTTTATTCCTTTATTTTTTGGTTCTGTTTTATATGCAGTCCACACAAGCAGCCTAAGGGCCCGATTCAGACCCGGGCGCTAAGAAGCGTTCGCTCGTAGGTGGATGATTTTCGCATTCTGCGCACGAGTAAGCATCGCAGTGCGCGAACTAGTCCGAGCGGTAGGGAAGCGTACGCTCGCCCAGCATAGACAGCCCAGCTGAATGAGTCACAGGAGAAGCCATTTGTGGGTGGTAACAGGGGCAGGCCACTAGAAACGGGGGAGTGGAGGTGCAAACGAAGGCGTGCCTAAGCGTCTTAACGCCGTTTCGGAGGCGTGCATAATTACCAGGCAGCGTCATTGTATACGGCACCTGGTTGAATTTGACACTGAAGTGTTAGCAGTAGGGTATGGTCAACATCAAGCGCTGCGTATGCATCCGATGGTGCTCGATGTACCGATGGTTGCTTACACTTCCTGGAGATGACGTGCGCAAGTGGGCATCTTAAAAAGACAGGCTGGTGGGCATCTGCATACACAATGCGACCGCACGCCAAGACATAGTGGACGTGCTTTTGCCTTGCCGTGCGACTGCCTGCCTTGCCGTCACTTAGCTTGATTTGCATACTCTAAGAACGAGCGTACGCATCTAGCGAGCGGGTCTGAATCGAGCCCTCAGTGCGGGCACCTGTCAGAACTTTTAGCTACTGGAAATGTTCCGTTAGCTTTCTCCCCTGACGGGCGCACATGCCTAGTGTCACGGCTGAGCCCGAACCCGGCAGTAAAGTGATAGCGAACCGTATTGCAATACTGTTTTGCTGAGGCAGTGGGATGTACTAAGCCTTGCTGAGACAGTGGTCTGTACAGTGGGATGTACTAAGCCTTGCTGAGACAGTGGGATGTACAGTACTAAGCATTGCATCTGTGATGATATACATTCCGACACTTATTGAGTAAGAAATGCGTTTGAAATTGCAATGGACAGCTCTCCCGGTAATTGCTGTCCTGTGCGATACAGAGACTTCCAGATTTATGACCCACAAGTCCCTCTGGCATCATCATGGGAGCTGCTGGAGGGATCCAGTGTGGTAAGAAGCTCAAAGGCTTCTATTGGGTAAAAATCGCATTCTGGTGCTTGGTACATATGGAACATACATATGGAAATGCGCCCAAAAGGCCCCCCCCCCGTGTTTTGACCGCAATATAGGGTTTAGTACATCCCGCTCAGCCTCTTTTAGGAAGCACTGGTAAATTGCCCCAAAAGTTTCATCTATTATTGCTCCCAATAGTGGCGGTAACAGATGACATTTGAGGCTTGGTTCTGACGCGGCGGCAATGTTGGACACAGTGGAGCGATGTTTTTCGTCTGCTCATGCTTTCGAGTCACACCGCTGATGCGTCATGATTTTTTTTTGGACGGAGTCGCGGAACAAGTTTCGATGCACGGTAGCAGAAATGTAAGGAGAGACCTTGGCCGGCGATTGGGAGGTTACAGGGGGTGGCTAAGAAGACGCGAAGAGATATCGTGTCTTGTGGGAGTGTTGGAGGCGTGCTGCTGAAAGAGAGATGCACGGGCGCTCACATAGGAGGGCATACTCAGATGCCACACCTGCCATAGGACTGGTGCAAGTTTCGATGGTGGAGTCTATGGAGGCTACAAGTGGGCATCTAAGACTGAGAATACACACTGGAGCGATGTTGTAACAAATCGCCTACATCGCTCAGTGTGTACAGGTGTTTGCGTGCTCCCGCGGTCGCTAGCGACGGTCACTAGGTTTGATGTGCTGCGCATCAAACCTAGCGACATTGCTAGCGACCTATGATCAATTAATGAAGGGCGGAACAGTGATCGCTCCATTGTTCATCAACTCGTTCAAGTGTCTACGGCGAATCCCCATTCAAGGGCATTCGTTCCGATGTCAGAACAAATGTCCGTTGCTCAAGTGTGTACCCATCTTAAGTCCTTGCACCTTTGGATGCACTGATGTACACCAGGGAAGGGATTTGTAGCGACAAACAAACACCACTGTGGCAAAAGGTGCAAGGTCGGCCCGGACTGCATAGGACTCAGAATCATGCCCTAATGGGGAAAAATGTAACTAATCGATAATTTTCTCCATAATCTGCTGGGGCTGGATCATTTATTAGGCAATTGAAACTCCTACCTATGGCCCAGTGGGCACTGAGGTACGCTCCTACCTATGGCCCAGTGGGCACTGAGGCACGCTCCTACCTATGGCCCAGTGGGCACTGAGGTACGCTCCTATCTATGGCCCAGTGGGCACTGAGGTACGCTCCTACCTATGGACCAGTGGGCACTGAGGTGCGCTCCTACCTATGGCCCAGTGGGCACTGAGGTGCGCTCCTACCTATGGCCCAGTGGGCACTGAGGTGCACTCCTACCTATGGCCCAGTGGGCACTGAGGTGCACTCCTACCTATGGTCCAGTGGGCACTGAGGTGCACTCCTACCTATGGACCAGTGGGCAATGAGGTGCACTCCTACCTATGGCCCAGTGGGCACTGAGGTGCACTCCTACCTATGGACCAGTGGGCACTGAGGTGCACTCCTACCTATGGCCCAGTGGGCACTGAGGTGCACTCCTACCTATGGCCCAGTGGGAACTGAGGTGCACTCCTACCTATGGCTCAGTGGGCACTGAGGTGTGGTAGTGGGTTAGGACCAACTGCGACTGTATTTTCTAATCATTTAATCACTAATAAAATACTTTCACAGCCAGGTCACTTAACGTCCTTCGGATATATAGTATCTCTTCGTTCACTACACCATCTGGATGGATTAATCCATGCACAGTTACCTAAAAACAAGTGGAGGGCATCACGAAGCAGGAATGGGGTGGACTTTTGGCTGCATGTCCACATTTATTTGTTATTATTTGCACTGATTGATTTTATTAGCTTTATAGCTATCCCACATATGGTGTTTACATTGTAGTTTTAGACTATTAATTGTGGAAATTTATTTCACACCTCCATTATCTTTCCCAGTAAATAGTCACTCTCTAATAATACTCCCTCTATAACATACACCCTTCTGCAGCCTGGCAGAGTCGTGTTCAGCAGTTGTTATCGTTAAGATAATGGAGATGTAATTCACAGTGGCGCCAAAAGGAAACCGCTTCCTGTAACTTTACACCTATCATTTGTAAACAATAGTTGCTTAAAAATCACTGCGATTCATTTTTCCCTGCCTGTTTCCCCATGTAAATAAATATTCAGTGACTACTGGGACGAGCTGGAATCCGCTATATGTGCATCACAGATAGACAGTTGCAAAATCCTCAGCAATCTTTATACATAACATTTTGTAGCTAACTATGGACAAATAAAAGATTGAGGGAAATAAGTATTGTTACTAGAGTGCCAAATACAAGGTCGTTAAACTACCACATAGAAGCCCAGTTTTGTTTTATACATCGACGAACAATACAAAGAAGTGTTGACGTTGGCTTAAAAAATCAGGATGTTTAATGACCTATTACAATATGGAATATGGCTAATTACATCCAGCTTTGTGTCTGACAAAGGTGCCTGTTTTGTCCTCTATTTGCCAACAGCGATAGATGGGTCTGTCGCTGCAGTCTGGTGCGGCGCTCCGAACATTTTTGCTGCTCCAGGAACATCCAGAAAAATATTAGGGGTATATTTTCTAAAGTGCAGGTTTTTAGAAGTGGAGAAGTTGCCCATAGCAACCAATCAGATTCTGCTTACCGTTTATCTAACACCTTCTAGACAAGAGGTTCCCAAACGCGGTCCTCAAGGCACACTAACAGTCCTGGTTTTAGTAATATCCTTGGTTGAGCACGGATGGATAAATCAAAATAACTGAGCTACTAATTAAGGGCCTGATTCAGAGCCGTTCGCTATTTGCGGTCGTTCGTTCAAAAACAAGGGGTGGCTATTCAAATGATCCGTTCGCAAATTGCAGTCTGTTCACACCTCTAAGTGTGAACGAGCGAGCAAAACATACGCTTGTTTATTTGTTAAAAACGCCCCCTGGCCGCTCGCACCATACGTCATGTCCGCTATTTATTAGATTAATCGAGTACATCGACCAGCGTATGAACTGCTCGCTATTCTTGTGGTTGGTTTTTGCTACCACAATCTTGCGAGCAGTTCTGGCCATAAAATAACCCAGTGACGTGGTCAATGACGCTGCAGTATTAATTATGCACACCCATAAAACGCCCGTTTTGACCTTTAAGCACGCCTGCGTTCTGATCTCCACTCCCCGTTTTCAAGCACCTTCCCCTGTTACCACCCACATACGCCTCATTCTGTCACTGAAAATAGCAGGCATTCGCTATATTGCGAGCACATGAATTTCGGCCGCACTGACTGATTCGCGCATGCGTATAACGATCCGTACGCATGCGCAGATGTGCGAACATCGCTCGGAACGAGCGTACTGCCGCTAGCGAGTGGCTCTGAATGAGGGCCTAAGTCACATGTGCTCAAGTATGGTAATCCTTAAAACCTGGACTGTTAGTGTGCCTTGAGGACCGTGGTTGGGAACCCATGTTCTAGATGATAATAGCTAGAATCCGATTGGTTGCTATGGGCAACTTCTCCACTTCTAAAAATCTGCACTTTAGGAAATATACCTCTTAAGCTGCGTACACACGGTACGATTAAAATGGACGATATAAACTATAACGATATCGATCATATCGTTATCGTTCATATCGTGCATTTTCAGTGGGCAAAGACTTGTGATGTGCGGGCACGCATGGATGTTATCGATATCGTCCATCGGCCCTTGCTTGCAGGCCAACCTGGTCAATATCGGGGGTCGTTATAGTTGGTGGGTACATGGTGTGCTGGATGATCAATATCGATCGTCCAGCACACCCACGAGATCGGACAACAATATCGTTATCGTTGTTGATCGTCCCGTCTGTATGCACCATTAGTGTGCAGGCACGGTGCCCCAGACTATGCCAGCTTGTGTGCCTAGTTTTACAAAACCAGTGAAACTTGTGCCAGCTTGAAGAGTTCACTCAAATGCAGCTCAGACTAAGGGCCTGAGTGGCGAGCGGCTGTCCGCTCGCAAGTGGGTCGATGTTATGGACTGAGCATGCGCACGACGGAGGGAGCTCCGTCGTGCGCATGCGCCAGACGCGACGAGCGAAGGAAAGTCCTTCGCTCGTTGTGTCCGATCAAAGGGGGCGTGCTGTCAATGTAGATTGACAGCACGCCCCCTTTGGTGGGCGTGCCGGGGGCATGCCTCCCTGACGGGGGCGTTCCCACGGGAACGCCTCCCGTCAAAAGCCGGCCCACTGACATTACTAGTGATGTCAGTGGGAGTGATTTTGGCTCTGATAGAGCCAAAATCACTCCGGAGCTTGCGGTTGAAAACCTCAACCTCAGGCTCCGGCTCGCGGCCATCACAATGCACGCTCGTATAGCCTGTGGGTGGTGACCCACAGCTATACGAGCGTCCAGGAGGACGCTCCATTTTCATGGAGCCCGGCCCTCATTCAGAGCGTGCGCTCTGCTCAGAGCGTACGGCTCTGAATGAGGGCCTAAATTTGCCATGGAGACTGCTGTCCAGCGTACCATGTAGAGTCCCATTTGATGACCTGTATATCAGGCAGAACCTAATTCTGGCTGACTTGTGGCTGTTTGCAGAGGAATGTAAGATGGTGCTTTGATCACTTAATTTACTTGTGGGTTTTGTCAAGGAGCAGACGTGATGAAATCAGCTGCCAGAACCTCTGTCCATTCTCTGATGTCCCCTGATTTCCAGGATCTCTCTATGGTAGCAGCACCTGATAGAACCAGCACCACAGATTATCTGTGCACACAGAGAGAAGGATGGAAATGCTATCTGAAAGTATTGTTAATGAATTGCCCCCATAATGTCGGCAGCACGGTGTCGACGGTTATAATGTCGACGTTGTTGAAATGTTGACATGTTTACAACGACGACATCCGCAGAATGTCGACATAGAAAATGCTGGAAATCTCAGAATGCTGACAGAGGGCCTAATTCAGACCCACTCGCAAGCGCTGAGCGCTCGCAAGCGGGTCGATGGTGCCCTAGTGCGCATGCGCACGACAGAGGGAGCTCCGTCGTGTGCATGCGAGAGACCCGCATAGCGACAGCCAAGCTGTCGCTATGGGTCTCGCACCAAAGGGGGCGTGCTGTTGATGGTGAGTGACAGCACGCCCCCTTTGGTGGGTGTGCCGGGGGCGTTGCTGCCCAGAAGGAGGTGTTTCCAACTGGAACGCCTACCGTCTGGGGCCGGCCCCACTGACATCACTAGTGATGTCAGTGGGGCCGGCCCCAGACGGTAGGCGTCACTAGTGATGTCAGTGGGAGTGCTTTTGGCTCCAGGAGGCCGCTCCATTTTTAGGTAGGAGGGCCCTGATTCAGAGCGAGCGTTCTGGTCAGAGCGTCCGGCTCTGAATCAGGCCCAGAGTTAGGCTGTGGGAGTGGAGGGTTAGGAAACGTCCTTTACTACTGTAAACTCCACAAACAGGTTCCTCCGCTATCTAGCATTACAAAATAAATTATAATTAAGGAAGCCTGATGCCACCTTCAGCCGGCAGCCACTCTATGCACTTGTATCTGTATGGAAAATGTGGTTGTGCAGCCATCCACCAATAAACATTTCTAAGATTGGTAAAGTAATAAGGAAACAGTGTCACTAGTTTTTGTTAAGTGAAAACGTCTGTGAAACCATGTCTTGGATTGCCTTTATTTTAGCCATGTATATAAGCTCTACAAGATGAATATTGCTTTCAGGATAAACAGCTTAATGTGGATCCAAGTCATCCAGCACATGAGACAATTGCTTTGCTATCAAGACAAGGGGCCTGATTCAGACCCACTCGCGAGCGGCTGTCCGCTCGCAAGTGGGTCGATGTTATGCACTGAGCATGCGCACGACGGAGGGAGCTCCGTCGTGCGCATGCGCCAGACGCGACGAGCGAAGGAAAGTCCTTCGCTCGTTGTGTCCGATCAAAGGGGGCGTGCTGTCAATGTTGATTGACAGCACGCCCCCTTTGGTGGGCGTGCCGGGGGCGTGCCTCCCTGACGGGGGCGTTCCCACGGGAACGCCTCCCGTCAGAAGCCGGCCCACTGACATCACTAGTGATGTCAGTGGGAGTGATTTTGGCTCTGATAGAGCCAAAATCACTCCGGAGCTTGCGGTTGAAAACCTCAACCGCAGGCTCCGGCTCGCAATTTCGATGGTCGCGATGGTCTCGACCATCGCGGCCATCAAAAAGCACGCTCGTATAGCCTGTGGGTGGTGACCCACAGCTATACGAGCGTCCAGGAGGACGCTCCATGAAAATGGAGCCCGGCCCTCATTCAGAGCGTGCGCTCTGCTCAGAGCGTACGGCTCTGAATGAGGGCCAAAATCCATAAACACTGTTGTCAATGTAATTGTTCCTGATAATCCACCTCATAAATAGACAATACAATGTTGGTGACACCAGACTTCACTGCACAACCATATTTGTAAGCTCTGCGGTCAAATCCAATGTCTAGACCAGTGATTCCCAACCACGGTCCTCAAGGCACACTAAAGCTGGCCACACACTAGACCAACTTACATCCAACCAGCCAACTAGTTGATTGGTTGGAATGAATATCTGGTAAGGTATGAAAGCAAATGACAAATCAGCAATTTGCTCCCAAACACCGGAAAATGGACAAAAACTGTTGTTTGAACAAATTGTTTAGATCAAACATTTAACAAACTTGTCTGAACGACCATTTTCATCTGTTTTCTGGCATTTAGAAGCAAATTGCTGATCATCAGTTACTCCCATACGTTACCAGGTTTTCATTTCAACCAATCAACTAGTTGGCTGGTTGGATGTAAATTGGTCTAGTGTGTGGCCAGCTTTAAGCTGGCCACACACTAGACCAACTTACATCCAACCATCCAACTAGTTGATTGATTGGAATGAAAACCTAGTAAGGGATGAAACTAAACGACAATCAGCAATTTGCTCCCAAATGCCGGAAAATGGACTAAAAACTGTTGTTTGAACTAATTGTTTAGATCAAACATTTAACAAAATTGTCTGACGACCATTTTCATTTGTTTTCTGGCATTTAGGAGCAAATTGCTGATCATCATATACTCCCATACATTACCAGATTTTCTTTCCAACCAATCAACTAGTTGGCTGGTTGGATGAAAGTTGGTCTAGTGTGTGGCCAGCTTAACAGTCCTGGTATTAGTGATATCCATGGTTAAGCACAGATGGTTAAATCAAAATAATTGAGGTACTAATTAAGTCACCTGTACCCAGCTATGGCTAACCTTAAAACCAGGACTGTTAGTGTGCCTTGAGGACCGTGGTTGGGAACCCCTGGTCTAGACTGTAAGCTGTGACGAGCAGGACCCTCCACTCTACGGTGCTCTGACCCTCTCTGTCCGTCCTCCCACAGCGCTGGGTGATTGGTAATTGCTGCATATTGTGGTAATTTGGTATATGAACCTTTTGTTCCTACTGTATTAAAATGATAATAACCTGCATTTTTCCTTATATATGTAGATATATAAAATGTATCCTGTTATCCTACTATTAATAAATACCTCAAGAACCCTTATTACGGTACATAACCTGAACTTAATTTTCCTCTGCGAGTCCTCTAAAGTTCATTCATATAAATGGTCTGGCACTACAGCCACCAAAGATAGACGCTGATATTCATAGCTTTTCAAACAGGCTTAATAAAATAAACCAAAGTTTGGAGCTGATGAAAGATTCCCTTTAAACGCGACCAGTCGTCTGATGTGAAAGTGATTGGCTTGATAAATAAGCAGAAATGTTCCTCTTCTAAACAGTGAGCAGCACAATCAAGTAAAAATATGCTCGCCTGCTGTTATCCTCTCTTCCCCCTGACAGCGGTGGTCTTAATTACAGTAACATCTTCCCCTGAGATGAGCTGCAAATATGATTGATCAGCAGCACTTCACAGAAATGTGCTCTGTTTATCTTCATCAGGCCGCCATGGGTAGGAAGCCGTAGATCAGTCAATATGTTGAGAGCGAACCACCCGACTTTCCCCAGGGTTACTGATCCCGTGGCTGGAGGTTGTACAATGAAAGGAAGGCCGTGTTCTTCAACTGATAGTAATGTGTCCTGATAAATGGGGCAGCTGGGAGCCGGGCTGGGGGCTTCGTCCATAGGTTGTTAGCAGTAAGTGGAGTGCATTGGCATGGCCTGCCACTTAGCTAAATTCAGGGTTGTCAGCGTGCCGCTGGTGTCAGATCAACTAGGGCCAAGGATGGAATGAGAAATACGCAGGGAGTTCTGTGCGGTAACTACGGAATTCTTCTGATTCCACATCTCTCTTGTCATGTGGACCATTTATCCCAAGCAACCAGCTAGCAGGAGGGAGAAGGTGACCGTGTTTCCCCCAGGCCATTCCTATATAAAGAATTTACACATAATCTCTGGCCCTTTCGGAGCCCACGATTCGGGACTTTCCTGTCAAAATCAGGACAGTTCCATGGCACAACACTGATTCACAGGAATGGAAAAGGGCATATACTTTATAATATACAATTAGATGCCCATAGTATGATATAGGAACACACAGACTGCAGGCCTGGATTTGGTCCTATAATATTGTGCAGTATGATGCTGAGCTTGGGGCGTACTGTGCAAGAGGAGAGGTAGTGGAAGGAGAAATGCTACCGATGATATTTCATACTCATACGTGCCGACTCTCCCTGACATAGCGATGCTCTCCCTGACTCCCTGAACAGTCTGCAATCTCCCTGGGGCCGAGCTGGGAGTGTGCAACACAGTGATGATGTCATCACTCTATGCCCACCATAGAGGAAACACTAAGGAGAAGAATGAGGTGGATGTGCGCTACAAGAAAATGGCCGTCGCTTTCCAGCAGACTGATGGCTACATGAAATTACCCATCCACTTGGTCTCTGTAAGGGGCCTATCCATTAGCAGATAAAATTAACGATTGAATGATATATTGTTCAGTCATTCATTATATCTGCTAATGGATAGGCCCTGAACGATGACAGATGCGCCCCTCAACACAATCCATTGCAAATGTCTGCGTCTCCTATTCTCTAAAAATTTATATTCAAGCCGTAAGGCGTAAATTTAGCAGCTGTGGCCTTCGAGAATACAAACATAATTTTCCTTTATTGGTAAAGAACCGCTAATAGTGGACATGTTATTCTGCTATACGGTTATTTGTGGTACATATGATGTGTATATTATGAACTGGTTGCAGGTATTTAATTTGCTGCTTTACTTCCATTGCAGGTGCCATGTTATTCCTACGGACAGAAGCTCTCTAAACTGGCCATCTTGAGAATAGCTTGTAACTATATCCTCTCCCTCGCTAGACTGGCTGACCTTGACTACACTGCTGATCATAGTAACTTGAGTTTCTCTGAGTGCGTAGAGCAATGTACTAGGACATTACAGTCAGAAGGAAGGTCGAAAAAAAGGAAGGTAAGAAACTAAGAATATGGTAACATAAAATGTTCCCATAGCCCGGCTGTAACCTCTCTCCTCGCCTCTTCCGGATAGAGGAACAGGAACAGTGATTCTCTACTATAAAACGTCTACTTTGTTGTATTCGGAATTTTCACTGTCCAAAAGCATTAGTACCACAGGCAAATATTATGTGCTTTATAATTAACGTCATTATTCACACAGATACGCAACTTTATGAACAACAAATATGTATATTGATACAAAGTCTGTGAAAGTCTTCTGGGTGTAAAAACTATTATATACGGGAATATGAGAATCAACAATGTTTTGGCTTATTATCTGGGTGGAAATGGGTCAGTGTTGGATCAACCCAAAATGTCCCTTACAGTAGAGTTTTACAGTCATGGGCATATCTACAGTGGCTGCAGGGTGTGTGGTGTACACGGGCCTCGCACCCATAGTATCTTTACCTGGTGCCGGCAAGTGGGTCTCCCCCTCCTATACGGCACCATCTTGCATCGACATCTTCTGAAAAAGACTCCGTACCGTTGCCATTGCTAAGTTGTGCTCATGTGCCATGACTGGGAAGATGGTGCCACGTAGGAGGGGGGAACCGCCTTGTCCGCTCAAAGTAGGATGGGGAGGGGCTGCACATGGGCCCCCTTCAGGTGTTAATACTCCCCTGTTTATAGTTGTTATATTTCTTGATCAAAATTCAAAAAGTTGGATTTCAGTCACCTGAGACGAAAATAGCTTGGGAATCCTAAGGGTGCCGAGTTACGGGCAAGTCAGCCGCAATGGCACTCACGCTGCATGCACAGAAATAAATGGGGATATTATGGGGCCTATGCCGAGCGGTTTATTAAACTGCACGGCCCCATACCACCCGCTTGTGGAAGTAGCAGTCATCACTGTCAGCGCCCACTTACACCAGCCTTTTACCTGGGGCAGTAGATGCCCCCGAGTTCATACGGATCACTGCGGATACTTATATTAGCATAGCCCACAATTACGCCTACAGGCGCACAACACATACGCAGTGCTGCAAACCGCAAAATCCGTCCATAAATCTTTAATGTAAGTGATCCAAGAGTGCCCAGATTATGTTAAACAATGCCCAGTTATTCTAAATTATAACTGTGCTATTATGGGAAAAAACCTTCACTGATTGGGAGCCTCTTACATCTCAGGTAGAACATAATAGTGCATACACACGGTCAGACTTCTGGTTGATCAGATAACGATAACTATCGTTATCTGATCGTCATGCATGTGCTGGATGTTCCATATCGAACATCCAGCACATGCACCAACCCCCCATCGACTATAACGACCCGCGATTAACGATCGCGGGTCCCTATAGTAACCAGGCCAACCTGGTCGATATCGACCGGGTTGGCCTGCATGCACGGGCGATGGTCGATATCCATATCGACCATCCGTGCCCGCCCATCGACCATCGTTTGAAGGGGCCAGAAACTGGTCGATTTGAACGATAACGATATGATCGACCAGGGAAATCTGGCCGTGTGTATGCACCATAAATCAACCTGTTAGTGTAGCGGATTTAATCATCGCAGATGTTTTGGGGAGGGAAGGAGGTGAGAAGGGATGATCCTGCCCTGAATCATACCTTCTGCAGGCTTCTGGGTCCTCATTCAGTCATTTGCTTAGAATTCCTTTCCCACAAGTAGCAGCTAATTGCAGGTTTATCTAACGACACGTAGCCAAGTGTGGCTATCTAAAGGAAACAGAAACTGAGTCTAATTACTAAATCACATTCCTTCAGGTTACTTAACGCTGAACCAATTACATGAAATCATCATCAAACCGTGTTAAAAAGGAAAGCCAACTGTTCAGGCCGTTTTCCTTTCGGAAAATAACATGGGTGAATAAGAAAAGAGTGATTGATGTTAGTGTTCAGAGTATTATCACAAAAGGAGGTTTGTAAACTTGGTTTGAACCTCCCCGTGGATTCCGGGATCTGTTGTCACAACGATTAACAGGCTGGTCATGCTTCTAGCAGTGACTGGGAGGGTACAGTCTGCCATCTTTATTGTCCCTGGGTTTTGTTCCCTGGATAGACATGCTGGCAGTGTGGAGACAAGACATGAAGTATTACATTTAGGCATCCAAACTTCGTAGCCCAATGTGTCATTTATAATTATTTTCTAATATGAATTGATAGTGAAGCGTTATATTTAGCCTTTTTTTTTTTTTTTTCTTCTTTTAGCATTGGTGCTGTTGATTTGGGTTTTTTTTAGCTATTGAGAGTGTTAAACATATCTAGGGCTCAGAAATTCCGCCACCTTTCCCTATGAAAGCAAATGCAATTATACATATTTATCTGTGAGCAGCGTTTTGTTGGTTTGCGACAACTACCTGCTTTGCTGCTTATGTGGGTGTTATGGCCACCTATGTATCAATGTATATTATCCATGTCCTTGTCCTTCATTGTATTGTATTTTACTGTAAGTCACTTTTTGGATATGTACCTTGTAAGGCGCTGCGGAACACTTGTGGCGCCATATAAATAAACGATAATAATAATAATAATAATAACTACCTCAATAGGTAAAACTGGTCCTTGACCATTAATACATAAGAAACATTAGTATTATTTATAAATGTCAAGAAAACTATGTAGGGTAACATATACTAGTGTCTTTTGCAATATATTTTTTCTTAACAGTTCTCTGTTTAGCGTACACATATTACACAGCGCTTCACAGAGAATTCACTTTAGAACCTGCCACACTAGGGTTCATTTTTGTCCAATGACAATTAACCTGTTTTTTTTTAGATTGTGGAAGGAAATTCATGCAAACATGACGAGGACATACAAACTCCACACAGATAGGGACCTGGTTGGCATGGAACCCATGAACCCAGTGCTGTGAGGCATCAAAGCTCACCATTACGCAACAGTGCTGCCCCTGTCAAGAGAAAATAAATACTAGTTAGAAATAAATAAATGTGCAATAGAATTTGATGGTTCCCCATACATAAATGTTAATAATAAAATAGGTAATTTTCTTCCTCTAAATGCTGGGCCTACAGTATGAGTGCAATATAATGCTATCAGGCACTGACCCAGACATAGGGGCTTATATTATGGTCTCACATTTCACAGACTGTTGCTTGTAGGCTACAATAAGTATATAACCAGCTGGGCCTTCCCTCTGTTCTAATACTTGATTTTAATGAATTGTATCCCGTGGACCACATACAGGACGAATACACACATCCAAAATGAAAAAAACTATTTACATTTCTATGCTGCCAACTGACCTTTACTTGTTGTAAGCCTTTAAGGGGTTTGGTCACCTACTCTAATCTGAGGCGGCCATTTTGTGTGCTGTACCAATACTGAGCCAATACGTTTCACATGGGGCATGAGGCACAAATGGGTGTTCCTAGTGAATTGTCAAGCTTCACTGTCCTGAATATTGATTCAGCCCACAAAATGGCTGCCTCCGCTTTATACGTACAAACATGCTGGACTGCCCTGGTTGCCTAGAATTGTGGCTAACATTACTGCAAGAGGGGGGCATAGAAAGTGGAGTGGTAGTTGGGTCATGTTTTGCAAGCGCCTCATGGTTTGCTGAATTAGCTCTTCGGAAACTCACCCTAGCATAAGGTAACCTCCCGCTATTACCCGCAAGTAAAACCTACTTTGCTTCAGCACCTCGGCTTCCAAGACAGCACAATTTACTAATGTTTCATGAGTAGCTGCGTCTAAGGTTATGCCTGGAGACAGAGGTGAAAACATTATCAGCAAAGGACAGCAGAGGTCTGGGCCACACACTCCTGTGACATCCGTGCATTAATTTTAAGTGTGAGGCAAAGCAGGCGACCAATTGCGGATCCACGTGTTGCAAACATCAGCCTGTGGTGCGAGCAGCCAGTCCCAGCGAGAGCTCCACAGAGCAGGATGTCCTGGTCGGGTGGTAGAGCATTAACAGTTTTTCTTCACTTGGCAGTGCCCGCTTGTGGGTACAGTAGTGTAGGTATAAGTGGATAACTGAGCAGTGTAGACAGATGATCTGGTAAGATGGTGACCTTCACCATGGTCTGTAGAAGTGGCCACATGTGGTACTAACGCAACAACGTCTACAGCCCTAAGTGCTAGTTTCCAGCAGTGGTTCTGGTGACTGTTGTGGGGCACATTTTCCTGTCATGGTTTGGGTGCAGTTTTTACCTTAGATGATACGATAAATACCTAATGCACACGGCGTCAGTGACCTCCAGCCCGGCGCCGCAGGGAGGCTCTAAGCCGGACGCCCGCTGAAATTTTATTACCAGCGGGCGCCCGGCTCCTTCCCTGCAGCGCCACGTTAGCCGGAGGCTGGAGTTCTCTTCTGAACTCCAGCTTCCGGCTCTCTCCATGCGCACTACGGGGGATTACTATAGGATTTCCTTCCTTTCAAATCAAGGGGGTAACGTTGGCTTATCTAAATATATTTTGGGGTAAAAGGTAAAAAAGTTCCCTGACCCCTGCTCTACAGTGTGAGCACAAACAGAACTTATGAGGTTTATTTCCTGCTGTAAAATATTTTACAGGGTTTTTATGTAACGTTTGAATGACAACAAAAAAACCCCACAACGAGCAAATATATAGGGGACATACATGGGTATAAGAGAGAAAAGGGGAATTCATCAAGTTACCATACAATTTTAGTAGCTCTTCAGGACGTTTCATTTTTCACGAGTAGCTCACACCCCAGTTAGGTTAGCGACCACTGACCTAGGCTCTTGCACCTACTTTCTAATATCCTCAATACCTTACCCTACACTATTCTTATGGGGTAACAATACTGGACTGCGGAGCCTATGTACCGATCTTCAGTCATGACGATGACTTTTTCTATTAATGCGATTCAGAAAAAAAAAACATACCGGACGGAAGCGGGTAGGGTTAGCTGCGCTGCCGAGTCGTTCCCTCGCCAGTTCACAGCCCAGATTTCACCTTTCAGTTCCAAAAATTGATTAAGAAAAGAAAGATAAAAATCACCTTAAAAAAAACTAAGAATATTTAATTTTTAATTTTTATTTTTTTTTTACAAAATTTGCTTTGTTCAAAGCAGGAATCATTTTTTAAATGATTCTCATCTGTTCTCACCATACCAGAAAACTTATTGTACAGTGATACTTGTCAAACAGGCGTATATACCACCAGCGAAGGTTTAGCGCCGGTGGTGGTCGCCATCGGCAATAGCAATGTTGTTGCCACGGGTGACCCTTCCCTAGGTAAGTTGAAGCGAGCAATAACGCCGACCACTGGCAAAAAACACCCGTATTCACCGACAACAGCTTTTTCATAAACCGACTTGTAATGTTCTGAAGAGGCTGAAAAAAACCCAAAGTGCGCTAAAGGCATATTATAGCTGTACATTTTTTTCTTCACCTTAGGGTACCCCATATTGAGACATATATATATATATATATATATATATATATATAAAAAACTATTGTATATAAATAATGAGGTGCATGCATAAAAATGTGTGTATTTATATGGCGGTGTGATCACTCGCCACAATGCTAACCTCAGATCCTGTAACAGCGGGCGTATATGTATTTTGTGTTTGACCGCAGCTGTTAAGTAAGCTTGCAAGGTTCCATAACTTTTTTTTTTTTCTCTTCTTTTTGTCTTCATGTGTTCTCCCAGGCAGTATGTTGTTATGAGCACAGGGCTAAGCTGAAGCACAGTCTCCCCCCCTCCCCTCTGTCTCTCTGGCAGTCTCAGACTCCAGATGTTCGGAGTGCTAGTTGGGAAGTCCTACTGGCGCCACTTAGGGCAGAGGGCAGGGGAAAGGCACGCGAGCTGGAACCCAAAGCACTCAGTCACTGCAGGATTTGGCACATTCCCCAGTATTTTGCTGGCATGCTCCCCAGCTCTCTCCTGGCCATCTGTTACAAGAAAACACTTTCAGGACCTCATCATCACTCAGGATACAACAGTGAGAGCAGCTGTTTCAGAGGCACCAGAAGAGAAAAAAAAAAAAAGCGCTGCTAAAGGTCTCTTTATGGGAGAGGAAACCAGATTATGAATAACAGCAGAACAGTTGGGGTTTCATGAAACTCGTAGGCTCCAGCTGAGGAATTCGCCGACCACGTGTGCGATCTTTGATATGTCGATGCTTTTAATACGCTGAAACTAGATAATGTGCAGTGGGGGGGGGGAGGGTGAGGGACGCAGGTCGCAAATAACCCACAAAGCAAAGTTGCGCATTTAAAGCGAAAATATGTCCTTGAATGCTTTCCAGGAAACAGATGTGGATGAGATCAAAAACACGGTGGATGTATTCGCTGTGTTTCATGTAAACGCACTTTTTTTTAATGTCCTTTAAATAGCGCCGACATGTTGCGCAGCGCTTAACGTTTTTTTTTCCATCATTCACATCAGTCTGTGCCCCATTGGAGATTATAGACTAAAATGATCTACCACGTGGGCCCACACACAGGGCCTTATTCAGACCCGGTCACAAGCGCTGAGCGCTCGCAACCGGGTCGATGTTTGCCCACTGGGCATGCGCACGTTGAAGCCTGCTCCGATGTGCGCATGCGCGAGACCCTGCTAGCGACAGGCGCTCCGTTGCTATGGGTCTCGCACCAAAGGGGGTGAGCTGTCGATGGTGATTGACAGTTCGCCCCGTTTGGGAGGCGGGCAGGGGGGGTGGCCGGACAAACGAGCAGGAAGCTCCCTGGGGCTTGCGCTTGCCGAGACCCAACCTTAGGGTCTTGTCACAAGCCCCGATGGTCGCGATGGTCTTGACCATCATGACCATCACCCTGGTCGGTCACTAAGCTGTGGGTTTAACCCACAGCTTAGCTAGCGACCAGGAGGCCGCACTAAACAAAAGAAGCGGCCGCCCTCATTCAGAGAGAGCGATCGCTTCTTGCGACCGCCTCTGAATGAGGGCCACAATGGGTTAATTTTGTCAGTAGTTAGTTAATCTACCTGTATTGTGGTGCATGTGAAGAGAGGTGGAGGCGGCCATTTTAATGCTCGCATAACAATGCATGCTCAGTTGGGACACACAGGCATCTCTGATATGAAAGAATTTGCAATAGGCATTGGCGGCTAGCTCCAGCATTTATTAAATTGCGTGTAGCCAGTGGCAGCTCCAGAAGTGGGGCTGCAGCAAAGTCCAAAATTCAAAAAAAGGAGCCACACCAACTGCCAGTGAGCCACGGCTGGCAGTTGGTGTGGCTCCCCTATTGAATTTTGGACTGTGTTGCAGTGGAATGTAGTCGGCATCCCAGCGGTCGAATGCTGGTGCCGGAATCCCGACACCAGTCAGAATTCCGGTACCAGCTTCCCGACGGTAATGCTGGCCATACACTAGTATGACCAGCATAAGATAAGATTCATCTTACGATTTCCCTTGAACTCCCCGGCAGCTCCCTGGCAGTTCCGGCCGCACGACTGACACACGATGTACATACCATATCACGATACGATCGATCTGCAGTTTAGGCAGGAAGGTCACTGAAAGAACACACACTTCTTCAAAATGTCACTGAAATGACGCCGGTCGGAAACACGATGCATCGCATGCACAAATACACGGCACGATCTGCATACGATATGATGGGCTGTGCATCTGATCATATGATACGTTTTAAGAGTGGCTGGAGCGCGCATCGGATCGTATCCTACCAAAAAAAAAAACACGATTTCCACACAATTCATCATACGACTCGTCAAAAATCGGGCAATCGGGCCGAAATCGCACTAGTGTATGGCCAGCGTTAGTATTGAGGTTAGGGGGAGGGTTAGGGGTTAGAGTTAGGCACTAGGCGGAGCAACAAAGAATTGCGGAACACCATGGATATATATGTCAGTAGTTTCTACTGATAGGTAAAGGACATGCATTATTTATCAAAATAAATCTCCAGCATTAGATATTTTCTATTTATTGACAAAAGGTGTGCGCTGTATTTTGCCAGCTCCGCACACCCGAAGGGTCCGTGTGTCTTTAAGTGGTTAAATCAGCCACATTTGTGCGTTGGAGTTATACTCTGAGGGAGAGCGCAAGCATTTCCCTTCTCATGACTTTTTCAAAAAATTCTCATTGTTGTTTTAGATAGTACAGGAAGCTGACCTTGCTGCTTCATACCGAGACATGGTGGGGCTCAGTAATGGAGAATAGTTAAGAAACATGTATGTTACAGAACATGTAGTAAAGATTTTGTTATTTAGCTTTACAGGGTACCTTTTACTTAACGCCTTATGACATATAGCTACAAAATATATGCATAAAGCTGTTCCTATGTGCAGTTTTTAACAAAAAATTTTTCCCCCTCTCACATTATTGCACCACAAGAATACTTGGGCTCTCTCTTGGAATGTCTGGGAAACTCACTTTGTTGAGTCCCCATGCACTGCAGGGAGTGTTACCCACCATCCCGGATAATGTCCTACTAACCCAGTGAAACGCGTTATGAAGCATCATCCCAGCTGCATGATAGCATGCGAGTTGCAGCATTTTGCTGCTTGAGGCTGTGATGATGCAAATTGCATCCGTTTCTACCACACACCAGCTCCCTGGACAAGATCTCGTGGAGTGCAGCAGCAAAAAGTGGGTAAGTCTGATCACAGGAGACATAGTAGCCGTGTCAAGTTATTATTGGCAGCCATTTTGTGGGCTAAAAATACTCATTAGACATCAGCTTATCTTTACAGTAGGAACCAGTGCTTCATAAATAGCGGTCATGAAATGCACCTAGACATGTCATTATTCTCTTGTGAAACGATTAGGAGCTGTACAGCACACAAAATGGTCGCCTCCTCTGGTTTCTGGTTGAATTATTGAGGCGGCACTCTCATGTTGACTGGGAATTTGTCTCACCCTTAGAAGAGCAGAAGGGAGCAAAGGAGTTGGCTTTGATAATGAGATTAAAGGTCCTTGTACCTTAGTGATGTCAGAAATTCCTGGTTAATTGTTAGACAGAATATTGTCTCTGTCCACAAGATGGCAGCTGCTACTGCTGTAGGTGACAGGTACAATCTAAGATGGCGGAACACACTGGGAACACTGGGAACAAGCAAGGCAATGCAACATATTGGCTACCCGACTGCTATTGAAGCGTTAAAGTTACATGTGAGATAGTGTGGTTTCCATGAGGTGCTGCTTCCAATATATGCTTATTAATTCATAATGTCCATGCTATATTTGTACGGTAACTGCAGAAGGATCCCTGAAGGAGCCTCTGACAATTGCGCTCAGAAGGCAAATAGGGTTATTCTTCCTGACCGTAAAAAGGAAGAGAGGTTTCACTTAAGGCCATTACTGGTCTGACAGTGGATTTACGTGCTAGAATGTATCATCCCTCTGTTCCTGACCATGATAAACACTAATCATTTTTATTGAATGTTTTCCTAGATAGCCCGGCTCTTGGTATGCTGGGGTGATAAGGGCTTCATTCCAAAGAAAGTTAATTGGCAGACCTTGTCATGGGACCCGACCTTAAGTTTTATAACACGGTATAAAATCAGGACCAAGATCAGGAGGGTGAAAAGCGGAATGGTCGGGAGGTACAGTATACAGCACTGGTTACGGCACACCAGAGTATCAGCATTTTGTTTTTCGCAGAACCCATAGGACAAAAATTTCCCATTTTTACATTTTTGAAATATTAAATTAAGTTAATTGTTTTTACCAGTCATCCTTGGGCTCAGTTCCGTGGTGCCTGACAGGGCTGCACATCTGTTTATCCACGCATGTTATGACTGGACTAGACTATTACCGGTTTTGCCTATCACATTGACCAGCATGAATAATGTGATTTGGTCCTGGACCACCAACCCAAGTGCAAGGGAACCCAGCTTGGGAACCGCTGGTATACAGTAATAGAGCAGCACAGCTTTACTTACACAGCAGATATTAGTGTCACAAGATTGGAAATTACTAAAATAAAAAAAAACAACTAAAGAGTCACAATAACAGCTCAATGTAAAACTACAGTAATGAGTAGCTATACTAAATGGGGCTGTTGTAAATAGCAACCAAGCAGATTACATTTACTAGTATAGCGTTATAGACTAGGATAATACCATCAGAAGTTGTAAATATACCACAAAGTGCATGTCTCACTGGACAATAATAGGATAACTCGCACAGTGTCAAGTTGAATTCTTGTCTGACATGGTGTTAGCAGGTATTACATGCGGGTGATGACATCACGTCCAGGGGGAGAAACCAGTTCCCATTAGTAATGCACAAGTGTCTCTATCATACAGAAACAACATAACAGACAAAACAATACAAATGAATCATATCTATCATATGCAGCTGACCCATCAAACGCAATAGCTGACAATTGTCCGCGCCCCCTTTCATCTTGAAAAGCTGGTTTGTGAATAATAATATAATTTCATGAAACCTCCCATTGGCTCCAATATTCATGGGACAGTCAAGATTTGTGCATTGGAAGAGTTTTGCAAGGAGTGGGCGGTTCAGGGCGGCACTCGGGCAGATCAGGGCGGCACTCGGGCGGATCGCTGAGTGGGACCTATTATGTTCCTATTTGGCATTTTCAAATGTTGAGAGGTATTCATCATTACCATGTCTAAGGGGCTTGTTTAGCAAATAATGTGGGAGATTTATCAAAGCTTGGAAAGGGATAAAGTGGAGAAAGATAAAGTACCAACCAATCAGCTCCTGTCTGTCATTTTTTTAAACACAGCCTGTAACATGACAGTTAGGAGCTGATTGGTTGGTACTTTATCCCCCTCTACTTTATCTCTTTCCAAGGCTTAGTACATCTACACCATCTCTCTCCACTTAGGGGTCTATTTACTAAGCAGTGTTAGGAGGCAGAGTGAAAAGTGATAAGGTGCCAGCCAATCAGCTCCCAACTGTCATTTTTCAAACACAGCCTGTGAGATGACAGTTGGGAGCTGATTGGCTGGCACCTTATCACTTTTTACTCTGTCTCCTAACACTGCTTAGTAACTAGACCCCTTGATCTGTCTTCATGGTTTGATACATATCCCCTACTATTTGCGAGATATCCCAATAAACGAGTACCCACAAATATTAAGGATCCCTGGGATTTAACATGGGGGGACCGCAGCAAATATCTCCTATAGCTGCTGCCGTCCATCCATTTCCGACAGCAGAAGCAGCAGCAGGCGTCTATGGATGCCGCTAGGCTGTCTGAAGTCCGGCATGCGAAGCGATGACAGCGTAAGCTGCATTAGCCTATGGGCTACATAACTGAGAAATGACCGCCGAACGTGTGTGGTCAACAGACCCCGCTCATGCGCTGAATGGTGCCGGGGTCCCGAAGGAGAATACGATCACTTCTAAGACATTGCAGGGATGACAGGCGCCTTTCGCCGTGTGTGTATTTAATGCATTTAGGCAGTACATAATCTCTAATTGCCGCAGATACCAGCGATAAGAAATTCTAGCTAAAACCCAATAATTGATAAATATGCCCCAAGTGTCTATAAAAACATCCAGCTTAGAGCTCTATTCTATGGGCCTAATTCAGCAGCAGACGCAAATGCAGTCGCCTATGGATCGCAGCTGCTAAAATAGGCTAATGCCTGCCAAAGCAAAGCCGACATAAAGACGCCCAACTGCTGCCTTCTCATACCCGTCCAATGTCGCTCTACTGCATAAATCTCGGCGCCATGGATGCACACCGGCCAGCCACGCAGCATTTACAACAAGTCTGACCAGTTGCAAACACTGCAAGTCCCCTGGCATGCAGAGAGCAAGACGCTGCGTATGACACCGCAGCAGCTAATTTATGCACGCCCATGAAACGGCGTTCAAGCGGACAGACACACCTGCGTTTTTACGACCCCCCCCCCCCCGTCACCACCACGAAATGCTGACAGTCTGTCACTCACCTTGCGATGGATTCCTATGTGCGTCCATATTCGCAATGCGATCGCTGTGTTCCCGCAGTGCGGCTTATACGCATGCGCGATGGCAAACAATCGCTCGATCTGCATCCGTGATGGCCATTGCGTACGCTGCTGAATCAGGAAGGGTCGTAAGGAGGACGGTGCGGCTGGTGCCTCCGTACAGGGTGGAATCCTCCACGTTCAACGGCGGCAAACTGCCCGGCTCCGGAGGTCTGCACTGCTGCGGCTCCACCCACCCCCTGACTGTATTGGTTTGCACTCAGGGGAAGGGGGAGAGGCGGTAGTGCAGCACAGGGCGCGCTGCCGCTCTGATGCGGCGCTGGAATCAGGCCCTTGTCTCCGGCTGCTCAAAGTTTTCTACGTCTACATGCTGTCGGCCTATTCCCACATTTTCTGTAATAATCACAAAGCCGTTCTTCCTGATTTTTACCCTATTAGTACACAATAATCGCAAGCTATTTACTTCTCTAAGCACAAGCATCCTAAACCTATGGAGAAGAGCCCGCCGGACAGTTTAGATGGGTAAATGTCAGCCCGATACATTGTGTAACCTGTCATATAAATATTTAGATATACATGGCGCAAGATCAGTAGAGAAGTTTCATTTTTTTCATGTCTCTGAAGGAATAACATTGTAAGCTTTTAATCCATGTGCTTCTCAGGAAAAACAAGCAGCGCCGTTACAACAAATAAGGGGATTTATAAGACACTTGATCAAAGATAGAGTTGTGTTAAACAGCTGCTTGAGCTAATGGAGGGAGAGATTGGAACAATTAAAGGGGCAGCGCACAGCGGTCTAAAGGTGCATACACACGCAACGATTTTGTAACCAACGATTTTCTTTCAGATTTTCCCTTGAAAAAATGAACGATTTTTTGAAGTGTAATGAATGATTTTGTGAACGATGAATGAATAATGTCTCTTCCCTTAATGAAAATCGTCATGTTAGACAGTCTGAAATAGACGATGAACGATAACTACAAACTACGGGCCTGATTCAGACCCGCTCACGAGCGCTGAGCGCTTGCAAGCGGGTCGATGTTGGCCAAGTGCGCATGCGCACGACGGAGGCGGGTCCGTCATGCGCATGCGCGAGACCCGAATAACGACGGCCAAGCCATCGCTATGGGTCTCGCACCAAAGGGGGCGTGCTGTTGATGGTGGTCACTAGTGATGTCAGTGGGAGTGCTTTTGGCTCTGATAGAGCAAAAAGCACTCCAGGGCTTGCGGCAACAAGACCCTACTGCAAGGGTCTTGTCGCAAGACCGATGGTCGCGATGGTCTTGACCATCGCGACCATCAACCTGGCCACTCGCTATAGCTGTGGGTGGTCACCCACTGCTATGTGAGCGGCCTGGAGGCCGCTCCAAAAAAACAAACAAAAACGCACTGATTCAGAGCGAGCGTCTGTCTCTGTATCAGGCCCTCTGTACTGAGCTTGGCCTGGCCAACCTATTGCTCTCCAGCCGTTGTGAAACTACAAGTCCCAGCATACCCTCCCACTGATCAGCTGGTAAAGCATGTTGGGACCTGTAGTTTCACAACAACTGGAGAGCCACAGGTTGGCCAGGCCTGTACTAAGCCTTGGGGAGAGATAAAGTGGATGGAGACAAAGGACCAACCAATCAGCTACTAACTGTCATTTTTCAAAGGTGGATCAGAGGCGGGGTTAATGCAGATCACAGCTGGGGCTTATTTTGTCCCAGTTTTGTCTTCATAAATGTTGGGAGTTATTTCATAGCGTAAAAAAACATATGACCGTCTCGCACACGTCTCCATCTGATCCGAAAGACTGATTGGAAACATTTTTGCTCTTGAGGCTTTCCACAGCGCTTTTACATGAGAGGGAATCATTAATTATTAACCCAAATTGTTTATGAGGTAAAGCTGATATGAATGTGTAAATTATATCGCTATAGATATTTATAGATTAGTAGATCACAGTGTGATCTCTGTGCAGAGGGGGGAGGACTGATTTGGGGATTTATAGTAAGTGCTAAAAATATTTTCCAGAAAAAAAAGCACTTTTTTTAGAGTGTTCACAGCCTGAAGCAGAGGTAAGCAACCTGCAGATTCTCCGCAGTAACAGCAGCTGGTAAGAATCGCCCTGGAGCCTCTTTCGTCTCCTGTAAACAGCTGCCTGTACGCAAAACAGTTGCAGCTGTCCACAAATTGGCACTATTGAGAAAAATTGTCACCGCGATCGTGTTCACAATCCAAATATTACACAACGCCCTCACTCCCAGGCTGATGCTTCTACAGACACTGCACAAAGAAAGCGGTAAACACAGACGAATAACAGAACTACGCACACAGGACCTGTACATGGAAGGAACTACGCACACAGGACCTGTACATGGAAGGAACCACGCACACAGGACCTGTACATGGAAGGAACCACGCACACAGGACCTGTACATGGAAGGAACTACGCACACAGGACCTGTACATGGAAGGAACTACGCACACAGGACAAGTACATGGAAGGAACTACGCACACGGGACAAGTACATGGAAGGAACCACGCACACAGGACCTGTACATGGAAGGAACTACGCACACAGGACCAGTACATGGAAGGAACTACGCACACAGGACCTGTACATGGAAGGAACTACGCACACAGGACCTGTACATGGAAGGAACTACGCACACAGGACCTGTACATGGAAGGAACTACGCACACAGGACCTGTACATGGAAGGAACTACGCACACAGGACAAGTACATGGAAGGAACCACGCACACAGGACCTGTACATGGAAGGAACTACGCACACAGGACCTGTACATGAAAGGAGCTACGCACACGGGACCAGTACATGGAAGGAACTACGCACACGGGACCTGTACATGGAAGGAACTACGCACACTGGACCTGTACATGGAAGAAGCTACGCACACAGGACCAGTACATGGAAGGAACTACGCACACGGGACCTGTCGATGGAAGGAACTACGCACACGGGACCAGTACATGGAAGGAACTACGCACACGGGACCTGTACATGGAAGGAACTACGCACAAGGGACCTGTAGATGGAAGGAACTACGCACACGGGACCTGTAGATGGAAGGAACTACGCACACGGGACCAGTACATGGAAGGAACTACGCACACGGGACCAGTACATGGAAGGAACTACGCACACGGGACCTGTACATGGAAGGAACTACGCACACAGGACCTGTACATGGAAGGAACTACGCACACAGGACCAGTACATGGAAGGAACTACGCACACAGGACCAGTACATGGAAGGAACTACGCACACAGGACCAGTACATGGAAGGAACTACGCACACAGGACCAGTACATGGAAGGAACTACGCACACAGGACCTGTACATGGAAGGAACTATGCACACAGGACCAGTACATGGAAGGAACTACGCACACAGGACCTGTACATGGAAGGAACTACGCACACAGGACAAGTACATGGAAGGAACTACGCACACAGGACAAGTACATGGAAGGAACTGTGCACACAGGACCTGTACATGGAAGGAACTGTGCACACAGGACCAGTACATGGAAGGAACTACGCACAGAGGACCTGTACATGGAAGGAACTACGCACACAGGACCTGTACATGGAAGGAACTGTGCACACAGGACCAGTACATGGAAGGAACTACGCACACAGGACCTGTACATGGAAGGAACTATGCACACAGGACCATTACATGGAAGGAACTATGCACACAGGACCAGTACATGGAAGGAACTACGCACACAGGACCTGTACATGGAAGGAACTAAGTACACAGGACCAGTACATGGAAGGAACTACGCACACAGGACCAGTACATGGAAGGAACTACGCACACAGGACCTGTACATGGAAGGAACTACGCACACAGGACCTGTACATGGAAGGAACTACGTACACAGGACCTGTACATGGAAGGAACTGCGCACACAGGACCAGTACATGGAAGGAACTACGCACAGAGGACCTATACATGGAAGGAACTACGCACACAGGACTTGTACATGGAAGGAACTATGCACACAGGACCATTACATGGAAGGAACTACACACACAGGACCAGTACATGGAAGGAAAACACCAGCAAGATCTGCAAGCAGAGAGTGATGCTGTTTGTAGATCTATAATGTCACATGCTCCATGACACAACCTTATATGCTACATCGGTATGAATTCAGAATGTCGGCAGAATGACAATAGTGGCTGAATGTCGACCTGACATAAGGCCGACATTGTGAATGTTGACAGCTGATTTCTTTTAATGATCGGAGGCAGTGAAGTAATTGGCCTCCAGGCGCCAGCTGTCAGGGGGGCACTAGGGAACAGGAGGAATACAAAGGGGCACACAAATAATTCCAACCGCTGCCTGCACCCTGCTGATCTCTACAGTGGCACAGGTGGTTATAGTTGGATCTTTCTGTGGAGTCCGGGGAGCACTCTCTTGTCTTCAGGCACCACTGGCGGCAGCTGCTGCAATAAAGTTTTGTTTTGTTTATTGCGAGGTGCAATAAACAAAAAAACTTTATTGCACCAACCCGCCAGTGGTGTCTGAATATTTGCAATGCGGTGTGTGTGACATCATGACATCATGCTGCAGCACTGAAAGTCAGTGGAGTCATGGCACAAAGAGGAGCTTGCACAGCCAAAAGACCCAGGAGAAGGTAAGCCGCAGGGGTGCGGGTGTGGAAGCTGGAGACACAACGGGGCCAGCTGGAGAGACACAGGGGGAGCTGGAGAGACACGGGGGGGCTGTCTGGAGAGAAAGAAGAAGGGCTGGCTGGAGAGACACTGGGGGATGGAGACAGAAGGGGGCAGGCTGTAGAGATACTAGGGGGATTTTTGGAGAGACACAGGGATTGGCTGAAGAGACACTGGGGGGCTGGAGAGACATAAGGGTGGCGGCTGATGAGACAATAGGCAGCTGGCTAGAGAGACAGATGGGGCTGCCGGAGATACAGAAGGAGTCTGGCTGGAGCTGGAGAAACACTGGGGGGCTCGAGCAAGCCGAAGCCATCTGGGTGCCTGGCATGATTTTATGCCCCTTGGTAGGGTGTGTGGGTTTTGGATTAGGCTGTGGTTAGGGGGGGTTGGGCTGGTAGCTATTTTCCAGGCATTTTATGCAGGGCTGCGACAGCCGACGCGGGTCTTTGGAGAGGTGAGTATTAGAGAATATAGGTGCAGGGTGTGCGGTGCAGGCCCCCCATGGACCCTACACACATTATAGATATGCCCCTACAGTACACAGTGCCAGTTTGGAGCCCAAGCCACAACTGGCATGAAGGGGTTTTTAGAAGTTGAGATGTTGCCCATAGCAACCAATCAGATTCTAGCTATGCTCTTGTAGAAGGTGATAGTTAAATGTTATGGGCAACATCTCCACTTCTAAAAACTCTCACTTTAGTAAATATACCCCCTTAGAATAGAAATTGCGTGGAACATTGATAAACAGGGAGACATTTACAGGGACAAATCTGTAAAACCTGGGACATTCCCTGGGACTTATTCCGGCGTCATTGTCTTTTATGATAAGTTGGGCCACATTGTCCAGTGGGCAGGTAAAAATTAGCTGGATGTTATATTAATTTAGTGCTTACTTTTAGTTTTATTTTACCATTGTTCCTACTAACAGTACTTGCTATAGGATATTGCAAATTGCATTTTGTATTGGGGGAGTGTATATAGGATCAGGGTGAGGGGCTAATAAGTAATTTGGAAATTCTGGGGCTACTCGTTCCTGCACCACTGTCTGGCCCTTTACTCACCTTATAACAGTGTGTGATCAGTTTGAGTTTCTATTCCTGGTTTTTGTCTGACTCATGAGATTGACATTGACTAGGTGATACTTTTTTTGCACACGGTGGAACTGTAACTATAAAATGATGTTTTAATAAACGACAGTTACAGTATACGGTGACACGGAACATCTGTTAAACCTTTAAATTACTGCTATGTAGACAGACCATGAAAGTGTATTTAAAAAAAATAGCTCTGCTGTATGAACAGCTGTAGTAGACAGCGCCACCTGCTGATACTAGAAGGTAATACGCTTTAAGGTTATAGAAGACCTTTTAGGGTTTACATGTATTCCAAGCTCAGAGCTTACTTCTCGGACCGTCGGCTCTCAGCAGGGGACGGTGAGACGGTGTCCTCCATGCACACACAGGGAGCGCCTGAGACTAGCAGGCATTGATATTAGATTTCAGACTTCTTGCTTTATGGGCAGAATCTTTGCTCATTTGATCGGGGCCCCCAGGGTTCTGTTAGAGTGGTATAGAAAGTGGGACACCAGTGTCCGAAGCAGTGGGAACGTTGGCAACGTCAAAACAAAGTCTTCTTATCGGGTCTTTATAAACGTGGTGGTCTTTGCTCATTGAAAAGTTGCGAAGAAAAAAATAATCTAAATTTACTAAATAACTAAACTCACCCCGCAGTGGTATTTTCATATAACGGATATGGAAGCACATAATATATTATTCAGTCTTACTCTGGTATTACAGTACATCTTTGTTTAAAAGTAAAGTGTGATGGAGTATTACCCCCCCCCCTCTATTAGCAAACTGCAAAAATGAAAAACAAAAAGTACATTTTAAAACCAATTACCAAACAGATGATAATGGCGCAGAAAGCAAAAATTGCAACGAAAAATGTCCTTTTATATATGTACGGTGCTAATGCTCGCAGTGGGAATCAGCCCATGGCTAATCTATAGATCTATCTGTAAGTATGATTAGCAGAGTCTGCCACCGTCTAACTAGATTTGTGTTTTGATTTATTACAGTTTAATTTTAGTGCATTCTTTCCCCGTCATATATTTGTATCCAGCTCTTTACACAATAAAGGGAATATTTATCAAGCTATTGTTTCATAAAATTATGTAGAAACTGCAGTTTCTGCATAATTTTATGTATCGCTCCTATGTACTAATAGCACAATCCATGAGTTTTCACAGAAATCTCCAGCAAAGTGCTCATTAGCCCTGCAGATCGCAGTCCCTATTGTTATTACTGGGGAGTACGCCCTCAGCCCTGTGTACCAAACTCCAAATAGCTTTTCGGAGTTTGGCCCTAGTAGTTTACACCATCTTTAAGCCTATGGAAACTTAAGCTGAGTACACACTTAGGCCCTGATTCAGAGCCGGACGCTCTGACCAGAGCGCTCGCTCTGAATCAGGGCCCACCTCCATTAATATGGAGCGTCCTCCTGGACGCTCGTATAGCTGTGGGTCACCACCCACAGCATATACGAGCGTGCAAAATGATGGTCGACAATCGGAACTGCGAGTAAAAGCCTGCGGTTGGGTTTTTCAACCGCAAGGCCAGGAGTGATTTTGGCTCTATCAGAGCCAAAATCACTCCCACTGACATCGCTAGTGATGTCAGTGGGGCCGGCTTCAGACGGTAGGCGTTCCCTTGGGAACGCCTCCATCTGGCAGCCACCCCCCCGGCATGCCCACCAAAGGGGGCGTGCTGTCAGTCACCATCGACAGCACGCCCCCTTTGATGAGACACTCCGAGCGAAGGAAAGTCCTTCTCTCGTCGGGTCTCGCGCATGCCTACGACGGAGCTCCCTCCGTCGTGCGCATGCGCAGTGGGGACCATCGACCCACTTGCGAGCGGACAGCCGCTCGCGAGTGGGTCTGAATGACCCCCTTAGATGACGGTGGCCGACCCGCCGTCCTATCTGACGATTGGTAAGTGCATACACTTTTACCAATTGTCGGCCCGACGTGTCGTGCCTGACGTCACAACTGGGTGGGCATTGACACGTGCCCGTCCAGTTGAGCTGTCAGTCACCAGCGGCCTCTGCAGCAAGTGTGCGGGCGGTCAGCTGACGCAGTGATTACGAGCCGTTAAGCAAATAAACCCCTTTGTTATGAAAGTTGTGTTATACATTTCCCTTCCGTAACAACATATTTGCTGGGCCATTAAGCTCACTATCTAATATCAGTTATTGGGACATGGGGCTACAGAATTGATATTTGACATAAATATACTGTAGGTCGCTGGACTTTACCGCTCACTCCACCCACAGTCCAGGTGCCGGAGTAATCTGCACACATAACCTTCTGTTTCTCTTCCTAGGAGTAATATGTGGTAACGTCTGGCCTCGCATAGGCCCTTCCAAGGAGGTTCCCCTCTTCCTGGCAAAAGTTGGATGGTAAATCCTGAAGACAGTTTCTGGCAGAGACTATTCGAAAAGACATCAGGACATAGATCTTTCTAACACAAACTGGAGAGAGAGAGAGAAAAAACTGCCTTTCAGCTTTTTACAGTGCAATTTATTTACCAGTACATCCTCTGGTAGACTGGGATATTTTCACGCCACTTCATTGCACAGACAGATTTATTTTCTTGCTCTTGTGCCAAAGATCTAGCGAAGCTTTGTGTCATTTTATTGTCTTAATTCATGATTTTTTTTTATTTTTTTTTCCTGGTCCATGGAAGCCAAGACACAACTCCACGGAATATCGTATTTATTGCAACCCGATATGACGGAACGTATTTAAAGGGCCCCTGATGTTTGATTTCAAAGTGGCTTTAGTCTCATGTCATGAATGGCCCCAGGCTGGGGAAGTGACCTTATATAAACTTCAGTGCAGGATCTACACCTCTCTCTGTGCCAATGGGAAACTGAGATGGGACTTTCCGTATTTTACTGGCTTTGCTGGTGTTGCCAGTGAAGAGCACTAATAACTGATATGGTATAAAGGCATTTTGTCATGCCCCGTGTACAGTAGATCTCACCCAACAGATTACCCAGATGAGATGTTTAGATGCTTATATAAAATGTTTTTCAATGGTTGACAACTTCACAACAGGATTAATGGTTTTGCTGCGGTTAGATTTTATCGCCACTGAAGAATGCTAAAAATGGTGTTTCCTATTAAAATTAATCAAACAGCGGCAGCAGCAGCAAGGTTTATCACAGTCTCGCTAAAGCCGATTTCGGGTAGAAATGCTATTTCACATATCAAGAGTCATTCCAGTAAGTTATGGTACCTACAGTAGTGAATATTCATTTAAAAAAAAATTCCAGTGACGAAAGTTGTAAATGAATTGGGGTATATTGAAACTTGAAGCCCAGGAGCTATATTTATACCTTGGTAAGAAGTGGTCACTGTCTCTTATAACCTTGTTACGCCACCACAAATCCCTGGTCACGGCTCGGTGTAAAAGGGCCATCCCGCTAGCTACCTGGGTTGGTCCCAGAAGGACCCGTGCTACAGGGCAGTGTGAACGGGTAACCCGAGTCATCCGACCTGGGTCCCATTCCCTGCATAGGGAGAGCCGCATTCCCTATGTCATCTCCCATCGGCAGCAGAGGTAAGTCCTGGCAATACCCTGGGTCCAGCCTAAAGTATAAACGGGGTTCAAGCTGTGACGCGGCTTGAAACCCTTGTTCGGTGTCCCGGACTGGACCCAGGATTTAGGTGTAAAAGGAGTATATCTGAGTGTAAGCTGCTGCAGTACGATACCCCTAATAGAAGTACAGTATGACTGCTCCTATAACTGATACTGAGACACCAGAAAGTGATAACAAAACGCAAAGGTTTTATTCTGACAACCAAATGAAAGTACAGTACATTCTATGCCTATCAAATGGGAAATACATAACCAACTTCTGGATCTTCCACCCTTATCTCGTCATACCAACAGTCCCCAGCTCCCAGCTTTGTCAGGTTGGCGGAGAAGTCTTAGGGTGACGGTTCTCCTGGCAGGTAGGAGAGGCCATATCACAGGCAGGTAACTGCAATAAGAGAACTGTACCTGGGAATTGGTAGTAGGGATGTTGTAATTGCATCTGCAATATATAGTGTTTGGTACAGGTGTGATTATATTTTGACGACATTCATCATTACCGACGTGAGAATGTCAACATGGTCATAATGTCGATAAGCCTGGCATGTCAACAATAATCACTGATGAAAATGTTGACTAGAATGTCGATAAAATGTCCCTGGTGGTCTAGTGGTGACTTACCTGGCACGGTGGGTCCAGCGACTCTAGCTGTGTTTTCTGGGTCCGACGGAGACATCCTGATGACTTCCAGATGATCCTGTGCAGCTTCCGGTGGTGAGCATTGCAAATCCTAACCCTCCTCCTAATGCCTAATCCTAACCTCCCCTCCCATAGCCTAACCATAACCTCCCCTTCCTCTTCCTGTAGTGCCTTACACTAACCCTCCTATAACCTAAACCTCCCCTCCCACATACTAACACTCCAATGCAGCAGCCTACTGTAATCCTGACCTCCCCTCCCATATCCTAACCATAATCTCCCCTCCCATAGCCTAACCATAACCTCCCCTCCCGTAGCCTAACCATAACCTCCCCTCCCGTAGCCTAACCCTTGCCCTAACCCTCCCCTCCCCTAGAACCAACCACTGCCGCAGCTTATTGTAACCCTAACCTCCCCTCCCATAGCCATAGCCTCCCCTACTGCCTTACTCTAACCATCCCATAGAATAACCCTCCCCCTACTGCCTTACTCTAACCCTCCCAAAGTCTAACCCTCCCCTCCCATAGACTATCCCTCCCCTCCCATAGCATATCCCTCCCCCTACTGCCTTACCCTAAACCTCCCATAGCCTAACCCTCTCCTCCCATAGACTAGCCCTCCATTGCCACAACCTACTGTAATCCTAAACTCCCCTCCTATAGTCTAATCCCAACCCTCCTCCTAGTGCCTAACCCTAAACCTTACCCCCATAGACAAACCCGAACCTCCCATACTGTAGCCTAACCCAGCCTCTACCCCAGTTGACTATCGACATTTCACAACTGTAGACATTGTGACATTATGATTACATCCCATACAGACTTAATTTATTTAAATCAAGAATTAAATTATCCTTTACAGTTAGACCAAACATGATATGTACATGTCACATAGAATGAAATTAAATAGTAACTCCACCCATAGCTGAATCATCCTCTAAAAGCTACTGAATGTCTCAACATAAGCAAAACAGTCAGCTACAAACTGCTTGGTTTCAAGAATGTTTCCAGAAGGCTTAATGTGCCCAACAAACCAATGCAATCTTACAATACAGACAAATACTTTCCAAATTTCCCTTTGTTAATTAAGTTCCATTTGTGCCATAGATCATACATCATGCCAAAAAGAGAGTTCCTGTTGATCCATGACATCAGAGCAGTTCCAAATATTATGTCTTCCTTCTTATGGTGGCAGATAGACATGCTTAGGATGGAATGAGCAGGGTCTGCACTACCATAAGGCAATCCCAGGTGGTTGCCTGGGGTGCCTAAATCTCTGAATGGGCTCAATCCAAGTAACCGCGAGTCCCCTTGCGTCAGGAGTGAGTGTGGCTGCACGCAGCGCTTACGGTGCCGCCAGAGTCGCAGACTGTTGTTTGCAGCCCCATAGGGCTACGTACAAAAATATGCGAGCCCAGGGTGAGATTGGGTGGCAAAGGAGTGCTGTTGCCAGTGTTTTTATGCCATTCCAACAGCAACTCGCCCCCTTCACGGATAATTGGTTTGACCCCATTGAGTGTCATAATGTGACACAATGTCAGTCAACCAGTGTGCCAGCCACTACACCTCCATGCCAGTGTTACACTGCGAGGATGGCGCCTGGCTATTATGTCACTGCCGAGTGCCACACTCCCAGACTGAGAGGCAGAGGATGACTCACTTGCTTCACACCATCTAGCCAAGGCAAAGTCATTGGGGGCGGAGACGCAAAGCCCAAGGGGAATGAGGGAGGGGGCACCTCATCCGAGTGGGAGGAGCCACCTACCATGCATCCAGGGCTTGCGCTAGCCCTGTGAATGAGTTCTATGTACTAATATAGTGTGCATTAACCCATACAGACCAATCAGAAATAAGCTGTGTCAATCCATCACAAGTGCTACAATGACGTATTAGGTGCTATTGATAAGAGCATTTTTGCAAACCCCCATAGCTCAGAATAACTCGCAAGGCGGCCGCATCTGTAGCTGCACTGTTTGCCTGAAAGCAGATGCAGATCTCAGTCTGCATTCAGAGTCATCTGCATCTTTGCGGCTGGACCCCCCCCACCCCCACATCAGCCGTCATCGCTATCAGCGCGCATTTCCCCCAGCCCTATCCTGGGTGTGACAGATCCGCCTGGAATCGCTGGATCTTTGCATACGCCTACCTCTGAATAAGTTGCAATTCCATCTCCAAGCCCCCAACATACCCAAACTAATGCTAAGTGCGAACGTCCCAGTGTCGTCCAGTTACAATCATTTAACTGGCTGAATTCCGCACTACTCTGAATAGCGCTGAAGATCCACCTAAAGGGGTCTATTTACTAAGCCTTGGAAGGAGATGAAGTGGGCGGAGATAAAGTACCAACCAATCAGCTCCTAACTGCCATGACACAGGCTGTGTTTGAAAAGTGACAGCAAGGAGCTGATTGGTTGGTACTTTGGGGTCTATTTACTAGGCCTTGGATGGAGATAAAGTGAACGGAGATAAAGTCCCAAGCAATCAGCTCCTAACGGCCATGTCACAGGCTGTGTTTGAAAAAATGACAGGAGCTGATTGGTTGGGAGTTTATCTCAGTCCACTTTGTCGCCATCTAAGGCTTAGTAAATAGATCCCTTTAGGCGTATATGTCCGCCCCAGATGGCCTTGGGTGCATGCGAAGGGCGAAAAAGGCAGATGCATGAGACCGTGACTCGATGTGTTCATCTATGTGTATATCTGAAATGGAAATAATAAGCACTGTCCTGTCCAGTTCTAGCCATGGAAGGGCCGGCATACATTCACATTCATGGGAAGAACAGCATTATGGGCAATGACTGCATTTCAGCAGAGATTCTACTGGAGTTAGGTGTATATGAAATGTAATCCGTACTGTACCGTATATGCGGATTTCATGCCTGGATCTGTCTTCTTCCCAGGGCTGCAGGGTTCTATTTTAGAACTAGATTATATGGATTAAATCATAACAAGTGCTGCTGAATTCATCGTAGTCACTGTTACATATAATTCCAAAAAATTCAGAGAAAATGTTTGTGTGTATTTTAGCTACTCAGCCAGTAAGCTAAGCTTGTGCCCATAATGTAGGTTAAGCACTTTATAGAGCAGTAAAGCACTCTGTAATGACATTGATATCAATCACTGCGATATGAGTACAAAATCATTTTGACATTTCTGTATAGAGCTGTTTCAGAGAGGAACCGACATCGGGGATAAAACTATCCAGCAACTCCGCCATTCCTGTGATACTGTACTTCCCAGGACCTGGTCAATGGTTAGCTTACCTGATGGACGGGGCGGGAGGAGTTTAGAATTCAAGAGCTCTGACACCTTAGTGTTTTCTTGAAACTAGAGCACTTAGCTGGCCAACTGGCCAATCACAGCTCTTGACACAAGTGGTAGAGCACAGAAATTCCGAATTCTCCCCCAGCAGAAACCACCACCAGGGGGCGACTTTCTCACAAATAGTGGTATAGCTGGACACACATAGCGGCATTGCTGGCACCGTCACCGATGTTTCGGCTACTCGGGGGAGGGAGGCATGAGTACAGAAGAATAATTTGAGTTCTGAGTGGACATTTTAGTTCAAAGTATCATCTTTCTCATAATAAGCCATGTAAAATACACAGGAATGAGTTATCTATTGTGTAAGATGTCACTTAGCCAAGATCCTTAATTACTGTTATGTGGCGAATGATAACTACACCATCAATTAGAAGTAAAAGTACAAAAAAAAATCAATAATGAAGCTGAATATCATATATATATTTTTTGCATACAAAAGCCATCTTATCATCCTTTGATTGCAGCCATTATATATTTATCATTATATCAACTATTTATTGTAACTGTATTTTCAAAATAATACACAGCCAAACGTTTTTTTTTGTTAATTTGCAATAAAAATGTTTTCAGACTGGTCTTATTTCATGGTCTTGTTTTCTTGTACGGTGCTCATCAAGGTTAATGTAAGTGGGCAGAGGCGTAACCCAGGCAGCATAACGTGCGCATGTGGACGAATGCAGTGGGGTCTCCAGGGGTCGGGGAGGGGGTGTTTGTAGGATTGGGGAGATTAGTTTCACAGCTGTAAAAGTTGGATCTATGTTACCAACAATTAAGGGTATTTGGAGTGACGTGAATGACAGAGTGGGGGGGGATATTTTGTAGGGGCTTCTGGCACCGCTGCTGGGTTGGTAAATAAAAGAAACAGATCAAGCATGGAGAAAGTGACATAGAAAGTTACATTAGAGACGTAGAGAGTCACTGGTGCAACATTTTCAAATATTTTTTTTTCAAACATGTTACAAGGTTTTTATAACTGGTAAAGTATCCACACAAAGGGGGAGATGTATAAACGGCGACATCGCCGTTGCGGTACATCCCCGCCGACTTCGCGTACATACCGCGGTTCATTACCGCGGTATGTACCAAGGATTTCGCAAAGGACAGCTCTCTCGATGAGAGCTGTCCTTTGCGATGCTGCCGGGCAGAGGGACTTCCGGGTTGAACTCCCAGAAGTCCTTCTGCGCATGCGCAGAAGGCCGCGGGGGCTCATGGGAGGGATCCGATCGGATCCCTCCCAGTCCCGAGCGTCGCGCAAAGAAGCCCATAGGCTTCTATTGGGTAACGCCGCCTGAAGGTGGCGTTACCTAGCGACATGAAGCAGCAGAATGCAGCGCATTCTGCTGCTTAATACATACGGGGAATGCGCTAAACCCCCCGAAAACTGCATTTTCGGGGGGTTTACCGCATTTTGCCGTTAATACATCTCCCCCAAAGTCATAAAACTGGGTACACACTATATGATTTTGCCCTACGATACTAACAACTAGACTGATCACGACCTGCCGCAAAGATCCTAAAAACGGCTGATATACAACGTACACACTGCACAAGTATCGTTTAGTTCCAAATGATCCTCTTAATTCCAGATTGCCTCGTCGGCAGACATCGGGCAGATCTCCAGACACACTGCACTTTCCGAATGCAGCCAAAATGACGGGACCGACATCGTGTGTGCAGCACACGCTATGTCGGAAGCCGATCCGACGGGTTTTCGTTTGCATACACACCAAACAATTATCGGTCTGACTTGCCCGATGTAGACAAATCGGCCCACAAGTCATATTGTGTGTACCCAGATTTAGTCTAGGCACGCTCCTGGCACTGGTGAGGGACACATTTATATTATCTACATAGTTCTGTGGCATATTCAGCTTAGCCTCCGTCACCTGCCCATCCGGCCTCAGATCAGAGGGCACAATAAGAAGCCCCAATTCACAGAAGAGGGGGGTGGTCCAGCCTTTGGTAAGGGCTGACCATGCCTATGTGTAACTGGACTACCCACTGCAATAAATACTCTTAAATCGCAATAATAACTCATTTTTTCTATTAGCCACCAGACTATTGGAAATCCTCCAGTTTGTATGAGAACGTGATTCTGCTTAATGGGGAAATTTTTGGGACAACCGGAAAACCCCCTACATGAGCCCAAAATTTGTATATATATATATATATATATATATATATTATAAGTGCAGAGTGCCGGTCTGTCTAGCCATTATATATATATATATTGTATATATATAAATATATATATATATATATATATACAGTGCCTTGCAAAAGTATTCACCCCCCTTGGCTTTTTACCTTTTTTGTTACATTACAACCTGTAATTTTTTTATTTTCTTTTTAATCTGAATTTTATGTGATGGATCTGCACAAAATAGTCTAATTTGGTGAAGTGAATTGAGAAAAATATATATAAAAAAGAATCTTTATAAATTAAATTCTGAAAATTGGCATTTGCATATGTAATCACCCCCTTTGCTATGAAGCCCCTCAAAAGTTTTGGTGCAACCAATTACCTTCAGAAGTCACATAATTAGTGAAATGAAGTCCAACTGTGTGAAATCTAAGTGTCACATGATCTGTCAGTATAAACACACCTTTTCTGAAAAGCCCCAGAGGCTGCAACACACTAAGCAAGAGGTATCACACCATGAAGACCAAGGAGCTCTCCAAACAAGTCAGGGACAAAGTTGTTGAGAAGTACAATTCTGGGTTGGGTTATAAAACAATATCCAAATCTTTGATTATCCCCCGGAGCACCATCAAATCCATAATCATCAAATGGAAAGAACGTTACCACAGCAAACCAGCCAAGAGAGGGCCACCCACCAAAACTCACAGCCCGGGCAAGGAGGCAGCACAGAGACCAAAGGTAACCCTGAAGGAGCTGAAGAGTTCCACAGCAGAGACTGGTGTATCTGTGCATGTGACCACAATAAGCCCTACACTCCATAGAGCTGGGCTTTATGGAAGAGTGGCCAGAAAAAAGCCATTACTTAGTGATAGAAATAAGAAGACATGATTTGAGTTTGCCAAAAGGCATGTGTCACGAATGGTGCTTGAGAATTACCTGACTCAGGTGTTGAAGTGGATGCAGCGGAGACCGGCTTGACTGGAACCATGGTTGAGGTAAATAGCTCTATTTGCGAAGGAATTGTATAGCAGTGAGAAATGCCTTTGGTGATAAATGACAAGAACAGGAAACTTGTAACGTTGGAGTGGAACTAGTAGAAGACTTGGAAGAACCGGACCGGGACCGGCAGGAAGACTTGCTGAGTTGAACTGGTGAACTTGGTACTTGACTCTGGACTGGAATAACGAGATGTTCAGGCACAGAATGCCATCAGGGGAAGATATACATACCCTGGGTCTGGCAGCAATTGGTGGATATGGACAGTTGGTCTGGCAGTAGCATTCTGAGTGGCGGAAGGCACAACATGCAGAGGGAGTATTCATCTTAACAGCACTGAGAATCAGAACCACACCTGCGATTCCAATCAAGACTAGCAATGCTCACAGACAGAGGAGAGCCCAGGTGAACAATCAGTGTGGAAGGGAATGCATACAGAAAAGTGATGCAGCCAGCATGATCAGAGAAGATCCTCCAGGCAAATTGCACACACAGATCCATGGAGCAGTTGGCAGAGGTAAGTCTCAAGGCAAAAGGTAAAAAACTAGCCAGGGTTGTGACAGCATGTAGGTGACTCCCCAAATGTATGGAGGAAGGTGCTCTGGTCAGATGAGACTAAAATTGAACTTTTCGGCCACCAAGGAAAACGCTATGTCTGGCGCAAACCCAACACATCCCATCACCCCAAGAACACCATCCCCACAGTGAAACATGGTCGTGGCAGCATCATGCTATGGGGATGTTTTTCAGCAGCAGGGACTGGGAAACTGATTTGAGTCAAGGGAAAGATATTCTTGAGCAAAACCTGTTTCAGTCTGCCTGTGATTTGAGAGTGGGACGGAGGTTAACCTTCCAGCAGGACAATGACCCGAAGCATACTGCTAATGCAACACTTGAGTGGTTTAAGAGGAAACATTTAAATGTGTTGGAATGGCCTAGTCAAAGCCCAGATCTCAATCCAATTGAGAATTTGTGGTCAGACATGAAGACTACTGTTCACAAGCGGAAACCATCCAACAGAGCTGGAGCAGTTTTGCCTTGAGGAATGAGCAAAAATTCCAGGGGCAAGATGTGGCAAGCTCATAGAGACTTATCCAAAGCGTCTTGCAGCTGTAATTGCCGCAAAAGGTGGCTCAACAAAGTACTGACTTTAAGGGGGTGAATATTTATGCACGCTGAAGTTTCCTGTTATATTGTCCTAAATGTTGTTTGATTCACAATATAAAAAAAAACACAACTTCACAGTTGTAGGCATGATCTGTGAATGAAATGATGCACACCTTCAAACAATCCATTTTAATTCCAGGTGTTGAGGCAACAAAACATGAAAGAATGCAAAGGGGTGAATACTTTTGCAAGGCACTGTACATAATACTATATATATATATATATATATATATATATATAATGGCTAGACAGACCGGCACTCTGCACTTATAATGCTTCTCCTTGCTCCAGTGCCCTCACAAAATCTGAACAAAAACAAGCTACTGAACTGCGGCACTTGGAGACACGAAAAGTTGGTCTGTCTATGTGACGTTTGGAATTAAAAATCATTTGCTAAGTCCAAAAGTGCCGCAGGCCAGTAGCTTGTTTATATATATATATATATATATATATATAAAATGCACAATCAGGGGCCCCTGACGAAAACTGCCTGCGAGCAGTTGAAACAGACTGTTGGGCCTCTGTATCTGTCTGTATTATGTAACCTTTATATTGGATTAAACCCGTTTTTTTGTGGTGGAGTGCGAGTCCTGGAATCTTCCATGGACGGAGGGGGTGAGTGTGCATTATTACTATACATATGGACCCTGCACCAGTCGAATGTGAATTAGTCTGGTTGTGTGCCTGCTCAGACTGAAATATATATATATATATATATATATCAGAATATAATGAAGTAATCCTTACCAAATCCTAAAATCTAGTGAATGATGTGACAAATAACCCACAAAAGCCACAGTAAAGGAGCTATGTGTACAGCTATTCGTAGTTCCTTGTTGTAACACCCTGCTAAAGGTGTACTGTTCTAAGTGTGGTGTATTGAATGTTTCCTTACCGAGTAACACTGTTCCAGGATCACCTTGGGTTCTTCCGGAGTGTTACCAAATAAAGTGAACAAATGGGTAATTTATTGAACAATATTTGTCTAACTAAGAAGCAATTTTCACAAAAGCATTTCGATAATCAATTACTATACGACCTGTTCAACACATTTTAAGCCATTAAATTACACTTGGATCCACACATTTTATTATAACTGGAACTGTACCAATTCTGAAATGGTTTACCTGTGAGCAAAGTGTGTTACAGCAAAACAGTAGGAAAACACTATAACATTATAATTTAAAATACTACTAACTGCAATAGATGATCTTAATAACAAATCTATGTAATCTCAATACAGTTGAAAGATTGCTGGCCAGCGAATTCTGTATAGGTGGTGCACGTTGGCCGACTGAGTGATCCTATGCTCTCCTGAGGAGTGTAGATAACATTGGTTGGGACTGTCAAATCCTGTTATATCCCCTAGCACAGTTTCCTGTCTTTTTTATATGTGTTGCATAGGTCCATCCTAATCTGCGCTGACTGCAATATCGAAGGACTCTGGAAACATTTGTAACATTAGAATGTGTGTTCCAATGGGAGCAAATTAGTTGCTAAATGTGTCCATCAGGTACAATTACAGTTCCTATCGCTCTGCACATGCTATGATCCTAAGGCTGCATAAATTGTAGAGACAACCTCGCTGTAGGATTCACTCTGAATACTAGCTGGATTAGTCGTTACTGTAGACTAAATAATGTAGCTCTCCCACTGGCCTTTTCAATCCAACTGGGATTGTCCTGTGTGTGTGTGGGTAGCAGACTGTCACAACAGTGTCTTGCTGTCTCTCCCTAGAGAGAGCTGGGTGTAGGTTTTTCTTTCCATTTAGCTGACTGCTCTCACTCCTTAATGTCACTAACTGCTGGCCCAAGTACTGTCAGCTATACAGGCAATCCTCATGGTTCTAGTGAATGCGTACTCTCTGCAGCTAACGTGTGGCTATCCTTTACTAAGAGCCACTTTACGGTCTCTCTAGTGAGGGCTCAGGGAAATTACAATGGTGAGGCCAGAGTGCTTGTTCAATTGCTATATTTGTTGGCTTCTATACTGAGATCAGTGGGTGAGCGATTATGGGGAAAGTGCATCAGTTTTTCCTACTCATGTAGTAACACTCGTCTCCAACCTGGCTCCTCTCTGTAGCTGAATCACACCTCCTGTAGCTGCAGGACCCACCTCCCGCTGTTTCATAGAAGAGGGGTCCGCCTCATCCAGCTTGCTGCCCGCCTCCTAGCTACTGATCGACACTGCGGGGAACACAATGGCGGGCTGGTTCGACTCTCCTTCAATCCCCCCCCCATGGCTCTGCCTCCAGCTGCTGCCGTCCATCAGATTGTGGTGGTTCCCCGCCGCCCAGCCGCTCTGCTGCTGCCAGGAACACGACGCTGATCGGACCTGAGGTGAGTCCTGTCAGCGTTTAAATATTTTTTTTTCAAACATGTTACAAGGTTTTTATAACTGGTAAAGTATCCACACAAAGGGGGAGATGTATTAACGGCGACTTCGCGTACATACCGCGGTTCATTACCGCGGTATGTACCAAGGATTTCACAAAGGACAGCTCTCTCGATGAGAGCTGTCCTTTGCGATGCTGCCGGGCAGAGGGACTTCCGGGTTGAACACCCAGAAATCCTTCTGCGCATGCGCAGAAGGCCGCGGGGGCTCATGGGAGGGATCCGATCGGATCCCTCCCAGTCCCGAGCGTCGCGCAAAGAAGCCCATAGGCTGCTATTGGGTAATGCCACCTGAAGGTGGCGTTACCTAGCGACGCTTAATACATACGGGGAATGCGCTAAAACCCCCGAAAACTGCATTTTCGGGGGGTTTACCGCATTTTGCCGTTAATACATCTCCCCCAAAGTCATAAAACTGGGTACACACTATATGATTTTGCCCTACGATACTAACAACTAGACTAATCACGACCTGCCGCAAAGATCCTAAAAACAGCTGATATACAACGTACACACTGCACAAGTATCGTTTAGTTCCAAATGATCCTCTTAATTCCAGATTGCCTCGTCGGCAGACATCGGGCAGATCTCCAGACACACTGCACTTTCCGAATGCAGCCAAAATGACGGGACCGACATCGTGTGTGCAGCACACGCTATGTCGGAAGCCGATCCGACGGGTTTTCGTTTGCATACTCACCAAACAATTATCGGTCTGACTTGCCCGATGTAGACAAATCGGCCCACAAGTCATATTGTGTGTACCCAGATTTAGTCTAGGCACGCTCCTGGCACTGGTGAGGGACACATTTATATTATCTACATAGTTCTGTGGCATATTCAGCTTAGCCTCCGTCACCTGCCCATCCGGCCTCAGATCAGAGGGCACAATAAGAAGCCCCAATTTACAGAAGAGGGGGGTGGTCCAGCCTTTGGTAAGGGCTGACCATGCCTATGTGTAACTGGACTACCCACTGCAATAAATACTCTTAAATCGCAATAATAACTCATTTTTTCTATTAGCCACCAGACTATTGGAAATCCTCCAGTTTGTATGAGAACGTGATTCTGCTTAATGGGGAAATTTTTGGGACAACCGGAAAACCCCCTACATGAGCCCAAAATTTGTATATATATATATATATATATATATATTATAAGTGCAGAGTGCCGGTCTGTCTAGCCATTATATATATATATATATATATATATATTGTATATATATAAATATATATATATATATATATACAGTGCCTTGCAAAAGTATTCACCCCCCTTGGCTTTTTACCTTTTTTGTTACATTACAACCTGTAATTTTTTTTATTTCTTTTTAATCTGAATTTTATGTGATGGATCTGCACAAAATAGTCTAATTTGGTGAAGTGAATTGAGAAAAATATATATAAAAAAGAATCTTTATAAATTAAATTCTGAAAATTGGCATTTGCATATGTAATCACCCCCTTTGCTATGAAGCCCCTCAAAAGTTTTGGTGCAACCAATTACCTTCAGAAGTCACATAATTAGTGAAATGAAGTCCAACTGTGTGAAATCTAAGTGTCACATAATCTGTCAGTATAAACACACCTTTTCTGAAAAGCCCCAGAGGCTGCAACACACTAAGCAAGAGGTATCACACCATGAAGACCAAGGAGCTCTCCAAACAAGTCAGGGACAAAGTTGTTGAGAAGTACAATTCTGGGTTGGGTTATAAAACAATATCCAAATCTTTGATTATCCCCCGGAGCACCATCAAATCCATAATCATCAAATGGAAAGAACGTTACCACAGCAAACCAGCCAAGAGAGGGCCACCCACCAAAACTCACAGCCCGGGCAAGGAGGCAGCACAGAGACCAAAGGTAACCCTGAAGGAGCTGAAGAGTTCCACAGCAGAGACTGGTGTATCTGTGCATGTGACCACAATAAGCCCTACACTCCATAGAGCTGGGCTTTATGGAAGAGTGGCCAGAAAAAAGCCATTACTTAGTGATAGAAATAAGAAGATATGATTTGAGTTTGCCAAAAGGCATGTGTCACGAATGGTGCTTGAGAATTACCTGACTCAGGTGTTGAAGTGGATGCAGCGGAGACCGGCTTGACTGGAACCATGGTTGAGGTAAATAGCTCTATTTGCGAAGGAATTGTATAGCAGTGAGAAATGCCTTTGGTGATAAATGACAAGAACAGGAAACTTGTAACGTTGGAGTGGAACTAGTAGAAGACTTGGAAGAACCGGACCGGGACCGGCAGGAAGACTTGCTGAGTTGAACTGGTGAACTTGGAACTTGACTCTGGACTGGAATAACATGGATTGAACTGATGAACTTGGAACTTGACTCTGAACTGGAATAACGTGGATTGAACTGAAGAACTTGGAACTTGACTCTGGACTGGAGTAATGAGAATTGAACTGGTGAGCTTGGAAATGACTTGGAATATCACTCCGGACTGGAGTATTGTGGAATGGACTTGGAATATCACTCCAGACTGGAGTATCGTGGAATGGACTTGGAATATCACTCTGGACTGGAGTATCGTGGAATGGACTTGGAATATCACTCCGGACTGGAGTATCGTGGACTGTGCTAGGAAGCACTGGTAACACACAGGGAACTTAGGATCATAAGTCATGCAACAACAATGGACATAATGCACTGGCCTGGGAACTGGTAGGATTTCTGGATTGCCAGGTATTGCTGTAGCAGGTTTTCAGGATAGCCAGGTATTGCAGTAGCAGGTTTTCTGGATTGCCAGGAATTGCAGTAGCAGGAACCCGGGATACACTAGTACACAGTAGCAGCATGAACCATACACCACAGGAAGTAACGAGATGTTCAGGCACAGAATGCCATCAGGGGAAGATATACATACCCTGGGTCTGGCAGCAATTGGTGGATATGGACAGTTGGTCTGGCAGTAGCATTCTGAGTGGCGGAAGGCACAACATGCAGAGGGAGTATTCATCTTAACAGCACTGAGAATCAGAACCACACCTGCGATTCCAATCAAGACTAGCAATGCTCACAGACAGAGGAGAGCCCAGGTGAACAATCAGTGTGGAAGGGAATGCATACAGAAAAGTGATGCAGCCAGCATGATCAGAGAAGATCCTCCAGGCAAATTGCACACACAGATCCATGGAGCAGTTGGCAGAGGTAAGTCTCAAGGCAAAAGGTAAAAAACTAGCCAGGGTTGTGACAGCATGTAGGTGACTCCCCAAATGTATGGAGGAAGGTGCTCTGGTCAGATGAGACTAAAATTGAACTTTTCGGCCACCAAGGAAAACGCTATGTCTGGCGCAAACCCAACACATCCCATCACCCCAAGAACACCATCCCCACAGTGAAACATGGTGGTGGCAGCATCATGCTATGGGGATGTTTTTCAGCAGCAGGGACTGGGAAACTGATTTGAGTCAAGGGAAAGATGGATGGTGCTAAATACAGGGATATTCTTGAGTAAAACCTGTTTCAGTCTGCCTGTGATTTGAGAGTGGGACGGAGGTTAACCTTCCAGCAGGACAATGACCCGAAGCATACTGCTAATGCAACACTTGAGTGGTTTAAGAGGAAACATTTAAATGTGTTGGAATGGCCTAGTCAAAGCCCAGATCTCAATCCAATTGAGAATTTGTGGTCAGACATGAAGACTACTGTTCACAAGCGGAAACCATCCAACAGAGCTGGAGCAGTTTTGCCTTGAGGAATGAGCAAAAATTCCAGGGGCAAGATGTGGCAAGCTCATAGAGACTTATCCAAAGCATCTTGCAGCTGTAATTGCCGCAAAAGGTGGCTCAACAAAGTACTGACTTTAAGGGGGTGAATATTTATGCACGCTGAAGTTTTCTGTTATATTGTCCTAAATGTTGTTTGATTCACAATATTAAAAAAAACACAACTTCACAGTTGTAGGCATGATCTGTGAATGAAATGATGCACACCTTCAAACAATCCATTTTAATTCCAGGTGTTGAGGCAACAAAACATGAAAGAATGCAAAGGGGTGAATACTTTTGCAAGGCACTGTACATAATACTATATATATATATATATATATATAATGGCTAGACAGACCGGCACTCTGCACTTATAATGCTTCTCCTTGCTCTAGTGCCCTCACAAAATCTGAACAAAAACAAGCTACTGAACTGCGGCACTTGGAGACACGAAAAGTTGGTCTGTCTATGTGACGTTTGGAATTAAAAATCGTTTGCTAAGTCCAAAAGTGCCGCAGGCCAGTAGCTTGTTTATATATATATATATATATATATATATATATATAAAATGCACAATCAGGGGCCCCTGACGAAAACTGCCTGCGAGCAGTTGAAACAGACTGTTGGGCCTCTGTATCTGTCTGTATTATGTAACCTTTATATTGGATTAAACCCGTTTTTTTTGTGGTGGAGTGCGAGTCCTGGAATCTTCCATGGACGGAGGGGGTGAGTGTGCATTATTACTATACATATGGACCCTGCACCAGTCGAATGTGAATTAGTCTGGTTGTGTGCCTGCTCAGACTGAACTATATATATATATATATATATATATATATCAGAATATAATGAAGTAATCATTACCAAATCCTAAAATCTAGTGAATGATGTGACAAATAACCCACAAAAGCCACAGTAAAGGAGCTATGTGTACAGCTATTCGTAGTTCCTTGTTGTAACACCCTGCTAAAGGTGTACTGTTCTAAGTGTGGTGTATTGAATGTTTCCTTACCAAGTAACACTGTTCCAGGATCACCTTGGGTTCTTCCGGAGTGTTACCAAATAAAGTGAACAAATGGGTAATTTATTGAACAATATTTGTCTAACTAAGAAGCAATTTTCACAAAAGCATTTCGATAATCAATTACTATACGACCTGTTCAACACATTTTAAGCCATTAAATTACACTTGGATCCACACATTTTATTATAACTGGAACTGTACCAATTCTGAAATGGTTTACCTGTGAGCAAAGTGTGTTACAGCAAAACAGTAGGAAAACACTATAACATTATAATTTAAAATACTACTAACTGCAATAGATGATCTTAATAACAAATCTAAGTAACCTCAATACAGTTGAAAGATTGCTGGCCAGCGAATTCTGTATAGGTGGTGCATGTTGGCCGACTGAGTGATCCTATGCTCTCCTGAGGAGTGTAGATAACATTGGTTGGGACTGTCAAATCCTGTTATATCCCCTAGCACAGTTTCCTGTCTTTTTTATATGTGTTGCATAGGTCCATCCTAATCTGCGCTGACTGCAATATCGAAGGACTCTGGAAACATTTGTAACATTAGAATGTGTGTTCCAATGGGAGCAAATTAGTTGCTAAATGTGTCCATCAGGTACAATTACAGTTCCTATCGCTCTGCACATGCTATGATCCTAAGGCTGCATAAATTGTAGAGACAACCTCGCTGTAGGATTCACTCTGAATACTAGCTGGATCAGTCGTTACTGTAGACTAAATAATGTAGCTCTCCCACTGGCCTTTTCAATCCAACTGGGATTGTCCTGTGTGTGTGTGGGTAGCAGACTGTCACAACAGTGTCTTGCTGTCTCTCCCTAGAGAGAGATGGGTGTAGGTTTTTCTTTCCATTTAGCTGACTGCTCTCACTCCTTAATGTCACTAACTGCTGGCCCAAGTACTGTCAGCTATACAGGCAATCCTCATGGTTCTAGTGAATGCGTACTCTTTGCAGCTAACGTGTGGCTATCCTTTACTAAGAGCCACTTTACGGTCTCTCTAGTGAGGGCTCAGGGAAATTACAATGGTGAGGCCAGAGTGCTTGTTCAATTGCTATATTTGTTGGCTTCTATACTGAGATCAGTGGGTGAGCGATTATGGGGAAAGTGTATCAGTCTTTCCTACTCATGTAGTAACACTCGTCTCCAACCTGGCTCCTCTCTGTAGCTGAATCACACCTCCTGTAGCTGCAGGACCCACCTCCCCGCTGTTTCATAGAAGAGGGGTCCGCCTCATCCAGCTTGCTGCCCGCCTCCTAGCTACTGATCGACACTGCGGGGAACACAATGGCGGGCTGGTTCGACTCTCCTTCAATCCCCCCCCCACGGCTCTGCCTCCAGCTGCTGCCGTCCATCAGATTGTGGTGGTTCCCCGCCGCCCAGCCGCTCTGCTGCTGCCAGGAACACGACGCTGACCGGACCTGAGGTGAGTCCTGTCAGCATTAGCCTCTTCTCACACTAGGCTCCCTCAGGACCCTCTGAGGCTTCGGCGCTACTGTCAGCCTGCCTGCCAGTTACCGCGGTGCCGCCGGTGAGCACACCGGCATAGCTCAGTTCCTTGTTACCACTCTCTCAGGACTGCCCAACGGTCAGCGGAGAAGCTCCTGTCCACTCCTCCATCCGGGTCCCCTTGCGCGAGCGGGCTGTTCTTCCCACCGGGGTCGCATGCTCTAATGCTGCTCAGGGTCTCGAGGACAAGTAGGGTTCCCCCTCTTATGCTGGCCACACACATAGCGATATTTTACCCAATCTGGCCGATTCCGACACATTGGAAAAACAGATCGTGTAAAGGTGCGTACACACTGGGCGATATTACTGAGCGATTGCACGATTTCGACATCGTAATCGTGCAATCGTTCAGTAATCATGCACCAAAATGTAGTAAACAACCAGCGATGTGACCGCCCGCTGGTCGTTTCCGACATTGTCCATCGCCTGAACATGCAAGCCAATCTGCCGATAACGACATATTGGCCATGTTCAGGAATGATGGAGTGTGCCTGCACTGAACGACTGATCGTTCAGTGTAGGCACTGCAGGGGATCAGGAACGACGGTACGATTACAATGTCGTAATCGTACTGTCTTTCCTGATCGCACAGTGTGTACGCACCTTATAATATGGCCAAATCCTGAGTAAATTGTGAGTCACCACTCACGATCACGATGCGATGCGCGTCCCCACTAGTCGCACATCACATTGTCAGATCTGCCGTGCAGTAGGGCAGATCTGACAATCTAGGAGGCGATGCACTGTGAAAGTCTGGATGCAGGAGAGATCGTATGAAGATTGGACATCGTGTGCAGATCGCCATGTGTGTGGCCAGTCCAGAATCCCGGGGACGAAGGGGGACAATAACTTGTCATATTATAAGGCATATATGGTTATGAATAAATAATAAACACCTTGGGGGTATCACATTGTCAATAAAGATTGTGATTTGAGCCTCTATAAAAACCGGACCCTTTAAAACAGTTCATGTTGGCTAACAACATGCTAAGAAGGGGATGTAGTTACCATCCCATACCTCCCAACATGACCCTCTCCAGGAGGGACACAGGACCTCATTCAGAGTCGGTCGTTGCAGCCGCACAGTCGTATGCCACCGATGTTCGCTAAACTGAGCATGCGTAAAGTTCGCAATGCGCGTGCGCGAACTAGCTGCTATGATCAGAAATTTCTCTCTCCTTGAACACAGCCAGGTCGGTAGTTTGAGTGACAGGATGAGGCGCTTGTGGGTGGTAACAGGGGAAGGTGCTTGAAAACGGGGGAGTGGAGATCCGAACGCAGGCGTGCCTAATTATGCGAACAGCGTTTTATGGGAGTGCATAATTAACTAAGTAGTGTCATGGCACATGTGACATGGGTGGTTTGTACACTGACCTGATCGTAGTGCTTAAGAGAGGGTATGGTCAACCTTAAGCTCTACGACCAGTTCCGATGGTCTCGATTAATCCTTATATGGCCGGAGATGACGTGTAATGCGTGCGAGAAGGGGGCGTATTTTTTGTCTTACGGCCGCAGCCACCCCTTGGTCGGCCAGCTAACGATCCGATCTTAAGGACGCAACTTGCGAGTGCATCATTTGCATATCCGGCCCCTTTTCCCTTACGACTATGCGGCCGCACGACCGACTCTGAATGAGTCTGGTCCTGGACTTCCCTGGTAATTTATGATTGGTGGGGCTGCAGTACAGTCCAAAATTCAAATAGGGGAGTCACACCAACTGCCAGTGATCCCCAGCCAGTGATGTATGGCAGCGTGTGAAATTACAGTTGGTGCGGCTCCCCTATCTGAATTTTGGACTGCACTGAAGCCCCGCCTCTTACCAGGGAAGTCCAGGATCAGAGCATTGTGTCACTCCTGGAGAGGGTCATGTTGGGAGGTATAAATGAAAGTATATTAGTGGTGCGCTCTGGGTTGTACTAACTGGGTGGTGTGTAATAATAGAGGTGGGATACCTTTAATCAAGTGGAGCTGCTAGGGTTATCATAATAGGCTGCCTGACAAGAGATCTAGGTCCTCATTCAGAGCCACTCGCTAGCGGCAGTACGCTCGTTCCGAGCGATGTTCGCACATCTGTGCATGCGTACGGATCGTTATACGCATGCGCGAACCAGTCAGTGCGGCCAAAATTCATGTGCTCGCAATATAGCGAATGCCTGCTATTTTGAGTGACAGAATGAGGCGTATGTGGGTGGTAACAGGGGAAGGTGCTTGAAAATGGGGAGTGGAGATCCGAACGCAGGCGTGCTTAAAGGTCAAAACGGGCGTTTTATGGGTGTGCATAATTAATCCAGCAGCGTCATTGACCACGTCACTTGGTTTTTTTTAACTCAGAACTGCTCGCAAAATACTGGTTGAAAAAACCAACCACAAGAATAGCGAGCAGTTCATACGCTGGTCGATGTACTCGATTAATCTAATAAATAGCGGACATGACGTATGGTGCGAGCGGCCAGGGGGCGTTTTTAACAAATAAACGAGCGTATGTTTTGCTCGCTTGTTCAGACTTAGAGGTGTGAACAGACTGCAATTTGCGAACGGATCATTTGAATAGCCACCCCTTGTTTTTGAACGAACGACCGCAAATAGCGAACGGGTCTGAATCAGGCCCTTAGTGCGCTGTTTGTTCCTATTCTCATATGTTGGGAGGTATGCCATCCCAGGGGTCGGGATGCAGGCGTTCAGAATACCCGCGCCGCAATCCCGACAGCAGCTGGAGTCCTGGCTCCAGAACCGCGACCGCTAGCATCCCGGCGGTAAGTATTAGGGTTAGGCTGCTGGGGGGAGGGTTAGGGTTAGGCTGCCCGCCGGCATCCCTTCCACTGGGATACCGTACTCAACCCACTAAGGAGAAATTACTTATAATACTTTCAGAGAACTATTGCTCCTGAGCTAGGAGAAAGCTTTTGAAATAGCCACACAGAGGGGGTCATTCAGACCCGCTCGCGAGCGCAGGACGCTCCCAAGCGGGTCGATGGTGCCGAATTGCGCATGCGCACGACAGAGGGAGCTCCGTCGTGCGCATGCGCGGGACCCAAATAACGACGGCCAAGCCGTCGTTATGGGTCTCGCACCAAAGGGGCCGTTCTGTCGATGTTGATTGACAGCACGCCCCCTTTGGTGGGCGTGCCGGGGGCGTGGCTGCCAGACGGAGGCGTTCCCATGGGAACGCCTACCGTCTGAGTCCGGACCCACTGACATCAGTAGTGATGTAAGTGGGAATGATTTTGGCTCTGATAAAGCCAAAATCACTCCAGGGCTTGCAGCAGCGAGACCCTACTGCAGGGTCTCCATCGCAAGCCCCATGGTCGCGATGGTCATGACCATCGCGACCATCATCATGGACGCTCGCTATAGCTGTGGGTGGTCACCCACAGCTATGCGAGCGTCCAAGAGGCCGTTCCATTTTCATGTAGGAGGGCCCCGATTCAGAGCGAGCGCTCTGGTCAGAGCGTCCGGCTCTGAATCAGGCCCAGAGTTTTTCCTTAGCTGATACAAGTGTCACAGGAAAATGAATAGTCATTTTTTGGGACGGTTTGTAACCAGCAGAGATGGGTCGCTTCTGTGACAAAGGCATGACGCAATCCAACCGTTACAGAACAAACGTCCTCCATTAAATAGCTTTGTCTATTTAACTATACAGGGGAAAATAAAAGAAATAAATATAACTGTTTGCCTGAATCTAAATATCAATCATTACACCCGAAAAGGATTTATTGTCAGACACTCAACTCATATGCAGCAAAAACACTTGAAAGACAATAAACTTTTCTGACTTTCACTAAATCATTTCCACTTGAATGACTTAACAGCCCTTTTTTCTCTGGCCGGCTGCGGTAACACAAAAATGCAATAGATCCATGTTTTTTTGCTTCATTTGTCAGAAATAAACCAAAAAAACAGATGTAGGAGCTCTTTATGACTGGAGATAACTGGATTCCTCTTAAGAATCGTTTAAATCAAAGTTACTGCAAAAGCTGTTTAAAAAAAACCGCTGCGGATATTTGGCACGGCGGCTCAGATCGGGAAAAAAAGGCTCCTTGAGGACCGAGCTACGTTAGCATTTGGGTAAAACCACCCTTCTCATCTACACCGAACCTGGACGCGTAAATTTAAAGCGCCACTTATAAGCTGCTTGTGACATTAACAAAAAAAAGAAAGTTCAGTAAATTACCAGATTTAAAGATTTTCATGATCCGGCTGTAATTTATACAAGTTATGTCCTATGTACAGTATTCCTGGATATTGAAAGAAGAATTTTGCTGATCCTATTTCTGGTTCTCCGTATTATTATAGACAATGCGCTTAACATAGAGAATCAATGGTCATTATTTCCTGATGTATCCTCAATGCTGTGAAATCAACACAGACCGTATCATACAGTATGTGGATGCTCAAGTGCCCGCAGGGCGAGAGAGAGCACCACCTTCCCCAAATGGCATTATAAAATATATATGTCACACCGGCAGCACCTGCCTGGTGTAAACCGTGACGGGCAGCCTGGAGGAGAGGAAGGCAGATGAGAGGGATGGGATAGCTAGGCACGCCGTTCGCAAATGGTCCTTCGCAGCGGGTGTCTGGCACTTCATTGTGGGAGTGGCAGAGCAGTGGGGGCTGGGATGGAAGCAGTTGTGCTGCTCCTGGGCATCGCGCCCCGGCGACAGAATTGGTGGCACTGTCCGCACTATGGCCATGGCACCATTTAATAAAAAAAAAGTCAGCCTAATATTTAGTTTAGTGATCCTAACGAATATGCTGTTGGCATTTCACATTACTTACCTCGCCAAAGAGGTCCTCGGCAGCATCCTCCTCCAGTGACAGGATTCTGGGCCTGATTCAGACCTGCTCGCGAGCGCTGAGCGCTCGCAAGCGGGTCGATGTTGCCCAAGTGCGCATGCGCACGATGGAGGCTGCTCCGTTGTGCGCATGCGCGAGACCCGAATAACGACGTCCAAGCTGTTGTTATGGGTCTCGCACCAAAGGGGGCGTACTGTCGATGGTGAATGACAGCACGCCCCCTTTGGTGGGCGTGCCGGGGGCGTGGCTGCCAGACAGAGGCGTTCCCATGGGAACGCCTACCGTCTGGGACCGGCCCCACTGACATCACTAGTGATGTCAGTGGAAGTGCTTTTGACTGATACAGCCAAAAGCACTCCAGGGCTTGCGGCAGTGAGACCCTACCGCAAGGGTCTCGTCGCAAACCCAATGGTCGCGATGGTCTTGACCATCGCGACCATCATTTTGGCCGCTCGCTATAGCTGTGGGTGGAACAACATCCTATGGACAGATGAGACAAAGACCAACTTGTACCAGAGTGATGGAAAGAGAAGAGTGTGGAGAAGGAAAGGAACTGCTCATGATCCAAAACATACCACCTCATCAGTGAAGCATGGTGGTGGTAGTGTCATGGCGTGGGCATGTATGGCTGCCAATGGAACTGGTTCCCTTGTATTTATTGATGATGTGACTGCTGACAAAAGCAGCAGAATGAATTCTGAAGTGTTTCGGGCAATATTATATGCTCATATTCAGTCAAATGCTTCAGAACTCATTGGACGGCGCTTCACAGTGCAGATGGACAATGACCCGAGGCACACTGCAAAAGCAACCAAAGAGTTTTTTAAGGCTAAAAAGTGGAATGTTATGAAATGGCCAAATCAATCCCCTGACCTGAATCCAACTGAGCACGCATTTCACAAAACTGAAAGGAAAATGCCCCAAGAACAAGCAGGAACTGAAGACATTTGCAGTAGAGGCCTGGCAGAGCATCACCAGGGATGAAACCCAGCATCTGGTGATGTCTATGCGTTCCAGACTTCAGGATTTGCAACAAAGTATTAAAAAGTGAAAGTTAGATTTAGGATTGTTTAGTTTGTCCCATTACTTTTGGCCCCTTAAAAAGTGGGAGGCTCATATAGAAACGTTGTAATTCCTACACCGTTCACCTGATTTGGATGTAATTACCCTCAAATTAAATCTGAAAGTCTGCAGTTAAAGCACATCTTGTTTGTTTCATTTCAAAGCCATTGTGGTGGTGAATAGAGGCCAAAATATGAAAATTCTGTCAATGTCCCAATATTTATGCACCTGACTGTATATACACACACATGTATGTACGTCTCAAAATGTATTAACATATTGGCTGTTTTCAATAATTTAGGAGTATTTGTTTTATTGCATGTCATACAGTTATCACATGGTTTTAGCATAGGTGCCTACCCTACACGCATCTTGGGAGACTCCAGGTTCACTGTACAGTTTTCTACTGCCCCAGGAAGTTAAACAATGGCCCTGATTCAGAGCCGCTCGTAAGCAGCCGCTCATTTGTTCTGACCGATGTTCGCACATCTGCGCATGCGTACGGATTTTAATACGCATGCGCGAACCAGTCAGTGCGGCCGAAAATCGTTTGTTCGCTATATAGCGAATGCCTGCTATTTTGAGTGACAGAGGGAGGCGTATGTGGGTGGTAACAGGGGAAGGTGCTTGAAAACGGGGGTGTGGAATTAGATCGCAGGCGTGCTTAAAGATCAAAACGGGCGTTTTATGGGAGTGCATAATTAATACAGCAGCGTCATTGACCACGTCACTTGTTTTTTTTTCACTCCGAACTGCTCGCAAAATAGCGGTTGAAAAAACCAGCCACAAGAATAGCGAGCAGTTCATACGCTGTTCGATGTACTCGATTAATCTAATAAATAGCGTACATGACGTAGGATGCGAGCGGCCAGGGGGCGTATTTTTAAAAATTACAACCGCAAGTTTTGCTCGCTCGTTCAGACTTAGAGGCGTGAACAGACCGCAATTAGCGAACAGTTCATTTGAATAGCCACCCCTTGTTTTAGAACGAACGACCGCAAATAGCGAGCGGCTCTGAATGAGGGCCAAAATCCCCAGATTCCTCACTGTACCAGTAACAGAATTGCCCATAGGTGGAGTTAGACACACCCTTTGGGCAGAGCATGACAAGTCCCTGCAACAGCGCACCAAGACTTCTACTATTAACTAAAATCTCCCTGAACCTACTTTTCAAAAGTAGGCAAATATGAGTAACAGGCAGCGTATGCCGAGCAGTGTGTGGCAGTGAGACCTCCACTGTGATACGAACACAGGCGCATGTTCCCAGCATTCCTCCCCTCCTTTAGGAGCCAGATGCCGGGCTGCCAGTTTACAATGTGAGTGTGGCATGTATAGTAGTTTTGCAAACTTGTAACTATATATGAATATATATGTGCCTATGGATATGTATGTGTGCATATGGGGCATTACAGTGTGGCATAATGTGTAAGGGGCATTACAGTGTGGCATAATGTATAAGGGGCATTGCTGCATGTGGCATAATATATTATAGAGGGCATAATGCCTTATAAAGGGCATTACTGTGTGTGGCATACTGTGTTATAAAGGGCAATGTGTTATGAAGCGCATTATTGTCTAAGGCGCATTACTGCGTATGGCCAGTGGCGTAACTATGGAGGGTGCAGGGTGTGCGGTTGCCATGAGGCCTGGCGGCTTAAGGGGCCCGCCGGTCCAGCGATTGCACCCCCTGCACCCTCTATGTGCCGGGCGCCTGCTGAGATTGTGTTACCAGCGGGCGCCCGGCTTCTTCTCACCCCCCCCCCCAGGCGCCAGCGGCAGCCGGAGGACGGAGCTCACTCCCGAGAGTTCCGGCTTCCGGGTCCCGCAGTGCACTATGGGAGTGACGTCATGACGTCACTCCCATAGTTCCGAGGAGCGGGCGCCGGGGACGGACGGACAGCAGCAGGCACTGGAGCGGGGTTTAAGGTAAGTATTGTTTTTATTTTTGTGTATGTCGGTGTGCGGCGGGGGGGCTTACTATTGGAGGCATAATATGGGGGCATTACAGGGGCCTGCCTTACTACTGGGGACATGATATGGGGACACTACAGGGGGCATTACAGGGGCCTGCCTTACTACTGGGGGCATGATATGGGGGCACTACAGGGGGCATTACAGGGGCCTGCCTTACTACTGGGGGCATAATATGGGGGCATTACAGGAGCCTGCCTTACAACTCGGGGCATAATATGGGGGCACTTCATGGGCCTGCCTTACTAATGGGGGTGTAATATTGGGGCACTACAGGGGGGCATTACTACTGGGGGCACTATTGGGAGCATTACAACTGGGGGCACTACAGGGGGCATTACTATTGGGGGCACTATTGGTGGCATTCCTACTGGGGGCTCTACTACAGGGGGCATTACTTTTAGGGGCATTATTACAAGGGGGCATTGTTACCAGGGGCATTACTATAGGGGCTATTACTACTGGGGGCACTGCGTAAGGGGCACCACTACAGTGGGCATTGCATAAGGGGCACCATTACAGTGGGCATTTAATGTTTTAGGGGAACTACTATGGGCATTGTGTAAGACCTAAGTTAGGGGGGCCCCTTAAAAATGTTGCTATGGGGTCCAAATGGGGTCCAAACAGTTCTAGTTACGCCACTGCGCATGGCAATTATTCACTGTGTGGGGAGAGCTTGTGGGAAGCCCAGCACCTCCGTAAGTGCTGGGCATGCCACAAAGTGTGATGAATTGGGGGTGTTCCGCAAGGACATGCCCCCTTTCCTGGGAATGCACGCGCCGAAGGTACGCCATCTGTTAAAGAAAACATTATTTTTTCTTGGGTGGGGGGGGCTTGGGGCGCAACTGGGAACTTTCGCCCTGAGCTCCACCATGTCTAGAACCGGCCCTGCTGAAGCTGTGCCTGGTGTGCCCCCAGTAGTACCCTTATACAATGCCCCTTAAGCTGTGCTTCCAGCGCCCCTTATGCAGTGGCCCCGGCCCCCAGTAATCCCCCTTATGCTGTGCCCCCCCGTGCAGTACTTACCTCTGGGTGTGTCCGGGTGGGGTGCGCACTGCACCCATAACTTGTCTTGAGTCCTTCTTCTGTTCTTGACACGCAGCACGCTCAGGCTCGTAGTCCCTCCTCCTTCTCCATCAGGCTGAGCGGCTCCCAGAAGAACAAGCGGTGCCAGCGTGCGCGATGACATCATCGCGACCGGCGTCCAGAACCACACACAGGCACAGAGAGATTCTCTATGCCTGTGTGGGGCTCTGGACGCCGAACGCGGTGAGAGAATGTGCAGCTCACCGAGGCTGCGGCGGGCAGAGCAGAGGACCAGCGCACGGCAGGACGGACCTGTATATACAGTAAAAAGTGTCTCCTCCGGCTCTAGCAGCATGGTCGGCGGTGCGGTGGGTGTGCGGCCCGCGGGTGTGAAGTACTGCTCTTCTTGGTGTCACCCCCTTGAAGGGTGATACCCGGTGCGGGCCGCACCCCCCCTAGTGACGCCACTGCTTACAGACATTTTGAAATCATTTGAAACACTTTGTCCACCGAAGGACTTCAGACAATTTAGTCTGTGTTCCCACGAAAACAACTAATTGCACCGTGGTTTATTTAGGTTTATCTCAGCAAAGTGGTGAATACGTACGTATTAGACTATTGTTTATTTTACAGATTTGTACTTAGTTGTTTCTGCAATTACAGAGCATTTTGCGTTCATCAATGGTTAAAAATAAAATTCCCAGAAGAAATTCATTATGATCCCATTATATAAGAAGATAAAACATGAAAAACTCCAAGAAATTGTAGTACATGTTAAAGTCATTTCCACTTTGCCCTCGGCCTGGTCTGATAACCTTGACTCACTGGCGAAGTGTTTTTGGGATGCAATCTGAGATATCCCTACACCGTCCATGGTTGCTCTTGTTTGTAAGACAGACCTGCCTGACTATTTCTGTTCTACACATGTATCTGACCTTGGTGCTTGTTGCTTGCTTTGAACTTATTCAAGATCTCAGTTTTCCTCTGTTCTGTGACCCACTAGCGCACCTGTCACTTATATACAGTGCAGACAGCCGCTGTGTGGGCTAATATAGGATTCATGAGAATCCAGCCTGTCAATTTACATAGGACCAGCTCGTCAAGGCTACTGAGTATTCTAAAGTGCATCAGTAGTGTCACCAGTCTGAAAATCTTATACATTGGTCTACTCTATACCATAGCAGGACCCTTTACTGTGTGCTGTTGACAATTGTACATTTAGGAGCAGGGGTGCCAAGAGGGGGGATGGGGGGTACTAATTACCCGGGCTTGCTGGAGTGGCCCAGAGGGGGCCCGGGTGTGGTGCCGCCCCCCCTCCCTCTTACATCAAAGTAGCCCAGCACATGTTGCTGTGTGCTGGGCTGCCCTGGGAGACTTCTCGCTGCAGCAGCCAGCGCAGACTCCTATGCCTGTGGGGGGAGCGATCACACTGATCGGACAGAGCCTGGCACACCTGACTAGGGGTATGGGATGAGTGCTTTATCTATTTATTTGTCATGTTTGCAATGTTTTTGTTTATGTTGTCTTGAGAAAGGGGACACATTCCCTGAAACGCCGACTTTGTATGACATAATAAAGTTACCCCGGAGAGGGTCTTTCTTCACCGTATTTTGGAGTCTCTGCGTGCCGCCTTTTGCAGTTGTGGTATATATATATATATATATATATATATATATATAAAACAAACAGATATATACATTCAAATATGATCATTAGTATCATTCCCTGCATTGGTTATAAGGCACAATGATCCCTATGGCTACAGGCATTTTCTGAAATGTATCAGTGTGTTTTCATCAACAAATAGATCTTACTGACTGGTTTGAGGCTCATTTACATGTGGATGTAAATCCATTTTATGACACGCCCCTCAGATGTAGCAGTACACGCCCACATTACCACAGCGCTCACAGGTGTTGCTTTCACAATCCCCCTGAAATGCTATTTCAAAAGTAGGCAAGTATGCTGCAGACCAAACAGGCCTACTCTACCAGGAATCGTGGGAGGCTCCCGATTTTTCGGGCAACCCCCTGCACCCCCGGAAAAGTAGGCATATCTCCCACATCCTGCCCACTTCCTAGTGAAGTGGGCAGGATGGGGAGATTTTACCTGGAATTTTTGGGTCCGTAGGGAAGGGGCGGGGCTAAATGGTGCAAATTGCGTCATTTAGCCCCACCCCCTCCTCATGGACATGCGAATCGTGGGGTTTTCTGTAAAGGGGGAGGGGCCTAATGTAGTCTATAATCTGGCCCCACCCCCAAAGAGGAGAGCAGCAGGTCCACTCCTGCTGCTCCCGGAAAGCTGCAGAGGAATGTCGGTAAGTATGCGGCAGATTCCAGCAGGTGGGGAGGACACTGTGCATAGCAGAGCAGCAACGAATGAATGACGCCTACATGTGCAGAGAGCGGCAAGGAGGCCCCTGGAGCGCTGAGAAAGCCCCCAGCATCACGAGAAACGGAGGCGTGACACACAGCCATGCCCCCAAAATGTAGTATACCAGGGGGCGTGGCACTGTGGGTATGAGGCCACACAAAAGGAGTCCCGGCGTGGGGCTTTAAAATGCTGGGCGGTATGAAAACATGCTTTTTGTGCCCACGAGAAGAGATCCATCCAAACAAGGATCAGGCCAGTAGGCTGACATGTCAGAATGTTATTTTGCATAAGCAGCAGATAATTGTACTCAATAACTGGCTTTATTAGACAAATGGTACAAAGCATGATCAGGTTGGGGAATTCCCTTTTCTACTATGGAGAATGTCCATTCCCAACAACAGGTTGCTTATTTTTTTTGCCTGATAAACGTGAACTTTCAAATCACTGGGCAAACGGGTGATCTTTGTCTCCCCTTACATGGGGACATTGCAAGTCCCAGCGGGCCCTGCAAGTATAAGCATGCATACTCAAGCTGATGCCAGGTGTATTAGTTTTATTGATCTGCAGTGACATCTGCTGGCCAATCTCTGCAGATGTCTCTACGTTATCTGCCCATGAGCAGTATGAAAGTCTGAGACATATGTGTCTGTTGCACAAAGGGTGGGGTGGGGTTGTTTGGCACAGGGGCATTTCTTACACACCATGTAGTGGTGGAAGCAGAAAGATATGCAATGATAAATATGTATATGCCTGCTGGGGGGCACATCTGTTGCAGCTGCTTTCCGCCTGGTGCAATATCTGTACTACTCCCGTTGATTATCTTCAATACTTATGAAAAAATATAAGCATGGCCCCATACAAAATGCGCACTATGTTGGGTCCTGGAACAGTGTGTGTGTGTGTGTGTGTGAGGGAGTTACAGGGGTAAAAAGCCCTCCCCCCACCTCTGAAGGTGCCAATACAAGCTCTAGTCCAGTGTTTCCCAACCTCGGTCCTCAAGGCACACTAACAGTCCTGGTTTTAGAGATATCCATGCTTAATCACAGATGGTTAAATCAAATAACTGAGGTACTAATTAAGACACCTGTGCTCAACTATGGCTATCCTTAAAACCTGAACTGTTAGTGTGCCTTGAGGACCGTGGTTGGGAACCTCTGCTCTAGTCTATATCAGTCAGATGTCACTATAGCAGGGAACCATGCAGTATGAAAAGTGATTAAAATACAAACGGATGTATGTGTAAGCATGTTCCAAATATGTAACTTTACATACAGTACTTCCTAATCTGATTGAGCCTCTTTGTATGTCCGAAAAGACTGATGAGCTCTGCAATCAAAAAGTCCTCCCAAATGCAGTATTTATCCCTTGAATGTCCATTTGAATATCCTTTTTTGTATTAGATTACTGAGTCTGGTAGAATCTGGCACGCTACAGCTGCTATCCCACTTTCACCAGCAAACACCTAAACCAGACTTTTGCTCCCCCATTGTGACCATCATCATCACGCAAACATATGGACTCCTAAAAAAGGGTGCAAAATATGAAGCAAATATAGGTGCAGCGCCAATTAAATAGGACTATTTCACTCCTGGGACACTTTTTTCCACATTCGGATATGACCTTTTCCGAGGTGCAGATAATGATGCCAGTCTTGTGCCCACCAGAGGGTTCCTCTCTCACGATGTGTGGGCGCTGTCACAGGTTTAGTTACAATAATGAGTTCCTCTGGAGACAGCTCAGTCTTACAGTGCGCAGTCTGTTTTCAGTTGGCTCGTGTGGTGGAGACCGTGCAAACCACACATTTCTGGAAGCAGTTCAAACTCTCGCAGTCCTTCAAATTGGATCTGGAGCCGTAGAGGAAATACTAAGATTCCTACAATACACAAGTCCTGTCTGATTGGGGGTCTGGTCCCATGGAAATGAAACACTGCTCAATACAAAGTCAGTATTTCATCTCTTTACCGTGAGACAGTTAGGAGACTATGGTAGGCTGAAACATGAAACCCGATCCATTTTATTTGCAATAGGGAGGATGAAATAGGACATGTCTTACATTGTATAGTGGTGTCTAGCTGCAATACTATACATAGGCACCATACAAAAGCACAGAAACATAGATAATTATAGATTATAATGATAGATTTCACCTTCCACATAGGGATATTTCATAAGTATACACAGAAAGAAAATACATTAGACATACCCTCTATTTAAAACTTCAAACAAAACACAAATTTAGATGGTGAAAAAAAAAAAAAGGTTTCCAATGTACAAATCACATAAATAATATTCCGTTTGTTTGGCTTTATTTTTTTCATTACATTTTATTGGAGAAATGACTTTATAGGGCTATAAAGAATGGAAATGCTACCTAATAACGCCTAAATAGCTCTAAATTCAATGTACTTAAAGAGCAGCTCTGATGAGCAGTCATAGAAACGGCAACAATAGCAAAAAAAAAGACTATATTTTAGACTATATTTAACGTACAAAACAAAGTAATAAAAAAAAATACAATGAAACGATGGATGGGTGCAGCAGGCTGATTTATCACAGAACCTTATGTTAATCCGAGTGTCCGTAAAGCAGGGCCGGCTCGAGGCATGTACGACCAGTGCGATTGAACAGGGGCACCACTCCATAGAGGGCGCACCCCTCCCAACATCCCGATTTCAGCGGGACAGCATTGTCCCGCTGTTCCACCTGTGGGCCAAACTGTCCTGCAGGTTGTCTGGTTGGGAGGTTGGGCACACCCACCGCCGCAGCTTTGTGGCGGTGCCGGACCCCAGAGTAGCTGAATAAATGCTGCGCGCATGCGCATGGCATCCATTCAGTGCAGGGAGAGGGCTGGGGGAAGCCCAGCTAGTGACAGGGTGCTGGGCTCGCCCTCAAACCTGACGTTACACGGGAGGCGTGCCATGCAGACATGCCCCCAAATAACGTAATTTAGGGGCATGGCCTATGGTAATTAGACCATGTCCCCATTTTCAGGCATTTTCGAGCAAAGCCACTAGGGGGCGAATGATATCCAGCCTGCACAAGGCGCAGCTACCCCTGGAGCCGGACCTGTCGTAACGCAGCAGGCAAAACGCCGCACCACCCACTGTTTTCGCTCTGCAGCCACAACCACCACCATTCTTATCGGCACTTACACCTTCCCTCCAGCACACTGCAATAATATCAGTAAGAATACTTGACCCCTACATAATAATACAAATTCGGAGGTATTAGTTGCATACATTTGCAAATATATGATTACGCGCCGTGCCAGCGTCAAGGCTCCTCAGTACCGGCGCCCCTAACATTAAGTGCTGCATAATAACACTTCACTATCACCTTTTTTCTATTTTTCATGTGATGCCCTGGGGAGCGACCACTATATTTTTTATTTGCAGTTCTGAGAGGCATGAAGGGAGCCAGCATTGGGAGGATGTGCTGGTCCGTATAGTGCCATTTGGAGGTTTCTGGGGTACCTCCTAGGTGAGTCAGATCTTGGCTTATATATTTATACATGTGCTGTTATTATGCAGCACACTAATATGTAATTATATGACCCAGAGTGGGTGCTACTATTAGGTAGCCTTAATTATTTTGGGGTGAGCATTTGGGCGTGGGGCCCCCTGGAGTTGCTTTGGCTGGGTTTTTTTTCAGGGCATCACCACTTAATTCACAAAGATACTTTTTCATCACCTTTCTATTTGTTTGTTTATTATTTATGCAATTTTAATTCTTTCTTATTGTATTAACACTTATTGATTATCTTTACACATCTATACTTTACACTTCACTATCACCTTTTTGTTTATTTCCCTTTTTCTTGTGATGCCCTGGGGATGGTGCTTGGATTCTTTTGGGATGCCCTGCACCTCGGGCATGAACCCCTTAATGTTAGGGACGCCGGTATAGAGGAGCCTTGATGCTGGCCCGGCGCTTAATCATATATTTGCAAATGTATGCAACTAATATCTCTGAATTTCTATCATCATGTAGGGTTCAAGTATTTTTTGCTGATATTATTGCAGTGTGCTGGAGGGAACACCTTTGTTTTCTGTGCAAGAGATCTGAAACAGGGGTCCCCTTCGATGTACACACACCATGAAGTAGCATGGAACTCTGGATGCACCCACACGACACACCTATGACATACACACAAGATGGATATTTTGCGTGTGCGTTCACAGCGCTGTCACCCGGTTGCTGCTCAGAAATGCCCATTTCAAAGACTGAGAGATCCGACTGGAAATAGGTAAAAATTCGTAAGTTTGCTACTGCGCGTGCGCAGTTTGATAAAATTTACTATTTGTGGCCGTGCACAGAGCTGCCTACGAATCAGAATCAGGCCCCAAATGTTAATAAAAAGTAGCGTCTCAAGACTGCGCTAGCACCCTGCCTGCCCTAGCACCACATTATTTAGTTACTCATTAACAAATATTTATATAGCGCACACATATCGCTTTTCAGAGAATATATGAACTGTATCGTCAATATGGAAATCAAAACATGTATGGCTCCATAAATGATCAGCTATGTATTAACTTTTATATTGAGTTAAAGTTAAAATGTATCTTGATATTTTTTAATTCTTTTTTTTATTTAAAAAAGAAAATGTTATTATTATAGTGTGTAGGTGTTTGATTGCCATTTTAAACATTGCACTGCATTTTTAAGAAATTCTTATAGGTAAATTTACTAACATCTGTTTTTGGTCGATTTGGTGTTTTTCTGTGATTTCAATGTGATTTTGTAAATCAGAGATATACTAAAGGCCAAATCGAAGGCAACTTGCAGGTGAAATACAACTTAACACACCATATCGGCACAATACACCATCAGACCAAACAAGGTATAATTAGCATGGACTCAAATACAAATCACGGTTTCACTAAGAATCGTGTTTGTCAAATGGATCCAATTCGCAACATGAAATCAATTGACAACTAAATCAGTGGCGTGTTGGAATGTGAAAAGCTTTTCTATTTGTCCGGGCTTAATCCATACTTGCCTACTCTCCCACTACTGCAGGGAGCCTCCCAAAATTGGGGTGCTGCTCCCTGCACCCCGCAAGACTAGGCAAGTCCCCCGGAATGGTCGCCGGCACCCCGCGACCCCACCCACAAAAGTGGGCGGTCCGGAGGTGCGATGACGCAATTCATGCTAAATCGTATCATCCTAGCCCCGCCCCCTGCCTTATACTGCCAGAAATATTGGTATTATAAAGCGAGGGGGTGGGACCTCGATGATGCAATCACGCTGGCACGCCCCCGCTTCGCCTACCTGGACTGGCAGCCCCGGGGCTGCAGAAATGTCGGTAAGTATGGCTTAATCATGATGCTTATAAAAGGATCCCAATGCAGCTGCAGCACTGATGGAGATTACAACATGGCTGAAACCGTCTTTGTTGCTGTGTTGTCGCAATGTATTCTGTCTTTTCCATTCCACCATCTGACTGACAGGGCCTAGGAGGAAGAAACAGACCAGAATCACCGCAGAAGCTGCGCATGCATAGGTTCTTCCATGGGTAGTTAAACCTAATTCAGTCTCTGATGGGCGGAGTCATACATATGTTCCACCTAACCCGTAACAACTTAATGAACCTGCATGACCTTGTTAAAATTCAGCATGAGCCAGACACTGCATGGTCACAAGCCATATCAGGCCTGCACAAGCTGCTGGCTGTTCTGCACTTCTGTGCCTCTGGCAACATTAAGTCAGTCACAGGCCAGTGTGGAATTTAGGTTACGCACTAGGATCAGACCACTTTATTTATATTAACCAAACCATCTTTTCCAGATATCAGGCCCAAGTCCTAGCTGCACTCAAGACCCTCTCCTACACCTGTATCTGCTTCCCTAGTCAGGAGTCACAGTGACATAATGTCAGGTTACAAAATCTCAGGCATGGCTAATGTCCTCAGTGCTATAGACTGCTATAGACTGCACACACATTGGGCTGAGACCACCTAGGAATAGGGCGCAATATATTTGAATTGGCACCATGCCCATTCTACCAACATGCAGGTGTTGTGCGATGCAAAACAAAAAATAATGACTGTTGTGAGCTATCCTGGCTAATGTCACAATGCATTTATACGTAGTCAGCCCTCTATGAGAAGTTTGAGACAGAACAAATGTCGGAGGGATCGCTCCTGGGTAAGTACACATTCCTCGGGTTCCTTCTTCAATAACCACCTCTAAATGTTGTGATTAGAACTTTCAACTGCAATTGTTTTATGCCCTTACAGGTGATTCGGGCTATGGCTTTTTCTCCTGGCTTCTGATACAATTGTCACTTCTAGATAATCCTGCTGAGCATAAGTATAATGATATACATAAGACCACTAGATCAGTTATAGTAAGTACTTTTGGGCTATTATAATGTAGATTTAGGTGCCTTGGCAAGTCTGGTAGGATTTTGCTTTATTCACCATTTATTTTTATTTATTTATTTATTTCTAAAGTATCAGACATTGTGCTCTGCTGCGGTCTATTGCATAATATAACAACAACCTCTCCTACCAGATTATGCAATAGGCAGTGAGCAAGCAGGGGTATTTGTTACATCTGACAACTCTGTGAGCACTGGGAGGCAGGTCAGGCAATCAGTGACTAACAGCTATTTCACCAGTAAGCATAATACACAACAACCTTCTCCAAGAAAGCATCTGACAGTGTGATACAAGTGAAAAAGCATCTTGTAAACAGAAAAAAAATGGAACAACACAACAGAATATGACACATATCGCACACGACCGAAATCGCAGAATAGCTTGGTTCACGATTTCTATTGAAAAAGGAACAATACGACTGAACATGACACAAATCACACGTGGCAGAAATCGATGAGTATCACCACTAGATAAAAACTGAACGTCTAATACGCTGATTAGTAAATTTTATGTTTTGATTGTAAAATATTCCAGCGATGATTCTTAGTAAATTTATCCCTTACTGTCATTCGGTGCATACATTTAATTTTTGTTCAGAAATGCGTCAACTGACATTATGCTTTATAATTTGTTTAGGAGTTGAATGATCTCTAACTATTGTATGTAAGATCTTATGGGCAGGACCCTCCACCCTACTGTTCCTACTTTGTACTACCCAAGTCACCAGTGTTCCACTCCCTTGTCTCCTACTCCCCTTCAGTGACTCCGATTCTGTTTGCTTGCCCAGACATTGAGTACAGGATCATTGAGTACTGAAATAACTTGTCACTCTACTTACTCCTGCTAGCTCCACAGAGTTCTATACCCTTACCCCTATCAGTCTGTCCTACCCGGTCTCTGGCGGGATATTAATGTTTGGTACTTATGCTACTACTGCAATCTGCTATTGTGTATTGTTTTTATGCTCTGATACCCTGTTGTTATTTATGTTTACCCTGTATGGTGCTACTTCCACTTTGTGGCATCTTTATAAATAAAAGTTAATAATTATAATAATAATTGTTTGTATTTCACTAAGATTGTTAACTACACTACATATGCAAATGCTGAAATAGAAGCCAAGCATATTGAAAGCAAGATGTGATGATCTGGTGCTATACCAGCTTCAGAAGACAGATGGCAGTGCACTACCAACACTGACAACAGCAATGTGTGAGGAATTTCATTGCTCTGTTGGTGCTTCAAGAGTTTTGTTTTGTTCACCTGTTTATCGACTTTGTCTTTGTCCCTCCCTTTCCCAGACCATCGATTTCTGTTTTCTATTCCACACTACCTACCCATGTTAGCTGCACGTTGTGGCCAAATGCTTCATTAAAGTACTTTATATTGGTATTCCCATTTCTTGTCTACTAACTGTATGTGTATCTACTTATTTTTAAAAGCAATATTATTATTATTATTATTATTTATTATTATTAATAAACGGTTGTTACATTGTTTAATATCAACGGTTTCTTTTTTTTTCCCTGCTGAGCGGTTATATATCATGTGTAAATGAATCACTAGATGTTTGCCCCTGGAGTTGATGCTAATTGTAGACTTGTTTTTTTAGGTGGTTTTCGATGTGAAGATGAGCGTCCCGGATGCTGCTGAGTGTCCAGGCTCTGCCAATGACTCTTATCTTGCGTTAGACAGGATTATATCATTGTTTACAAAGGGATAAGGTTTGTGATGGCTTGTCGCTTGGAAAATGCAATTAAAAAACACAAACACCTGCTTAACTCTTTTATCCTATTCTATATCCCATCCCTCCTTTTACATACCATGCCTCCATGCATATCCCACCCGCATATCCCATCCATCCATGCATATTCCATCCCTTCTTGCATATCCCATCCGTCCTTGCACACCCCATCCCTCCATGCACACCCCATCCCTCCATGCACACCCCATCCCTCCATGCATATCCCGTCCCTCCATGCATATCCCATCCCTCCATGCACATCCCATCCCTCCTTGCACATCCCATCCCTCCTTGCACACTCCATCCCTCTATGCATATCCCATCCCTCCTTGCACACCCCATCCCTCCTTATAAATCCCATCCCTCCATGCACATCCCATCCCTCCATGCACATCCCATCCCTCCTTGCACATCCCATCCCTCCATGCACACCCCATCCCTCCATGCATATCCCATCCCTCCATGCATATCCCGTCCCTCCTTGCACACCCCATCCCTCCTTGCACATCCCATCCCTCCTTGCATATCCCATTCCTCCATGCATATCCCATCCCTCCTTGCACACCCCATCCCTCCATGCACATCCCATCCCTCCTTGCACACCCCATCCCTCCATGCACATCCCATCCCTCCTTGCACACCCCATCCCTCCATGCATATCCCATCCCTCCATGCACATCCCATCCCTCCTTACAAATCCCGTCCCTCCATGCATATCCCATCCCTCCATGCACATCCCATCCCTCCTTACAAATCCCGTCCCTCCATGCATATTCCATGCACACCCCATCCCTCCATGAACATCCCGTCCCTCCATGCATTTCCCATCCCTCCATGCACATTCCATCCCTCCATGCACATCCCATCCCTCCTTGCACATTCCATGCACATCCCATCCCTCCATGCACATCCCATCCCTCCATGTACATTCCATCCCCCATGCATATCCCATCCCTTCATGCACACCCCATTCCTCCTTACAAATCCCATCCCTCCATGCATATCCCATCCCTCCATGCACATCCCATCCCTCCTTACAAATCCCGTCCCTCCATGCACATTCCATGCACACCCCATCCCTCCATGCACATCCCATCCCTCCTTACAAATCCTGTCCCTCCATGCACATTCCATGCACACCCCATCCCTCCATGCACATCCCGTCCCTCCATGCATATCCCATCCCTCCATGCACATTCCATCCCTCCATGCACATCCCATCCCTCCTTGCACATTCCATGCACATCCCATCCCTCCATGCACATCCCATCCCTCCATGCACATTCCATCCCCATCCCTCCATGCACATCCCGTCCCTCCATGCATATCCCATCCCTCCATGCACATTCCATCCCTCCATGCACATCCCATCCCTCCTTGCACATTCCATGCACATCCCATCCCTCCATGCACATTCCATCCCTCCATGCATATCCCATCCCTCCATGCACACCCCATCCCTCCTTGCACATCCCATCCCTCCTTGCACACCCCATCCCTCCATGCATATCCCATCCCTCCTTGCACACCCCATCCCTCCTTACAAATCCCGTCCCTCCATGCACATCCCATCCCTCCATGCACATCCCATCCCTCCTTGCACATCCCATCCCTCCATGCATATCCCATCCCTCCATGCATATCCCGTCCCTCCATGCATATCCCATCCCTCCTTGCACACCCCATCCCTCCTTGCACACCCCATCCCTCCATGCACACCCCATCCCTCCATGCATATCCCATCCCTCCATGCATATCCCGTCCCTCCTTGCACACCCCATCCCTCCTTGCACATCCCATCCCTCCTTGCATATCCCATCCCTCCATGCATATCCCATCCCTCCTTGCACACCCCATCCCTCCATGCACATCCCATCCCTCCTTGCACACCCCATCCCTCCATGCACATCCCATCCCTCCTTGCACACCCCATCCCTCCATGCATATCCCATCCCTCCATGCACATCCCATCCCTCCTTACAAATCCCGTCCCTCCATGCATATCCCATCCCTCCATGCACATCCCATCCCTCCTTACAAATCCCGTCCCTCCATGCACATTCCATGCACACCCCATCCCTCCATGAACATCCCGTCCCTCCATGCATTTCCCATCCCTCCATGCACATTCCATCCCTCCATGCACATCCCATCCCTCCTTGCACATTCCATGCACATCCCATCCCTCCATGCACATCCCATCCCTCCATGCACATTCCATCCCCCATGCATATCCCATCCCTTCATGCACACCCCATCCCTCCTTACAAATCCCATCCCTCCATGCATATCCCATCCCTCCATGCACATCCCATCCCTCCTTACAAATCCCGTCCCTCCATGCACATTCCATGCACACCCCATCCCTCCATGCACATCACATCCCTCCTTACAAATCCCATCCCTCCATGCACATTCCATGCACACCCCATCCCTCCATGCACATCCCGTCCCTCCATGCATATCCCATCCCTCCATGCACATTCCATCCCTCCTTGCACATCCCATCCCTCCATGCACATTCCATGCATATCCCATCCCTCCATGAACATCCCATCCCTCCATGCATATCCCATCCCTCCTTGCACATTCCATGCACATCCCATCCCTCCATGCACATCCCATCCCTCCATGCACATTCCATCCCTCCATGCACATCCCATCCCTCCATGCATATCCCATCCCTCCATGCATATCCCATCCCTCCTTGCACATCCCATCCCTCCATGCACATCCCATCCCTCCAAGTACATTCCATGCATATCCCATCCCTCCTTGCACATCCCATCCCTTCTTACAAATCCCGTCCCTCCATGCACATCCCATCCCTCCATGCATATCCCATCCCTCCATGCACATCCCATCCCTCCTTACAAATCCCGTCCCTCCATGCACATTCCATGCACACCCCATCCCTCCATGCACATCCCATCCCTCCTTTCAAATCCCATCCCTCCATGCACATCCCATCCCTCCATGCACATCCCATCCCTCCATGCATATCCCATCCTTCCATGCACACCCCATACCTCCATGCATATACCATCCCTCCATGCATATCCCATCCCTCCTTGCACACCCCATCCCTCCTTCCACATCCCATCCCTCCTTCCACATCCCATCCCTCCTTGCACACCCCATCCCTCCTTGCACACCCCATCCCTCCATGCATATCCCATCCCTCCTTGCACACCCCATCCCTCCTTGCACACCCCATACCTCCTATCACACCCCATCCCTCCATGCATATCCCATCCCTCCTTGCACACCCCATCCCTCCATGCATATCCCTTCCCTCCATGCACATCCCATCCCTCCTTAAAAATCCCGTCCCTCCATGCATATCCCATCCCTCCTTGCACATCCCATCCCTCCTTACAAATCCCGTCCCTCCATGCACATTCCATGCACACCCCATCCCTCCATGAACATCCCGTCCCTCCATGCATATCCCATCTCTCCTTGCACATTCCATGCACATCCCATCCCTCCATGCACATCCCATCCCTCCATGCACATTCCATCCCTCCATGCACATCCCATCCCCCATGCATACCCCATCCCTCCATGCATATCCCATCCCTCCTTGCACATCCCATCCCTCCATGCACATCCCATCCCTCCATGCACATTCCATGCATATCCCATCCCTCCATGAACATCCCATCCCTCCATGCATATCCCATCCCTCCTTGCACATTCCATGCACATCCCATCCCTCCATGCACATCCCATCCCTCCATGCACATCCCATCCCTCCATGCACATCCCATCCCTCCTTGCACATCCCATCCCTCCATGCATATCCCGTCCCTTCTTTTGCAAATCATAGATCTGATTTTTTTTGTCACAATTGAATTGTTATAAAGTTGCATATTAAGCACAGTGCTGCGTGTAGTGTTGCATGTCGCGGTTCACTCATATCGGTCCTTGGCCTTCTGTCTTTTTCTCAGGTTAACGTCCCAGTTGCACACCGCTGCTGCATGCAAAGGCAGTGACAGTATTCAGGGAACTCGTACATGGTACTTAGGGGGAGATTTAATAAAACTTGGAGAGAGATAAATTGCAGATAAATAGCACCAACCAATTAGCTCCTAACTGTAATTTTTCAAACACAGCCTTTAAAGTGACAGTTAGGAGCTGATTGGTTGGTGCTATTTATCTCCAATGTTATCTCCAAGCTTTATTAAATCTTCCCCTTAGTCTCAATTGTGGTGAAAATATAATTCACATTCAGTACAAATTATGTGGCGAGGCGCATGGCGTGGCATAGTCGTATCATCTGTTGTGCACCAAACGGGGCTATTAGCTGAGGACACATCTGTATCTCTATATCTCTGTGATGTAGAAGGAAAATGAGGTCAATGCTAACACAGATGGCACTAGGGTGAGATGAAGTGGTGAGAGGGTAGAAGTAGGTAAGGGCAGAGAAGATGGGTGATCAATTCAGTTCAGAGTCTGGTGATGGCAATGTGTGGTTATTTACCATGTGTTAAAAAAAAAAGAATATATCCCTTTCTTAGTCTTTACACAGGGGCGCATCTATAATAGTTGCAGGTTATGTAGTGCCCCTGGGTCCAGGGGGGCCCACACCGCACACTGTGGACTTATCTTATACTTACCTATCCATAGTCTCCAGAGTGCTGGTCCGGCACTGCAGAGCAGCAAAAATCACTTGGAAAATTGTCAATGGCCATTTTCCTGGAGACCCGTGCATGCGCAGTAGATTTTGGCACTAAGCCAGAATCTACTGCAACGTGGCACCACCAGAGAGAGGAGGGAGCCACCCCTCTCTTAAAATGGCAGTAAACCATTGACGGTAAACCATCAATGGGTACCCCTGCTGTGGGTCACAGGAGGGCAACGTGTCATTCATAGTAGGTGGTGGACGCTAAGTGGCACAATGGGGGGTGGGGCAAAGCACCCTTCACCAGAATAAAAACCATCAATGATGGAGAACCTTTAGACCTCCGCCATTGATGACTAAACAACGACCATTGATGGCGATCCCTAATGTATGAACAATTTACTATGGATGAAAGGACAAAAAAAATAGTCACTTCACAATCTCTCTTGGCCTGGTGTATAGATCGTCATCAATCTCGCCTGGTGTACAGATCGTCATCAATCTCGCCTGGTGTATAGATCGTCATCAATCTCGCCTGGTGTATAGATCATCAATCTTGCCTGGTGTATAGATCGTCATCAATCTCGCCTGGTGTATAGATCGTCATCAATCTCGCCTGGTGTATAGATCATCATCAATCTCGCCTGGTGTATAGATCGTCATCAATCTCGCCTGGTGTATAGATCGTCATCAATCTCGCCTGGTGTATAGATCATCAATCTCGCCTGGTGTATAGATCGTCATCAATCTCGCCTGGTGTGTAGATCGTCATCAATCTCGCCTTGTGTATAGATCGTCATCAATCTCGCCTGGTGTATAGATCGTCATCAATCTCGCCTGGTGTGTAGATCGTCATCAATCTCGCCTTGTGTATAGATCGTCATCAATCTCGCCTGGTGTATAGATCGTCATCAATCTCGCCTGGTGTATAGATCGTCATCAACCTCGCCTGGTGTATAGATCGTCATCAATCTCGCCTGGTGTATAGATCGTCATCAATCTCGCCTGGTGTGTAGATCGTCATCAATCTCGCCTTGTGTATAGATCGTCATCAATCTCGCCTGGTGTATAGATCGTCATCAATCTCGCCTGGTGTATAGATCGTCATCAATCTCGCCTGGTGTATAGATCATCAATCTTGCCTGGTGTATAGATCGTCATCAATCTCGCCTGGTGTATAGATCGTCATCAATCTCGCCTGGTGTATAGATCATCATCAATCTCGCCTGGTGTATAGATCGTCATCAATCTCGCCTGGTGTATAGATCGTCATCAATCTCGCCTGGTGTATAGATCATCAATCTCGCCTGGTGTATAGATCGTCATCAATCTCGCCTGGTGTGTAGATCGTCATCAATCTCGCCTTGTGTATAGATCGTCATCAATCTCGCCTGGTGTATAGATCGTCATCAATCTCGCCTGGTGTGTAGATCGTCATCAATCTCGCCTTGTGTATAGATCGTCATCAATCTCGCCTGGTGTATAGATCGTCATCAATCTCGCCTGGTGTATAGATCGTCATCAACCTCGCCTGGTGTATAGATCGTCATCAATCTCGCCTGGTGTATAGATCGTCATCAATCTTGCCTGGTGTGTAGATCGTCATCAATCTCGCCTTGTGTATAGATCGTCATCAATCTCGCCTGGTGTATAGATCGTCATCAATCTCGCCTGGTGTATAGATCGTCATCAACCTCACCTGGTGTATAGATCGTCATCAATCTCGCTGGTGTATAGATCGTCATCAACCTCGCCTGATGTATAGATCATATTTGCCAACATTCTGGCTGCTCCCTCCAGGAGAGGGGGCAGCCAGGTCAGCACCGCGAGGGAAGGATGTGGCAATTAAACGGCCGATATATATACCAGTGTGTATCCAGCTTAAATGTGTACCCAGCCTTTTATTCATGTAGCTGAAAAAATAAAATACAACAATCAATGGAGGAAGATACCGCAGTACTGTTATTATCATGTGTTTCAGTCAATTGTTATGTTTTATCCAAAGATAATAGCACACAGTTTACACCCAATAACCGGTACGTCCGGAAAGATAACTCCGGTTTCCTTAGTTAGTTTTGTACACATAGGATAATGTTATTAAGGACAATTCTCCATAATGGACTGTTGCCAACTAACTGAACTGATCTTATAATACGCTTTCCCTTATATGTGGGATATGGTGGTGTATTTATAACATTATAAAAGCACATAAGATGCCAGTATAGTATGCCGTAAGTCTGTTAATTGACACAGGTGGCTTATAATAAGCTCTCCCTTAGTATGATATAGTAACAGACGTAACAGTAGATGTATAGTAACAGTACGCTCCCGGAACGACCGGGAGGATCCTAGAAATCAATTGGCGATCCCGGCTTCCTGAAAAAGCAGGTAAGTCTCCCAGCCAACTGCCTACACACTGGATCCTCCTCGCACCCCCATTGCAAACCTCCCCGAAGCAGGGGGGGGAGGCATGACACGAATCACGCTGAATTATCATGGCCCCGTCCTTTGCTTCACAATGCTGGTAATCTCGGCATTGTGTAGCAGGGGTGGGCCTGCGATGACACTATCATGTGATCACAACCTCCATTCTGCCCTAATGCCCGGTAATACCCCTGGCTACACCACCCCCTATGACGCACCATGCCCACCCCGCTATGCTGACCTGATTTTCGGCAAGCATAGTGTAACAGCACATGGCATGTTAGTATAGTATGGCGTGAGTGTGTTGGTTAATACAAGTGGCTCTGACACCAGCTGTCAGAATCACAGTACTTTGTTGGCTCTCCATTCTGTGGATTATCTCAATAGACCTATTCACAGATGTAACATGTCATTAACACATTTATAATATAGTTGCACAGCTACATAGCTTTATCAGAAACAGCTTAGCAGGTGGCATTAATGGTGATTAGCGTAACAATGACGCGCGTTTCGCTCAAAAAATCACTTCAATAGTCAGACATGTGGTTAATCTCATACTGAAGGATAAATGTCATCCTCTTGTTACTCCATAATATTGTAAGGAAACAAAAAACACTTGATATAGTAATTTTTTTTCCAATATAATAATAAAAATGTATAAATAAAAACAGCAGTAGTGGTCCCTAAATACCTGTCAGAAACTGGAAGGTTAGAAGCTTTTCACATTTTTAGATAAACTGTCTGCAGAATACAGTCTCTCTAATACTCGCAGAGATATAACCACAGCAGTCTCCCAGTAATAGCAAGCAGAAAGTTCCGGGTTAGTAGCAGACCTTCCAGACTGTACAGAAGCATTTCATATTCTAGATGAAACCCTTTTCAATGTTGGAGAGGTCTGTGTGTCCCAGGAGGTTTCCAGTCCCTGGCATAGCCAATCAAAAGGGTTCCACATGGTCATATGGCATCGCTGAACAGGTGATTCCAATTAATCCTGAAGAATGACCTCTTACCCACTTGCAGTTCAGTGGTCTGTCAATGTGACACCGACGCATTTCACTGAAACCGGATGTTCACAATTTGCATTTCACCCTGAGCTATCATGAATCTTTACAGTACGTATAATATTCAATACACTTTAAATAACATTTTACATACAATTAATCAAAATAATTCATAACACCAGGATTGGAGTTGGGTATTTTATTTTTCTTAGTTTCTCATTCACCGCAGATGCTTATGGGAAAAAGAAGGACAGGAAAACTGTATTAAAATATATTAAGCCCACAGGGTCTAGGATCCTACAGGCTTTCTTACTTTATTTTAAAGTGCATTATTATGGGGGTATCAGCATACCTCTCAACATGACCCTCTCCAGGAAGGACACAATGCTCTGGTCCTGGACTTCCCTGGTAAGAGGTGGTGCTGCAGCGCAGTTCAAAATTCAAATAGGGGAGTCACACCAACTGTCATTTCACATGCTGCCAAACATCACTGGCTGGGGATCACTGGCAGTTGGTGTGACTCCCCTATTTGAATTTTGGACTGTACTGCAGCCCCATCCCTGGAGCCTCCACCAATCATAAATTACCAGGGAAGTCCAGGACCAGAGCATTGTGTCCCTCCTGGAGAGGGTCATGTTGGGAGGATGTATCAGTGAAACCTCACTAAGGGCCTGATTCAGAGATGGATGCAAAAAGTTGTTGCAACTGCGATTCCGTATGCAGCGGCTGTGGGAAAATGTGCAACTGCAGCAGCCCAATAGTATTTGTATTGAGACACACAGCGGTGGCTTCGCAAATCCAAGCGGCTTCATGCAAAGACATCAGTCGCGATCAGAAAAACTTTTGCTATCGGCGCTAACAATGATATGCTGCAAATTTATGTGTGTGCAGCAAATAAAACAAAGGGGATTTTGTCATGATTTGATCAAAGCATTCAAGCCTGCAGCCCAGCATCAAGGGACCCCATTTTTCTGCAGGTCCCTAACACTAGCATATATGCCCAGTACATCATTACATTGTACTCACCTCCTAGATACAGAGGGACACATCTATACAGGGGCTGGCTGTTCGCCACACCCAACCAGGCCTTTTATAGCCACCGATCAGTCAATAATCTGCCTTCTGAGTAGCCCATCGGCCGAACAGATTGGCTACGGGAACTGAGACTCTAGCGCCAGTTTGGCTGCGTACAGAATCACATTTGCAGGCAGAGACACGGCCCAAGAGTGGTCACGACACGCCTGAATTTGAGTTGCCAACCCATATTTGCCGTCCACAAACGGTCCATCTCTAAATAAGGCCCTAGATTAGTCCGAACATTACAACGTGCTTTTGTATGCACTTGCTACTGTCCGCCAGCAGATGGCAATCAGGGCATGCTTACGAATCAGACGAGGCAGCAAAACTAAGCAAGTGCTGTAATATTATTCTTTTCATTATGTATATATTATCGTACATTTATAGATCTATTTATATAGTACTAACAAGTTCCACAACACTATGTAATCTGGGAAAGAAAACAAATGGAACACAAACAAATACAGTAACAGACAATGAAACAAAGAAAACTGCAAAATAAATAAACAAATCAAAAACAAAAAAAACAAAAACCCTGATTTCAATAGGAAGTGTATAGAAAAATGAGGACGAAGAGCCCAAAAATACAAACATTGGCTTATCACAGGGGCGATAATTACCTTATCAGCAAAGGGGATAAAATACAAGTTGATGCAATATGGCAAAGTCATTACCAAATACCAGTGTTACCGAAATAGGCTCGGTGCTGATCAATAGACGTAAAAAACAGTGCTCACAAGGAAAATGAAGTTAGGAAAAATCTGATTCTCTTCTTGCCTGAAATTATTCTAAAAAACTAAAAACTACAAAAGTTGTAAAATGTTTTAGTGATAAATTATAAACAGTGATTAATATAGCAGCATATTAAGAAATATAAAATAAGTTAACATTCATATAAAATTTATTTCCTTGTATGGTTTTTGGCACATGACTTATTTTAGGTATGCAGCTCGTTTTCCCGACCTTTACAGCGAAGTCGCTTGGCGACAAATGACATGGACTGAATGGCCAGGGAATGGCAAAGCACACAGGCCGGTGTACAATTACAAGTTGCTGAATTTGTCTTCATTACCAGGGCTGCCCATAAGCAGGAGTAGGGAGGGAGGCGTGTCAGGGATGGGGGGAGGGGAGTCATGTCAGAGGGCCCTGTCACACCAATCACGCTGCGCCCGAAGGCCCTAATCCCCGAGCATCACAATCACGTTGTCAAGTTGTCGTTCATGTGACGTGTGGGACGTGCAGCTGTCATTTCTCAAGTGAGAAAGTAATTGCACTAATGCACCACTAATACACAGCTGTGTTACTTAATATAGTTCCTGTATTGTTTTTTTTTTTTTTTACAGTACAGTAAGAGTTACAGTATCACCTACAGTCTACAGCTGATATTCTGACCTGCAGTAACTGGGAACACCGAGCTCACAGCTTACCCCCCACCTGTTATATATACAGTACAGTAAGAGTTACAGTATCACCTACTGTCTACAGGTGATATTCTGACCTGCAGTAACTGGGAACACCGAGCTCACAGCTTACCCCACACCTGTTATATATACAGTACAGTAAGAGTTACAGTATCACCTACTGTCTACAGGTGATATTCTGACCTGCAGTAACTGGGAACACCGAGCTCACAGCTTACCCCCCACGTGTTATATATACAGTACAGTAAGAGTTACAGTATCACCTACAGTCTACAGCTGATATTCTGACCTGCAGTAAGTGGGAACACCCAGCTCACAGCTTACCCCCCACGTGTTATATATACAGTACAGTAAGAGTTACAGTATCACCTACAGTCTACAGTTGATATTCTGACCTGCAGTAAGTGGGAATACCCAGCTCACAGCTTACCACATACCTGTTACATATACAGTACAGTAAGAGTTACAGTATCACCTACAGTCTACAGCTGATATTCTGACCTGCAGTAACTGGGAATGCCCAGCTCACAGCTTACCCCCCACGTGTTATATATACAGTGCAGTAAGAGTTACAGTATCACCTACAGTCTACAGCTGATATTCTGACCTGCAGTAAGTGGGAATGCCCAGCTCACAGCTTACCCCCCACCTGTTATATATACAGTACAGTAAGAGTTACAGTATCACCTACAGTCTACAGCTGATATTCTTACCTGCAGTAAGTGGGAATACCCAGCTCACAGCTTACCCCCCACGTGTTATATATACAGTGCAGTAAGAGTTACAGTATCACCTACAGTCTACAGCTGATATTCTGACCTGCAGTAACAGGGAATATCCAGCTCACAGCTTACCCCCCACATGTTATATATACAGTGCAGTAAGAGTTACAGTATCACCTACAGTCTACAGCTGATATTCTGACCTGCAGTAACTGGGAATGCCCAGCTCACAGCTTACCCCCCACCTGTTATATATACAGTACAGTAAGAGTTACAGTATCACCTACAGTCTACAGCTGATATTCTGACCTGCAGTAACTGGGAATATCCAGCTCACAGCTTACCCCCCACGTCTTATATATACAGTACAGTAAGAGTTACAGTATCACCTACAGTCTACAGCTGATATTCTGACCTGCAGTAAGTGGGAACACCCAGCTCACAGCTTACCCCCCACGTGTTATATATACAGTACAGTAAGAGTTACAGTATCACCTACAGTCTACAGTTGATATTCTGACCTGCAGTAAGTGGGAATACCCAGCTCACAGCTTACCACATACCTGTTACATATACAGTACAGTAAGAGTTACAGTATCACCTACAGTCTACAGCTGATATTCTGACCTGCAGTAACTGGGAATGCCCAGCTCACAGCTTACACCCCACCTGTTATATATACAGTGCAGTAAGAGTTACAGTATCACCTACTGTCTACAGCTGGTATTCTGACGGGCAGTAACTGGGAATACCCAGCTCACTGCTTAGCCCCCACCTGTTATATATACAGTACAGTAAGAGTTACAGTATCACCTACAGTCTACAGCTGATATTCTGACCTGCAGTAACTGGGAACACCGAGCTCACAGATTACCCCCCATCTGTTATATATACAGTACAGTAAGATTTACAGTATAACCTACAGTCTACAGCTGATATTCTGACCTGCACTAACTGGGAACACCTAACTCACAGCTTACCCCTCACCTGTTATATATACAGTACAGTAAGAGTTACAGTATCACCTACTGTCTACAGCTGATATTCTGACCTGCAGTAAGTGGGAACACCCAGCTCACAGCTTCCCCCCCACCTGTTATATATACAGTACAGTAAGAGTTACAGTATCACCTACAGTCTACAACTGATATTCTGACCTGCAGTAACTGGGAACACCGAGCTCACAGCTTAACCCCCCACCTGTTATATATACAGTACAGTAAGAGTTACAGTATCACCTACTGTCTACAGCTGATATTCTCACCTGCAGTAACTGGGAATGCCCAGCTCACAACTTACCCCCCACCTGTTATATATACAGTACAGTAAGAGTTACAGTATCACCTACAGTCTACAGCTGATATTCTGACCTGCAGTAACTGGGAATGCACAGTTCACAGCTTACCCCCCACCTGTTAAATATACAGTACAGTAAGAGTTACACTATCACCTACAGTCTACAGCTGATATTCTGACCTGCAGTAACTGGGAATACCTAGCTCACAGCTTACCCCCCACCTGTTATATATACAGTACAGTAAGAGTTACAGTATCACCTACAATCTACAGCTGATATTCTTATCTGCAGTAACTGGGAATACCTAACTCACAGCTTACCCCCCACCTGTTATATATACAGTACAGTAAGATTTACAGTATAACCTACAGTCTACAGCTGATATTCTGAACTGCAGTAACTGGGAATACCCAGCTCACAGCTTACCCCTCACCTGTTACATATACAGTACAGTAAGAGTTACAGTATCATGTACAGTCTACAGCTGATATTCTGACCTGCAGTAAGTGGTAACACCCAGCTCACAGCTTACCCCCACGTGTTATATATACAGTACAGTAAGAGTTACAGTATCACCTACAGTCTACAGCTGATATTCTGACCTGCAGTAACTGGGAATATCCAGCTCACAGCTTACCCCCCACGTGTTATATATACAGTACAGTAAAAGTTACAGTATCACCTACAGTCTACAGCTGATATTCTGACCTGCAGTAAGTGGGAACACCCAGCTCACAGCTTCCCCCCCACCTGTTATATATACAGTACAGTAAGAGTTACAGTATCACCTACAGTCTACAGCTGATATTCTGACCTGCAGTAACTGGGAATGCCCAGCTCACAGCTTACCCCCCACGTGTTATATATACAGTGCAGTAAGAGTTACAGTATCACCTACAGTCTACAGCTGATATTCTGACCTGCAGTAACTGGGAATATCCAGCTCACAGCTTACCCCCCACGTGTTATATATACAGTGCAGTAAGAGTTACAGTATCACCTACAGTCTACAGCTGATATTCTGACCTGCAGTAACTGGGAATATCCAGCTCACAGCTTACCCCCCACGTGTTATATATACAGTACAGTAAGAGTTACAGTATCACCTACAGTCTACAGCTGATATTCTGACCTGCAGTAACTGGGAATACCCAGCTCACAGCTTCCCCCCCACCTGTTATATATACAGTACAGTAAGAGTTACAGTATCACCTACTGTCTACAGCTGATATTCTCACCTGCAGTAACTGGGAATGCCCAGCTCACAACTTACCCCCCACCTGTTATATATACAGTACAGTAAGAGTTACAGTATCACCTACAGTCTACAGCTGATATTCTGACCTGCAGTAACTGGGAATGCACAGCTCACAGCTTACCCCCCACCTGTTAAATATACAGTACAGTAAGAGTTACACTATCACCTACAGTCTACAGCTGATATTCTGACCTGCAGTAACTGGGAATACCTAGCTCACAGCTTACCCCCCACCTGTTATATATACAGTACAGTAAGAGTTACAGTATCACCTACAATCTACAGCTGATATTCTTATCTGCAGTAACTGGGAATACCTAACTCACAGCTTACCCCCACCTGTTATATATACAGTACAGTAAGATTTACAGTATAACCTACAGTCTACAGCTGATATTCTGAACTGCAGTAACTGGGAATACCCAGCTCACAGCTTACCCCTCACCTGTTACATATACAGTACAGTAAGAGTTACAGTATCATGTACAGTCTACAGCTGATATTCTGACCTGCAGTAAGTGGTAACACCCAGCTCACAGCTTACCCCCACGTGTTATATATACAGTACAGTAAGAGATACAGTATCACCTACAGTCTACAGCTGATATTCTGACCTGCAGTAACTGGGAATATCCAGCTCACAGCTTACCCCCCACGTGTTATATATACAGTACAGTAAAAGTTACAGTATCACCTACAGTCTACAGCTGATATTCTGACCTGCAGTAAGTGGGAACACCCAGCTCACAGCTTCCCCCCCACCTGTTATATATACAGTACAGTAAGAGTTACAGTATCACCTACAGTCTACAGCTGATATTCTGACCTGCAGTAACTGGGAATGCCCAGCTCACAGCTTACCCCCCACGTGTTATATATACAGTGCAGTAAGAGTTACAGTATCACCTACAGTCTACAGCTGATATTCTGACCTGCAGTAACTGGGAATATCCAGCTCACAGCTTACCCCCCACGTGTTATATATACAGTGCAGTAAGAGTTATAGTATCACCTACAGTCTACAGCTGATATTCTGACCTGCAGTAACTGGGAATATCCAGCTCACAGCTTACCCCCCACGTGTTATATATACAGTACAGTAAGAGTTACAGTATCACCTACAGTCTACAGCTGATATTCTGACCTGCAGTAACTGGGAATACCCAGCTCACAGCTTACCCCTCACCTGTTACATATACAGTACAGTAAGAGTTACAGTATCACCTACAGTCTACAGCTGATATTCTGACCTGCAGTAAGTGGGAACACCCAGCTCACAGCTTACCCCCCACGTGTTATATATACAGTACAGTAAGAGTTACAGTATCACCTACAGTCTACAGTTGATATTCTGACCTGCAGTAAGTGGGAATACCCAGCTCACAGCTTACCACATACCTGTTACATATACAGTACAGTAAGAGTTACAGTATCACCTACAGTCTACAGCTGATATTCTGACCTGCAGTAACTGGGAATGCCCAGCTCACAGCTTACCCCCACGTGTTATATATACAGTGCAGTAAGAGTTACAGTATCACCTACAGTCTACAGCTGATATTCTGACCTGCAGTAAGTGGGAATGCCCAGCTCACAGCTTACCCCCCACCTGTTATATATACAGTACAGTAAGAGTTACAGTATCACCTACAGTCTACAGCTGATATTCTTACCTGCAGTAAGTGGGAATACCCAGCTCACAGCTTACCCCCCACGTGTTATATATACAGTACAGTAAGAGTTACAGTATCACCTACAGTCTACAGCTGATATTCTGACCTGCAGTAACTGGGAATATCCAGCTCACAGCTTACCCCCCACGTGTTATATATACAGTGCAGTAAGAGATACAGTATCACCTACAGTCTACTGCTGATATTCTGACCTGCAGTAACTGGGAATGCCCAGCTCACAGCTTACCCCCCACCTGTTATATATACAGTACAGTAAGAGTTACAGTATCACCTACAGTCTACAGCTGATATTCTGACCTGCAGTAACTGGGAATATCCAGCTCACAGCTTACCCCCCACGTGTTATATATACAGTACAGTAAGAGTTACAGTATCACCTACAGTCTACAGCTGATATTCTGACCTGCAGTAACTGGGAATACCCAGCTCACAGCTTACCACATACCTGTTACATATACAGTACAGTAAGAGTTACAGTATCACCTACAGTTTACAGCTGATATTCTGACCTGCAGTAAGTGGGAACACCCAGCTCACAGCTTACCCCCCACGTGTTATATATACAGTACAGTAAGAGTTACAGTATCACCTACAGTCTACAGTTGATATTCTGACCTGCAGTAAGTGGGAATACCCAGCTCACAGCTTACCACATATCTGTTACATATACAGTACAGTAAGAGTTACAGTATCACCTACAGTCTACAGCTGATATTCTGACCTGCAGTAAGTGGGAACACCCAGCTCACAGCTTACCCCCCACGTGTTATATATACAGTACAGTAAGAGTTACAGTATCACCTACAGTCTACAGTTGATATTCTGACCTGCAGTAAGTGGGAATACCCAGCTCACAGCTTACCACATACCTGTTACATATACAGTACAGTAAGAGTTACAGTATCACCTACAGTCTACAGCTGATATTCTGACCTGCAGTAACTGGGAATACCCAGCTCACAGCTTACCCCCCATGTGTTATATATACAGTGCAGTAAGAGTTACAGTATCACCTACAGTCTACAGCTGATATTCTGACCTGCAGTAACTGGGAATACCCAGCTCACAGCTTACCCCTCACCTGTTACATTTACAGTAGAGTAAGAGTTAAGCTGGCCACACACTAGACCAACTTACATCCAACCATCAAACTAGTTGATTGGTTGGAATGAAAATCTGGAAAGGAATGAAAGCAAATGAAAATCAGCAATTTGCTTCCAAACACCGGAAAATGGACAAAAACTGTTGTTTGAACAAATTGTTAAAATCAAACATTTCACAAACTTTTCTGAATGACCATTTTCATCTGTTTTCTGGCATTTACGAGCAAATTGCTGATCATCAGTTACTCCCATACGTTAATTCCAACCAATCAACTAGTTGGCTTGTTGGATGTAAGTTGGTCTAGTCTGTGGCCGAGCTTTACAGTATCACCTACAGTCTACAGCTGATATTCTCAACTGCAGTAACTGGGAATACCCAGCTCACAGCTTACCCCCCACCTGTTATATATACAGTACAGTAAGAGTTACAGTATCACCTACTGTCTACAGTTGGTATTCTGACGGGCAGTAACTGGGAATACCCAGCTCACTGCTTAGCCCCCACGTGTTATATATACAGTACAGTAAGAGTTACAGTATCACCTAAAGTCTACAGGTGATATTCTGACCTGCAGTAACTGGGAATACCCAGCTCACAGCTTACCCCCCACGTGTTATATATACAGTACAGTAAGAGTTACAGTATCACCTACAGTCTACAGCTGATATTCTGACCTGCAGTAACTGGGAATCCCCAGCTCACAGTTTACTCCCCACCTGCAGGCCCGCCAAGAGCCGTGGCGGGCCCCGGTAATAGGGGGCGTGGCCTAATCACAGAAGGCGTGGTCACACCCCCTTTCCGAGAAAAGGCGTGCTGAGGAGAGGGGGCGCTCTGAGCCCCCTCAGCCCCGTGCAAAGCCAGGGGGTGCGTGATCAGTGTGATCGCTCCCCCGCACAGGCATAGGAGACTGCTGTGGCTCAGCAGCCACGAGCAGTCTCCAACTGCAGCTCAGCACACGCTGTGTGCTAGGCTGCTGTGAGAGGGGGGGAGTGGCGCCAGACCCGGGCTCCCACTGGGCCCCTCCGGAAGCCTGGGCCCAGGTAATCTGTACCTGCTCCCCTCCCCCTCTCGGCGCCCCTGCCCACCTGTTACATATACAGTACAGTAAGAGTTACAGTATCACCTACAGTCTACAGCTGATATTCTGATGGGCAGTAACTGGGAATGCCCAGCTCACAGCTTACCCCCCACCTGTTATATATACAGTACAGTAAGAGTTACAGGACCGAGTTTGAGAACCTGTGCACTAGGAGAAATGAATGGCAGCAAAACGACTATATTAATATACAACGTAGAAAATTTTATATTCATGGATCCATGCTGATTACTTCTACTCTGCTTTTTGCTATAATGAAATGAATGCTAAATGCCACTATGTAACCTTCTGTATTAAAACAAACACACTATTAGTAATGGCACAAATTCAATTTTACTACATGAACCCTCCAATTATTGAGAGTGCACAATAATAATAATAATAATAATAATAATTAGCCCCTGCGTCTTTGATCACAGCAGCAGGAGAGCCCTCCGCATGTCTGGAAACCCGCTGTTTCTGCGGAAGCAGGAGAGCCCTCTGCGTGACTGGAGACCCACTGTGTCTGCGGCAGCAGGAGAGCCCTCTGCGTGACTGGAGACCGGCTGTGTCTGTGGCAGCAGTAGAGTCCTCTGTGTGACTGGAGACCCGCTGTGTCTGCGCCAGCAGGAGAGTCCTCTGCATGACTGGAGACGCGCTGTGTCTGCGGTAGCAGGAGAGCCCTCTGTGTGACTGGAGACCCGCTGTGTCTGTGGCAGCAGGAGATCCCTCTGTGTGACTGGAGACCCGCTGTGTCTGCAGCAGCAGGAGAGCCCTCTGTGTGACTGGAGACCCGCTGTGCCTGCGCCAGCAGGAGAGCCCTCTGCGTGTCTGTAGACCCGCTTTGTCTGCGGAAGCAGGAGAGCCCTCTGTGTCACTGGAGACCCGCTGTGTCTGTGGCAGCATTAGAGCCCTCTGTGTGACTGGAGACCGCTGTGTCTGTGGCAGCAGGAGAGCCCTTTGTGTGACTGGAGACCTGCTGTGTCTGTAGTAGCAGGAGAGCCCTATGTGTGAATGGAGACTCGCTGTGTCTGCGGCAGCAGGAGAGTCCTCTGCATGACTGGAGACCGACTGTGTCTGCGGCAGCTGGAGAGTCCTCTGCATGACTGGAGACCGGCTGTGTCTGCGGCAGCAGGAGAGTCCTCTGTGTGACTGGAGACCGTCTGTGTCTGCAGCAGCAGGAGAGTCCTCTGTGTGACTGGAGACCGGCTGTGTCTGCGTCAGCAGGAGAGTCCTCTGTGTGACTGGAGACCCGCTGTGTCTGTGGCAGCAGGAGAGCCCTCTGTGTGACTGGAGACCCGCTGTGCCTGTGGCAGCAGGAGAGCCCTGTGTATGTCTGGAGACCCGCTGTGTCTGCAGCAGCAGGAGAGCCCTCTGTGTGATTGGAGACCCGCTGTGTCTGCGGAAGCAGGAGAGTCCTCTGCGTGACTGGAGACCCACTGTGTCTGCGGCAACAGGAGAGCCCTCTGTATGACTGGAGACGAGCTGTGTCTGCGGCAGCAGGAGAGCCCTCTGTGGGTCTGCAGACCCGCTGTGTCTGCGGCAGCAGGAGAGCCCTCTGTGTGACTGGTGACCGCTGTGCCTGTGGCAGCAGGAGAGCCCTCTGTGTGACTGGAGACCCGCTGTGTCTGTGGCAGCAGGAGAGCCCTCTGTGTGTCTGGTGACCGCTGTGTCTGCGGCAGCAGGAGAGCCCTCTGTGTGACTGGAGACCGTCTGTGTCTGCAGCAGCAGGAGAGTCCTCTGTGTGACTGGAGACCGGCTGTGTCTGCGTCAGCAGGAGAGTCCTCTGTGTGACTGGAGACCCGCTGTGTCTGTGGCAGCAGGAGAGCCCTCTGTGTGACTGGAGACCCGCTGTGCCTGTGGCAGCAGGAGAGCCCTCTGTATGTCTGGAGACGAGCTGTGTCTGCGGCAGCAGGAGAGCCCTCTGTGGGTCTGCAGACCCGCTGTGTCTGCGGCAGCAGGAGAGCCCTCTGTGTGACTGGTGACCGCTGTGCCTGTGGCAGCAGGAGAGCCCTCTGTGTGACTGGAGACCCGCTGTGTCTGTGGCAGCAGGAGAGCCCTCTGTGTGTCTGGTGACCGCTGTGTCTGCGGCAGCAGGAGAGCCCTCTGTGTGACTGGAGACCCGCTGTGTCTGCAGCAGCAGGAGTGCCCTCTATGTGACTGGAGACCCGCTGTGTCTGCGGCAGCAGTAGAGCCCTCTGTGTGACTGGAGACCTGCTGTGTCTGCGCCAGCAGGAGAGTCCTCTGCATGACTGGAGACGCGCTGTGTCTGCGGTAGCAGGAGAGCCCTCTGTGTGACTGGAGACCCGCTGTGTCTGTGGCAGCAGGAGATCCCTCTGTGTGACTGGAGACCCGCTGTGTCTGCAGCAGCAGAAGAGCCCTCTGTGTGACTGGAGACCCGCTGTGCCTGCGCCAGCAGGAGAGCCCTCTGCGTGTCTGTAGACCCGCCTTGTCTGCGGAAGCAGGAGAGCCCTCTGTGTCACTGGAGACCCGCTGTGTCTGTGGCAGCAGTAGAGCCCTCTGTGTGACTGGAGACCGCTGTGTCTGTGGCAGCAGGAGAGCCCTTTGTGTGACTGGAGACTCGCTGTGTCTGCGGCAGCAGGAGAGTCCTCTGCATGACTGGAGACCGACTGTGTCTGCGGCAGCTGGAGAGTCCTCTGCATGACTGGAGACCGGCTGTGTCTGCGGCAGCAGGAGAGTCCTCTGTGTGACTGGAGACCGTCTGTGTCTGCAGCAGCAGGAGAGTCCTCTGTGTGACTGGAGACCGGCTGTGTCTGCGTCAGCAGGAGAGTCCTCTGTGTGACTGGAGACCCGCTGTGTCTGTGGCAGCAGGAGAGCCCTCTGTGTGACTGGAGACCCGCTGTGCCTGTGGCAGCAGGAGAGCCCTCTGTATGTCTGGAGACCCGCTGTGTCTGCAGCAGCAGGAGAGCCCTCTGTGTGATTGGAGACCCGCTGTGTCTGCGGAAGCAGGAGAGTCCTCTGCGTGACTGGAGACCCACTGTGTCTGCGGCAACAGGAGAGCCCTCTGTATGACTGGAGACGAGCTGTGTCTGCGGCAGCAGGAGAGCCCTCTGTGGGTCTGCAGACCCGCTGTGTCTGCAGCAGCAGGAGAGCCCTCTGTGTGACTGGTGACCGCTGTGCCTGTGGCAGGAGGAGAGCCCTCTGTGTGACTGGAGACCCGCTGTGTCTGTGGCAGCAGGAGAGCCCTCTGTGTGTCTGGTGACCGCTGTGTCTGTGGCAGCAGGAGAGCCCTCTGTGTGACTGGAGACCCGCTGTGTCTGCGCCAGCAGGAGAGTCCTCTGCATGACTGGAGACGCGCTGTGTCTGCGGTAGCAGGAGAGCCCTCTGTGTGACTGGAGACCTGCTGTGTCTGTGGCAGCAGGAGATCCCTCTGTGTGACTGGAGACCCACTGTGTCTGCAGCAGCAGGAGAGCCCTCTGTGTGACTGGAGACCCGCTGTGCCTGCGCCAGCAGGAGAGCCCTCTGCATGTCTGTAGACCCGCTTTGTCTGCGGAAGCAGGAGAGCCCTCTGTGTCACTGGAGACCCGCTGTGTCTGTGGCAGCAGTAGAGCCCTCTGTGTGACTGGAGACCGCTGTGTCTGTGGCAGCAGGAGAGCCCTTTGTGTGACTGGAGACCTGCTGTGTCTGTAGTAGCAGGAGAGCCCTATGTGTGAATGGAGACTCGCTGTGTCTGCGGCAGCAGGAGAGTCCTCTGCATGACTGGAGACCGACTGTGTCTGCGGCAGCTGGAGAGTCCTCTGCATGACTGGAGACCGGCTGTGTCTGCGGCAGCAGGAGAGTCCTCTGTGTGACTGGAGACCGTCTGTGTCTGCAGCAGCAGGAGAGTCCTCTGTGTGACAGGAGACCGGCTGTGTCTGCGTCAGCAGGAGAGTCCTCTGTGTGACTGGAGACCCGCTGTGTCTGTGGCAGCAGGAGAGCCCTCTGTGTGACTGGAGACCCGCTGTGCCTGTGGCAGCAGGAGAGCCCTCTGTATGTCTGGAGACCCGCTGTGTCTGCAGCAGCAGGAGAGCCCTCTGTGTGATTGGAGACCCGCTGTGTCTGCGGAAGCAGCAGAGTCCTCTGCGTGACTGGAGACCCACTGTGTCTGCGGCAACAGGAGAGCCCTCTGTATGACTGGAGACGAGCTGTGTCTGCGGCAGCAGGAGAGCCCTCTGTGGGTCTGCAGACCCGCTGTGTCTGCGGCAGCAGGAGAGCCCTCTGTGTGACTGGTGACCGCTGTGCCTGTGGCAGCAGGAGAGCCCTCTGTGTGACTGGAGACCCGCTGTGTCTGTGGCAGCAGGAGAGCCCTCTGTGTGTCTGGTGACCGCTGTGTCTGCGGCAGCAGGAGAGCCCTCTGTGTGACTGGAGACCCGCTGTGTCTGCGGCAGCAGTAGAGCCCTCTGTGTGACTTTTAGACCCGCTGTGTCTGCGGCAGCAGGAGAGTCCTCTGCATGACTGGAGACCTGCTGTGCCTGTGGCAGCAGGAGAGCCCTCTGTGTGACTGGAGACCCGCTGTGTCTGCGGCAGCAGGAGAGCCCTCTGTGTGACTGGAGACCCGCTGTGTCTGTGGCAGCAGGAGATCCCTCTGTGTGACTGGAGACTCGCTGTGTCTGCAGCAGCAGGAGAGCCCTCTGTGTGACTGGAGACCCGCTGTGCCTGCGCCAGCAGGAGAGCCCTCTGCATGTCTGGAGACCCGCTTTATCTGCGGCAGCAGGAGAGCCCTCAGTGTGAATGGAGACTCGCTGTGTCTGCGACAGCAGGAGAGTTTTCTTCATGACTGGAGACCGGCTATGTCTGCGGCAGCAGGAGAGTCCTCTGTGTGACTGGAGACCCGCTGTGTCTGCAGCAGCAGGAGAGTCCTCAGAATGACTGGAGACCTGCTGTGTCTGTGGCAGCAGGAGAGCCCTCTGTGTGACTGGCGACCCGCTGTGTCTGTGGCAGCAGGAGAGCCCTCTGTGTGACTGGAGACCCGCTGTGCCTGTGGCAGCAGGAGAGCCCTCTGTATGTCTGGAGACCCGCTGTGTCTGCAGCTGCAGGAGAGCCCTCTGTGTGATTGGAGACCCGCTGTGTCTGTGGCAGCAGGAGAGCCCTCTGCATGACTGGAGACCCACTGTGTATGCAGCAACAGGAGAGAGCCCTCTGTGTGACTGGAGACTCGCTGTGTCTGCGGAAGCAGGTGAGCCCTCTGCGTGACTGGAGACCCACTGTGTCTGCGGCAACAGGAGAGCCTTCTGTGTGACTGGAGACTCACTGTGTCTGCGGAAGCAGGAGAGATCTCTGCGTGACTGGAGACCCACTGTGTCTGCGGCAGCAGGAGAGTCTTCTGTGTGACTGGAGACCCACTGTGTCTGCGGCAGCAGGAGAGCCCTCTGCTTGTCTGGAGACCCGCTGTGTCTGTGGCAGCAGGAGAGCCCTCTGCGTGACTGGAGACCCACTGTGTCTGTGGCAACAGGAGAGCCCTTTGTGTGACTGGAGACCCGCTGTGTCTGCGGCAGCAGGAGAGCCCTTTACGTGACTGGAGACCCGCTGTGCCTGTGGCTGCAGGAGAGCCCTTTGTTTGTCTGGTGACCGGCTGTGTCTGTGGCAGGAGGAGAGCCCTCTGTGTGACTGGGGACCCGCTGGGCCTGCGGCAGGAGGAGAGTCCTATGTGTGACTGGAGACCCGCTGTGTCTGCAGCAGCAGGAGAGTCCTCTGTGTGACTGGTGACCGGCTGTGTCTGCATCAGCAGGAGAGTCCTCTGTGTGACTGTAGACCCGCTGTGTCTGTGGCAGCAGAAGAGTCCTCTGAATGACTGGAGACCCGCTGTGTCTGTGGCAGCAGGAGAGCCCTCTGTGTGACTGGAGACCCGCTGTGTCTGTGGCAGCAGGAGAGCCCTCTGTGTGACTGGAGACCCGTTGTGCCTGTGGCAGCAGGAGAGCCCTCTGTATGTCTGGAGACCCGCTGTGTCTGCAGCTGCAGGACAGCCCTCTCTGTGATTGGAGACCCGCTGAGACTGCGGAAGCAGGAGAGCCCTCTGCATGACTGGAGACCCACTGTGTCTGCGGCAACAGGAGAGCCCTCTGTGTGACTGGAGACCCGCTGTGTCTGCGGAAGCAGGAGAGCCCTCTGCATGACAGGAGACCCGCTGTGTCTGTGGAAACAGGAGAGCCCTCTGTGTGACTGGAGACCCGCTGTGTCTGCGGCAGCAGGAGAGCCCTTTGCATGACTGGAGACCCGCTGTGCCTGCAGCAGCAGGAGAGCCCTCTGTGTGTCTGGTGACTGGCTGTGTCTGTGGCAGCAGGAGTACCCTCTGCGTGACTGGAGACCCGCTGTGCCTGTGGCATTAGGAGACCCCTCTGTGTGACTGGAGACCGGCTGTTTCTGCGGCAGCAGGAGAGTCCTCTGCATGACTGGAGACCGGCTGTGTCTGCGGCAGCAGGAGAGTCCTCTGTGTGACTGGAGACCGGCTGTGTCTGCGGCAGCAGGAGAGTCCTCTGTGTGACTGGAGACCGGCTGTGTCTGCGGCAGCAGGAGAGTCCTCTGCATAACTGGAGACCCGCTGAGTCTGTGGCAGCAGGAATCCCCTCTCTGTGACTGGAGACCCGCTGTGTCTGTGGCAGCAGGAGAGCCCTCTGTGTGACTATTGACCGCTGTGCCTGTGGCAGCAGGAGAGCCCTCTGTGTGACTGGAGACCGGGTGTGTCTGCGGCAGCAGGAGAGCCCCCTGTGTGACTGGAGACACACTGTGTCTGCGGCAGCAGGAGAGCCTCTGTGTGACTGGAGACCCACTGTGTCTGTGGCAGCAGGAGAGCCCTCTGTGAGTCTGGAGACCGCTGTGTCTGCGGCAGCAGGAGACCCCTCTGTGTGACAGGAGACCCACTGTGTCTGTGGCAACAGGAGATCCCTCTGTGTGACTGGAGACCCGCTGTGTCTGCAGCAGCAGGAGAGCCCTCTGTGTGACTGGAGACCCGCTGTGCCTGCACCAGCAGGAGAGCCCTCTGCGTGACTGGAGACCCACTGTGTCTGCGGCAGCAGGAGAGTCTTCTGTGTGACTGGAGACCCACTGTGTCTGCGGCAGCAGGAGAGCCCTCTGCTTGTCTGGAGACCCGCTGTGTCTGTGGCAGCAGGAGAGTCCTCTGCATGACTGGAGACCCGCTGTGTCTGTGGCAGCAGGACAACCCTCTGTGTGACTGGAGACCCACTATGTCTGTGGCAGCAGGAGAGCCCTCTGCATGACTGGAGACCCACTGTGTCTGTGGCAACAGGAGAGCCCTTTGTGTGACTGGAGACCCGCTGTGTCTGCGACAGCAGGAGAGCCCTTTGCGTGACTGGAGACCCGCTGTGCCTGTGGCTACAGGAGAGCCCTTTGTTTGTCTGGTGACCGGCTGTGTCTGTGGCAGGAGGAGTGCCCTCTGTGTGACTGGGGACCCGCTGGGCCTGCGGCAGGAGGAGAGTCCTATGTGTGACTGGAGACCCGCTGTGTCTGCAGCAGCAGGAGAGTCCTCTGTGTGACTGGTGACCGGCTGTGTCTGCATCAGCAGGAGAGTCCTCTGTGTGACTGTAGACCCGCTGTGTCTGTGGCAGCAGAAGAGTCCTCTGAATGACTGGAGACCCGCTGTGTCTGTGGCAGCAGGAGAGCCCTCTGTGTGACTGGAGACCCGCTGTGTCTGTGGCAGCAGGAGAGCCCTCTGTGTGTCTGGTGACCGCTGTGTCTGCGGCAGCAGGAGAGCCCTCTGTGTGACTGGAGACCCGCTGTGTCTGCAGCAGCAGGAGTGCCCTCTATGTGACTGGAGACCCGCTGTGTCTGCGGCAGCAGTAGAGCCCTCTGTGTGACTGGAGACCTGCTGTGTCTGCGCCAGCAGGAGAGTCCTCTGCATGACTGGAGACGCGCTGTGTCTGCGGTAGCAGGAGAGCCCTCTGTGTGACTGGAGACCCGCTGTGTCTGTGGCAGCAGGAGATCCCTCTGTGTGACTGGAGACCCGCTGTGTCTGCAGCAGCAGAAGAGCCCTCTGTGTGACTGGAGACCCGCTGTGCCTGCGCCAGCAGGAGAGCCCTCTGCGTGTCTGTAGACCCGCCTTGTCTGCGGAAGCAGGAGAGCCCTCTGTGTCACTGGAGACCCGCTGTGTCTGTGGCAGCAGTAGAGCCCTCTGTGTGACTGGAGACCGCTGTGTCTGTGGCAGCAGGAGAGCCCTTTGTGTGACTGGAGACTCGCTGTGTCTGCGGCAGCAGGAGAGTCCTCTGCATGACTGGAGACCGACTGTGTCTGCGGCAGCTGGAGAGTCCTCTGCATGACTGGAGACCGGCTGTGTCTGCAGCAGCAGGAGAGTCCTCTGTGTGACTGGAGACCGTCTGTGTCTGCAGCAGCAGGAGAGTCCTCTGTGTGACTGGAGACCGGCTGTGTCTGCGTCAGCAGGAGAGTCCTCTGTGTGACTGGAGACCCGCTGTGTCTGTGGCAGCAGGAGAGCCCTCTGTGTGACTGGAGACCCGCTGTGCCTGTGGCAGCAGGAGAGCCCTCTGTATGTCTGGAGACCCGCTGTGTCTGCAGCAGCAGGAGAGCCCTCTGTGTGATTGGAGACCCGCTGTGTCTGCGGAAGCAGGAGAGTCCTCTGCGTGACTGGAGACCCACTGTGTCTGCGGCAACAGGAGAGCCCTCTGTATGACTGGAGACGAGCTGTGTCTGCGGCAGCAGGAGAGCCCTCTGTGGGTCTGCAGACCCGCTGTGTCTGCAGCAGCAGGAGAGCCCTCTGTGTGACTGGTGACCGCTGTGCCTGTGGCAGGAGGAGAGCCCTCTGTGTGACTGGAGACCCGCTGTGTCTGTGGCAGCAGGAGAGCCCTCTGTGTGTCTGGTGACCGCTGTGTCTGTGGCAGCAGGAGAGCCCTCTGTGTGACTGGAGACCCGCTGTGTCTGCGCCAGCAGGAGAGTCCTCTGCATGACTGGAGACGCGCTGTGTCTGCGGTAGCAGGAGAGCCCTCTGTGTGACTGGAGACCTGCTGTGTCTGTGGCAGCAGGAGATCCCTCTGTGTGACTGGAGACCCACTGTGTCTGCAGCAGCAGGAGAGCCCTCTGTGTGACTGGAGACCCGCTGTGCCTGCGCCAGCAGGAGAGCCCTCTGCATGTCTGTAGACCCGCTTTGTCTGCGGAAGCAGGAGAGCCCTCTGTGTCACTGGAGACCCGCTGTGTCTGTGGCAGCAGTAGAGCCCTCTGTGTGACTGGAGACCGCTGTGTCTGTGGCAGCAGGAGAGCCCTTTGTGTGACTGGAGACCTGCTGTGTCTGTAGTAGCAGGAGAGCCCTATGTGTGAATGGAGACTCGCTGTGTCTGCGGCAGCAGGAGAGTCCTCTGCATGACTGGAGACCGACTGTGTCTGCGGCAGCTGGAGAGTCCTCTGCATGACTGGAGACCGGCTGTGTCTGCGGCAGCAGGAGAGTCCTCTGTGTGACTGGAGACCGTCTGTGTCTGCAGCAGCAGGAGAGTCCTCTGTGTGACAGGAGACCGGCTGTGTCTGCGTCAGCAGGAGAGTCCTCTGTGTGACTGGAGACCCGCTGTGTCTGTGGCAGCAGGAGAGCCCTCTGTGTGACTGGAGACCCGCTGTGCCTGTGGCAGCAGGAGAGCCCTCTGTATGTCTGGAGACCCGCTGTGTCTGCAGCAGCAGGAGAGCCCTCTGTGTGATTGGAGACCCGCTGTGTCTGCGGAAGCAGCAGAGTCCTCTGCGTGACTGGAGACCCACTGTGTCTGCGGCAACAGGAGAGCCCTCTGTATGACTGGAGACGAGCTGTGTCTGCGGCAGCAGGAGAGCCCTCTGTGGGTCTGCAGACCCGCTGTGTCTGCGGCAGCAGGAGAGCCCTCTGTGTGACTGGTGACCGCTGTGCCTGTGGCAGCAGGAGAGCCCTCTGTGTGACTGGAGACCCGCTGTGTCTGTGGCAGCAGGAGAGCCCTCTGTGTGTCTGGTGACCGCTGTGTCTGCGGCAGCAGGAGAGCCCTCTGTGTGACTGGAGACCCGCTGTGTCTGCGGCAGCAGTAGAGCCCTCTGTGTGACTTTTAGACCCGCTGTGTCTGCGGCAGCAGGAGAGTCCTCTGCATGACTGGAGACCTGCTGTGCCTGTGGCAGCAGGAGAGCCCTCTGTGTGACTGGAGACCCGCTGTGTCTGCGGCAGCAGGAGAGCCCTCTGTGTGACTGGAGACCCGCTGTGTCTGTGGCAGCAGGAGATCCCTCTGTGTGACTGGAGACTCGCTGTGTCTGCAGCAGCAGGAGAGCCCTCTGTGTGACTGGAGACCCGCTGTGCCTGCGCCAGCAGGAGAGCCCTCTGCATGTCTGGAGACCCGCTTTATCTGCGGCAGCAGGAGAGCCCTCAGTGTGAATGGAGACTCGCTGTGTCTGCGACAGCAGGAGAGTTTTCTTCATGACTGGAGACCGGCTATGTCTGCGGCAGCAGGAGAGTCCTCTGTGTGACTGGAGACCCGCTGTGTCTGCAGCAGCAGGAGAGTCCTCAGAATGACTGGAGACCTGCTGTGTCTGTGGCAGCAGGAGAGCCCTCTGTGTGACTGGCGACCCGCTGTGTCTGTGGCAGCAGGAGAGCCCTCTGTGTGACTGGAGACCCGCTGTGCCTGTGGCAGCAGGAGAGCCCTCTGTATGTCTGGAGACCCGCTGTGTCTGCAGCTGCAGGAGAGCCCTCTGTGTGATTGGAGACCCGCTGTGTCTGTGGCAGCAGGAGAGCCCTCTGCATGACTGGAGACCCACTGTGTATGCAGCAACAGGAGAGAGCCCTCTGTGTGACTGGAGACTCGCTGTGTCTGCGGAAGCAGGTGAGCCCTCTGCGTGACTGGAGACCCACTGTGTCTGCGGCAACAGGAGAGCCTTCTGTGTGACTGGAGACTCACTGTGTCTGCGGAAGCAGGAGAGATCTCTGCGTGACTGGAGACCCACTGTGTCTGCGGCAGCAGGAGAGTCTTCTGTGTGACTGGAGACCCACTGTGTCTGCGGCAGCAGGAGAGCCCTCTGCTTGTCTGGAGACCCGCTGTGTCTGTGGCAGCAGGAGAGCCCTCTGCGTGACTGGAGACCCACTGTGTCTGTGGCAACAGGAGAGCCCTTTGTGTGACTGGAGACCCGCTGTGTCTGCGGCAGCAGGAGAGCCCTTTACGTGACTGGAGACCCGCTGTGCCTGTGGCTGCAGGAGAGCCCTTTGTTTGTCTGGTGACCGGCTGTGTCTGTGGCAGGAGGAGAGCCCTCTGTGTGACTGGGGACCCGCTGGGCCTGCGGCAGGAGGAGAGTCCTATGTGTGACTGGAGACCCGCTGTGTCTGCAGCAGCAGGAGAGTCCTCTGTGTGACTGGTGACCGGCTGTGTCTGCATCAGCAGGAGAGTCCTCTGTGTGACTGTAGACCCGCTGTGTCTGTGGCAGCAGAAGAGTCCTCTGAATGACTGGAGACCCGCTGTGTCTGTGGCAGCAGGAGAGCCCTCTGTGTGACTGGAGACCCGCTGTGTCTGTGGCAGCAGGAGAGCCCTCTGTGTGACTGGAGACCCGTTGTGCCTGTGGCAGCAGGAGAGCCCTCTGTATGTCTGGAGACCCGCTGTGTCTGCAGCTGCAGGACAGCCCTCTCTGTGATTGGAGACCCGCTGAGACTGCGGAAGCAGGAGAGCCCTCTGCATGACTGGAGACCCACTGTGTCTGCGGCAACAGGAGAGCCCTCTGTGTGACTGGAGACCCGCTGTGTCTGCGGAAGCAGGAGAGCCCTCTGCATGACAGGAGACCCGCTGTGTCTGTGGAAACAGGAGAGCCCTCTGTGTGACTGGAGACCCGCTGTGTCTGCGGCAGCAGGAGAGCCCTTTGCATGACTGGAGACCCGCTGTGCCTGCAGCAGCAGGAGAGCCCTCTGTGTGTCTGGTGACTGGCTGTGTCTGTGGCAGCAGGAGTACCCTCTGCGTGACTGGAGACCCGCTGTGCCTGTGGCATTAGGAGACCCCTCTGTGTGACTGGAGACCGGCTGTTTCTGCGGCAGCAGGAGAGTCCTCTGCATGACTGGAGACCGGCTGTGTCTGCGGCAGCAGGAGAGTCCTCTGTGTGACTGGAGACCGGCTGTGTCTGCGGCAGCAGGAGAGTCCTCTGTGTGACTGGAGACCGGCTGTGTCTGCGGCAGCAGGAGAGTCCTCTGCATAACTGGAGACCCGCTGAGTCTGTGGCAGCAGGAATCCCCTCTCTGTGACTGGAGACCCGCTGTGTCTGTGGCAGCAGGAGAGCCCTCTGTGTGACTATTGACCGCTGTGCCTGTGGCAGCAGGAGAGCCCTCTGTGTGACTGGAGACCGGGTGTGTCTGCGGCAGCAGGAGAGCCCCCTGTGTGACTGGAGACACACTGTGTCTGCGGCAGCAGGAGAGCCTCTGTGTGACTGGAGACCCACTGTGTCTGTGGCAGCAGGAGAGCCCTCTGTGAGTCTGGAGACCGCTGTGTCTGCGGCAGCAGGAGACCCCTCTGTGTGACAGGAGACCCACTGTGTCTGTGGCAACAGGAGATCCCTCTGTGTGACTGGAGACCCGCTGTGTCTGCAGCAGCAGGAGAGCCCTCTGTGTGACTGGAGACCCGCTGTGCCTGCACCAGCAGGAGAGCCCTCTGCGTGACTGGAGACCCACTGTGTCTGCGGCAGCAGGAGAGTCTTCTGTGTGACTGGAGACCCACTGTGTCTGCGGCAGCAGGAGAGCCCTCTGCTTGTCTGGAGACCCGCTGTGTCTGTGGCAGCAGGAGAGTCCTCTGCATGACTGGAGACCCGCTGTGTCTGTGGCAGCAGGACAACCCTCTGTGTGACTGGAGACCCACTATGTCTGTGGCAGCAGGAGAGCCCTCTGCATGACTGGAGACCCACTGTGTCTGTGGCAACAGGAGAGCCCTTTGTGTGACTGGAGACCCGCTGTGTCTGCGACAGCAGGAGAGCCCTTTGCGTGACTGGAGACCCGCTGTGCCTGTGGCTACAGGAGAGCCCTTTGTTTGTCTGGTGACCGGCTGTGTCTGTGGCAGGAGGAGTGCCCTCTGTGTGACTGGGGACCCGCTGGGCCTGCGGCAGGAGGAGAGTCCTATGTGTGACTGGAGACCCGCTGTGTCTGCAGCAGCAGGAGAGTCCTCTGTGTGACTGGTGACCGGCTGTGTCTGCATCAGCAGGAGAGTCCTCTGTGTGACTGTAGACCCGCTGTGTCTGTGGCAGCAGAAGAGTCCTCTGAATGACTGGAGACCCGCTGTGTCTGTGGCAGCAGGAGAGCCCTCTGTGTGACTGGAGACCCGCTGTGTCTGTGGCAGCAGGAGAGCCCTCTGTGTGACTGGAGACCCGTTGTGCCTGTGGCAGCAGGAGAGCCCTCTGTATGTCTGCAGACCCGCTGTGTCTGCAGCTGCAGGACAGCCCTCTGTGTGATTGGAGACCCGCTGTGTCTGCGGAAGCAGGAGAGCCCTCTGCATGACTGGAGACCCACTGTGTCTGTGGCAACAGGAGAGCCCTCTGTTTGACTGGAGACCCGCTGTGTCTGTGGAAACAGGAGAGCCCTCTGCATGACAGGAGACCCGCTGTGTCTGTGGAAACAGGAGAGCCCTCTGTGTGACTGGAGACCCGCTGTGTCTGCGGCAGCAGGAGAGCCCTTTGCGTGACTGGAGACCCGCTGTGCCTGTGGCAGCAGGAGAGCCCTCTGTATGTCTGGTGACTGGCTGTGTCTGTGGCAGCAGGAGTACCCTCTGCGTGACTGGAGACCCGCTGTGCCTGTTGCATTAGGAGACCCCTCTGTGTGACTGGAGACCGGCTGTTTCTGCGGCAGCAGGAGAGTCCTCTGCATGACTGGAGACAGGCTGTGTCTGCGGCAGCAGGAGAGTCCTCTGTGTGACTGGAGACTGGCTGTGTCTGCGGCAGCAGGAGAGTCCTCTGTGTGACTGGAGACCCGCTGTGCCTGCGCCAGGAGGAGAGCCCTCTGCGTGTCTGTAGACCCGCTTTGTCTGCGGAAGCAGGAGAGCCCTCTGTGTCACTGGAGACCCGCTGTGTCTGTGGCAGCAGTAGAGCCCTCTGTGTGACTGGAGACCGCTGTGTCTGTGGCAGCAGGAGAGCCCTTTGTGTGACTGGAGACCTGCTGTGTCTGTAGTAGCAGGAGAGCCCTATGTGTGAATGGAGACTCGCTGTGTCTGCGGCAGCAGGAGAGTCCTCTGCATGACTGGAGACCGACTGTGTCTGCGGCAGCTGGAGAGTCCTCTGCATGACTGGAGACCGGCTGTGTCTGCGGCAGCAGGAGAGTCCTCTGTGTGACTGGAGACCGTCTGTGTCTGCAGCAGCAGGAGAGTCCTCTGTGTGACTGGAGACCGGCTGTGTCTGCGTCAGCAGGAGAGTCCTCTGTGTGACTGGAGACCCGCTGTGTCTGTGGCAGCAGGAGAGCCCTCTGTGTGACTGGAGACCCGCTGTGCCTGTGGCAGCAGGAGAGCCCTCTGTATGTCCGGAGACCCGCTGTGTCTGCAGCAGCAGGAGAGCCCTCTGTGTGATTGGAGACCCGCTGTGTCTGCGGAAGCAGGAGAGTCCTCTGCGTGACTGGAGACCCACTGTGTCTGCGGCAACAGGAGAGCCCTCTGTATGACTGGAGACGAGCTGTGTCTGCGGCAGCAGGAGAGCCCTCTGTGGGTCTGCAGACCCGCTGTGTCTGCGGCAGCAGGAGAGCCCTCTGTGTGACTGGTGACCGCTGTGCCTGTGGCAGGAGGAGAGCCCTCTGTGTGACTGGAGACCCGCTGTGTCTGTGGCAGCAGGAGAGCCCTCTGTGTGTCTGGTGACCGCTGTGTCTGTGGCAGCAGGAGAGCCCTCTGTGTGACTGGAGACCCGCTGTGTCTGCGCCAGCAGGAGAGTCCTCTGCATGACTGGAGACGCGCTGTGTCTGCGGTAGCAGGAGAGCCCTCTGTGTGACTGGAGACCTGCTGTGTCTGTGGCAGCAGGAGATCCCTCTGTGTGACTGGAGACCCACTGTGTCTGCAGCAGCAGGAGAGCCCTCTGTGTGACTGGAGACCCGCTGTGCCTGCGCCAGCAGGAGAGCCCTCTGCGTGTCTGTAGACCCGCTTTGTCTGCGGAAGCAGGAGAGCCCTCTGTGTCACTGGAGACCCGCTGTGTCTGTGGCAGCAGTAGAGCCCTCTGTGTGACTGGAGACCGCTGTGTCTGTGGCAGCAGGAGAGCCCTTTGTGTGACTGGAGACCTGCTGTGTCTGTAGTAGCAGGAGAGCCCTATGTGTGAATGGAGACTCGCTGTGTCTGCGGCAGCAGGAGAGTCCTCTGCATGACTGGAGACCGACTGTGTCTGCGGCAGCTGGAGAGTCCTCTGCATGACTGGAGACCGGCTGTGTCTGCGGCAGCAGGAGAGTCCTCTGTGTGACTGGAGACCGCCTGTGTCTGCAGCAGCAGGAGAGTCCTCTGTGTGACAGGAGACCGGCTGTGTCTGCGTCAGCAGGAGAGTCCTCTGTGTGACTGGAGACCCGCTGTGTCTGTGGCAGCAGGAGAGCCCTCTGTGTGACTGGAGACCCGCTGTGCCTGTGGCAGCAGGAGAGCCCTCTGTATGTCTGGAGACCCGCTGTGTCTGCAGCAGCAGGAGAGCCCTCTGTGTGATTGGAGACCCGCTGTGTCTGCGGAAGCAGGAGAGTCCTCTGCGTGACTGGAGACCCACTGTGTCTGCGGCAACAGGAGAGCCCTCTGTATGACTGGAGACGAGCTGTGTCTGCGGCAGCAGGAGAGCCCTCTGTGGGTCTGCAGACCCGCTGTGTCTGCGGCAGCAGGAGAGCCCTCTGTGTGACTGGTGACCGCTGTGCCTGTGGCAGCAGGAGAGCCCTCTGTGTGACTGGAGACCCGCTGTGTCTGTGGCAGCAGGAGAGCCCTCTGTGTGTCTGGTGACCGCTGTGTCTGCGGCAGCAGGAGAGCCCTCTGTGTGACTGGAGACCCGCTGTGTCTGCGGCAGCAGTAGAGCCCTCTGTGTGACTGGAGACCCGCTGTGTCTGCGGCAGCAGGAGAGTCCTCTGCATGACTGGAGACCTGCTGTGCCTGTGGCAGCAGGAGAGCCCTCTGTGTGACTGGAGACCCGCTGTGTCTGCGGCAGCAGGAGAACCCTCTGTGTGACTGGAGACCCGCTGTGTCTGTGGCAGCAGGAGATCCCTCTGTGTGACTGGAGACTCGCTGTGTCTGCAGCAGCAGGAGAGCCCTCTGTGTGACTGGAGACCCGCTGTGCCTGCGCCAGCAGGAGAGCCCTCTGCATGTCTGGAGACCCGCTTTATCTGCGGCAGCAGGAGAGCCCTCAGTGTGAATGGAGACTCGCTGTGTCTGCGACAGCAGGAGAGTTTTCTTCATGACTGGAGACCGGCTGTGTCTGCGGCAGCAGGAGAGTCCTCTGTGTGACTGGAGACCCGCTGTGTCTGCAGCAGCAGGAGAGTCCTCTGTGTGACTGGAGACCGGCTGTGTCTGCATCAGCAGGAGAGTCGTCTGTGTGACTGGAGACCCACTGTGTCTGTGGCAGCAGGAGAGTCCTCTGAATGACTGGAGACCCGCTGTGTCTGCGTCAGCAGGAGAGCCCTCTGTGTGACTGAAGACCTGCTGTGCCTGTGGCAGCAGGAGAGCCCTCTGTATGTCTGGAGACCCGCTGTGTCTGCAGCAGCAGGAGAGCCCTCTGTCTGATTGGAGACCCGCTGTGTCTGCGGAAGCAGGAGAGCCCTCTGCGTGACTGGAGACCCACTGTGTCTGTGGCAGCAGGAGAGCCCTCTGTGTGACTGGAGACCCGCTGTGCCTGTGGCAGCAGGAGAGCCCTCTGTATGTCTGGAGACCCGCTGTGTCTGCAGCTGCAGGAGAGCCCTCTGTGTGATTGGAGACCCGCTGTGTCTGTGGCAGCAGGAGAGCCCTCTGCATGACTGGAGACCCACTGTGTATGCGGCAACAGGAGAGAGCCCTCTGTGTGACTGGAGACTCGCTGTGTCTGCGGAAGCAGGTGAGCCCTCTGCGTGACTGGAGACCCACTGTGTCTGCGGCAACAGGAGAGCCTTCTGTGTGACTGGAGACTCACTGTGTCTGCGGAAGCAGGAGAGATCTCTGCGTGACTGGAGACCCACTGTGTCTGCGGCAGCAGGAGAGTCTTCTGTGTGACTGGAGACCCACTGTGTCTGCGGCAGCAGGAGAGCCCTCTGCTTGTCTGGAGACCCGCTGTGTCTGTGGCAGCAGGAGAGTCCTCTGCATGACTGGAGACCCGCTGTGTCTGTGGCAGCAGGACAACCCTCTGTGTGACTGGAGACCCGCTATGTCTGTGGCAGCAGGAGAGCCCTCTGCATGACTGGAGACCCACTGTGTCTGTGGCAACAGGAGAGCCCTTTGTGTGACTGGAGACCCGCTGTGTCTGCGGAAGCAGGAGAGCCCTCTGCATGACAGGAGACCCGCTGTGTCTGTGGAAACAGGAGAGCCCTCTGTGTGACTGGAGACCCGCTGTGTCTGCGGCAGCAGGAGAGCCCTTTGCATGACTGGAGACCCGCTGTGCCTGCAGCAGCAGGAGAGCCCTCTGTGTGTCTGGTGACTGGCTGTGTCTGTGGCAGCAGGAGTACCCTCTGCGTGACTGGAGACCCGCTGTGCCTGTGGCATTAGGAGACCCCTCTGTGTGACTGGAGACCGGCTGTTTCTGTGGCAGCAGGAGAGTCCTCTGCATGACTGGAGACCGGCTGTGTCTGCAGCAGCAGGAGAGTCCTCTGTGTGACTGGAGACCGGCTGTGTCTGCGGCAGCAGGAGAGTCCTCTGTGTGACTGGAGACCGGCTGTGTCTGCGGCAGCAGGAGAGTCCTCTGCATAACTGGAGACCCGCTGAGTCTGTGGCAGCAGGAATCCCCTCTCTGTGACTGGAGACCCGCTGTGTCTGTGGCAGCAGGAGAGCCCTCTGTGTGACTATTGACCGCTGTGCCTGTGGCAGCAGGAGAGCCCTCTGTGTGACTGGAGACCGGGTGTGTCTGCAGCAGCAGGAGAGCCCCCTGTGTGACTGGAGACACACTGTGTCTGCGGCAGCAGGAGAGCCTCTGTGTGACTGGAGACCCACTGTGTCTGTGGCAGCAGGAGAGCCCTCTGTGAGTCTGGAGACCGCTGTGTCTGCGGCAGCAGGAGAGCCCTCTGTGTGACAGGAGACCCACTGTGTCTGTGGCAACAGGAGATCCCTCTGTGTGACTGGAGACCCGCTGTGTCTGCAGCAGCAGTAGAGCCCTCTGTGTGACTGGAGACCCGCTGTGCCTGCACCAGCAGGAGAGCCCTCTGCGTGACTGGAGACCCACTGTGTCTGCGGCAGCAGGAGAGTCTTCTGTGTGACTGGAGACCCACTGTGTCTGCGGCAGCAGGAGAGCCCTCTGCTTGTCTGGAGACCCGCTGTGTCTGTGGCAGCAGGAGAGTCCTCTGCATGACTGGAGACCCGCTGTGTCTGTGGCAGCAGGACAACCCTCTGTGTGACTGGAGACCCGCTATGTCTGTGGCAGCAGGAGAGCCCTCTGCGTGACTGGAGACCCACTGTGTCTGTGGCAACAGGAGAGCCCTTTGTGTGACTGGAGACCCGCTGTGTCTGCGACAGCAGGAGAGCCCTTTGCGTGACTGGAGACCCGCTGTGCCTGTGGCTACAGGAGAGCCCTTTGTTTGTCTGGTGACCGGCAGTGTCTGTGGCAGGAGGAGTGCCCTCTGTGTGACTGGGGACCCGCTGGGCCTGCGGCAGGAGGAGAGTCCTATGTGTGACTGGAGACCCGCTGTGTCTGCAGCAGCAGGAGAGTCCTCTGTGTGACTGGTGACCGGCTGTGTCTGCATCAGCAGGAGAGCCCTCTGTGTGACTGGAGACCCGCTGTGTCTGTGGCAGCAGGAGAGCCCTCTGTGTGACTGGAGACCCGTTGTGCCTGTGGCAGCAGGAGAGCCCTCTGTATGTCTGCAGACCCGCTGTGTCTGCAGCTGCAGGACAGCCCTGTGTGATTGGAGACCCGCTGTGTCTGCGGAAGCAGGAGAGCCCTCTGCATGACTGGAGACCCACTGTGTCTGCGGCAACAGGAAAGCCCTCTGTGTGACTGGAGACCCGCTGTGTCTGTGGAAACAGGAGAGCCCTCTGCATGACAGGAGACCCGCTGTGTCTGTGGAAACAGGAGAGCCCTCTGTGTGACTGGAGACCCGCTGTGTCTGCGGCAGCAGGAGAGCCCTTTGCGTGACTGGAGACCCGCTGTGCCTGTGGCAGCAGGAGAGCCCTCTGTGTGTCTGGTGACTGGCTGTGTCTGTGGCAGCAGGAGTACCCTCTGCGTGACTGGAGACCCGCTGTGCCAGTTGCATTAGGAGACCCCTCTGTGTGACTGGAGACCGGCTGTTTCTGCGGCAGCAGGAGAGTCCTCTGCATGACTGGAGACAGGCTGTGTCTGCGGCAGCAGGAGAGTCCTCTGTGTGACTGGAGACCGGCTGTGTCTGCGGCAGCAGGAGAGTCCTCTGTGTGACTGGAGACCGGCTGTGTATGCGGCAGCAGGAGAGTCCTCTGCATAACTGGAGACCCGCTGAGTCTGTGGCAGCAGGAATCCCCTCTCTGTGACTGGAGACCCGCTGTGTCTGTGGCAGCAGGAGAGCCCTCTGTGTGACTATTGATCGCTGTGCCTGTGGCAGCAGGAGAGCCCTCTGTGTGACTGGAGACCGGGTGTGTCTGCGGCAGCAGGAGAGCCCCCTGTGTGACTGGATATCCACTGTGTCTGTGGCAGCAGGAGAGCCCTCTGTGTGTCTGGAGACCGCTGTGTCTGCGGCAGCAGGAGAGCCCTCTGTGTGACAGGAGACCCACTGTGTCTGTGGCAACAGGTGATCCCTCTGTGTGACTGGAGACCCGCTGTGTCTGCCGCAGCAGGAGAGCCCTCTGTGTGACTGGAGACCCGCTGTGCCTGCACCAGCAGGAGAGCCCTCTGCGTGTCTGGAGACCCGCTTTGTCTGCCTCAGCAGGAGAGCCCTCTGTGTCACTGGAGACCCGCTGTGTCTGTGGCAGCAGTAGAGCCCTCTGTGTGACTGGAGACCCGCTGTGTCTGTGGCAGCAGGAGAGCCCTCTGTGTGACTGGAGACCGGCTGTGTCTGCGACAGCAGGAGAGCCCTCTGTGTGACTGGAGAGCCGCTGTGTCTGTAGAAGCAGGAGAGCCCTCTGTGTGAATGGAGACTCGCTGTGTCTGCGGCAGCAGGAGAGTCCTCTGCATGACTGGAGACCGGCTGTGTCTGTGGCAGCAGGAGAGTCCTCTGCATGACTGGAGACCCGCTGTGTCTGTGGCAGCAGGACAACCCTCTGCGTGACTGGAGACCCGCTGTGTCTGTGGCAGCAGGAGAGCCCTCTGCATGACTGAAGAACCACTGTGTCTGCGGCAACAGGAGAGCCCTCTGTGTGACTGGAGACCCGCGGTGTCTGCGGCAGCAGGAGAGCCCTTTGCGTGACTGGAGACCCGCTGAGCCTGTGGCTGCAGGAGAGCCCTCTGTTTGTCTGGTGACCGGCTGTGTCTGTGGCAGGAGGAGTGCCCTCTGCGTGACTGGGGACCCGCTGTGCTTGCGGCAGCATGAGAGTCCTCTGTGTGACTGGAGACCCGCTGTGTCTGCAGCAGCAGGAGAGTCCTCTGTGTGACTGGAGACCGGCTGTGTCTGCATCAGCAGGAGAGTCCTCTGTGTGAATGGAGACCCGCTGTGTCTGTGGCAGCAGAAGAGTCCTCTGAATGACTGGAGACCCGCTGTGTCTGTGGCAGCAGGAGTGCCCTCTGTGTGACTGGAGACCCGCTGTGTCTGTGGCAGCAGGAGAGCCCTCTGTGTGACTGGAGACCCGTTGTGCCTGTGGCAGCAGGAGAGCCCTCTGTATGTCTGGAGACCCGCTGTGTCTGCAGCTGCCGGAGAGCCCTCTGTGTGATTGGAGACCCGCTGTGTCTGCGGAAGCAGGAGAGCCCTCTGCGTGACTGGAGACCCACTGTGTCTGCGGCAACAGGAGAGCCCTCTGCGTGACTGGAGACCCGCTGTGTCTGCGGAAGCAGGAGAGCCCTCTGCATGACAGGAGACCCACTGTGTCTGTGGAAACAGGAGAGCCCTCTGTGTGACTGGAGACCCGCTGTGTCTGCGGCAGCAGGAGAGCCCTTTGCGTGACTGGAGACCCGCTGTGCCTGTGGCAGCAGGAGAGCCCTCTGTTTGTCTGGTGAGTGGCTGTGTCTGTGGCAGCAGGAGTACCCTCTGCGTGACTGGAGACCCGCTGTGCCTGCGGCAGCAGGAGACCCCTCTGTGTGACTGGAGACCGGCTGTTTCTGAGGCAGCAGGAGAGTCCTCTGCATGACTGGAGACCGGCTGTGTCTGCGGCAGCAGGAGAGTCCTCTGTGTGACTGGAGACCGGCTGTGTCTGCGGCAGCAGGAGAGTCCTCTGTGTGACTGGAGACCGGCTGTGTCTGCGGCAGCAGGAGAGTCCTCTGCATGACTGGAGACCCGCAGAGTCTGTGGCAGCAGGAGACCCCTCTGTGTGACTGGAGACCCGCTGTGTCTGTGGCAGCAGGAGAGCCCTCTGTGTGACTATTGACCACTGTGTCTGTGGCAGCAGGACTACCCTCTGTGTGACTGGAGACCCGCTGTGTCTGTGGCAGCAGGAGAGCCCTCTGCGTGACTGAAGACCCACTGTGTCTGCGGCAACAGGAGAGCCCTCTGTGTGACTGGAGACCCGCGGTGTCTGCGGCAGCAAGAGAGCCCTTTGCGTGACTGGAGACCCGCTGTGCCTGTGGCTGCAGGAGAGCCCTCTGTTTGTCTGGTGACCGGCTGTGTCTGTGGCAGGAGGAGTGCCCTCTGCGTGACTGGGGACCCGCTGTGCTTGCGGCAGCAGGAGAGGCCTCTGTGTGACTGGAGACCCGCTGTGTCTGCAGCAGCAGGAGAGTCCTCTGTGTGACTGGAGACCGGCTGTGTCTGCGTCAGCAGGAGAGTCCTCTGTGTGATTGGAGACCCGCTGTGTCTGTGGCAGCAGAAGAGTCCTCTGAATGACTGGAGACCCGCTGTGTCTGTGGCAGCAGGAGAGCCCTCTGTGTGACTGGAGACCCGCTGTGTCTGTGGCAGCAGGAGAGCCCTCTGTGTGACTGGAGACCCGCTGTGCCTGTGGCAGCAGGAGAGCCCTCTGTATGTCTGGAGACCCGCTGTGTCTGCAGCTGCAGGAGAGCCCTCTGTGTGATTGGAGACCCGCTGTGTCTGTGGAAGCAGGAGAGCCCTCTGCGTGACTGGAGACCCACTGTGTCTGCGGCAACAGGAGAGCCCTCTGTGTGACTGGAGACCCGCTGTGTCTGCGGAAGCAGGAGAGCCCTCTGCATGACAGGAGACCCACTGTGTCTGTGGAAACAGGAGAGCCCTCTGTGTGACTGGAGACCCGCTGTGTCTGCGGCAGCAGGAGAGCCCTTTGCGTGACTGGAGACCCGCTGTGCCTGTGGCAGCAGGAGAGCCCTCTGTTTGTCTGGTGAGTGGCTGTGTCTGTGGCAGCAGGAGTACCCTCTGCGTGACTGGAGACCCGCTGTGCCTGCGGCAGCAGGAGACCCCTCTGTGTGACTGGAGACCGGCTGTTTCTGCGGCAGCAGGAGAGTCCTCTGCATGACTGGAGACCGGCTGTGTCTGCGGCAGCAGGAGAGTCCTCTGTGTGACTGGAGACCGGCTGTGTCTGCGGCAGCAGGAGAGTCCTCTGTGTGACTGGAGACCGGCTGTGTCTGCGGCAGCAGGAGAGTCCTCTGCATGACTGGAGACCCGCAGAGTCTGTGGCAGCAGGAGACCCCTCTGTGTGACTGGAGACCCGCTGTGTCTGTGGCAGCAGGAGAGCCCTCTGTGTGACTATTGACCGCTGTGTCTGTGGCAGCAGGAGAGCCCTCTGTGTGACTGGAGACCCGCTGTGTCTGCAGCAGCAGGAGAGTCCTCTGTGTGACTGGAGACCGGCTGTGTCTGCGTCAGCAGGAGAGTCCTCTGTGTGAATGGAGACCCGCTGTGTCTGTGGCAGCAGAAGAGTCCTCTGAATGACTGGAGACCCGCTGTGTCTGTGGCAGCAGGAGAGCCCTCTGTGTGACTGGAGACCCGCTGTGTCTGTGGCAGCAGGAGAGCCCTCTGTGTGACTGGAGACCCGCTGTGCCTGTGGCAGCAGGAGAGCCCTCTGTATGTCTGGAGACCCGCTGTTTCTGCAGCTGCAGGAGAGCCCTCTGTGTGATTGGAGACCCGCTGTGTCTGCGGAAGCAGGAGAGCCCTCTGCATGACAGGAGACCCACTGTGTCTGTGGAAACAGGAGAGCCCTCTGTGTGACTGGAGACCCGCTGTGTCTGCGGCAGCAGGAGAGCCCTTTGCGTGACTGGAGACCCGCTGTGCCTGTGGCAGCAGGAGAGCCCTCTGTTTGTCTGGTGAGTGGCTGTGTCTGTGGCAGCAGGAGTACCCTCTGCGTGACTGGAGACCCGCTGTGCCTGCGGCAGCAGGAGACCCCTCTATGTGACTGGAGACCGGCTGTTTCTGCGGCAGCAGGAGAGTCCTCTGCATGACTGGAGACCGGCTGTGTCTGCGGCAGCAGGAGAGTCCTCTGTGTGACTGGAGACCGGCTGTGTCTGCGGCAGCAGGAGAGTCCTCTGTGTGACTGGAGACTGGCTGTGTCTGCGGCAGCAGGAGAGTCCTCTGCATGACTGGAGACCCGCAGAGTCTGTGGCAGCAGGAGACCCCTCTGTGTGACTGGAGACCCGCTGTGTCTGTGGCAGCAGGAGAGCCCTCTGTGTGACTATTGACCACTGTGTCTGTGGCAGCAGGACAACCCTCTGCGTGACTGGAGACCCGCTGTGTCTGTGGCAGCAGGAGAGCCCTCTGCGTGACTGAAGACCCACTGTGTCCGCGGCAACAGGAGAGCCCTCTGTGTGACTGGAGACCCGCGGTGTCTGCGGCAGCAAGAGAGCCCTTTGCATGACTGGAGACCCGCTGTGCCTGTGGCTGCAGGAGAGCCCTCTGTTTGTCTGGTGACCGGCTGTGTCTGTGGCAGGAGGAGTACCCTCTGCGTGACTGGGGACCCGCTGTGCTTGCGGCAGCAGGAGAGTCCTCTGTGTGACTGGAGACCCGCTGTGTCTGCAGCAGCAGGAGAGTCCTCTGTGTGACTGTAGACCGGCTGTGTCTGCGTCAGCAGGAGAGTCCTCTGTGTGATTGGAGACCCGCTGTGTCTGTGGCAGCAGAAGAGTCCTCTGAATGACTGGAGACCCGCTGTGTCTGTGGCAGCAGGAGAGCCCTCTGTGTGACTGGAGACCCGCTGTGTCTGTGGCAGCAGGAGAGCCCTCTGTGTGACTGGAGACCCGCTGTGCCTGTGGCAGCAGGAGAGCCCTCTGTATGTCTGGAGACCCGCTGTGTCTGCAGCTGCAGGAGAGCCCTCTGTGTGATTGGAGACCCGCTGTGTCTGTGGAAGCAGGAGAGCCCTCTGCGTGACTGGAGACCCACTGTGTCTGCGGCAACAGGAGAGCCCTCTGCGTGACTGGAGACCCGCTGTGTCTGCGGAAGCAGGAGAGCCCTCTGCATGACAGGAGACCCACTGTGTCTGTGGAAACAGGAGAGCCCTCTGTGTGACTGGAGACCCGCTGTGTCTGCGGCAGCAGGAGAGCCCTTTGCGTGACTGGAGACCCGCTGTGCCTGTGGCAGCAGGAGAGCCCTCTGTTTGTCTGGTGAGTGGCTGTGTCTGTGGCAGCAGGAGTACCCTCTGCGTGACTGGAGACCCGCTGTGCCTGCGGCAGCAGGAGACCCCTCTGTGTGACTGGAGACCGGCTGTTTCTGCGGCAGCAGGAGAGTCCTCTGCATGACTGGAGACCGGCTGTGTCTGCGGCAGCAGGAGAGTCCTCTGTGTGACTGGAGACCGGCTGTGTCTGCGGCAGCAGGAGAGTCCTCTGTGTGACTGGAGACCGGCTGTGTCTGCGGCAGCAGGAGAGTCCTCTGCATGACTGGAGACCCGCAGAGTCTGTGGCAGCAGGAGACCCCTCTGTGTGACTGGAGACCCGCTGTGTCTGTGGCAGCAGGAGAGCCCTCTGTGTGACTATTGACCGCTGTGTCTGTGGCAGCAGGAGAGCCCTCTGTGTGACTGGAGACCCGCTGTGTCTGTGGCAGCAGGAGAGCCCTCTGTGTGACTGGAGACCTGCTGTGCCTGTGGCAGCAGGAGAGCCCTCTGTATGTCTGGAGACCCGCTGTGTCTGCAGCTGCAGGAGAGCCCTCTGTGTGATTGGAGACCCGCTGTGTCTGCGGAAGCAGGAGAGCCCTCTGCGTGACTGGAGACCCACTGTGTCTGCGGCAACAGGAGAGCCCTCTGCGTGACTGGAGAACCGCTGTGTCTGCGGAAGCAGGAGAGCCCTCTGCATGACAGGAGACCCACTGTGTCTGTGGAAACAGGAGAGCCCTCTGTGTGACTGGAGACCCGCTGTGTCTGCGGCAGCAGGAGAGCCCTTTGCGTGACTGGAGACCCGCTGTGCCTGTGGCAGCAGGAGAGCCCTCTGTTTGTCTGGTGAGTGGCTGTGTCTGTGGCAGCAGGAGTACCCTCTGCGTGACTGGAGACCCGCTGTGCCTGCGGCAGCAGGAGACCCTCTGTGTGACTGGAGACCGGCTGTTTCTGCGGCAGCAGGAGAGTCCTCTGCATGACTGGAGACCGGCTGTGTCTGCGGCAGCAGGAGAGTCCTCTGTGTGACTGGAGACCGGCTGTGTCTGCGGCAGCAGGAGAGTCCTCTGTGTGACTGGAGACTGGCTGTGTCTGCGGCAGCAGGACAGTCCTCTGCATGACTGGAGACCCGCAGAGTCTGTGGCAGCAGGAGACCCCTCTGTGTGACTGGAGACCCGCTGTGTCTGTGGCAGCAGGAGAGCCCTCTGTGTGACTATTGACCGCTGTGCCTGTGGCAGCAGGAGAGCCCTCTGTGTGACTGGAGACCGGGTGTGTCTGCGGCAGCAGGAGAGCCCTCTGTGTGACTGGAGACCCACTGTGTCTGCGGCAGCAGGAGAGCCCTCTGTGTGACTGGAGACTGGCTGTGTCTGCGGCAGCAGGAGAGCCCTCTTTGTGACTGGAGACCTGCTGTGTCTGTGGCAGCAGGAGAGCCCTCTGTGTTACTGGAGACCTGCTGTGTCTGTGGCAGCAGGAGAACCCTCTGTGTGACTGGAGACTCACTTTGTCTGCGCCAGCAGGAGAGCCCTCTGTGTGTTTGGAGATCCGCTGTGTTTGCGGCAGCAGGAGAGCCCTCTGTGTGACTGGAGACCCTCTGTGTGATTGGAGACCGGCTGTGTGTGCAGCAGCAGGAGAGCCCTCTGTGTGACTGGAGACTCGCTGTGTCTGCGGCAGCAGGAGTGCCCTCTGTGTGACTGGAGTCCCGCTGTGACTGCGGCGGCAGGACAGCCCTCTGTGTGACTGGTGACCGGCTGTGTCTCCGGCAGCAGGAGAGCCCTCTGTGTGACTGGAGACCCACTGTGACTGCGGCGGCAGGAGAGCCCTCTGCGTGTCTGGAGACCCGCTGTGTCTCCGGCAGCAGGAGAACCCTCTGTGTGTCTGGCATGGGTGGATCTAGACTGTTGTATTAGGGGGGGTGAGTTAATGATTAATTCCGCCCCCCCTCGCGGCAACCCCACCTCCCCCCTGCGAACCCCCCTCGTGGCAACCGCCCCTCCCCCCTCACGGCAACCCCTCCCCGCGACCCCCCTCGCAGCAACCCCCCATTTACTTTCACTTACCTCCGCTGCTCCAGTGATGTTCTCCATCCGGGCTTCGGTCAGCTGCTCTCCCATCCTGCACTGTGACCCGGTCAGCTGTTTAATGTGGCAGCTGACCAGAGTCACAGTGCAGGAGCCAGGAGTCCAGCTGACTGGAGGGAGGACATCACCGGAGCCCCTATCTTCGCTCCCTGGACAGAGGTAAGTTGTTTTGTTTTTTAGCAGTGATCAGTGTGTGGTCTATTTAGACCACACAGCTGATCACAGGGTGTGAGGAGCCGGCTGTGATCGCTTGCTCCCCGGCTTCCGGTTCAGGTGACAGCCTGTCACTGACACGTCACCCTAACTGGGAGACACCAGGAGCTCCGATCACAGCACAGCCCAGCCATTATCATCTCTCTCCTTTGAACTTAATGATGCAGAGGAGAGAGATGATAATGGTTGGACAAACTGTGCTAGGGGGGCGATCACTCCAATCGCCCCCCCTGGATCCGCCACTGGTGTCTGGAGACCCGCTGTGTCTGTGGCAGCAGGAGAGCCCTCTGTGTGACTGGAGACTCGTTGCGTCTGCGGCAGCAGGAGAACCCTCTGTGTGTATGGAGACTAGCTGTGTCTGCGGCAGCTTAGACTTACTCTGAAGGCTGATGGCCTCCTGATCTGCGTCAATGTTACTGATGTTTACGCTGTTGCACATCATCGGGTGGATATGAGAAGGCAGCAGTGGGCGTCCCTATGCCTCGGGAATGCTTTGGAGACATTAGCATATTTTCGATACTGCAATCCATGAGAGATCGCAGCTGCGATGGCCTTTTTGCGTGCAGATCTTAATCAGGCCCCAAGTTCCTAGAGTACCTGCACTTATCAATAGTAACCAGGACATTACTGCTTACACCGCTGCCTACCTGCATTAACCATTTCAGCCTGGGACATTTCTACTATTTCACCGCTGCAATCCGGGACTTAATCATTTAATGCATTTTTGTTTACTGTGAACTCAGTTAACCTTGATATCTGCAGGTTTACTCTGATTCTTGAATTATATCCTGTGTGTGATAATAAACTGTGTGATCAGAGGTGTAGCATTAAGCCTTGGTGCCCAGCAGCATAACAATGCATCAGTGCCTCCCCCCCTCTACTGAATTTTGTTACAGAGAGCATCAGTGGACCCCATATAGTACAGTGAGCATCAGTGACCGCCGTGTGATGCAGACAGCATCTGTGACTGCCACATAATACAGATAGCATCAGTGGACCCCATATAGTACAGTGAGCATCAGTGACTGCCGTGTTATACAGACAGCATCTGTGACTGCCATATAATACAGAGATTATCAGTGGACTCATATAGTACAGTGAGCATCAGTGACTGCCGTGTGATCCAGACAGCATCTGCTACTGCCATATAATACAGAGATTATCAGTGGACCACATATAGTATAGTGAGCATCAGTGACCGCCGTGTGATACAGACAGCATCTGTGACTGCCATACAATACAGAGATTATCAGTGACTGCCATATAATACAGAGATCATCAGTGACTGCCATATAATGCATAGTGCATGAATGATTTCCATACAGAACAACCCAGTGACCAGAATACAATATAAAGAGCAACTTAGTGCCCGCATTGTAATACAAAGCCATGTCACCATTAAATAACCTTTCCTCAAAATCATCAGCGTCACAATCGGCGTCATCATAACAAGCCCAATCGGTATCATTAACCACTTTATAATGAACTTCAAACATTCCCATTACTAGTTAACCCCCACCTCATCAATTCATTCATTTGCAACAGCTCCCTCAGTCCAATTAAAATACACCAGTTCCTCAGTCTTACCATTAACCCTTTAATTACCTCGTAATTGTAATTGTACAAAAAACTCTTCATATAGCAAAATAGGAGGTAAAGTACTAGGGAGATAATCCTGAGGAGAGAAGAGCACCTGGACTACTGATTTATCCTGAGGTTTTGGGCAAGCAGCAACATTATCTACAGTATAAGTACTGATTGATCTCATCAATAATTGGGGACATAGCTCTAGCCTAAGTAAAAAGTGAAAGGATTATATTAAATCAATAACATCCCCACTATTGGAGGAGTTATATATGACATTGTGGCTTAATTGGGGTACTGCTACAAATTATTTTACAGAGGAGTGATAAATACGAGGGTTGTTCAAAAAGTAATGCCTAAATGCTCATAACTCTGAAATAATGTGCAACATTTATTTGAAACTTTGTCAGTTTGAAGTTTAATATGTCTGCTAGCTATATATGTATTTTTGTTTAGCTAGTCCAAGAAATCCCATGGAATCCAAGATGAAACAAAGAGCCGTCATTGAATTTCTGGAAAAAGAAGGCTGCAGTGCTACAGAAATCCACAGAAGACTGAAAAAAGTGTATGATGAGCGTTCAAATGACTATAGCAATGTCAGAAGGTGGATGAAGTGTTTTCAATTGGGAGAATAGTCCGTGTGCGACAAACCTCATGGTGGCAGACCATCAACTGCAGTGACAGCAGAGAGCTGACACAAAGTCGATGCCATGATTCAGAAAGACCATTGTGTGACCATCAGAGATGTCAGTGATGAACTGGAATGTAGCCATGGCACTGTAGAAACACTAATCAATGATTTGAGATATCGTAAAGTGTGTGCTAAATGGGTTCCGAAGCAATTAACCAGGGATCATAAGGCCCAGAGGGTGGAAGTGAGCAATGACATTTGACCAACTTTGAAGCCAACCCTGAGACGTTTTTGGAAAATGTCATTACAGGAGATGAGACCTGGGTATTCCTTTATGACCCAGAAGCAAAGGCCCAATCAAAGCAATGGAAACACCTAAGTTCACCTAGGCCAAAAAAGTTGAAATCACAGCGAACCGTAAACAAAGTCATGGCCACATTCTTCTGGGATTGCCGAGGTGTTATTCTCATCGATTACTTGGAACAAAACCAATCAATCAACAGTGATCGATACATTATTACACTTAAGAAGCTGAAAGGAGCAATGCGCAAAAAAAGGTCAACAATTCCGCTGTCAAATGTCCACTACAATGCCACGACTTACACCATGACAATTCCAGACCTCACACTTCGATGGCAACATCTTCGGCCCTTGCCAAAATGGGGTGGGCAATAATGCCACACCCACCACACAGTCCTGATTTGGCCCCTTCTGACTTTCATCTGTTTGATCCTCTCAAAAACTCTTACCGTGGTCAACATTTCGAAGACATAGAGGTTGTTAAAAACGCCATACATTCCTGAGTCAAACACCAACCACTGGAATTTATCCAAAGTGGATTCACAGCTTGGGTTGAGAGGTGGAGAAAATGTTTGAGGGCAGATGGTGAATTTTTTGAGTAGAGTCATTCTGTTACTAAGACTTCAAAGTATTTTACTGCAAATTTTCAAATCTGTATCTATAATAAAATTTGAGTTGTGAGCATTTAGGCATTACTTTTTGAACAACCCTCGTAGCTAGAGATAAATAAACCTCTTTCATTGACTCCTGTTTCACCCGCCCTTATTGTGGTATTTATGTTACAGAGGAGTGATAAATAGCTAGAGATACATAAAACTCCTTCATTGACTCCTGTTTCACCCGCCCTTATTGTGCTATTTATGTTAGTTTAAGAAACTATTGGTAATACGAGAATTCGTATTTGAATGTTTCAGAGACATTGAACGCTGACCAACACACGGTGGATTTTTAACAAGGATGTCTATATAAACATTTCATAGAGGACTTCATCAATTTGTATGTTCATCAAAGAGACATTAGTGTTAGAGGAGTGTAACTTTGTTGTTTCTCTTGAACACAGTAATGTATATTGGTATATATGCATGTTCCCTAAATGTATGCTGAAAACGATGATGTGTTGTTAATGTGTTTGTTATCATTTTCAAAAGTCTATAAAAGTCTATACTAACGTGTGTTTACTTACCTGGAAGAGCATTAAGAAGGTCCCATTTCCTCTGTACCTACAGGATTAAAAAGGGAGAAAGAAGTAGGTGATTTATTGTGATAATTATTGTGTGCACCACATTGCAAAATACACTTAAGTTTAATCAGGTTTACCCAAGTGAGCCTAGGTATTATACTCGCATATAATTAAGTTTGGGTGGAGGCACATTTTATTGACCCTGTAAGAAAAAGGGTTATATAAAGGATATATTTTTTTTAAATATATATATTTATTAGAAGAAAGAAAACATATAAACATATCACAGAAAACAAAGGGCCTGATTCAGACCCACTCACGAGTGGCTGTCCGCTCGCAAGTGGGTCGATGGTCTGCACTGCGCATGCGCACGACGGAGGGAGCTCCGTCGTGCGCATGCGCGAGACGCAACGAGCGAAGGACTTTCCTTCGCTCGTAGTGTCTGATCAAAGGGGGCGTGCTGTCGATGTTGATTGACAGCACGCCCCCTTTGGTGGGCGTGCCGGGGGCGTGCCTCCCGGACAGAGGCGTTCCCAAGGGAACGCCTACCGTCAGAAGCCGGCCCCACTGACATCACTAGGGATGTCAGTGGGAGTGATTTTGGCTCTGATAGAGCCAAAATCACTCCGGGCCTTGCGGTTGAAAAACTCAACCGCAGGCTTCGGCTCGCAGTGGCGATGGTCGCGATGGTCAAGACCATCGCGACCATCATCCTGCACGCTCGTATATGCTGTGGGTGGTGACCCACAGCTATACGAGCGTCCAGGAGGACGCTTCATATTTATGAAGGTGGGCCCTGATTCAGAGCGAGCGCTCTGGTCAGAGCGTCTGGCTCTGAATCAGGCCCAATATTTTCATTAACATAATTTGAGAATTCCATTGAAAATAAAGACTATCTTTAATAACACAGTATTTGGCAACTATTTATAGCTGTAACTGAAAAATATACAGGTAAATAAAAACACACATCAAATAAAAATAATATTATATAACCTTGAATAAAGGTAAAAGAAGGGGGGGTTGATAAAAGGATTTTTTTTATATTGAAAAATAAAAATATATTTTTTTAAATAATATATTGAAGTACTGAATGTGCACTTATCTGATAGACACATTTATCTCTGCGTAGAGACAGACAATCATCATTATCCATCAATGGTGATTGGCCGATGCTTTTCCCAACATTAATGGTTTTGTACCGATGTTATGTTTATATTCTACTTCCAGGTTCTGATTTGCCGGCCTCTCGGAGAAGACAGTGACAGCCAGAACAGAACATCGCTCTTTAATGGCCAATGTTCCATGGATTTTTGCCAACCATGGTGAGAGACTGATGCTTTCCCACCAACCATGGCCATGTGTCCATAGCAAAAACAATGTTAGGGCTTCGATGTCCAATCACTATTTCTGTGTTTTCCTGCTTCTCTTCTGTCCTTCTCTTATTCTTCTATATTTCTTCTACTTTGTATAGGAGGGAACATGGGGCAGGATCACACACTAGATCCTCAATACTGATACTACCTCGCAGGCCGGATGACTGGCCAGGGCACGGAATGGGAATCTTTTTTTTAGCAAAGAGCCTTCACAGGCATTTTCATTGCCATATGGTACTGGAATTGGGATATGTGAACACCATCATAAGATTGAGCCTACAAATGCCCATAGGGACAATGTGGCAACGTGCGCCACACATAGACCTGGAGGCCGGTCCGAAATGCAAAAAAGTGGTCTGGCCAAGAACCACAACTGTCCATACTTCATGTAATGTTCTGGCGAGGCTCAAGAAGCACAAGAACAGGATTAGGACATTGTATCGCATGCAATGCCGTTATTTGTGCAACTGGTGGCTGTTCTTCAGCTGTTCTTCTAAGGGTTTGGGTACGCGATCCCGACGTTTCAGGATCCCGGTGGCCAGAACACTGACAGCGGCATCCCGACAGTCAGAATCCCGACACCTTGAAGGTAAGTATGCTAACTCTAACCCTCCCCCTAACCCTCCTTTCCCACAGCCTAACCCCCCCTCGCAGCCTAACCCTCCCCCCCACAGCCTAGCCCTCCCCCCAACTTAACCCTAACCTATCTCATCCACAGTCTAACCCTCCTCCTCTGCAGCCTTAAACTCCCCCCAGCAACTCAACCCTAGCCCTCCCCTCCACAGCCTAACCCTAAATCACCTTTCCCGCAGTCTAACCTTAACCCTCCCCCCGGAGCCTAACCCTAACACATCCCCTAGTGCCTAACCCTTGCCCCTAACCCTAAACCCACCACTTCCCCTAACCCTAATACTTACCATCAGGATACCGGCGGCCAGAATTCTGGCGCTGGGATTCCCACTGCTAGTGACTACATCCCCTTCTAACTTGCAAAATATTTGCACAGCCCATTAGTCCTACATTGTGTATGCTCAGAGGTGCAGTTGTGACTGAGATAAACAGTCTCAGAAATGTATTGGGCTTTCCTGGACGGTGACTGGGAGGTGGCTATTCAGACGTACAAAGATGCACCATCTTATGGGTGTATTATGGGAGTGTTGCAGCTGCGGAGATATTCTAATGTTTCCAAAGCTTACCCGAGCATAGGGACACCCACTGCTGCTTTCTCATAACACCGACACAGATCGGGCAGCTCGTTCTGCATAAAAATCGGCATTGCGTCCATCTCTGAATGAGGCCCTTAAGGGTAGTTTAATCAAACCTTGGAGTGATAGCATCAACCAATCAGCTCCTAACTGTCATGTTACAGGCTGTGTTTGAAATATGATAGTTATGAGCTGATTGGTTGGTCCTCTTATCTTTCACCATTTTTTCTCTCTCCAAGCTTTGATAAATCTCCCCCTTAATCACTCACATTGGAGGCCATACTCTGAATGGAGATTCTGCACCCAGCATAGGTCTAGTGCAGGTTTCATTGGTGCGTCCGATGGTTGTGGCTAAAGATTTTTGGGTCTAAAGGGGATGGGTATAGGATGCCGGTGCTTGGGATCCCGGTGGTCAGAATTCCAATACCAGCATCCCGACCAGGTTACAATCCCGACGCCTCTAGGTAAGTGAACCTAACCTAACCCCTAACCCTACCCCTCCCTCCCCACAGCCTAAACCTAACCCCCCCTAGTGCCTAACCCTATCCCTCCCCACAGCCTAACCCTTACCCTCCCTCCCCGCAGCCTAAACCTAACCCTCCCTAGTGCCTAACCCTCCCTCCCCACAGCATACACCTAACCTCCCCCCCGCAGCCTAAACCTAATCTAATCCCTAACCCTTCCTCCCCACAGCCTAAACCTGACCCCCGCTAATGCCTGACTCTAACCCTCCCTCCCTGCAGCCTAAACCTAACCCTCCCTAGTGCCTAACTCTAACCCTCCCTTCCCGCAGCATAAATCTAACCTCCCCCCCGCAGCCTAAACCTAATCTAATCCCTAACCCTAACCCTTCCTCCCCACAGCCTAAACCTGACCCCCCTAATGCCTGACTCTAACCATCCCTCCCTGCAGCATAAACCTAACCTCCCCCCTGAAGCCTAAACCTAACCCTAACCCTCCCTCCCCGCAGCCTAAACCTAACCCCACCAGTGCATAACTCTAACCCTACGTGATATGTGACATGCTAAAACATTTTTCTTTATTTATTTCAGTTAAAGTGCACTAATCACTTAAACACCATTGAGGCAGCGTTTCTTAGTGTAGCCTGGCAGACATTTGACAATTTTTTTTTCGTGTGTGTATGAATAAGGTAGCGGGGGGGGGGCCTGCCTTTTCTGTCAGTCCCGGGCCCCACAATTTCTGATGGTAGCCCTGCCTATACCTAACCCTAACCCTCCCTCCCCACAGCATGAACCTAACCTCCCCCCACAGCCTAAACCTTACCCTAACCCTCCCTCCCCGCAGCCTAAACCTATCCCCACCAGTGCCTAACTCTAACCTTCCCTCCCCGCAGCCTAAACCTAACCCCCCCTAATAATAATAATAATAATAATAATAATAATATATGTTAGTGCAACTTTAAGGCTTTAAAAAGTGACAGTAACATTGAGCAAAAACCCACGCGTTTTACCTCAGGTCATTCAAATGGTGAACATTTCAAAGGGGGCTTTTTATGTGCTATTTTATGGCATTTTAACTGTATTGACATAATCATATTTTAGAAGAATACACTGTCCCATTATGTCTCAGATTTCTAATTGACTTTTACTACAGAACTAAAAACATCAATCAGGTGGTTAACCTTTGTTTTATTGGATAATGTTTACTTAACGTCAACAACCATGTGTATATATCCAGTGTCAGTTAAAGCCATTTCCTTCCGTGTGGAGCCAAAACCGTATATGAGCTAATCTATGCCAAAGGTTATATGGACAAATGTGCCATGACGTGTTCCTTAGCTGATGAATATATATATATATATATATATATATCACAAGACACTAAGGGGCCTATTTACTAAGCCTTGGATGAAGTTAAAGTGAACGTCCCAACCAATCAGCTACTGACTGTCATTTTTCAAACACAAGGCAGTTAGGAGCTGATTGGTTGGGACTTTAACTCCATTCACTTTATCGCCATCCAAGGCTTAGTATTTAGATCCCTCACTCACTTTAGACGCACCAATGGGCGCTCTATCGAAAGCAGCACCAGCCCTAAGCAGGTGCAGTTTCTTTGTCTAAGCGTGGCCTCCTATGTAAGCAGATCAGCATTTTTAATACGCAACCACTCTAGGATTGGGCGCTCATCGTAGCAATTCAATTGTTGTTCTGTTTGGACGCCTAAAGCTGCGAGGGGACACATTTATTCTTGCAGCCTCCTGAGGTTTGAGAAAAAATGTGTGCAAAGTCCGGTGGTTTGGATGCCCTAATGGAGGTTTGAGCGCCCCAATGACTCTTTTAAAAAACACTTTTTTAGATGGGTTTAGGTGCTTTACATAGCTAAACCTAATGCTTTTAGCCATGTTAAATGGGCACCCGAACGGAGAAACAAATAAATTGCCCCGTCGGGCGCCTATTCATATAGATCACCAGCAGGGGCGTTCCGAACATTTGAATCACCCTCTAAGAATTGCTCATGAAAAATGGTGCTTTTTTTGCGTAGTTATGTATTTTGTGGGTTGTTGTAATTATCTATGTTAGTTTATTTATTGTCTGTATCTGTTTATGCTGTTCATTGTATACCCATATAATCCTGTATAATATTTGCCTATAAACAGCAATATATAGCCTATAACAGCTAACAATAATAATAATAATAATAATAATAATAATAATAATAAGGGATGTGCAGGCTCGGAGTAGTTCGGATTTTCCCGCCAAGCTCTGATTTTTCCGACCAAAAATCAGGTATCAGAAAGAGGCAAAACGTCATCTTTCATGGACAAACATCATCATTCCTGGACAAAAGTCCATGAAAGATGATGTTTGTCCATGAAAGATGACGTTTTGCCTCTTTCTGAAACCAGATTTTTGGTGGGAAAAATCCAAATTTGGCGGGAAAATCGAAACTAATCCGAGCTTGCACATTCCTAATAATAATAATATATTTAACTTTAAGGCTTTAAAAAGTGACAGTGACATTGAGCAGAACCCCACGCATTTTACCTTAGACAAATGGTGAACATTACAACTAAGGGAGCTTTATACATGTAATTTTATAGCATTTTATGCATAGTGACATAATCATATTATAAAAGAATACACTGTCCCATTGTGTCACAGATTTCTAACTGACTTTTTCTATGGATATAAAACTATCCATATGCTCTTGTAAACCTGTGTTTTATTGGATAATGTTTACTTATTGTCAACAACCATGTGTATATACTGTATCTTAGCATAAATTAAAGCTGTTTAGGGACAGATGTGTCCTGACATGTTCCTTAGCTGATGATTTATTTATCTCTATTTAGGTAAGTAACATCTATATGTATTTTGAACCTTGATAAAAAAAAAAAGCCGGTGGGCTCTGAAACGTTGGTGTAATACAATTCTTTTTCTTACAAGACCCGGAGTGTTCCAGGTAAAGACCTCCTCTGTACCATGGTTGTTAACAGCCTTTATACTGCTATACTCCATAGTTGGGGTTTACGTGTCATGGAAACATTTCTGAGCTCTTTCCCTAAACTGGTCCAGATCAGTGTTCCTCTGTTTCTACAATTGTTGGAACTTGTTCTTTCACGCAATTATTTTATACATGATGGACACTTTTTCCTTCAATTATCTGGATGTGCAATGGGCTCCAATGTGGCCTCATCGTATGCAAATGTGTTTATGTTTGATTTCGAGGAACAATATCTACAACCTATTGCACAAGGCAAAGTGTTATTATACAAAAGGTATATAGACAACCTTTTTGTGATCTGGCTGGGACAAGAAGCTGATTTTGTTACATGGATGTTGGACATCAACTATCAAGATACACCTATTAAATTTACGTTTAAATGTCATTCTTCTGTGATGGATTATCTGGATGTAAAGGTTCTTTTGGCCGATGGAGTCTTATCTACAGAAGTTCATTACAAATCGACAGACCAGAACACCTTGCTGAAGTATTCAAGTTATCATCCTAATTCCTTAAAGAAAGGACTTCTGAAGTCACAGATGATGCATGTGGCCCGCATCACTAGCAACCAGAGTGTGTTTGACCAACTAGATGTGGTGATTGATCATTTTTTTTTGCATGTGGCTATCCATTGCAGTTCCTAAAAGATCAAAACCAGGAAGTTTTGCTTATGTAAAGGGAACAGCTTTTGCCTCCGGCTAACAAAAAAAAAATATGAAGAACAGCTCGTTTGGCCGATAGAATACTGGAATGCCAGTCCAGCGATTCAAAAAGCATCAAGAGCTCTTTGGCCAATTGTGTCATCTGATTAGGAGTTGTGTACCTTGATTACCAGGAGGCCCCTTATTGCCAACAGACAGGGGAAGAATATTAGGGATTATGTGGTCAGGACTGACATCACTGGTCTAAACATTCCAAGTGACAATTTCTTGACTTCTATGAAAAAACCAGGATGCTATCAGTGCCCTAACTGTGTCACTTGTAATTACTTGTCTCCAGGACCCACATTTTGTAACCCACATTCTGGAAAAGTATACAAAATGAAACACACACTGACTTGTTCTACACAGTTTGTTGTTTACTACATTGTATGTCCTTGCGGACTGTACTATGTGGGCCAAACCAGCAGGACTTTCAAGGAGAGGATGGCGTTGCACCGATCAGCCGTACGTGGCATTCTAGAAGGTAAAAATGTCGAGCAGCTGGTGGCCTGTCATTTCAAGTCAGCTGGCCACAATTTGGCCAGTCTAAGATACAAGATCATTAACTGTTTATTGCTTGGTTTTGTGATTATATTTAATGTTGTGTTTTTTATGTTGTGTTTTCTTTTATTATTTTGCTTTATTATTTTAATTTTGTTTTGTAATCTATTTAGTTTCTGATCCTGTATCCTTTATGAACACTGCGGGGTCTGTTCTATGTTTCACTTTCAGGATTTTTCCTCTGTTCTAACTTCTTGCAGGGGTTGCTAGGTAATAGTGGAAGCTTTGGGTCCGCTGACCCATGCACATCACTTCCGGGGGTGGTCATTTCCGGGCTACTGGTGTCGGGACACACTGGGGACGCGGACTTGCCTTTTCTATTTAGGTAAGTACCGCCTATATATATTTTGAACCTTGATAAAAGAGGCGGTGGGCTCTCAAACGTTGCTGTAATACAATTATTATTCTTACAAGACCCGGAGTGCCGCCTTTGTCTATCCTAGGATTGACAATTGTTTGTCTACATGGTGTGTGCAGGGAAGGCACTGGGCACCCGTTTCCCCATTGGACTATTGAGTGCCAGTTCGTTTGTGTATTGTATATGTATATATTATATATATATATATATGTATATAATATATATATATATATATATATATATATATATATATATATATATATATGCAAATATTGGAACTGGAATAGAGCTCATGTGCTTATGTACCCTTGTATATCTATATTAAAAATAGTAACCTTATAAAGTAAAGTGCTTAGTGACATACAAAAAAGTGCTCAGTGTATAAATACAATTCATATGGAAAAATCTCCAAATTATTACTAATATTCACAAAGTGATAGGAGTATGATTAACAACAATATAGAAACAAAATTTCATAAATGTGTACAACAGTGCATTAGTATTCAGATTATAAATGTGCAAAAATACTCATACGATTTATAAATAAATATAAAAACAACTTTTAATAAAAGACAAGAGTGATATCCTTCCAATTGTAGGATAGTATGCATAAAATCCACAAATAAAAATACATATAAAAAGATTTTTTCAATATAAAATAGGAATAAAAAATGACTTATCTGATCATAAGAAGTGTCAAGTTCATGAATGGGTAGAGAATAGTATCCCCCAACGCGTTTCGTCCGTATCCTGGACTTCTTCAAGGGATATCTAAGCTCTTGTGGGGTATCTGATATTTATACCCCCTCGAATGAGGACAAACAAGGAATAATTAGAATCGTTTGTAACATCACTTCCGGTTTTCTAATTGCCATGTGTTTTTATATTTAACAGAAATTACTAGGTCTTATAGTGTGCTGGTCTCTTTTCAGATAAATTAGTTATATATATATAATAGCTTCCTTATTGTGAATAATTTATATATCACAATATATATATATATTTTTTTCCCGTATCACACCAAGCCTCCAGGTAATAGCAAAAAATACCCCCAAATTCATAGAAATATAGGGCCTGATTCAGAAATGAATGCTAATGCGATAATATGCTAATAGTTGCAAAGCAGATCGTAAGGACGCCCACTGCTGCCTTCTCATATGCGTACGACCTCACTTACGTGTGTTAACAACGATGAGCATTGAGCGTCCATCTTTCCTTTAGGTTTGACCTTGGGCGCTCTCGTGACACGCAGAGCTGCGTAGGAGATCGCATGGGTTAATTTATTCAAGCCCATGGAACGGTCAGACACGCCTGCATTTTTCAGACCATCCCCCCATCACCACCTCCAGACGGCGTCACTCATTTTGGGATGGAATACTCTGTGCATCCGTGATCACAATGCGATCTCAGCATACGCATGGTGCGGCTTATACACATGAGCGTTGGCAAACAATCGCTCGATGTGCATCCATAATTACCAGTGCGACTGGCTCAGAATCAGTCCCATAATCCAAACTCTCCATGCCACATGTCACAGACAGTGTCACTCACTTGCAGGCTGCAGCCGCGCCACTGCGGAGGTAATGCTCTAACGTCATCATCTTGCGAGGCTCTCACTTATCCGTAGGAACCAGTTCCAGGCGGCAGTGAGGGAGGGACTAAAGAAAGGCAGGTGACCGCAGGCACAGTGGGTCGGAATAAGGGCATGAGACTGACTGTCACTGACTGTGGAGGGAAGAGCCAAGCGCGTCACTGACTGCTAGGCTGTGAGTCTGTGTGAGTGACTTTTGACACTGGTGCTGCAACTGCCAGCTGCTTCCTGCTGCTAAACGTTGTAAATCTATAAATTCTATATCATTAATAATATGATATATCTCATACACACTAATGGTGATGGATGCATTATATTTTTATCATATGCATATATATATACAGTCAGGTGCATAAATATTGGGAATTTTCATATTTTGGCCTCTATTCACCACCACAATGGCTTTGAAATGAAACAAACAAGATGTGCTTTAACTGCAGACTTTCAGATTTAATTTGAGGGTAATTTCATCCAAATCAGGTGAACGGTGTAGGAATTACAACGGTTTCTATATGTGCCTCCCACTTTTTAAGGGGCCAAAAGTAATGGGACTATCAACTCAAAAGCTATTTCATGGACAGGTGTGGGCTATTCCCTCGTTATTTCATTATCAATTAAGCAGGTAAAAGGTCTGGAGTTGATTCTAGGTGTGACATTTGCATTTGGAATCAGTTGCTGTCGACTCTCAATATGAGATCCAAAAGAGCTGTCACTATCAGTGAAGCAAGCCATCATTAGGCTGAAAAATAAAAACAAATCCATCAGAGAGATAGCAAAAACATTAGGTGTGGCCAAATCAACTGTTTGGAACATTCTTAAAAAGAAAGAATGCACCGGAGAGCTCAGCAACACCAAAAGACCCGGAAGACCACGGAAAACAACTGTGGTGGATGACAGAAGAATTATTTCCCTGGTGAAGAAAAACCCCTTCACAACAGTTGGCCAAATCAAGAACACTCTCCAGGAGGTAGGTGTATATGTGTCAAAGTCAACAATCAAGAGAAGACTTCACAAGAGTGAATATAGAGGGTTCACCACAAGATGTAAACCATTGGTGAGCCACATAAACAGAAAGACCAGATTAGAGTTTGCCAAATAACATCTAAAAAAGCCATTACAGTTCTGGAACAACATCCTATGGACAGATGAGACAAAAATCATCTTGTAACAGAGTGATGGGAAGAGAAGAGTATGGAGAAGGAAAGGAACTGCTCATGATCCAAAACATACCACCTCATCAGTGAAGCATGGTGGCGGTAGTGTCATGGCGTGGGCATGTATGGCTGCCAATGGAACTGGTACCCTTGTATTTATTGATGATGTCACTGCTGACAAAAGCAGCAGAATGAATTCTGAAGTGTTTTGGGCAATATTATATGCTCATATTCAGTCAAATGCTTCAGAACTCATTGGACGGTGCTTCACAGTGCAGATGGACAATGACCCAAAGCATACTGCAAAAGCAACCAAAGAGTTTTTTAAGGCTAAATAGTAGAATGTTATGCAATGGCCAAGTCAATCCCCTGACCTGAATCCAACTGAGCATGCATTTCACTTGATGAAGACAAAACTGAAGGGAAAATGCCACAAGAACAAACAGGAACTGAAGACATTTGCAGTAGATGCCTGGCAGAGCATCACCAGGGATGAAACCCAGCGTCTGGTGATGTCTATGCGTTCCAGACTTCAGGCTGTAATTGCCTGCAAAGGATTTGCAACAAAGTATTAAAAAGTGAAAGTTAGATTTAGGATTGTTTAGTTTGTCCCATTAGTTTTGGCCCCTTAAAAAGTGGGAGGCACATATAGAAACCGTTGTAATTCCTACACTGTTCACCTGATTTGGATGTAATTACCCTCAAATTAAATCTGAAAGTCTGCAGTTAAAGCACATCTTGTTCGTTTCATTTCAAAGCCATTGTGGTGGTGAATAGAGGCCAAAATATGAAAATTCTGTCAATGTCCCAATATTTATGGACCTGACTGTATGTATATATATATTTGCAAGGTCCGACACTCACTGGTTTCAATAAAGCTGCTGCTTACTGGGTGCCCTCCACTGATACAGCATGCTTCTGACATGGATAAATACAGTGAAATGGCGGTACCCCAGATTTGATTAGTAATGCTGTTGCTGGCAAAGGCGCAATAAAGCATTGAAACATCCTGTCCTGTCTCCTCCTCCTACAGCTAGCGCTGCGTATGGCTGCTGGAGAATCGGCTCACAGACTTAGGATCAGCCACTACAAAACAGCAGCCAGAGACTGTGGACCCGAGAAAGAGGGGAGAAAAGCCCAAGCCCCCAAATTCCAGCTACAAAAATAAATAAAAATAAACGTAAATGTCCCAGCAACCATCGTGCTTAACAGTCAACAGTTGCAAGGTCCTAGCATCTTAAAAGCTAACCACCACCCCCTGCTTATCGCCTGGCCAGCTTGTCCGGCATCAGGAGCAAGGAGCATCAGATGTGTGGGAGTTTTAAACCCTTCCTGTGCTCCAGTGATTATTACACCTGGGTCTGTGTAAATGTTAAAACCTGGAATTCCACACTTCCACTGCTAATGCTGAATGTACAGGCTTCACTCCAGCCTCCCCTGGAGTGAGCTGATCCCACAGGAATGTGGGCAGTTCAGGTGAGAGACAACCCCTCTCACCACAATATATATAGATATAGATTTATATATATACATGTGTGTGCGTGTGTATGTATATACACAGTTGAGTCACATTATTATGACCACCTCCTACATTTGACATTGGCAACGCGTAGCCCATGAAGTACGACACGTTCTGTGCGCTGGCTTGGTGGGTATGTAAGGTGTGCGATAGGCTGTCTGCAAACATATCACTCATTGCTGTCATGGGTAAAAGGGGCGATTTATCAGAGTTGCAAAAAGGGATGATTATTGGCTTTAGGGCCAAGGTTGGCAGTATTTCTGAAACAGCACAGTTTGTGAACGCGCTGCTGTGGTGAAGGTGTATCGTGACTGGATAAATGGCACCATTGTGAATAACCATAGTGGAAACTGCGAAGCATCATGTGCCATTGATGTGAGAGGTGAATGTCGGCTACGAAGGTGCATGAGGGCCGACTGACACGCTACAGTGGAGCAGCTCACTATGAAAATGAACCTAGGGCCACCAGATGTGTGCCTAAAACAACAGTTCAGTGAGCCCTGCTGCGTAAGAGGCTCCGAGGCAAACGAATGGTCACTGTACCTATGCCAGAGGTTCCCAATCACGGTCCTCAAGGCTCCCACACAGTTCATGTTATAGAGATATCCATGGTTGAACACAGGTGACTTAATTAGTACTGCAGTCAATTTGATTTAATCACTTGTGCTCAACCATGGATATCTCTAACACCTGAGCTGTTGGGGAGCCTTGAGGAACGAATTTGGGAACCTCTGACCTATGCTAACAAAGATGCATCTGCAGAATAGGCTTCAATTTTCATGCCTGTATCGGAATTGGACCTCCGCTGATTGGCAAAGTGTTGCCTTCTCCGATGAGTGACGATTTCTGCTTCATCGAACAGATGGATCTTGGCGTGTCAGGCGAGTAACATCGGATAACAAACACCCAACAACCATTGCTGGAAGACACAAGCTGGTGGTGGCAGCGTTATGGACTGGGGAATGTTTTCATGGCATTCTCTGGGCCCTCTCACCCATGTGAAAACCACCCTCAACCAATTTGGTTATGAATCCATCTTTGAAGAGCACGTACACCCATACATGCTAATTGTCTTCCCAGAGGTGGATGGGACCTTCCAGTAAGACAATGCGACATGTCACATGGCTAGAAATATCCGACAGTGGTTGGACGAGCATGGCCCAGACTTCCAAGTACTTCACTGGCCGCCTAATTCCCTGGACTTGAACGCAATTGAGCATCTGTGGGACCACCCAGATCGCTGTGTTCGCTCTATGGATACTCCACCAGGCACCTTACAGCAGCTATGTGATGCACTGCCGTCAGCATGGCTCCAGATACCTGTGCCAACCTACCAGCACCTTATTGAGTCACTCCCAGCCCGTCTAGCTGCTGTCCGTGCTGCACACGGCGGTCACTCTGACTATTAGCTGGTGGTTATAATAATGTGACTCAACTGTGTACACACATATATATATATATATTAGGGGTGAGCGGGTTCGGATTTCTGAAATCCGAACCCCCCCGAGCCCCCCCGACTGACTCGGATCTGAAATCGAGGCAAAACGTCATCATCCCGCCTTCCGGGTCTCGCGGGTTTTGGATCTTATATAAGGTACCCGCGTCGGCGCCATTTTCTCACTCGGCTGTGGACAGTGAAGAGGGAGGGTGGGAGTTAGGGCTGGCTGGGTTGTGTAGTGTAGTGTAGTGTAGTGCAGTGCAGTGTTGTGCTGTGCTGCGCTGTGCTGCTGTTGTCCATAGGGGCTGGCTGGACTGTGTTGTGCAGTCAGTGGTCCATAGGGGCTGTGTCCAGTGCAGTGTCCCAGTCCTAAAGGGGTGCTGTAGTGTTGTCCAGGGGGTGCTCTGTCCATCAGGTGTGCTCCCCCCAAGTGCAAAAACAAATAATATTTTTTCTGTGTTTGTGAATTGTGTGCACTGTGGCTGCACGTGCATCAACAAAGGAGCAGCGCCAAACGTGCGCCTGTGTCCCATAAGTAAAGGGCCGGCTGCCTCGTCCATTAAAGGGTGCTGTAACCCCCAAAGTACACTCCAAACAAAATAAAAAAATATTTTCTGTGTTTGTGAATTGTGTGCACTGTGGCTGCACGTGCATCAACAAAGGAGCAGCGCCAAGCGTGCGCCTGTGTCCCATAAGTAAAGGGCCAGCTGGCTTGACCGTTAAAAGGTGCTGTAACCCCCAAAGTACACTCCAAACAAAATAAAAAAATATTTTCTGTGTTTGTGAATTGTGTGCGCAGTAGACGCACGTGCATCAACAAAGTAGTGCCAAGCGTGCGCCTGTGTCTCATAAATAAAGGGCCAGCTGGCTTGTCCGTTAAAGGGTGCTGTAACCCCCAAAGGGCACTCCAAACAAATAAAAAAATATTTTCTGTGTTTGTGAATTGTGTGCACTGTGGCTGCACGTGCATCAACGAAGGAGCAGCGCCAAGCGTGCGCCTGTGTCCCATAAGTAAAGGGCCGGCTGTCTCGACCGTTAAAGGGTGCTGTAACCCCCAAAGGGCACTCCAAACAAAATAAAAAAATATTTTCTGTGTTTGTGAATTGTGTGCGCAGTAGCTGCACATGCATCAACAAAGTAGTGCCAAGCGTGCGCCTGTGTCATAAGTAAAGGGCCGGCTGGCTTGACCATTAAAGGGTGCTGTAACCCCCAAAGTACACTCCAAACAAAATAAAAAAATATTTTCTGTGTTTGTGAATTGTGTGCACTGTGGCTGCACGTGCATCAACAAAGGAGCAGCGCCAAGCGTGCGCCTGTGTCCCATAAGTAAAAGGCCGGCTGGCTCATTTCTTAAAGTGTCGTGTAACCCACAAAGTGCACTAGTCTCCAACAAAAATAAAAAATTATTTTCTGTGTTTGTGTGCGCCTTAGCCGCACGTATATATGAATATAACTTAAATGGAGGACCAAACTTTCTCCGATAAAAATAAAATAGGGAAAATCAAGAACCACTTTCTCCTAGTGCTGAAGCTGCTGCCACTAGTCATGACACAGACGATAACATGCCATCAACGTTGTCTGCCAAGGCCGATGCTCAATGTCATAGTAGAGGGCACATACAATCCCAAATGACAAAGTTCAAGAAAATGACCTTGAAAAAAACATTTAAATCATCTGAAGAGAAACGTAAACTTGCCAATATACCATTTACGACACGGAGTGGCAAGGAATGGCTAAGGTCTTTCCCTATGTTCATGACTAGTGGTTCAGCTTCACATGACGATGGAAGCCCTCCTCCCACTAAAAAAATCAAACGAGTTAAGCTGGCAAAAGCACAGCGAAGAACTGTGCTTTCTAAGAAGATATCACAAATCCCCAAGGAGAGTCCAAGTGTGGTGGTGGTTGCGATGCCTGACCTTCCCAGCACTGGACGGGAAGAGGTGGCTCTTTCCACCATTTGCACGCCCCCTGCAAGTGCTGAAAGGAGCACCCACAGTCCACTTGCTGATATGCAAATTGAAGATGTCACTGTTGAAGTACAACAGGATGAGGATACTGGTGTAGCTGGCGCTGAGGAGGAAGTTGGCGAGGAGGATTCTGATGGTGATGTGGTTTGTTTAAATCAGGCTCCGGGGGAGACAGTTGTTGCCCGTGGGATGAAAAAGCCCATCACGGTCATGCCTGGGCAGAGGACCAAACATTCCACCTCTTTGGTCTGGAAATATTTCTATCCAAATCCGGACAACAACTGTCTTGCCATATGTACCATATGTAAAGGTGAAATAAGTAGGGGTAGGGACGTTAACCACCTAGGAACATCCTCCCTTATACGGAACATGCATCGCGTTCATAAAAAGTTACTGTCAAGTTCAGAAACTTTGGCTAAGACCGTAAGCAGTCCAGGGACACCTAAATCCTGTTGTCCTGTTGTATCCAAGCGCCTGCAAACCACACCGTCAACTTCCTCCTCGTCAATTTCCTCCTTAGTCAGGATCGGAAGTAGTCCTACAGGCCATGTCTCTGGCATGACTGACTCTCCTATCCGGGATTCCTCCGGAGGATCCTGCATTGCTACGCCTCCTGCTGCCGCTGCTGCTGTTGCTGCTGCTGGGAGTCGTTCATCATCCCAGAGAGGAAGTAGGAACACCACTACATTTACTAAACAACTGACCCTCCAACAGTCCTTAGCGAGGAGGATGAAGTACGACAGCAGTCATCCTGAAGCAAAACGTATAACTGAGGCCTTGACTGCTATGTTGGTGTTAGACGTGTGTCCGGTATCTGCCATTAGTGCAGTGGGATTTAGACAATTGATGGAGGTAGTGTGTCCCCGGTTCCAAATCCCGTCTAGACTCCACTTCACTAGGCAGGCGATACCGAGACTGTACAGACACGTCAGAAAAAGTGTCCTCAGTGTCCTGAAAAATGCGGTTGTACCCAATGTCCACTTAACCACGGACATGAGGACAAGTGGAACAGGGCAGACTAAGGACTATATGACTGTGACAGCCCACTGGGTAGATGTATCACCTTATGCAGCAACAACAGCAGCGTCACCAGTAGCAGCATATCAGAAACGCCAGCTCGTTCCAAGGCAGGCTACGCTGTGTATCACCAGTTTCAGTAAGAGGCACACCGCTGACAACCTCTTAGAGAAACTGAGGGAAATCATCGCCCAGTGGCTTACCCCACTTAGACTCTACTGGGGATTTGTGATATCTGACAACGCCACCAATATTGTGCGGGCATTACATCTGGGCAAATTCCAGCACGTCCCATGTTTTGCTCACACAATAAACTTGGTGGTGCAGAATTTTCTGAAAAGCGACAGGGGCGTGCAGGAGATGCTTTGGGTGGCCCGAAAAATTTCTGGCCACTTTCGCCATATAGCGACTGTGTGCCGAAGACTGGAGCACCAGCAAACACTCTTGAACCTGCCCATCACCTGAAGCAAGAGGTTGTGACGCGGTGGAACTCAACCCTCTATATGCTTCAGAGGATGGAGGAGCAGCAAAAGGCCATTCAAGCCTATACATCCACCTATGACATAGGCAAAGGAGGGGGGTATGCACCTGACTCAAGCGCAGTGGAGAATGATTTCCGTGTTGTGCAAGGTTCTCCAACCCTTCGAACTTGCCACACGTGAAGTCAGTTCAGACACTGCCAGCTTGAGTCAGGTCATTCCCCTCATCAGGCTTTTGCAGAAGCAGCTGGAGAAAGTGAAGGAGGAGCTAAGACAGAGTGATTCTGCTCGGCATGTGGGACTTGTGGATGAAGCCCTTCATTCGCTTTGCCAGGATTCCAGGGTGGTCAATCTGTTGAAATCAGACCACTATATTTTGGCCACCGTGCTCGATCCTAGGTTTAAAGCCTATGTGGTGTCTCTCTTTCCGGCCGACACAAGTCTGCAGAGGTGCAAAGACCTGCTGGTGAAAACACTGTCAGCTGAAGCGGAACGTGACACGTCAACAGCTCCTTCTTCATTTTCTCCAGCAACTGGGGCCGCCAGGAAAAAACTTAGGTATCCTAAGCAACCCGTTGGCAGTGATGCAGGGCAGGCAGGACCAAGTTTGGACATCTGGTCCGGACTGAAGGACCTGGCAACAATTTCTGACATGTCTACTGTCACTGCATATGATACTGTCACCATTGACAGAATGGTAGAGGATTACAGCGGTGACAGCATCCAAGTAGGCATGTCAGACAGTTCATACCTGTACTGGCAGGAAAAAGAGGCAATTTGGAGGCCCCTGTACAAACTGGCTCTATTTTACCTGAGTTGCCCCCCCCTCCAGTGTGTACTCCGAAAGAGTGTTTAGTGCAGCATGGAACCTTGTCAGCGAAAGGCGTAGGAGGCTGCTTCCACAAAATGTGGAGAAGATGATGTTCATAAAAATGAATTACCAACTCTTTCAGGGAGACCAGCCTCCAGAACGTACAAAGGGACCTGTGGTGGTGGATTCCAGCGGGGACGAGTTAATAGTCTGTGAGGATGAGGATGTACACAACACTGAAGAGGGTGAGGAATCGGTGGATGAGGAGGATGAGGACGACATCTTGCCTCCGTAGAGCCAGTTTGTGCAGGGACAGATTAAATGCCAGCTTGTTTTGTGGGGGCCCAAACGAACCAATCATTTCAGCCACAGTCGTGTGGCAGACCCTGGCGCTGAAATGATTGGTTTGTTAAAGTGTGCATGTCCTGTTTATACAACATAAGGGTGGGTGGGAGGGCCCAAGGACAATTCCATCTTGCACCTCTTTTTTTTCTTTGAATTATGTACTGTTTGGGGCCTAGTTTTTCAAACTGCCATCCTGTCTGCCACTGCAGTGTCACTCCTAGATGGGCCACGTGTTTGTGCCGCCCACTCGTGTGGCTTAGCATAGCCTTTTGGACATAAAAACACTATTGTGAGGTGTTCAGAATAGACTGGAAATGAGTGGAAATTAAGGTTATTGAGGTTAATAATTGCATAGGAGCAGAAAAACCCACAAATTCTGTGATTTAAGCTGTTTTTATTCTTTTTTAAAAAAAAATACAGATCCAAAACAGAAAACCCAGAACCCAAAACACGGAAGGGTGGTTTTGGCAAAACCAATCCAGATCCAAAACACGAAGAAAGATACAGATCCAAAACACGAAAAGTGGCCGGTGCACACCCCTAATATATATATATATATATATATATATATACATATATATACATATATATGTTGCTGAATATGTGTGCTTTATATAAATAACTGGTAATAATAATATATCGCACCACTGCAGTGATTATTAACAGCCTGTATCGCGAGGGGGGGCCCTGGGGAGTTGCTGTACCGGGGCCCAGGATTTCTCTTGGCAGCCCTGCCTGTGGGCAATTTCTTGTCAGCTGTTGCAGTAATTCTTAGCAGCAGAACACAAGACACTTATATAAAAAGGAAATTGAAAAGAAATAGGCTGTCGCTACTTGCTCATCAGGGTCCTGCTGCCGGTGCCCTACATCATTGTAGAACAAGAGACAATCAGTAGCCAGTCTCTGTTGCCAGGCTGGTGTTAGCAGTAGGGAGTATTTTAATGCCATGGCTCCCAGATTTCTTAACACGTGGGTAGGTTATTATAACCCATCAAGATTCTTCAAGGTCAGATGAAAATGGTGGATCAAGGTATCAAGATGCCAGTCTCTGAATTCAGGGCAGTACTTATGTTTCTGTACAAGTGCTAATTAGGGGTACTGCTCCTTTCTGCTGGAGTGTATGCCGTTTACGTTAAAAGTACATGATTTATTTATTACATTTTTTTTAAATATGCTGCAGTGTGAAAAATGTCTCATGTTAATCTATTAAATGTTTATCTTAAAGTGTATACTCACTATGCTTAAGTAAATGCCACCTATGATAAAGGACTGCTGATGGATAGTTGGGAGTTTGTAAAACTGCTAGTTTTCACTTGTAGACTGCTATTTTTTTTTAATCAGTTAATATTTGCTGGTATTATGGTATTTTAGGAAGAAAGGTAATTAATGCAGGTTACACTATAATGCAAATCACTATTTCTGGTAAATGCTGGACTGTGCTTAAAGCTAAAGCTGTAGACTGTATGCTAAGCTCTATTATTTTTCCTTAAAGCTAAAGCCATTACACTGCATGCTAATCCCTAATCCCTGCTGTTTTTGTCTAAAGCTGGACTGACGTTTCTCAAAACTAATGCCGCCTATCTAATGCAAACTCTTACACATACCTGCCTACCCTCCCTATTTGATCGTGAGCCTCCCGAAAATTGGGTACCGCTCCCGACCTCCCGGGAAGGCAGGCAAGCCTCCCGGCTGCCGCCGACCCCTCCTATCCCCCCCGCAATTACATGCAAAAGTCCCGCAGCGGGGGGGGGGTTGCGGGGACGACGCTATTCACTCGGAACAGTGTAATTTTGGCCCTGCCCCCTGCTTCACAATGCCTGTAATAGCAGTGTGTAGCGGGGGCGGGGCCAAAATGACTTGATCGCTTGGCTCCACCCCCCCGCCCACAAACACTCGTCGTCTGGCCGGCACCGCCCCCGTGTGCTGACACCCCCCCAGTCATGCCGATCTGGCTGCTCCCTCCCTGAATGGGCAGCCAGATAGTCGGCAAGTATGCCCTTACTGTCACTGTAATGCTGCACTGTGTGTGTGTTTTTATATATAGCCAGAAGTGTAGTTGCATTGTTGGAACTACATTAGTTGTTTTAAAAAAGTGTTTATGTGTCAAGTGATTTCTCTGTCAAATAATATTGCGTTGTATCTAGGGGTGAGCGGGTTCGGATTTCTGAAATCCGATCCCCCCCGAGACCCCCCCGATCCGAGTCAGGCTCGACTTTTCCCGCCTGACTCGGATCTGAAATCGAGGCAAAAGGTCATCATCCCGCCTTCCGGGTCTTGCGGGTTTTGGATCCTATATAAGATACCCACGTCGGCGCCATTTTCTCACTTGGCTGTGGACAGTGAAGAGGGAGGGTGGGAGTTAGGGCTGGCTGGGCTGTGTAGTGTAGTGTAGTGTAGTGCAGAGTAGTGTTGTGCTGTGCTGTGCTGCGCTGTGCTGCTGTTGTCCATAGGGGCTGTGTCCACTACTTCAAAGTCCATAGGGGCTGGCTGTGTTGTGCTGTGCTGCTGTTGTTAATAGGGGCTGTGTCCACTACTTCAAAGTCCATAGGGGCTGGCTGGACTGTGTTGTGCAGTCAGTTGTCCATAGGGGCTGTGTCCACTCCAAAGTCCTGTGCAGTGTCCCAGTCCTAAAGGGGTGCTGTAGTGTTGTCCAGGGGGTGCTCTGTCCGTCAGGGGTGCTCCCCCCAAGTGCTATAAAAAAAATTTTTTTTTCTGTGTTTGTGAATTGTGTGCGCAGTAGCCGCAGTGCATCAACAAAGTAGTGCCAAGTGTGCGCCTGTGTCATAAGTAAAGGGCCGGCTGGCTTGACCGTTAAAGGGTGCTGTAACCCCCAAAGTACACTCCAGTCCAAACCAAATAAAAAAATATTTTCTGTGTTTGTGAATTGTGTGCGCAGTAGCCGCACGTGCATCAACAAAGTAGTGCCAAGCGTGCGCCTGTGTCATAAGTAAAGGGCCGGCTGGCTTGACCGTTAAAGGGTGCTGTAACCCCCAAAGTACACTCCAGTCCAAACCAAATAAAAAAATATTTTCTGTGTTTGTGAATTGTGTGCGCAGTAGCCGCACGTGCATCAACAAAGTAGTGCCAAGCGTGCGCCTGTGTCATAAGTAAAGGGCCGGCTGGCTTGACCGTTAAAGGGTGCTGTATCCCCCAAAGTACACTCCAGTCCAAACCAAATAAAAAAATATTTTCTGTGTTTGTGAATTGTGTGCGCAGTAGCCGCACGTGCATCAACAAAGTAGTACCAAGCGTGCGCCTGTGTCATAAGTAAAGGGCCGGCTGGCTTGACCGTTAAAGGGTGCTGTAACCCCCAAAGTACACTCCAGTCCAAACCAAATAAAAAAATATTTTCTGTGTTTGTGAATTGTGTGCGCAGTAGCCGCACGTGCATCAACAAAGTAGTGCCAAGCGTGCGCCTGTGTCATAAATAAAGGGCCGGCTGGCTTGACCGTTAAAGGGTGCTGTAACCCCCAAAGTACACTCCAGTCCAAACCAAATAAAAAAATATTTTCTGTGTTTGTGAATTGTGTGCGCAGTAGCCGCACGTGCATCAACAAAGTAGTGCCAAGCGTGCGCCTGTGTCATAAGTAAAGGGCCGGCTGGCTTGACCGTTAAAGGGTGCTGTAACCCCCAAAGTACACTCCAAACAAAATAAAAAAATATTTTCTGTGTTTGTGAATTGTGTGCGCAGTAGCCGCAGTGCATCAACAAAGTAGTGCCAAGCGTGCGCCTGTGTCATAAGTAAAGGGCCGGCTGGCCTGACCGTTAAACCAAATAAAAACCAAATAAAAAAATATTTTCTGTGTTTGTGAATTGTGTGCTCTGTGGCTGCACGTGCATCAACAAAGGAGCAGTGCCAAGCGTGCGCCTGTGTCCCATAAGTAAAGGGCCGGCTGGCTCATTTCTTAAAGGGTGGTGTAACCCACAAAGTGCACTACTCTCCAGCAAAAATAAAAAAATATTTTCTGTGTTTGTGTGCGCCTTAGCCGCACGTATATATCAATATAACATAAATGGAGGACCAAACTTTCTCCGATAAAAATAAAATAGGGAAAGATCAAGAACCACTTCCTCCTAGTGCTGTTGCTGCTGCTGGGAGTTGTTCATCATCCCAGAGAGGAAGTAGGAACACCACTACTTTTACTAAACAATTGACCCTCCAACAGTCCCTAGCGATGAGGATGAAGTACGACAGCAGTCATCCTGAAGCAAAACGTATAACTGAGGCCTTGACTGCTATGTTGGTGTTAGACGTGCGTCTGGTATCCGCCATTAGTGCAGTGGGATTTAGACAATTGATGGAGGTAGTGTGTCCCCGGTTCCAAATCCCGTCTAGATTCCACCTGCAGCAGCGACAAGCGTGCGTCTGTCTGTTAAAGGGTGGTGTAACCCTCAAAGTGCGCTTCACAAACAATAAAAAAAATCTTTTTTTTTCTCTTTGTGAAATGTGTGGGCTGTAGCCGCAAGTGCATCCTTAAAGCAGCAGCGACAAGCGTGCGTCTGTCTGTTAAAGGGTGGTGTAACCCTCAAAGTGTGCTCCACAAACAATAAAAAAAATCTTCTTTTTTTTTCTGTCTTTGTGAATTGTGTGGGCTGTAGCCGCACTTGCATCCTCAAAGCAGCAGCGACAAGCGTGCGTCTGTCTGTTAAAGGGTGGTGTAACCCTCAAAGTGCTCCAAAAAATCAAAAACTATTTTTTTATGTGTTTGTGACTTGTGTGCGATGGAGCCGCACGTGCATCAACACAGTAGCAGCGCCAAGCGTGTGCCTGTGTCATAAGTCAATGGACGGTTTGGTCATATGGTCCGGACTGAAGGACGTGCCAACAATTTCTGACAAGTCTACTGTCACTGCATATGATACTGTCCTCAAAGCAGCAGCGACAAGCGTGCGTCTGTCTGTTAAAGGGTGGTGTAACCCTCAAAGTGCGCTCCACAAACAATAAAAATATTCTTCTTTTTTTTCTGTCTTTGTGAAATGTGTGGGCTGTAGCCGCACCTGCATCCTTAAAGCAGCAGCGACAAGCGTGCGTCTGTCTGTTAAAGGGTGGTGTAACCCTCAAAGTGCGCTCCACAAACAATAAAAATATTCTTCTTTTTTTTTCTTTCTTTGTGAAATGTGTGGGCTGTAGCCGCACCTGCATCCTTAAAGCAGCAGCGACAAGCGTGCGTCTGTCTGTTAAAGGGTGGTGTAACCCTCAAAGTGCGCTCCACAAACAATAAAAATATTCTTCTTTTTTTTTCTGTCTTTTTGAAATGTGTGGGCTGTAGCCGCACCTGCATCCTTAAAGCAGCAGCGACAAGCGTGCGTCTGTCTGTTAAAGGATCCCTGTACAAACTGGCTCTATTTTATCTGAGTTGCCCCCCCTCCAGTGTGTACTCCGCAGCCGGGAACCTTGTCAGCGAAAGGCGTAGGAGGTTGCATCCACAAAATGTGGAGAAGATGATGTTAATAAAATGAATTATCAACTCTTCCAGGGAGACCAGCCTCCAGAACGTACAGAGGGACCTGTGGTTGTGGATTCCAGCAGGGACGAATTAATACTCTGTGAGGATGAGGATGTACACTACACTGAAGAGGGTGAGGAATCGGTGGATGAGGAGGATGAGGACGACATCTTGCCTCCGTAGAGCCAGTTTGTGCAGGGACAGATTAATTGCCAGCTTGTTTTGTGGGGGTCCAAACGAACCAATCATTTCAGCCACAGTCGTGTGGCAGACCCTGGCGCTGAAATGTTTGGTTTGTTAAAGTGTGCATGTCCTGTTTATACAACATAAGGGTGGGTGGGAGGGCCCAAGGACAATTCCATCTTGCACCTCTTTTTTTTCTTTGCATTATGTACTGTTTGGGGCCTAGTTTTTCAAACTGCCATCCTGTCTGCCACTGCAGTGTCACTCCTAGATGGACCACGTGTTTGTGCCGCCCACTCGTATCTCTTAGCATAGTCATCCAGCTACCTCGGTGCAACCTTTTGGATATAAAAACACTATTGTGAGGTGTGAGGTGTTCAGAATAGACTGGAAATTAGTGGAAATTAAGGTTATTGAGGTTAATAATAGCATAGGAGCAGATCCAAAACACAAAACCCAGAACCCAAAACACGGAAGGGTGGTTTTGGCAAAACCAATCCAGATCCAAAACACGAAGAAAGATCCAGATCCAAAACCAAAACACAAAACACGAAAAGTGGCCGGTGCACACCCCTAGTTGTATCCTCTTAAATATGTCTGTCATTGTGTCTGCTGTAAAACAGGGGGACACATTTCACTCAGCTTTGCCTCTCTGATCAATGTGAACCCGGTCCTTAGCAAAATGGGACACTACATATTTCTAGAGATGTTACTGCAAAGATGGAAAATCTGCTCCTTTCCACAGGTTATTCAAAGTGCTAAATGCCTACATTTTCCACCACATGCAAATGAAACTGACAGCGGTTGGGGCTCAAATTCACATTTGTTTATGCTATAGATGGAAAATCACAGTTTCCTTGAAAGCACAAACAATTTTTACACCGTAAATAATGTTGTGATCATGAGCAACCAATCAGGTATAAAGTTATTATTTTGGTGTATAGAGACAAATAAAAGATGATATTTGATTGGTTGTATGGGTTACAGTATATGTACTATATTCGCCACTGATACAGAGGCACACGGGCTCTGCATGCACTGCTGGCGTTCACGTAATTGAGCGATTATTTACAACTGCGCAGGCACGAAAGATTCTGAAGTCTCCTACGGCGCCTGCTTTCCCTGAGTGTACGGCAAAGGTGTTGTCGCCATCGGGATAGACGTCATCAGAACGGTGGCAGAAAAGTGATGGGTGTTCCTGGGCAGTGACTGGGAGGTGGTTACTAGTGCACGCAGAACCGGTTCATTCACAGACGCACAGACACAGGCATACTGTAGCTTACATAATAGAGATTAATGTGAACATACCATATTTCATGTAGCTATTACACAGGGGAAATGGGTTCCGGACTACAGATAGACAGTAATTAGTTAGACAATGTCTAGGTAGACACCACATGTTAAACAGTTAATAGTTAGACAAGGATAAAAGTTTGACACAGAAAAAAGTCAGACACACTAAAGTTAGACATGTAAAAAGTTCGACAGGGTCCAGAGTTTGACATGAAAATGATCGACACAAAAATGGTCGACTTTTTTTTTTTAGGATCAAGGTTAGGTTTAGTGTTAGGGTTATGCACTTACAGGAGGGTTAGGCACTTACCACCACGGTTAGGGTTGGGCACTTACCCAGACGGTTAGGATTAGGCACCAGGAGGGATGGTTAGGGTTAGGCACCAAGGGGAGGGTTAGGGTGAAGAATAGGGCTAAAAAAAAAAACACTGTCGACCTTTTTTACCTGTCGAACTTTTTACATGTCTAACTTTAGTGTGTCTGACTTTTGTCTGTGTCAAACTTTTATCCTTGTCTAACTATTAACTGTCTAACATCTGGTGTCTATCTAGACATTGTCTAACTAATTACTGTCTATCTCAGGGGTGGCCAAACTCGGTCCTCGAGTTCTACCAACAGTTCACTTTTTCCAGGTCTCCTCACAGAATCACAAGTTAAATAATTAGCTCCACCTCTGGATCTTTCAAAATGTGTCAGTGAGTAATGACTACACCTGTGCACCTGCTGGGTGACCTGGAAAATGTGAACTGTTGGTAGATCTCGAGGACCGAGTTTGGCCACCCCTGGTCTATCTCTTATTCCCCACCGGGGGGAAATCAGGCACAGTTACCTGTACTTAAGTTAAAAGTTACATGCTTGGTCCTGGCATGTTCCACAAGGGTCAATTAATAAGCCAGTCAGTCATCAGGTACTTCATCATGACATCACTATAAGGGTGGGGGGGTACCCCTCTAGGCACCCCACAAGCTAGAGACAGGTGCCATTGGGGCACCAACCCTGCCACCTCTTAACCTTGCACTGTTGGTGATGGCGACAGCGTTAATCTTGCTCAGATCCTAATAGCAGTTCAGTTTACAGTATTGATAAATTCATCCCCATAGAGCTTAGTATGTCAGCTTTTGATTGATAGTTTATGAAACGCTGCTAATTAGTATTAGCACTAGCAACAACAGGTCTGTTGTAGCAGCACATAACTTTGGCATAGTAACATAAGGAAGGTTATTGCAGGTTCATTTATCCACACATGTTATTATCGTAGACAGTGACACAAATTGCCAGTAAGGGATATCAAATCCCCCAACGGGTCTGTGTTTGCGGTACTAAGTATAACACCTTACACCCATAGGCCGGGATGTACTAAAGGAAAAATGCGGTAAAAACCCAGTTTTTGACGTTTTTACCGCATTTCCAGAAGTACTAAAGCCCAGCCGCACTTTTATCGGTGCATAGGGTAATGGCAAAAAAACCTGTCATTACCCTATAGAAGCCTATGGGCTTCTTGCCGCACCCTGCTCCTGACGGTTCACCGCCGCACCGTCGTCACCCTGCGCTAGCCCCCACTCACCTGCACTCCATTGTCGCCGGCCCGCGCTCCTCCTGGGTCCTCCGCCTCCTCCTCCTAATCTTCTTCCGGGTGCAGGGAGGTGGTGGAAGAGCCCGGGGCTTCCTGCTCATGTGACAAGCAGGAAGCTCCCGGGGCTCGGAGGGGGCGGGGTTGCACGGAGACCCCATCACCCAGTGTCGGCTGCTTCGCAAAAGGCAGCTCTTATCGCAAGAGCTGTCCTTTGCGATACTAACCTTACTTAGTAAGGTTGCGGTGACTGGTGGAATGGTCACCGCAACCTTAGTACATCCCGGACATAGTGAGCAATGCTGGTTCTCCTCCATTATGATCCTGCTATAGGGATCACAGGGCAGCAAACTGTGTACCTGCTACAGGGGAAATAGCAATCCATGTGAGGCACAGATGTTATTGGAAAACACACGTTTGGGATCAGGAACAACAGTGTAACTAAGGACATTTTATATGAGTCACTGAGGCAGGGAAGATGGCGGGTATGTGAGCACAGGCTCTGGCACAACGGCAGAGTCTTTGCTTTCACTGCGATGGTGCGTTGCGGTGTAGAGATACATCGCGTTCGCCGTTTGGCGGCATGATGTATCACTACATGCTGCATGTAACAGCACCGTGGCGTTCATTGAATTGAATTAAGATGCGATGAACGACGGATCAGGTCTACACACTATATGAGGTCTGCGAAATATCTTTCCGATCTGCTTTGGAACAAAACATCGTATAGTGTGTACCTAGCTTTAGGAGTTGATTGGTTGACACCAGGGGCGTTTTAAGAGAGGAGGGGGCCCGTGTGCATTCCCCGTGCGGGGCCCCCTCCTCTCTCCCTGGTGGCTGGCAGCCGACTGACGTGGCTGGCCAGCCACCGGAGCATTGGTAGACTATTTTTCCGGTGTTCTGAGCAGCCGACCCCCGACGCGGAACCACGGACAGGTAAGTTTAAAAAAAATATGGGTGCAGGGTGCGCGGTGCGGGGCCCCCCTGGGTCCGAGGGCCCGTGTGCCCCGCACACACTGCACCCATTATAGATACGCCACTGGTTGACACTTTATCTCTATCCACTTTATTTCTCTCCAAGCTTTGAACTCGTACATATATGTGTAATCAATAGTATGGCTTTCGTACTAGTGTCCCCTCTAAAACTGCCCATCCTGAGACTTACCCACCTGCCGGTTGCAGTGTCCCGCAGGTGGGAAAAGTTGCAGTGACTTCTGTAAGTGCTGGGCACGCCCCCATGTGTGATGAATTGGGGGGGTGTCACAAGGGCAGGATGTAGGGATAATGGCCCAGTACCTCCCAATGGTAGCGCCATAACAACTCACACATGCGTTTGGCTGAGTGTGGCCTAGCATTATTGCAGCAACCCTGGTCATTTGTCGATGAATTTCAGCTACTGATGAGCCCTTTAGACGCAGAAATCTGATCGCACTACATGCCTCATTGTCTGACCATGTTCCCGCCAGCCCCGCCATTTTACAACTGATGTTGGGACAATATGACGAATATGAGGTGCAGTCTAATGGGCATGAGGGGAAGCAGTGGTCTACCTGCTCTGGCCTGGGGGGAAATTACAATGTAGTAGAGGATATTACACACGTGAGAGGTCTTGTTACCTTACTTATTGAACCACCCTCATATTTGTCTTGATTCCAAGATATGATTTGGGGGTATTAGATAAAACTAAAGTGCCCAGCTCAGCTGCAGAGCAATGTTTGGCAGGCAAGAAGACAGACCGCGCAGAAACAGCTCAGTGATGATGACACAGTGACACCTCTGCTGCACGGTGACTTAACAGGAAACCTACTCTTACTTCAACTGAAATTAAATAGATCAAACTAGGCCGTGGTTTAGTTTGGCTTTCAACAAAGAGAAAGGCGGGGTGGTAAATATGTAAGAGCCCCCCCCCCCTCCCCCCCGTGACTCTCACCTTCAGGCTGCCGCCGCTCCTACCGATGGTCCTGGAACACAGGTCGGATGCGGACAGTAACAGTTGGGATTCCCACTCCTGGCCCTGGAAGGAAAACACGTGCTGAATCTGGATGACCTCCACCGGGATCAGTGGATGGTCATCATTGGCACTTTTGGCCTCAGACTGGTTACACCTATGTGCCAAGAACAAGGGTGCACCCCGAACGAAAACGCCCAAAAGGGGGAAGGGGAAATGGGTGACACACCACACAAACACAGTTTACGCTCACCGAATATACACTTGTCCCTTGCTGGACGAGTGGTCCTGATCTCCACATCTGCAAACGCACACAACACCCAGAGCCCATCCCAGAGCCTAATGTAATAGCTGATGCCTTACCACAGCCTACCTTTAATGGGGGCCTGACTGCGGGGGATTCTTCAATCTAATACAGCCTACCTTTCAGGGGGCCTAACTGCCTGACCTCTCTTTCATACAATGCCTTTAGGGTCTCCTGTCCTCAGTACCATGGCCTAGCGCCGACTTTACAGTGCCACGGCCTAGTGCCGAACTTACCAATGTCCAAGGCCTAGCGCTGAACTTTAGAGTGCCCACAGCCTCCTGCCGAACTTACATGCCCACAGCCTAGCGTCGAACTTTACAGTGCCCACGGCCTAGCGCCGAGCTTACATGCCCACGGCCTAGCGCTGAATTACCTTTCCCACGGCTTAGCGCCAGACTACCCAGTCTTGGAGTCTTCAGTTGAGCCGAGCCAGGCCCAGCCACAGGCTCCGTGTGGTCTTCACCAGAGGTGGAATGCCTTCCCCCACCGCCGGGTTTCCTGAAGACTTCACCTGGGCAGCAGTGGCCGATGCTAGCTCTTTTTCCTGGCCCACTTCTGTCCCTGGGCTTCCTCTGTCTACACCGACCCACTCCCAGTAGGCGTCGGCCCGCTGCTCTTCACTCGGCGGGCGGAAGCTTGTGCAAGCTCTTTTGTAATAGCCGCCGCCCTCCGGGACTTCCAGCGTCATCTTCTGGAGCTCTTCACCGCTCCTTCCCGGCCACCGGACTGTCCTCCGCTCCCGCACACCAGCCAATGCAAGCTGGCACCCGGGGGTGGGACGATGACGTGGGGCGCTGCGATTGGCTAGCAGCGGCCATCCCCTGCTGGCTGCAGGTCTGCGAGCCCTGATTGGCTCACAGTCGGTGCCAAGTTTGAATGGGCATGTGCTGATTGGCGAGGTCTGAATCCTTGTGGATTCAGGCCTGCCGCCATCACGCATGTGGAGCAGCGGTGGTAGTCCATCGCTACCTCCACGCCCGCTGCGGCAGGTGGGGGCAAGGATCCGGACCGATCCCGGCCTGCCTCCCTGCCTGCTGCTCTAAATGGACCCCGCCACATCTTCAGATGGGACTGTGATCCCTCCGGATTCCATCCCGCCCTGATGTCCGGGGCCCCCTCCGACCCAAGGCACCCCCACCCTCCAGGCATGGAAGATGAGGATGCCTAGTAGCAGGGCCAGTGACCGTACTAGTACAGTGGCTCTTGCTACAAATAGGACATTCTTACGCAGGTATAAATGCCTTCCAGTCTCTATCTCTGCACTGATGAGTTATGTACAGTATGTAGGTCAGTGGCCTATGAGAACAGGGCACAGCATCCTGTCACTAATGATTAGTCCGTCTCTCTTATCATTTACGCCGCCATGCTCCGCCAGCTTTCAGAGCAGGGAAGGATGCAGATCGGAGATGTGTAGCCAACAGCTGTTGTGCGACTGCAAGCCTCTAGGGAGAGAGTTAGAGTTAGGCACTAAGGGGGAAGGTTTGGGTTTAGAGTGCGGGGAGGGGAGGGGAGGTCAGGTTTAGACATTAGTGGGGAGGTTAGAGTAAGGCACCAGGAAGGGAGGGTTAGGATTAGAGGTAGGGAGAGGGGGAGGGTTAGGATACTGACTGACAAGTGTCGGTATCCTAACCCTGTCTGGATGCCGGCGTGGTGATTCTGACGGCCGGGATCCCAAGTGCCGGCATCCCGTACCCATCCCAATAATTTATACAAAATAGTATATATGTCATATGTGGAATATATTGTGGTTCTATAGGAATACTATTATCAATCCTATCATAAGACTGCCGACAGGTAGAAGGGGCTCCAAAAGAACAATATGTTTTTATTATTATTAAATTTTTCTTCCCTTTAATCACTTTTTCTTTTTTCTTTTGATTTCTAATATTTTGACAAAATTAGAGGTCCTAAAATAATGGTTTAAATAATTAATGGTTTTGCTAATTGTACCAGTGGGGGTTGGGTATGTTGTGTTGTCATTCATAATGGTTGTAGTATCAGCATTTACCATGTGGACATTCACCAAGTCGACACTGATGAAATATCAACATCATTAGAATGTTGGCAAAACTGTGTGTCCCCGCGGTGGTTCCGGGGACACACAGTTACAGCCGCTACCACTTACCTGGCGGTGGCTCCAGCAATGCAGCAGTGTCTTGTTGGCCCAGCTGACGTCAGTATGCTACTCCTAACCCTTCCCGCACAGCCTAACCCTAATCCTCACCTCCCGCAGCCTAACCCTAATGTCAGCATTCTGCAGAATGTCGACATTTTTACATCATAGTGACTGCATACCGTAACAGTGGACTAGAGCTCCCCTTGACCATTTTCTAGATTTAAACTTAGCTTTATCAAGTGTGTGGAGAGCACTCCTGTAATGAATCAGTGAATTATTGAGAGCAGTTACAGATGGTATGATCCACCTCAGTGGCAAACGCAGGATTTCTAGAGGGGGTTTCCAAATGCGTGATTTTAGAGTGAGTGTGGTCAGTCCATGAAGACGGCATAATTACCACTTATCCAGCTTTAATATGCATCATACAAAGTGTATTATGTGTCATAATTCCAGCATATACTGGACCAGCGATCACAGTAAGCCATTAGATGCGGCAGTAGGGCCATCCTCCTTGAGCTGAATGTTTTTATTTTAGATGTGGGCTCCATACCAGAGCATGGGAGCAAGTCCGGGAGTCTGGGGGAGCAGCAGAATAACCTAGCACTGCCCTGGACATATATGTACATATTGGGCTCTATAGCAGTCTATGGCCCTCATTCAGACCCACTCGCAAGCGGGCGCACGTACGTTAGGCGTACGTACAAAAATATTTAAATTCAATGGCTCGCTCGTATTTTCGTTCGCATCTAAAATTCCTCCCAAAACTCTGACGACCCCTCCTCTAACTAACGAGCGTACGAAATAGCGAGCGTACATCCCCGAAATGGCTTGAAAGGAACGCACGCACAAGTATAAACAGGAAGTGGCCTTGTCAGATGTCGATTACCTGCTCCTTTATTCTGCCTACCTCCATCAATCGTATCATGCCAATCAATGTATCAATTAGCTTAATTGTTTGTTTTTTTTCAACACAATGAAAGAAACTTTACTCTTGTCTGTGTTTGTGTTTACCCGCAGAATACGTACGGATGAAACATTCGCTTGTATTGTTTAAAAAACATGTGAACCACAATTAAACAATTGTACTATTGCTGTGTATCCCCGCATATTTCCCTGGGTTCATTTCTTTATTTAAATTTGCTTACGCATGTCACTGCATCAAGCCTATCCTAACTCTCCAGAGATTTCTGGCCCTGTCGAACACATGACTCATACACTAACCAATAAAATTGCTCCTGTTAATTTCCAAAATACATTAGCCAATCAGAAAATTTTTACACAATTTATCAAAAATGATTTTTAAGAAAAACACCATTGCCATCATGAGAGCCTCCGCATTCACCAGGCGTGAGCTGCTGGTGCTTGCGGAGGTCATGGATCGCCGGATCACCAGCCAGCCAGAACCCATGACCAACCGGCAGAAGCGCTCCGCGTATGCGGAGGTACGGTCCCGCCTGCGGTCCTTTGGATCACGCCGCAACATCGGCCAGCTGGAGCGCAGGTGGTCCGACCTGCAACGGCGAACGCCCCGCTTGCTGGCATGCTTTCGCATGCAGATCCTGGCAAGTAAGTGTTATGTATTGTGGTTTTAATGTTTGTGTTTGTGGGGCAAACTGCGTGTGCATGTTTTCATGTTTGTTCTATTTATTATTTGTACTCATATCTGCGTCTGCATGTTTTCCTGTCTGTTCTATTTATTATTTGTACTCATATCTGCGTCTGCATGTTTTCCCTCTTTTTATGAATTTTTAATTCTACTGCTATTTTTTTTTTTTTTTTTTGGTTTGTTTGTTTGGCCGGATTTGTCCATAAACTAAACGCAATTTATTTGACATATTTTAGGGGGACAGCCAAGACTCCGCCGTCAACGTCGGCGTTCCCGCCCACTCTCCCCAACCCCCAGCCAACACTCCACCCCAAATCTTTCCCCTATTCCCCACTCCTCCCCATCCTTCCCAGACCCTCTCCCGGAAATGTCGGGACTCCTTCCCCTCCGTCCCACTTCCCCCTCTCCTCCACCCACCCCTCTTCCAATTACCCCCTCCCCGGAGTCCAGCATAACTCCGCCCCATTCTTTGGGGAATGACGGATCCTCCGAGGAGGATCATGGAGGTTTTGCCGGAGCTCCCGATTTTTTTCCCGGTATGTTTTTTATTATTTTTTTTTAAACCACAAACTGTTTGTATGTAATCATGTGTCGTGCCTTTCTTCGTGTTTTTGTGGCTTGACTTTTGTTGATTGTGAAGGTTTGCCTTTACCTCTTCCTGGTGATTTAAGCATACACATATCATACCTGTGGGAATTTGTACCTAGGCCTTGTATTTTTGCCAGCCCACACTTTTTATTTATGTTTTTGGGTTTAGGAGTGATTTGTTTTTTAATTAATGTTTTTCTGTGGAGTCCCTATTGTTGTATTAACCCACACACTTTTCTCACCCACAGAGGAACAGAGGCGTCGGCAAGAGGTGGCGGATGTTGTGGGGCAGATGCGCCACCATGTAATCGGCCTTCTGGTGGCCCTCGACCGACTGTCTGGCCTCCTTCGGCATTAGATTTGTTTTTTTTTTTGTATTTTCCCAATAAAATTTTAAAGACAAATATACGTTGTGGATCATTTTTAAAAACCCAAACCAAAATAGTTTAGCCTGACATAAGTTCCTGCAAGGATTTCCCTTTTGTAAAAGTTAGATTGTGTTTTGTCTTTGTATGTCAAACAGACACCAGAAACACATAACAGTAACAATGTAATTTCCCTTTTTGGGTGTAGTGTCAATTTCAGATTTCTACATTTTCCAGGTTCCTACTTGGTGCGCAAGCTGCTTAGGCCAATCTTACAAATCCCAAGGTTGGGCCAGGCTTCCTTTTGGTGTGGATTGGAAAGCTGAAAACATATTTCAGTTTTGCTCATCTGGCGTCAGTACTGGTTTACCCCTTAGTCAAATGTAACTTGTGTTAACCTGGTTACACTTGCTGTTAACGTCCCAAAAAAGGAAGACCATTTCACTCTTCAAACATTTATTCACCACATAACAGAGCAAACAAAGTGGTCACTCCCCAAAAAAATACACAGTGATAAATTCAAATACAACACATACCAAGAAAAAAATAAATAAAAACACAAAATCAAGAACTGGTTGACGAAGGACCATGCCAACATGATTCCACAAACATGGCGTTGCGATATGGGTTCCAGAATATATGCCCAAAAGGACCAGATCCAGGTTTGGTAAGGGTAGCAGGAAGTAGTGAGCGTTGGAGTGCCAAAGATTATGTGAACAAACAGAAGATGGTGAGAAAAATAAAAAAAAATTAGATGTGTGCCCCAAAAAAAAAACACATTAGGTATAAACACTGGAGTTTTGAACAAACTTACCTAAAAAATCTGGCCACCACATCATCGCGTATGGCCCCCCCACATACTGACCTTCGACCAACCTCGGGGGGGCCATCCTCAGGTAAGGCATCCTCTGGCTGCATTGGGACACCACTCCTTATGGCAATGTTGTGAAATATCCCACACAGGACCACAATTTTAGACACCATATCCGGCACATACATGAGCTCGCCACCAGAGCGGTGGAGGCATCTGAATCGGCCTTTTAAAAGGCCGATACAGCGCTCCACCACTTGCCTGGTGGCTGTAAGTGCGGAATTATACGCACTTTGTGGCCCTGGTGTGGGAGCCAAATAAGGAGTGAGCAGCCAGGACATGCAAGGGTATCCACTGTCTCCTGTGAACAAAAATAGACCACATCAGGAACACTGTGTATCAAGCTTAACATTGTTATGTACTAAAGGTCTCCACTTACCCAGAAGCCACGCATCACCAGCTTGTAGGTTGGTTAATTTCTGCCATATCCCTGATTGCCGGATGACGAAGGAGTCATGAGCACTTCCGGGTAATTTAGCATTCAGGGACAGGATCTGGAGGGAGGCATCACATACCACCATTACATTCAGGGAGTGATAGTGTTTCCTGTTTCTAAATATGGCCTCCAGCCGTGCTGGAGGCTGAAGTGGTATGTGAGTACCATCCACAACCCCTATGATGTGTGGGAAGCCAGCTATTTGGTAAAAATTGGCCTTGGCCACACTAAGGGCACCCATATCCAAAGGCATTTGAATAAAATGATGGAGGTGCTTGAAAAGTGCCTCCATCACTGCCCTCAGGATCCGGGAAAAGGAGGATTGGGAGATGCCCGCCACTATTCCGACCGTTGTTTGAAACGATCCTGAGGCACAGAAATGTAACACCGCCATAAATTGCGTCAGTGGTGGTATTGCTGTTGGACTGTCAATTTGCCGCTCAAGATCACTTTCTATTAATGAGAGAGTGTCTATGATGATTTTGGGAGGTAGACGGTAGCGTCTTAAAACCTCATCATCGGGCATTCCAAAAAGGGTGACACGTGTTCGAAATATCTGGGGCCTTGCATGCCTACGATGCCTACGCCTGGGACGAGTTTGAGGTTGGTCGTCTTCCGGGAGCAGGGCCAGAACAATTCGCCCCAGATCTATCTGAAATTCAAAGTTTACAATGTAAGGCTTTTGACCCACCCCAAAAGTAAGAAAAAAAAACTTAGCTTTCTGATACCATCCATAGCTGCTTACATGCCGGGGTATTGTCATGATATGTATAAACTGTAAAAAAGGCAACAATGAGACGTCAAAAATGTAAAGGGTTTTTTTTTAGGTAAAAAATTGTTGAAAGCCAACACAGAAAATAACGGAAAAACACATTTGGCCATCGCTGAAAACTACATTGCACACCGTACGTCAAATAGGGTTCAAATGGACCCAAAAAATGGAAAAGGGAAAAGCAAAACTGGATTATATGATGAATAAGCCGTCCAAAATGCGGTAAATTATTCGCAAATGCAAGTCACTACACCAACAGTCCAAAATGCGGTAAATTATTCGCAAATGCAAGTCACTACACCAACAGTCCAAAATGCGTTAAATTATTCGCAAATGCAAGTCACTACACCAACAGTCCAAAATGCGGTAAATTATTCGCAAATGCAAGTCACTACACCAACAGTCCAAAATGCGTTAAATTATTCGCAAATGCAAGTCACTACACCAACAGTCAAAAATGCGGTAAATTATTCGCAAATGCAACTCACTACACCAACAGTCCAAAATGCGGTAATTCATTCGCAAATGCAAGACAAAAAATGGACTTACCCAACTCGAATATATAAGATGTCCTCAAAAAACTTCTTTGGGTCCGAAAACCAAAAAAAACTAAAAAATATGAAATGAGTGTTAAACAAATTAACTAACCACAAAACAGAAGAATACAACAATTGGCCACAAATTTGAATGCACAAAACTTACCAAATCAGGAAAGGATGTAGAAAAAATGAAAAAAATGCGAACGTAAAAACCAAAGAAATGTAGCAAAAACAAACAAAAAAACAACTCTCCAAAATCCTCCAAACGCAACCAACCAACCAAATCCAAACCACTTCAGCGACAACACTCCAACAACCCCACCTCGAATCCACACACACCAAGCCATAAATAGTGTTTATTTTCCCGCACAAATTAAGGATGAATCATAGGGACGCACAATCAATGATGCGGCCGCAATCTAACGACGCATGTATAAATACGTCACAAAATCACATAGAATTTCTGGATGATTTCATGCTGGAAGCAGAGACATGGCTTCAAACCAGGGAAACAATGGTCAAAATTGCGGCGGTAAGGCCTTCATGCATTTTGTGTCAATGAGTATTTTAAAACATAATATTGTGCAAGTTGAGAAGTGGCTAAATCTGCATATTTACCCAAATAGGTGAGGAGGATGACATGGAAGAGACTGCTGGCCCCAGTCAACCCGCCAAAGCTGCCAAAAAAAAAAGGCAGCCACATTTCACAAGCAAGGAGATGGAGGTTTTGATCCAGAAGTGCGTTGACATCCTGCCCCAGGCAGCCAGGAATATGAGCCAAAGCCAGAAGTGGAGAATGTGGGAGGAGGTCGCCGTTGCTGTCAATAGGGTGGGTGATTATGTCCGTCTAGCCCGGGATGTCAAACGGCGGTAAGTAAACACTTTCCCATCCTATAAACAAACCCCATTGTTAAAAAAAGGATAATGGTTCCAAATTCATTCCACAGATGGGCAGACTTCAAATATCGTCTAAAGCAAAAACTTGCCGACAGGGCTAGGCATGCAAGGGGGACAGGTGGGGGTCCCACCCCTGTGTCATTGGAGTTGACAGACTTAGAAGAGATGGCACAGGGGTGTGTGCAGGCTGTGGAGGTGTTTGGCGTGTCCAACATGGATACGGACATGCCAGACTTTGCGGCTCCTCATGTTGGCCAAGGTAAGTCTTGTCATGTCACCATCTCAGAAATGCTATTGTGCCAATATGTAGATTCTAATGTGAGTCTTTTCTCCAATTTCCTAACAGAGACACAGGCGGATGAGTCTGCTCCAGAGGGGAGCCTTGGCCGCAGAATTTCTGCTGACTCTGCAGGGGAGGAACCAGTACATCCGGCTGAGGACCCTGCAGAAGCCAGTCCAGGGCGTGCCCCCTCGCAGGCAGTGGGCCTCCTCACAGAACTCAATTTTAAATCGGATTGCCATACGGAGATTCTGCAGAGGATGGACGCCAGTCTGATACGGGTGGCTGAGGCCCTGGAGCAAAATGCTGCGGCCAACGTGACCATTGCTCAGGCCCTGGCGGAAAATACCAGGGCCAACATCCGCATCGCCGATGCCCTGGAGCAGCTCGTTCGCCAGCACATGGTGGAGCCGACCTCCCTTCCTGCCGGAACATCCAGATCCTCCACCTCTGGCACAACATCAGGCAATCCTCCAAATGTGCCTAGCCCTGTGCCTAGTCCAGAGGCCACAACATCTGCCTCTGGACAGGCCAGCCCGATGGCATCCCGGACCCGGTCTGGCGCCCACCCTCACCCATCCAAACGGCCGAGAAAACGGTGACAGCAATGGCGACTTTTCCCACTTTCCTTCTGTGCTTGGCTCATATTCCTTTCTGGTCAAAACTTCCCTCTCCTTTCTTGTGAAATGTTTTTAAATTTTGTATTTACGATTATGTTAGTAGTTATGTTTTTTTTTTTTTTAGATCAAATATCTTGGCCACAAAAAAAGGCAATACAATATTATGCCAATTTGTTTGTGTGTAAACAATAAATTTTACAAAAAAAACAGACATTGTATTGTGACATTATTGTACAAATGGGTTACATTTAATCCTGGCCTTAAACGCAAAAACTGACCCTCTTATGTTAAAAAAAAGGCCTCTTTAAGGAACGTTTAAAAAAACACATAGCGATGCAAATTCAACAGTAAACCAAAAAAAAGGGGAGCTAATTAAAAGATGATGACATTATTTTTACAATAGGCCATAACCACCAAATTGTAGCCAAAAAAAAAACCCAAAAATGTACGCTAATTGATTATGTAATCATGACATTAGCAGCTCTGATTTCCACCTGCGTACGCTTTTGTGCTATCCCAATAAACTGCTTTCCAAACACATACCAAGCCGAATTTCAATCCAACACTAATTACTTTACTGACCAGCCACGATTAATCGCAGCACCATCGTGGAGTCCCGGGACGGAGGAGAAGGCCATCGCCAATGTGGTCGAGTAATCCTGACCCTAAGCTGTGCGAGCATTTTGAAGGGAAAGCGGATGTTTCAGTGACGTATGAGACGGTCCGAACACATTTGACGTTCGCATCTGCTAATGTATGTACGCCCCAAAAACGCTTCGCCACGCCTGCGTTTTGTCATCTCCACCCCCGTCAACACCCAAAAACGCCCTGTTCTGTCAATCACATTTGACATGTCACTTCCTGTACGCTATTTTAGGAACGAGAGAAAAAAAGCTCGCAATTTGCCGTACGCGCATGCGCGGTGTAACCCCGACGCATGCGCGGTTAGTCAACATCGGAACGCAACGAGCGTACTGTTGTTAACGTGCGGCTCTGAATGAGGGCCTATGTTTTCCAAATCCCCTAATTGGTGCACAGGTTATTTATTACTGACTGATACATGTTAAAAGATCCACAGGTGGTGCTATTTATTTCATTTATGGTACTGAGAAGAACTTGCAGCACTAGTAAAATTCCATTATATTACTATTTCTATTGTGGTCATGGTGTGGGCTGGGGAGGGGGGTTTCCAGGCAGACGGAAGCCCCCCTGCGTTTGCCTATGCACCTTCCAATGAAGACAAAATACATGCTTAAGTAATTCATATCATCAATAGCAGCAGCAGGCATCTGGTGCATGCACTCATGTCAGCATTCACTACGTAGGCTTTAAAAATGTCGACATGTTCTCTGTTGATATTATGACCATGTCGATATTCTCATGTCCCTTTGTTCCTCTGTCCGCTTGTACAGGTCCTCAGACAGCTTAAGGCGGGTATCCACTACGAAATATACAAACGAGAGCACAATTACGACATTGCAATCGTGCTCTCGTTTGTATATCTAGTGATGTGCCTAGACTGAACGTTCACTCATTCAGTCCAGGCACATCCCTCATCCCCGCACATGCTGAGCCTGACGGGATCGTCAGGTTGACCAGCATGTACGGGCGATGATAGATGTCGGAAGCGACCAGCGTGCACGCGCATCGCTGGTCGCTTCTGACCAAAACATGCCCGATGCATGCGCGATTTGCAAGCGATTGCACGATAACAACGCAATCGCTTGCAAAAATCGCCTAGTGGATACCCCCTTTACTCTAGGATAGCTGCAGACTCCACCCTGTTACTGGCACTTCCCTCTGTTAGCCTGGCAGCTCTTCCTAGTAGTTTGGCAGAATTTTGGACCAGATTAGCAGCCTTCCTTGCTAAACTGACAGCTTTCTCTGTTAGAAGTGCAGATTGTTCTGAGAGACAGGCAGCTCTATCTAAGCTAAGGCAGTTATTGGCATGCATCCCACCAAGCCTGCACCTGCGGTCCACATTTCCTTCCTGCTTCATTGTCTCAGCTTTATGCCCTAATCACCACAGCTCTTATTCTATTAAAAGATGGAGCAGGGAGTGAAGCTAGATGAGCCAAGGAACACGGATTTGAACTTGATCTTATGTGCTAGCAGCAGCCAACTTCCGCATCTCATGGATTTCTCAGCACACAGCAGAAAACGAGATAATGGGAGGTCACGGAGTGGCCGCAGCCTATATGAGATCAGGGGATGAGGGATGTACGGTCTGCACCCAACTGTTTCCCTTAGAACTGCATGAGAACTGCTTGCAGCAGAAAAGTGAGGACTATGGGCCTGATTCAGACCCGCTCGCGAGTGCTGAGCGCTCGCAAGCGGGTCGATGTTGCCCAAGTGCGCATGCGCATGACGGAGGCGGCTCCGTCGTGCGCATGCACGAGACCCGAATAACGACGGCCAAGCCGTCGTTATGGGTCTCGCACCAAAGGGGGTGTGCTGTCGATGGTGATTGACAGCATGCCCCCTTTGGTGGGCGTGCCGGGGGCGTGGCTGCCCAGACGGATGCGTGCCCATGGGAACGCCTACCATCTGAGGCCGGCCCCACTGACATCACTAGTGTTGTCAGTGGGAGTGCTTTTGGCTCTGATAGAGCCAAAAGCACTCCAGGGCTTGCGGCAGCGAGACCCTACCGCAAGGGTCTCGACGCAAGCCTGATGGTCGCGATGGTCATGACCATCGCGACCATCATTTTGGCCGCTCGCTATGTCACCCACAGCTATGCGAGCGGCCAGGAGGCCGCTCCAAAAAGGAGGGACGGCCCTGATTCAGAGCGAGCGCTCTGTCAGAGCGTACGGCTCTGAATCAGGGCCTATATTAGGTGGACTCTGTCATGCTGAAGAGTTCATGTTGGGAATGTGTCTGCAGCCTTCGAGTCAATCAGAATACTGTACACACCAGCGGTTAATTCTGTGCCTCTCACACACTCTGGGTGGGGCGGAGCCTGTAGCAGAGCAGAGGTGCAGAGAGCTCACCAGCCGGGGTAGTTTTGCGGGTCACTTAGAGCTAAGAGGAGGACATCTGTTCTCCAGCATGTTGTTCATACACAGTGGCAAGATGGTTCCGTGCATATGCAGAAACACTACTGGTGGCCATCTTGGTTAGGGAACGAAGCTTCCCTACAGGAGCCATTTTGTTGGAGACTGCTCAGTAGCATACTCCACTACTAACAGTTCATGTCTATGTTTGCCAGGGGAACCAAGAGGGGAGGGTGGATACTAATCACCTGGGCCTGGACTTGCTGGAGTGGCCCAGCAGGGGCCCAGGTCAGCTGATGAAAGGAACAAATGTCAAAACTTTGCAGTGCTGCTGAGAGCGCCGCACATAGGGCCTGATTCAGAGACGAACGCATGGGCGAATACATACACAGATCGAGCGATTGTTTGTCATTGCATATGCGTATAAGCCGCACTGCGCATGCGCATCGTTCGCACTGTGATTAAGGATGCACAGAGGAATCCATCGCAAAGTGAGTGACTGGCTGTCAGCGTTTGGGGGTGGTAACGGGGAGTAGTTATAAAAACGCAGGCGTCTGTCCATCTGAACGCGGTTACATGAGCGCGTATAAATTAGCCCTTGTGATCTCCTATGCAGCTCCGCGTGTGAGGAGAGCTGACAAATCTGTGGCAGGTCAGACCTGCCGCAAGAACAAGTTGGCCGCTCGATGTGCATCGATGTTACCGATATTTACTCAGGAGAGCGACGTCGTACGCATGTGAGAAGGCAGAAGTGGGCGTCCTTATGCTCGAGTGCTCTTTGGAATCGTTAGCATATTTTTGCAGCTGCGGAATCGCACCTGACATCGCATTAGCTTCCGTCCGTGAATCAGGTCTATAGTATCTTTTAATTTCTCTTCTGGAGGCCATTTCTCCTCCTAGCGATAGTGAAGAGAGATGGAGCTGGCTGGACCTGTGACAGCAGTGACCTTCCAGTATCCTGGCAATCCATGCTGTGATGTAAACCTCTATGTGATCCTACTTATCTGTATTTGGAGAACCATGTTTGTGTTTTCAGGTTTAAAGAACAAAGGGCCTGATTCAGTTTGGATCGCAAGTGCAAACATCAATGCAGCCGAGCGATTTTTATCCTGTGCACATGCGCGTATGCAGAATAGCGCATGTGTGCGATGACAGCGCGACAGGGTCAGACTGGCTTACAGGGGAAATCCCTGATGTTTTTTTTTTTTTTTTTAAAGGGGCACAGACCATGCACTCTCTAATAAATAGCCAAGCCTCTGTGTGGCCCCTATCATTGCATTCCCCTGGTGGGACCTTCATGCCTCAGGGCCTAATTCAGAGCCGAACGCTCTGACCAGAGCGCTCGCTCAGAATCAGGGCCCTCCTCCCTAAAAATGGAGCGGCCTCCTGGCAGCTCGTATAGCTGTGGGTTACTCCACACAAGAGATCTCTGTGTGTGGAGAGACTAGCAGAATTAGAGACAGGTCAGACTAGCCGCAAGTGGTCGATGGTGGCCGATGTTCCCGCTGGTCTGCGTGTGCGCTCGCAGAAGAGAAGGCAGCAGTGGGCGCCTCCGTGCACAGAGAAGGTTGTAGCTGCATCTGCGTATATGAGCAGCTGCGTTCCGTTAGGATTCGCAGATACAATTGCGATCCAAACTGAATCAGGCCCAAAGAACAAGATGCTAAAAGGAATATAAAAAAGTTTTTTGTTGTTTTTTTTTTTTTAATTATTATTTTTTACATTTTTATCATGCTTATTATTTTATATACTCTTGTAAGTTGCTTGGGAAAACATAACAGACATACAATTTTGTTGATTATAGGGCCTCAGGGTGGCACTGTGATATTACTTTCTAGATGTGATAATTCATTTTATTCTTCAGGGCGTTGCGACAAATCAAGGTTTTGTTATTCAGGGGCCACTTATCATCACTTATATGGTGCGTTACACATGCGGAAACGCTAGTTTCTGCATATTTTATGCAATGGGCTATTTATTATTAGGGTCCAATAGGACCGCCTAATATTTAGCAATCTCCGAAAATGTAAAGTTTTTGGAGTTTGCTTGAGAGAACATATTCAGATAGCGATTGTTCTCAGAGCTCTGCTCCTTTCTATAGGATGAGGGTTCCGAGAGGACCCTTCCGCTGCCTCCTCTCTGCCCTCCTAGTGGCTTTGCGCAAGCATGACCTCTGTTCACACATGCGCAGAAGCCGGCGTCGGCATAAGTAACGGTACTACTGAAGTAGTGTGCTACTAATCGCAGGGACAGCTGCTCTTTGGAACAACTGTCCCCACACCGGAGCAATGATAAGCATTCACCGTGGCAAGTGGGATACTCCAGATGATGATGATGAATACGCCACTAAATGTAAATGTACAAATGAAATCAGGTTTTCTGAGCATAATGAATAATGGCCATATCATTAATAAATTAAATTCTAATTACAAATAATTTAGATTTTTACACATTTACTAAAGTGAGAGTTATTAGAAGTGAGTTTTAGAAGTGGATGTTGCCCATAGCAACCAATCAGATTCTACTTAACATTTTACTAGCACCTCCTAGAAGCTAGAATCTGATTGGTTGCTATGGGCAACATCACTTTTAAAACTCACTTCTAACAACTCTCACTTTAGTAAATTTACCCCTAAGAGTCTGTAAAAAATGTAAATATATATTTAAATAAAAAAATAAAGTTTTGCTCTCAGATAAATACCTTGAGATCAGACCATTTTTGTGAGAGGAACTCTAAAGGGAAAAAAGTGCAGAAATCTGTTATACTAATGTCATTCTGATAGCAACAATGCTGAGAAAGAGCTCAGATAACAGCAGTAACAGGATGGGTACAGGATGCCGGCACTCGGTTTCCCAGCGGTCAGAATCACCACGCCCGCAGGTTTAGGCTGCGGGGAAGGGGGGGTTAGGTTTAGGCACTTACAGGGTGGGTTAGGCAGTTGGGGGGAGGTTAGGATTAGGCACCCCTAAGGGAAGGTTAGGGTTAGGGGCGGTTAGGTTAGTGAATATAGAAAATACTTACGTGTCGGGATCTTCACTGCCGGTCTTCCAGCGCCGGGATTTCATACCGATCCCACCCTCCCCCCAACCTCGCTACTTACCTTCGGGATTCCTGTGGTCGGGATGCCGGGGCCGGGATTCTGAGAAGTGTCTGGATTCCAGCACCGACATTCTGAGCGCCGGAATCCCCGCGGTTGGAATATTGACCGCATCCCGTAGTAACAAGTGTGGTTTTATTTATCCATCTCAGAAAACACTTTGTTCTTGATCAGCAGACAGATTGGAATGACCAGGATCACAGATGAGGAAAGACAGTTTTATTGATAGTAAACCGCCTGGCTGAGAGGAGGACAGTCGCGGTCACATCTTATGTCACAGCCACGCCTGCTGCCTCTGTATGCTAATGCTGCCGCTGTGTCTGACCCTGCGCTAATCCGTCTTAGCGTGTCTTTAGTCGCACCATCAGTGCACCATCGACGCTTGCATCAGCCATGTGGCAGGTACAATTTCTCCCTCTGAACATGGCGTCCTGTGTCAGCCCTAGTGTCGCGTCTTTAGATGCAGTTGCTGTCAGCGACACGCCTGCGATTTATACCATCGCCCAACTGTGTGCTGTTAGCGTCCACCTCTGAGTAAGCTATCCCTTTACCCCCCTACCCAGCTGTACTTCTGCCACCTTCTCTGGCTGTTCCTATGCCTGCCTTTACCAGGCTGCCCCTTTCCCCTTTCCCAGGCAATCCCCCTGCCCAATTCTCCAGCTCTCCCTCTGCCCACCTTCTCTGGCTAGCTCTCTGCCACTGTTCAAGACTGCACCTTACCCCCATGGCAAGCGACTGCCAATCAGAAGTGGCGTGGATGAACAAATGGGAATACATACGGGAGACTGGCAGTCGTGATGCCGGCGGACAGAAGATCGACAGCTGCATCCCAATGCTCAGAATCCCGACAGGGGCTCGGCAAGTATCCTAACCCTCCCTTCCTACATCCTAACCCTCCCCCCGCAGCCTAATCCTAACCCTTCCCCTTAGTCCCTAACCCCTCAGGGGGTGCCTAAACCTCACCCCCTTTCCTCCCTCGCGGCCTAAACCTAACCCATCCTGCTATACAGTATGTTCGGAATGCCGGCTGTCTGCATTCTGGCGTCAGCATCTCAAGTGATGTCTGTACTGGTATTCTGGCTGTGGTTCGGGATTTCGACTGCTGGCATCTCAACTGCATCCCGAACATATACACAACCATGTTCAACATCACACCTAAGGCTGGCATGTAAGCACAACTCTTTTAAATAAAGCCTTTTAGTCTTTAAATATTTTAAAATCTTTTCATTTTCTAATTTGTCTGTGTCTGTGTGTGTGTGTTGTGTCTACATAAATTGTCAAAGTTTTATGGCATGTGGTAAGGTTAAGGTCTGATGGTTAAAGTGCAATGAAATATGATGGCGCTGTGTCAATTATTTATTTATTACCAGTTATTTATATAGCGCACATATTCCGCAGCGCTTTACAGATGGTATTTGGCCACTCACATCAGTCCCTGCCCCAGTGGAGCTTACACTCTATCACTGCACACACACATACACACTAGGGTTAATTTTTGTTTGGTGCCAGTTAACTTACCAGTATATTTTTGGAGTGTGGGAGGAAACCGGAGCACGCGGAGGAAACCCACGCAAGCACAGGGAGAATATACAAACGCCACACAGTTAGGGCCTTAGTGAGAATCGAACCCACAACCTCAGTGCTGTGATGCAGTAATGCTAACCATTACACAGTCTGTGCTGCCTGTATAAATGGTAATAATATGTGGGGACGTCTGCGGAGATGCAAGGGACATGTAGGAGCTCTGATGGCGTGAGAGGAGATCTGGGGGCCATGTGGGGGGGTCCTGGGCGCATGTGGTGCACATCAGTACTGTAGTGGAGGCCTCATAGCATTTGCTTGCTATGTGCAGCAGGGCTTTCTGTTACACCTCAGTGAGGATGGAGGAGCTGAGGGGCCCTGCCAGTTCTGATGGCAGCCCTGCTCTTTATCTGATGTACCCCCATGGAGATATAATTGTTATAAGTGCCTACCATGATCCTGAGCCTGCTTGACCAACTTGCCTAGTACTTCACCTATAAGCACCCCCTTTCCCAGTACTACTATCATTCACTGGTACTCGGCTGCCACCAGGGCTCTAATGGTGCAGGCTCAGGATCACCGACAGAGGACAGAAGCAGCAAAGGCCCCAAAACAGCTTGGAGCAGCAGGGGTGGAAGACCGAGGTCCGGAGCCTGGCAGACACACCCCCAGGGTGCAGGAGAATGTCAGGTAAGGAAAGTAGATAAAAGGAGTCCGGGCCACAGGATCAAAAAAGCCTGGAGAAGTCTAAGACTTACATTTTTTCTTCCGTGGGCCATTTTGATATATATAACATTATTTGCGGGCCTGGTGCAGGCCACGCCCCCTCTGTGTGATATCACATGGGGGTGGGACCACAATCGCCGGTGATTACAGCAATGCCCAAAGCATACTGAGGATGCTCCAGGGAGCTGTAAGGGCAGCGGTGTGACAGTCTGAAGTGTCCTAAGGACGCCAAAGGCGTCACTGCTGCATAGATTCTGGCACAGGCTGCCATTCTTGGCACCCTGTTAGCCAGGTGAGGCTAGCAGAAAAAAGCTCCAAGGGCCAGACCAAATGATTCTGCGGGCCTTATACGGCCCCCGGGCCTGAGGTTCCCCATCCCTGATCTAAAGGATCTCACTTATAATAACCCTGCTATAAGTCCAGGGAATTAGACCTTAGCTTTGCTTACTCCCTACTTTAATAGGTCCTAGGGTGGGCAAGTGTAACCTGGAATGCCTATCACCTGCATCTCCCCCCTTTTTTCCTGCTGTATATCTACAGGTCTCAGCATAGTAGCACCTCTTATTATGTTTGAGATTAGTGTATATTTAAAGTACATTTGAAGGCACGACTCCTTCTCTTGGGCTGGCACTCCTCCTACCTGCCCCAGGTGATTTTAATTGGTATGGATCCTTTGCATTGCAGTACACAAGTACACACATTTAATGGGCTCTAGTAAAGGGAAGTCCTAAATAAATTTATTTAATGTGTCAGTATTAGGGACCCATCTTATAAGGTTCACCGTGACGTGGTAGGTGGGTAAACGTCTTTGGCCAAACATGTACTCAGAAACCTTACTTTAAAAACCATGTTAATTGTTGGAGTTTATTATAAATATTTTGATCATGAGAATGCTTAGTGCTTATAGTGTGCACCTGCATCTCCCCCATGATTTGTTTTTAGGACTATCCCATGTTTGCTGCTGCATGCACCTTGTGGCACCTAATAACTTACTTTGTATTGACAGGGAGCACATACAGAGACTGGCAAAAAGGAGCAGCACTTGAGGAAGAGCATTAGTCAGGCTGCAGAGCGGAACCAAACTTGCAATAATCGGTCTGGTATGGGACTCGAGCATGCACCAATATGTTAGCTGTAGCCTGCGTGAGTAAGGGAATGGAGGTGACTGACATTTATAGGCTGAAGGTGACAGGCAGCAATTAGATTGTAAATCTGAGGAGTGAACCAAGGTGTAATAATTATCCCTAAGCAGCAGGCTTAATGACCCGATATGACTGGGAAAACTACCAATGGCGATTGTCAGACAAGGGAAAGCTACAAGCTCCATGTACCTGTTGCCTGCACATTATGAGATGAACCCAACAATCATAAGGCTGCAGCCTATCAGTGTGATAGTAACTAATGACCTCACTGAAGCACTATGTGGCCTCCTGGTTTCTAGTGAATTGAGATGGTGCATTTCTCATGAATATTGGTCCAGTTCACAAAATGGCCGCTTCCACTGTGTATGAGGCAGGTGCACTTTCCACCCCAAGACCACCAGCTGCTGAACTTTCAGGGGTAGTATGTGGGGAGCAGAGATCTATGGTCCCATCATCACTGGGTGCTACAGGAGAACCGCAGGCAGTCACATGCAGAATACTTTCAAAGCTTAAGGGCTATTTCACACCACCCGGTTTTTAGCCGGGTTTGAAAAATAGATAACAGGAAAGCAGGTGGGTCCTTTCACACGGCATGGTCGCCGTGTTACAGCCGGGAATATCCACTGTGCAGGACGGCTGCCATGTCGTGTCCGTCCCTGTCCCTGCACGCCAGTGGTGTAAGGAAACAGTGTTTCCTTTCACACACATGGGCTTGTGCTGGCCGGGTTTGTGCAGCAGCAAAAAAAAACACAACACATTAAAAGCAGCTCAAAGCCGCTGCTTGTGAAAGGCACTGAGTGCCTGAAAAAAACCCATCCGGCTACCGCCAGGCTCTTCCCCGGCCGGTCAAAACCAGCAAATGTGAAACAGCCTTAAGTGTAAAATAGTCTGAAATGAAACAATGAAGGAGAGTTGGCCATAAATATATCCAGCCAGTTTCTCCCTACGGTTTAGTATTGTTGAGACTTAATTGTGGCGAGTTATATCCAGTTCTGCTGGCCTAAGGCACATATCTCATAAATGACAGTCTTAGACATACAACCTTTGTCTTCAGTTTAGTTCCTCTACACATAGAAACAGTAGTGTATTATCATGTCTGTATTTTTAAAAATGATTTGCACACACTACCAACTCTATATACATGTGTGTATACCACAGGATATGGTAAGCCCCGTCCATCTCTGGGCAATCAATATTTCTGAGCGGCACCTAATAATTTGAGGACATTTTGCCTGTGCTAGCCTTGTATTTGTGGATAATTCAGACAGTGATTTACACATATGCAGAAACAGTGAGGCATATCCAATTCGGCACGGGGCTAATATTCAGCATTTTCCCCTCAGGTAAGGCGCGGTGACCCATAGATTCCATGTAACATGACGGAAGCTATGGGTTCCCCTCAAATTAAATCCCAGAGGGTACAAGGTTGCGAGAAAAAGTGCACCCTCTGGGGATTAATGCGAGGGGATGCAAGACCACAATAGGTCTGAGCCAGCAATTAGCAGCCAGGTAAACTCTGTGGCTAATTGGATATGCCCCCTAGTGGCTGTCAGTCATCAACGTTGTGTTCTAGAATAGATAACCGAGGTTGACCACCTGGGACAACCTACATTGCAATCAAAGTGGGATTTGTGTGCTAGCATTTTCCATCACTGGAGTAAGCAGGTGACACTCCTGCATGGTGTGGAACTACATATCCCAAAATGCCCGGCCAGAGTTTTAACAGGCCCTAAGAACAATACTGTGGCAAGACATGTTGGGATGTGTAGTTCCACACATTGCCTGCCCCTGTTTTATCATATAGCAGCAGCACATTCGCATTTATAGTAATACATGTTAACATTTAGGGAACCAACGTACTCTTTGCAGAATCGTAAAATGTGTCACCAGCTACAGTGTTTATAGAACTATTGAGCAACCACACTTAAGAAAAAAAATTCTTACTTGAACATAGTTATAGCACCATATTCACATTGATCCTTCACATATACAGTGAGGCAGCCATTTTGTGGACTGTGAAGCGCCCTGAATAGATCAGGGCCCCATGGAGAGTAGTGGGGCCTCATGGGGAGATGTATCAAGCCATGGAAATAGATAAAATGGTGTCAATTAAAGTGCGCAGACAATACACAATGGGGGACGAATATACGAGGGCAGGAGTAGGGCAAAAGATGACAGGATGTAGACAAATAGGGGAGTATTACAAATAGGCAAGGAAAGAAGAAACCCAACCACCACAGGCAAGGTAGACCGCAGGAGAAATAAGGTGCGTGTTTTAATGGGTTACAGTTTTGTTTGTGTGGTAGGCATGCCAAGATTGGGGAATTGGTGGCAGCGGCCGGGGTTTTGTATTGGTCCACCTCAGTTTCTGTATCTGGAAGCTGAGCGTAAGCAAAGACCGGCTGTGCTAGATTTAGCATTGCGCCAGACATACATAACTTCTATTCTATTTATAGACGGTCAATACAAAGGATGCCATAGTGTGATAATGTAATTCTGCCACAAGGACATGGCTAAGAATGTAGACACTGACAACAGAAAGAAAGAAAACACTTTACACGTCTTTGCTTTATTGAGATAACACAAAAATAGAGCGTTTGTATTTGATACATTCCAGCACACCTGTAGCTGACACAAGCAGTGCAATGATGCCTCCTTTTCAGCACGGAGGCCAGTGTGAAGGCACTAGAAAATCAGCGGTGTCTCTTACAGAAGCAGCATGTACAGTATATATACACATGTTCTCAGAACATAAAAGCTGTACTGATGTCGGGGTTCTAATGGAGGAGGCAGGAAGCCGCTAGGCAGCTGAAGGAGCCGGGAACAGTGACGTCCCCAAATAATAGTCCACTGACTGCTGGAAGCTTGTCCTAGGGGGGTCTACTGTAAGAGGTGTTGATCTGGAGAGGCTATGAAGCACATAGAGGGGCTAAATGCTGGCCAGGAGCTAGCGCTCAGACAGAGGAAGCGCCTCCCCTAAAATGCACAAAATAATGCACACAAAATGGGCAGACTAGAGGGTTGGCCCAGGTTCCTTTCTGCCATCATAGTATGTAGTACAGGTGTGCTGGGCTCATATTTTCCAATCTGTATATGGGTACCTACTGAACGGGTTCAGAATAGTTACTGGACGCAACTCCATTTTAAATGGTTGCAATATATATCTATATACTGTACCTGGCAGGTGGCAGTACACAGAGTACACTGGGGTCTATGTACTAAGCAAATAAGTGACAGAGTGAAAAGTGATAAGGTGCCAGCCAATCAGCTTCCAACTGTCATCTTACAGGCTGTGTTTGAAAAATGACAGTTGGGAGCTGATTGGCTGGCACTTATCACAGACTTATCACTTTTCACTGCTTAGTACATAGACACCTCTATCTCCAGTAACAGTAACAATTTACAATGCTGGCCGGCTTTTCTTGTAGATGGTCCCGAGGTCTAACGCTTGAGAGGGGTATTTTAACTTTTTAGCAAGTCTCGCTGCTAGGCAATGCCATTTTCTCTAGCTCTTTTGGAACTTAGAGGTATAATAGAGATCATCATCAGTGAGGAGTGTGCAATAAAAGCAGAACATTGGTTAGATGGTAGCGTGCGTGACAGGCCATGTCCCAACATCCTGCATCTTACCCAGCGGCTCCACAAGATGGTGACTCGTGTATTTAAAAATCCTTATTTCCCATCAACAAACCGAAATGTACCATATTAGAAGTGAATGACTGTTTTGGAAGGCACCAGTTTATCTTCTATTTATAGGCACAACAAAGCAAACACATGAGAGTAACTATCACACCGAGTCATAACTCAGGTAAACCTGTAGCTTTTGGATGGACTGTAATAACAATAGTCAGCCATCTATAACCTCAGGAATAGGCCTATTGATGTCACTGCCCCCCCGGGATGCACGTAGTGACTGTCATCACTAAAGGAGAGTGCCCCTAAAGTTCTAGTCTCTGAGAAATTTCTGTCCGCTCAGGGGAATATCAGGAAACATGGTGTCGGGAGAGGAGTGTATCAGGCTCTGAGGAAGGTGCAGTGACAACTTTTGAGCCATCAATGTAGGGTTTTCGTTTCATTCATATTTATTTATTTTTTCCCGTATAGGACCCATATCTCCCATGCAACCTGAAATGTCCTCCGTCATTAAAGCTCGTGCTTCATCGTGGTTGCTTCAGAGTGTAATAGAGAACTGAATTAGCAAAACAAAAAAGTATACAAAATGGGGACAATGCCAGAAAAACCCTTGTAATCGTGTGCTTTTAACTCTGTCTACATCTTGCAGCAGCTTCATTACAGAGGTAGTGGGAATAAGGTGCCCTAGCCAATCAGATGCTTGCTTTCATTTTCTAAACTGTACTAGAAAAATGACAACCTGTGGTTACTATTGGTTACCCATGCACCAGTTTTAGTAACTGTGTGTGTGTGTGTGTACCAGGTGGGTGCAGGGGTGGTCATCTCACCCCTTTAATTATTGTAATAAAAGATATACAGGCAAAACCAACTCTAAGTGGCCCCATAATTTATAATATACATTAACATGATGACCTGGTAAATAAAATGATCAAATACTGTACTTTTAACAAAGGTTGGCCACCCTCTATGCCTGGCAAAGAAATACATTACTATTCCTGTATAATAATCGAAAGTAATTATTTACAAAACCATAGGGCAAGAATAATGTAGCAGCCGTGTACGAACACTACAGACAAAGGCCCTCATTCAGAGCCGTACGCTCTGAGCAGAGCGCACGCTCTGAATGAGGGCCGGCCTCCATGAAAATGGAGCGTCCTCCTGGACGCTCGTATAGCTGTGGGTCACCACCCACAGGCTATACGAGCGTGCAGTTTGATGGCCGCGATGGTCTTGACCATCGCGACCATCGAAACTGCGAGCCGGAGCCTGCGGTTGAGGTTTTCAACCGCAAGCTCCGGAGTGATTTTGGCTCTATCAGAGCCAAAATCACTCCCACTGACATCACTAGTGATGTCAGTGGGCCGGCTTCTGACGGGAGGCGTTCCCGTGGGAACGCCCCCGTCAGGGAGGCACGCCTAACAAAGGGGGCGTGCTGTCAATCAACATCGACAGCACGCCCCCTTTGATCAGACACAACGAGCGAAGGACTTTCCTTCGCTCGTCGCGTCTGGCGCATGCGCACGACGGAGCTCCCTCCGTCGTGCGCATGCTCAGTCCAGAACATCGACCCACTTGCGAGCGGACAGCCGCTCGCGAGTGGGTCTGAAGCAGGCCCAAAGATTGTTACCTTCAATACTCTAGGAGGAAAATTCATTCTGATAATACCCAATGCCATAGAAAACAACATCTTTCATGTGGCGAATTGGCTTGTATTCACTCTCACCCTGCACCCAACAAACACTTATCCAATAATTCACTAATCGTGAGTACAATTGGTGATGAAAGAACTATCCCCACCACACAATAATTACCACATTCATCATAGGCTCCTAAATATCTCAGATACAGACTTCTCCAAAGTATGAAATTAAGGGACTTCCAGCGAGGTTTCTATGGCAGCTTACATCCAAATCGCTACTGGACAGGAGGCATGGGTTAATGATGGCTGGTACTACTGGACTAAGGACATGTAGCCAGGCCTACTGTTTAATCAAGAGCCACATTTACAGTACGCGTGTCCTCAAATCCTAAATACTAAGTATGCACAGAGGTGGACACTCCGTTAAAGGGTCAAATGTAGGTAGGATGCAAATTAAACCACTATGAAAATAGTTAAGCGGTGAAGGTCATTATACTGAAGCCAACATGAAAAAAATAAAATACTAATTATTGAACAGACGTGTTGGGTTATATTTAAAAAGGCTTCAACTGGTCATTGTCACCCATGTTTCTCTAACTTTACCGATTCCACTGAATATGGAATAAAATCTATACTTACATCATATACTGTACAAACTTCTTGTCGACATTACTCTGGAGAGCTACAGTAGGGTTACTTCTATAACCCTGCGGAGACCAGAGCTTAATACTGGTACAAAATAATGCTGGAATTGCCATTGCCAGCAATGGTTTCCATGTAAGAAAATAAAAAGTCTTCATTTAGACATTCTCTTCTTGAAATGAAATCAGGCCTGTTAGGCTGTATAGAGCCTGGTGACAGAACAATACACTAGCTTGTAATTATGTACAAAAGTCATAGATCTATGACGGACATTTACAGTGTCTCTGGAGACAAGAGATAGCAGCCCGTCACATTTTTAAAAAATGCAGCACTTCTTAAAAAGTAATTTCGCAATAGAACAGCACACACACACACACACATAAGACAAAATAACTACAGCCTGGTATTCTGCAACGCCAAAGGTGGCACAGTGCAAATGCAAGTCCATGTTACCATGTGACCAGAATAAGGGGCTGGGCTATCACATTACATGTGACCAGAATAAGGGGCGAGGCTGCCTCTATCACATGATGTGACCAAAATAGGGAGGGGGTTTACTTGTATCACGTCTCTTCGAAGCCGATCCCATCATTAACTCCTATGATCGAGGCACAGCCCAACATACACAAACATGTGATTTCAGGATAAGTGGTAAAGACATTTCCAACAGTCATGTGTGAAAATCAAGTATAAAAATATCTGTTGCGCTATCCAGGCCTTCAAGTGTTGTCTTTGCCTGCACATAGTGCTTCAACGCCACAAAATGGCTCCCTCCACTGTCTCTCGTGTCCCGAAGTTAAGGCTTAATCGCGGTGAATGCATTGGCTGTATTGTTGGTTCTGTCTGCATAGGCAGCGAGTACACCGACGGTAGCGGTTCTTAAGATGGTTTTGCTGCACTTTCAGGTAGAACGTGTGCTTCATGCATGATTGAGCACGATACAGGCGTTACCTTCACGCCATAAGCTCTAGAGCCGGACAGCTTGCCCTCACAATAAGGCTAGTACTGTACAAATAGGAAGCGGATAGCCTTGTATCTCTTTATCTGAAGGAGCATTCCTTTATTCTATTGTATGGGCGGCCTGAAAAAGGCTACGCTATAAACTGGTCATGCCATCACCGTGATGGGAGGGGCAGAAGTCACAATGTATTCCTCCACTGAGATCTTTCACCACTCCTTCCCGCACCAGCATCTGAAGCAGCTTCCGCTCTGTGGTGACGTCGTGCATCGGCTGTCTGTTCATTGCGTTCATGCATTGGTTATCGAAGTAATGCAAGGGTATATCTGGCTGAGTCAAGTCGTACCCGAAGCCAGCCAGGCTCACTTCATCGCACAAATGTGTCGCTAAGACCACCCCTATCACACCAATCGTGGGTACGTTCTACAGAGGAAACAGGAAAACATTTTAATGCATTTTATAGTTTCCCTGAATGGAACAGAAGACAAAAAAAAAAAAAAAAAAAGGATATTTTGCCAATTATACACTATGGTTTGTAATTAGTTGTCAGTATTTGACAGAACCTGCACCAGGGCCCCTTCCCGTATTCATCTAATAAACCAGAATATACAAGGCATTGCCCTGTTGACTTCCCACAGAAGCGGTCATCCACTTTTTCCCCCAGAAACCACTAGTAACCGGTCTGTAATTGGCATTCGCCAATAAATTTCAAGTCACTGGTAAAAACACCCATAAATAACTTTAAGCAGTTTTTTAATTATCAAATTATGTAAAAAAAAAAAAAAGTTATTTAAACTTGACGCAGTATAATTTTACAAATACAATTATTTGTCAATAAAATTATAGTAAATCAGTTTTAAATAGCTATTCAGGTTTACATGGGAACAGGGAGAGACTGGGGAGAGGCGCGGATACAGTGTTAACCAGGTCGCAGGATGTTTCTCTTCCCACAGCCTTGGGTGGCCGATCCGGTTTAGGATCGCCGATCATTGTGGCCGCGCCTGCAGTGTTCCATTGGTATTCGGGCTGCAGGAAAAGAATCTATTCCTACAGCCTCGGCCGGGGAGAGAAGGAGGTGGCAGTGTGAGTCCGGCAGCCACAGGTGCGCGTTTCTGACACAGTCGCATCAGATGCCATCATGTGGGGGATAGTGTGACCATGCCAGGCAAGTGGATTCGATTTTGAAACTTATATAATTAGTTTATAGAGCCAGCCTATATTCAGTGTCAACATGCGACCATACAGATGTGTCCGTGCTCAACTAGCCTCAATACGCCATGTAACGCAATATGCCAGGCGTGAGTGAGCCACCATGACCCGTGCAACTCTGCTAGCTTCGGCTGTCTTTTTGTGGCAAAAATGCAGCTAAGTCGCAATGCGAATCCACTAGGAAGCACCAGGAGACCGTGCTGATTCATTTGATATGTGTATAAGTGTGCAACCGAGTCTGTAAACTAAATTTGGCGTGGAAAAAAAATTGGCGTCTGCTGCATCGTAGCACTTTACCTGCTGATTTAGTGAATTAGTCGCACACGGATAAACAAGTATCACATATCCAATTAATGAGCACAGCTTCGTGGTGCGTCCTAGTTGTTTCACATTGCGACAGATGTAATTTCGGCCAAAAAAAGGCAAAAAAGACGCCCGGCGCCTGGTACCTTGCGCACAGAGAGGGGCACTTTGGTGTGACTGCAGCAAAGACAAGTGAGGACATATAACCATAACATTAGCTGGCCAAGCCTCAGAGAACAGTTATTGGCCTCTATTGATTCCCACAAATCCTCAGTGACAATACCTTGTTCCAGCCCCACCACTTCTGCTGGGGAGGAAGGAATTGCAGGATATCCATCGCCGTCTCTTTGACTATGAGCGGATTCAGTACACGGAACTGATGGGATTTCAGGGGTAGGTTTTCTGTCACACTCTTCCAGAAAAATAACCTGTCCCATGCAGACTACAAAGTAAAGTAAAACAGATTACAAACAGCCTGAAATATACTATATAATGCTAAATAAAACATGACAAGCAGTCGAGATAATTGCTTCAGAGGGGATTTTGCTGCCTGCACACCGTGGAGGGAGCCATTTTGTAGGCTGAACCACTATACATGAGAACCCTCGTATCGATTACAATGAACCAGTGATCTCGCTTGTGCACTACCTAACCGCCGCGTGGTCTGACACATTGGTTGGGGCCTTGTGGACTGCTAGGCTGTATTATCATAAATATTGGTCCAGTCCACACTATGGCTGATTCCACTGCGTGGGAGACGTATGTACTTCTACTATTTCATTTAACCATGAAACAGCTTTAGGAGACCATTGCTCCTTGTAGTACAACACATGACTAAGTCACATAGGTGCTACTGGGCTGCTCTGTGTATTCTTTTCTTTAAATGGTAACTTTACAAGATTATTGTCTATTTCCACTGAATAGGGCAGCTATATGTACGGGCAAACAGCAACATGCAGTTACTTACTCTCCCTGAATGTCCATGATATTCCGAATTACAGAGATGATATTCTGAATTACAGAGAGGCCTCTTGGACTCCCAAGATGGTGGTTAATACCGCGTGGGCTATTGCCTGCCAGCAAGGTGGTCATGGGAGGGTAAGGTAATGACGCAGATAGCGCCTTAAAGCCTTGCTAACCTCAGAGAAGATGGTTCAATCTAGAGCCATCAGCAATTTCCCCTGTCCAGTCAATGAATGTACAGTAAATAGGAAAGTCATGGAGCCTGCGGCTTTTGAATGGTGCGGCCGCACATTTCAATCCCCCCCCCCCCCAGGAGCCATTTTTTCAGTAGTGAATGGCGTAAAAGTGAAGTAGCAAATGTTCTGCCAATTAGGTGGTATTGCAGTGTAAGTATGGAGCCTTCTCTATGGCCGTGATTCCTACGAGATTCAGAAGCTGGAATAGCGAAAACAACTTTTACGCTTTTCCAATCCATAGGACAACCAGCCAACAACAGTTTACAAAGCAAAGACTGACATGGGTCTAGGAGTTGTACCACAGGTAAATGGAGGAGAGCAGGCTATTAGTGTCTGACACAATGATGAAGTGATCACATTTTCCTTTTGATTTTCATATTCACCAAGGTTCATTTACAAACGTGGAAACTTGCAAAAGCAGCTTCCTCTTTTATAATGAGGAGGAGAGCTGGCTATACCGGATTGCATAGAGCTGTTGCAGAATAAAGGGCTAGCCCACAATGGATGTCCTAATGAACACTGCACATTTAGGGAGCCAATACCAATTGGGCAAGAACCTGTATAGCCATTGGAAATCTTCCTCTGGGGTGACCGTAAGCTGTCATATGAGGACTCCTGTACTCTCTTGGCACAGTTTAGTGCAAATTGATTTTATTGGTTTCCATACATAAAGAAGAACAATCATAATCGTGAAGACAATTACACCAGCACGACACAGTAAAAGGCAAAGCAGAGGGAACAAAAATCAATAAATGCCAGGAGGGATAATAAGCCCAAGACAAGGGCTTTAATTAGGTCTAGGTGAAGTAGAGTATGTGAGTAAAACAGTAACCATAAGAAAAGGAAAAACGGCTATTAATACAGGGAAGAAAGAACAAAAATACAGAGAAAAGTGGATGGAAAGGAGGGGAACAGGCAGGGCATTTAGGATGGGAGGGGGGAAAGGGTGGTGGATGTCCAATCCTGGAAGAGTATATGATAGAGTCATCAAAACTAGGAGATACTAAAGGTTGTATAGCCATTAAAGTCGCAGTCCTGGTACCAGAAATTATATGCCAAGGAGCAGGATCTCTTAAGGAATGTTAGGAATAGGAGAAGTGGGAGTGGGCTCGGGGAAAGACATGAAAGTGGACTTGTAAGATGCCTTAAAGGCAAGCCATCTAAACTACTGTCCCGAAAGGTCACAAAGTCATCTGACATGAAGAGGAACAGATAGTCTCCGGCCATATAAAAGTCAATCTTGATGAGCTAGTCTAAGATAGTTGGAGGAGAGAAGATTGATAACGATTCGGAATAACTGCTTTGACAGTATTGTTTTAATGTTTCATATGGGACCATTTATTGCTTGCAATAGGTAGCGTGGACAGATGGAAAAGCCAGAAAGTGGGGTCAGAGGGCACTGTCTCACCATGAATCTCAGCAAGTAGCTTGTTCACAGCATGAAAGTAAAGGATGAGTTTGGGGCAATACCACCAAATATGAAGCGTAGAGCCAACAGATGACAAACATCTCCAGCAAGTGAGAGACACCTATATGTGCATTTTGTTCAGGACATCTGGACAATGGGTACCAACGTGACAGCAATTTGTACTGTCTCTCCACAACACAAGTGCTTGGTAAACAATCATGTGCCAAATTAAAAAGATTTTATCCCATTCGTCAGCTCCCGGCCCACGGCCAAGTTCACGTTCCCAAACGCGGTTAAAACCCAGTGGTTAAGTATTTGGGTGGTCAAGGAGGAGCAGATATATTTGAGATAGTATGCTTAGATGCACGGGGTCTGAAATAAAGAAGTCATATCCCTGGTAAGAAAAATCCCCTTAGTCTTTGAAACGGGTGGGATACCAGATAAAGGGAAAGGCCTTCTACAGCCGAAGTTTCCATCGCAAGGTTCTGGGCTACTGATTATTCCTAGTTTATTTAAAATTGGAGAGTGCCCTAAAAAGTTTGAATTCTTCCATCAAGTTCGGGAGGGAGGATACTGGATTGGCCAAAAGATCATCTGCAAAATGGGTCAGCCTAAATTCCTCGTCTCCATCTCCAATTTAGCTGAATTAATCGTGCCAGGGCTTCCATGCAGAGAACATAAATTAATGGGAAGATGGGGCCAATCCTGTCTGTTGCCATTCTGGAGATCAAAAGAGACAGAGGGAGCCATTAACCCATGCAGATATAGGAAGAGAATTTGGTTACAGCAATTAGGGCCCAGTCCCTGGTGTCCCAGCACACTCGCCATAAAATCCCAAACCACTCTGTCAAAAGCCTTCTTGGCATCAGTCGAACAACAGAATGGTGCATAATTGAGATGACCTAGGTGGTGTTACTGCAGGCTTCTCGTCCCAGGACAAAGCCCACCTGGTCACCATGTATGAGGTGAGGCAGTAATACTATCCGGCTAGTAGCCAGTAACTTGACAAAGTATTAGATTGATGTAAAGGGATATAGGGCAGTAGCTGGGACACGGTGTCTTTACCTTCCTTGGGGATCACCGAAATGTAGGCTTCCAACATTTGGCGGTAAAATTGATTTTGCTCAGTTAATACGTTACAGGCAACTAACAAGAGCGGGGCAAGGCGATCCTGAACAACCTTGCTGTAGCTAATGCTGAGGCCATATGGCACAGTTTAAGTGGAGCTGGGTAATTACATGCACATACAACAACATAATTACAATACTAAAATGTACAATAATGAAACAAGAAAAAATGACCTCCGCAATGACTCAGGATTTAACAAACACATACATGTATCTTTAACTAGCAGTATTCTAGGCGATAACCAGGGAATTCTATAAACTACAAAGAATGGTCTGTAAGTGACAGAAATCAGTACTGCAATTTATTTTGAAGTAACACTTTAATACCTTTACTAGATTGGACATTCCTTTAACAACCCCCAAAACAAACTCAAAGGGATGTAACCCACGGCCATCCCACTGATGTTTAACAGCCCCCAAAACGGTATGTAGGTATGTGACCCGGCTGCCGCCAGTCACAATCCCGATGGCAGGGTTAGGGTTAGAGGGGTGGGAGAGGGGAGGGTTAGGTTACTTACGTGCCGCTTTCAGGAGTTTTAGGGTTATTGGGGGGGGAGAGGGGAGGGTTAGGTTACGTACGTGCCGCTGTCAGGATTTTCTCCCTTCGGGCAGCTGCTGTCGGAATTTGAACCAGTGGCTAAACAGCCGCCGGCATTTCAATCCCATTCCCCCAAATCAAACTAAAACCTCTGTGGGATGGCCGCGGGCACGGGTAGACACCATGCGCTGAAATGGGCACATAAATATAGACTTTGCTGCTACTTCGCATTATTACCTTTAGTGACTACAGGTAATCTGGAGACACCGTGTCACACTCACCAGCGTCTCATTCTTCATCATCGCCTGCAGCCACAGGAAATCCATATGCTTGTAAAGGACAGTGACAAACAGGCTGTCACTCATATACTCCTGTCTGGAGACTGGGGCCCCTTCAGGATACGTCATTCTGATGGTCGTCTTTTTCCCAACATCCCGCTCGTATCCGTGCACTGGGGCGCTGTTCAGCCTACAAGTCACACACATATATAGTCTTATCTGAGCGGTCATATTCAGGTACATGTTAGACACACAATACATCCAGTGCAGTGGATAAAACGGTCTCCAAATGAATGCAACTATAGAGTAACCGCTATTTGTTATGTTACTCTTAAAATGTTTAAGCCACTTCTTTTTGTACAGTTACTGGTGCAAGAATTGCAAAACAAACATGCATGTGCAATTTATATAAAGGACTAAACGGATGATATTGCATGATATGTATGCAAGTTTTCTCTGCCCTGTTTGCAGAAATGATTGCTCAGTATGGGAAAATTGCAGATTCTAGAGCAATGGTTGGGAAACTCGGCCCTCAGGGACCCCTAACAGTGCATGTTTTCTAGATTTCACAACTGATGCACTATTAGTGACTCATTTTAAAAGATCCATAGGTGGTCTGAATAACACGACCTGCTAGGGATCCCTGAGGACAGAATTTGGACCACCACTGTCCTAGAACCTATAAACGGCCTGCTCTCCGAATCTTAGCTTTTACACTCACTTGTGTCCCCCTTAGTTGTACTGTGGGACCTTTACAGAATATATATGTGTAATGGAAAAAACGAAACAAGGACAAACAGAGTTGCATAACTATAGACACAAGTTTGCAACACGCACATGCAGGTTAGATGATAGCATGCGTGTATTTAGGTGCAATATTTATCCTGTATATTGCTTTATTTGAGAATCCTACGTGGGTGATTTGTATCAGGGATAATACAATATAATGGAGATCAGAGGTGCCTTACAACATTCTCTTTATTTATTACCAGTTATATATATATATATATATATATATATATATTTATAGCACACACACATTATGCAGGGTTTGGTCTGATGGTCGACATTCAGAAGGTTGGCAGTCAGAATGTTTACAGGTTCTGAATATCAACAGCCAGAATGTCAACACTGACTTTAGGTCGACTACCAACATGTGGACATTTAAAAATGTTGACATGTTCACAATTTTTGGGGTTAGGTTTAGGGGTTATGCTACAATAAGCAGAATGTCGACATTCTGGTGTCAACATATTAAATGTCAACATTATGATTATGATGATGAGTTTAACCAATTTTGAACATATTGGTTGTCGGCCTAATGTCCATGTCGACATTCTTGTGACGACATTCTGAATATTGACTGCATACCACACCCATATTACTCAGTGGTTAACAGAGAATATTAGGACCAATCACATCAGTCCCTGGGCCAGTGGAGCTTACAATGTATATTCTCTATCACACGGACACACACAGGTTAATTTTACGGTCAGAATCTAATTGACCTACCAGTATGTTTTTGGGAGAACATACAAACTCCAGACAGCTGGAACTTTGGTGGGAATCAAACACAAGACCTCAGCGCTGTGAGGAATGCTAAGCAATACACCAACAATGCAAATGTTAGAAATTGCATACAAGGCTGCCTGCTGTATATCAACAACCTCATTGTCTTCTACTAAAACGTCTTTATCTAAAAGGGTGGAACGAAATACAATTCCATATTTACTTTGGTGCACACAACACAAAAAAGGGGCAATGTTAAAGTTGAAGCCATAGTAAGACCTCATAACTTCAGCAGAAAATATGAGATATGGCATACCTCCCAACATCACCCGCTCCAGGAGGGACACAATGCGCTGGTCTTGACTTCCCTGGTAAGAGGCGGGGCTTCAGTGCAGTCCAAAATTCAGATAGGGGAGCCGCACCAACTGTCATTTCAAACGCTGCCAAACATCACTGGCTGGGATTCACTGGCAGTTGGTGCGACTCCCCTATTTGAATTTTGGACTGTACTGCAGCCCCACCTCTGAAGCCTCCACCAATCATAAATTACAGGGAAGTCCAGGACCAGAGCATTGTGTCCCTCCTGGAGAGGGTTCTGTTGGGAGGTATGGATATGGTAAGAACTTACCCTTGTTATCTCTATTTCTATGAAGTCCATAGAGTTCCACAGGATATCTTGGGGTATAGGCGATGGCAGCAGACATTGGGCACCTCAGAGTTAAAAGTTTTCAGCCTCCCAGGATGCACTGGGGTCCCTCTCCTATATCCCGCCCCTGAGCCAAGGCATCTCAGTTACGTAACAAGCCGGAGGAAGAGAAGAAAGAGAGAAGAAAGTCTGGAACACACAAGAATCACCTTCTCACCAGAAGGAGACGGAAGAGCCGGTGACCAGATCAAAGCCCATCTGCAGTACAGGTTCGACAGGGCGGGAGTCCTGTGGAACCCTATGGACTTCGTAGAAATAGAGATAACAAGGGTGTTCTTACCATATCGCATATTTTCTACAGCAGAGGCACCACGGCGAGCTGCCCACGAAGGTCCCACAGACAGAGTAGAATGAGCTTTAACAGAGGATGGTACAGAAAGGCCCTCATGAATGTAAGCCTCAGAAATTGCCATATGAATCAATCCTGCCAAAGTTTGCTTAGTGGCAGGCCAACCCTTTTTACGGAAACCATAGAGGACAAACAAGGAGTCCAACTTCCGAAATAAATTGGTACGGTCAACATAAATCTTTAGAGCGCGTACCACATCCAAGAAGGCCTCACCAGCCGAAAGGTCTGGAGTATTAAAGGCCGGTACTATAATTTCCTCAATGTGGAAACTAGATACAACCTTAGGTAGGAAACCAGGGCAAGTGCGAAGCACCGCCAAATCCCTATGAAAAATCAGAAAGGGAGGGCGACATGAGAGAGCCCCCAAATCTGACACCCTTCTGGCCCGAAGCAATGGCCAGAAGAAACACAGTCTTAGCTGTAAGCCATTTTAGATCCACTGAGCCCAGTGGTTCAAATGGTGGTCCTTGGAGAGCCCTCAGGACCACCAACAAATCCCAAGGAGCCACTGGTGGAACAAAGGGAGGCTGAATGCGAAGTACACCTTGCATAAAGGTGCGGACATCAGAAAGAGTAGCAATCCTACGCTGAAACCGCACTGACAGGGCAGAAACTTGCACCTTCAGGGAAGCAAGGCGAAGACAGTGATCTAAGCCCGCCTGTAGGAAAGCCAAACCCTGGATATTCTAAACACCTGAGGATCATAGCCTCTAGGGCGACACCATTCAAAGAAAGTATGCCACACTGTGGTAAATTCTTGCAGAAGCAGGCTTCCGGGCTCTGAGCATGGTGTTAACTACAGAGCTGGAAAAACCCCTGGACCTTAAGAGGGCTGTCTCAACAGCCACGCCGTCAAAGACAGAAGACCCAAGTCCAGGTAATGGCAAGGACATCGAGACAATAGGTCCGGACATCGAGGCAATAGCATCGGAGTGTCTATGGAGAGACTCCGAAGATCCGAGTACCAGTGACGTCTGGGCCACGCTGGAGCTATCAACAGGACCATGCCTCCTTCTTGCTTGAAATTGCGAATCACTTGAGGAAGAAGGGAGAACGGAGGGAAGAGGTACGCAAACAGGAAGGTCCACCGGACCGACAGAGCGTCTACCAGAAGAGCCTCTGTGTCTCTTGTTCTTGACCCGTACACAGGCAGCTTGTTGTTGTGTCGGAAGGCCATGAGGTCTATCTCTGGAAGGCCCCATTTGTTCAGCAGGAGTTGAAACACCTCCTGGTGAAGAGACCATTCCCCTGGATGCACGTCTTGACGGCTGATAAAGTCTGCTTCCCAGTTGAGGACTCCTCGTATGAACACTACAGAGATGGCAGGGATATTGCTCTCTGCCCAAGCCAGAATGCGGGACACCTCTGTCAGTGCCGCCTGACTTCGGGTTCCTCCTTGGCGGTTTATGTAAGCCACCGTGGTGGTGTTGTCCGACTGTACCTGCATGGTTTTCCGCGGAGAACATGTCTTGCCTGCTGAAGAGCTCTGAATACTGCCCGAAGTTCCAAGATGTTTATTGGAAGGTCAGAAGGGCCCAGTTCGCAACCCAAAAGGGGCACCCCCTGTTCAGGTGAGCTGTCTGTAGCCACCAGGCCAAAGACAGACGTACCTCCAGAGAAAGCACCATTGTCTGTGTCTTCATCCGATGGGGCAACCCATTCCATCTGGAGAGGATCAATTTCTGCAGAGGTCTGGAGTGAAACTGGGCATATTCCACCATGTCTAACATCGATACCATGGAGCCAAGTAACCTCATCGCTGAGTGAACAGACACTCGGCGACTCTAAAGACAACTGCGTACCTTTGCCTGTAACGCAGAGATCTTTTCCTGCGTCACAAAGATCCTCTGTTGTCGGGAGTCCAACAGGGCTCCGAGATGGAGCATCCTCTGTGAGGGAACCAGTGAGGACTTTTTCCAGTTTATCAGCCAGCCGTGATTCTGCAACACAGATATTGTCAGTTGCAGATGGCACTGGAGGGTCTCTGGAGACCCTGCTAACAACAGAAGGTCGTCCAGTTAGGGTAACAAGCAGACCCCCTGCATCTGCACGTGGGCCGCCATGACTGCCATGACTTTGGTAAATACTTGAGGTGCTGTGGCCAGACCAAAGGGCAGTGCCTGGAACTGGAAATGTTGATTGACCACTGCAAACCTGAGGAATTGCTGGTGTGCTAAGATAATACGGACATGCAGGTAGGCGTCCTGAATGTCCAATAACATCATAAAATCCCCAGGCTCATTTGCCAATATAATGGAACGCAGGGTCTCCATCCTGAACAGAGGAACCCTCAAGGAGTTAATGAGGGACTTGAGGTTGATGGGCCGGTAAGACCCATTGGGTTTCTGTACCAGAAAGAGATTGAAGTAATATCCCGTTCACTCTGGGGTAACGGAACAGGCACTATAACTACAGCCTGGAGCATAGAGTGCAATACTTTCTGGAGTTCCAGGGCCTTGTCCCGATCTGACTGAAGGCCTGTGGTGAAAAACCGTCTGGGAGGCCTTCGCCGGAAGGAGAAGGCGTACCCCCGAGAGACCACTTCTCATACCCAAGTGTCCGTGGTAGTCAGATAACAAAGTCGGCCTGGCACTCTGGGGTCCCCCAAAGGGAGGCTCGTCTCGTCAGGCTGAAGGCTTATCGTCCGACTTGGGAGTAGGACGTCTTGCACTCCAAGCCTTTGGCTTGGCAGATTTCTTGGCCCTGACTGTCTTGGAAAGGACTATTTTGGACTTACCCTGGGCCCAATAGGGCCGAAAGGAGGAAGTACCAAACCCTATTGGGACTGCAGCCGATGGCAGACACGCAGACTTAGCTGCTGCCAGCGTGGCCACAATTTTGTCCAGATCAGGGCCAAACAGCACCTGTCCATTAAAAGGCAAGCATTCCAATCCCTTTTTGGAATCTGCATCCGCTTTCCAAGAGCGCAACCACAGGGATCGGCGAGCCGCTACTGCTGCCGAGGAGATTCTGGAAGTGAGGAGACCTATATCTAAGGCTGCCTCATTAATGTACGTGGTTGAGTATCTGAGATTGCCTACTAACCCCACCTGCTCAGTTGAAGAGTCAGTATCCAGAGACGCCTCCAAGTTATCTGCCCAGTGCTCCATGGCTCTGGCCACCCAGCACACGGTCATAGCTGGTCTGGAAGCCCCCAGCAAGAGAATAAATGGATTTTAGGCATATTTCCACCTTGCAATTCGTAACATCATTCGAGGAGGACATGGAGGGCATGGGCAATGCTGCACTCCTCACTAGGCATGTGACATGAGAATCCATCTGTGGAGGGGTTTCCCATTTGGAAAAATAATTACCCGCAAAGGGGTATGTAAAGGCCAAGCGTCTTTGAGGCTTGAACTGCTTACCCAGATTTTTCCACGCCGCCTCTAAATGATCCACTAACTGACCAGATAGAGGAAATACAGTGGCATCTCCCTTAATATCCTTAAAGAAGGTGTATTTGGATTTAGCCACGGGGGGATCCTCATCCTCAATAACCAAAGCCGCTAGGACTGCCCGTATAAGGCCAGGTATATAGACTTTTGGTCTGAGAAGTCAATAATCTCAGTCATCAGACGTCATGTCATCATCATCATACTGAGATAATAAAGGGCGCTTAGAAGGCAGCAATAAAGGCCGCTTATCGTCTGAGACAATAAAGGCCGCTTAGAAGGCCGCAATGGTGACTCAACCTATAAATCGTCCGTCAGGTGCTGTACCATGTTGGACAATTAATTCATCCATACAGGCTCCTGCGAGACCTGGGGGGACGAAAGCGGGAGACACTGAGGTACCATCAACTACCTGGGGAACCCCTGCATGGGTGATGAGACTACCGCCTGCTGCGATAACCTCAACTGGGGAAACGCAGTGGGCATCGCCAACTGGCCCACAAGGGTTGTAAGTGCCTTAGCAAAACAAGCCCAGGGCGGTTCCTGCACCGATGCAGTGACAGATAATGGGCGTGATAAAGTATAACATACCCTACATAATCCCTCAGCGTTCCCATCTCCCTCCGCTAACTGTACATTGCATGTGATACATTTTAGCTGAAGAGGATATTCTCGTTCACTCCCAGACATGATGAGTGTAAACGGAGTGTATGTGACTCCCCACACAGAGAAATACTTTTACTGTGAGGTAATGAACACCCTGCAACACCGCACAGCAAGGGCTTTAGCAGAGGAAGAACAGGGATAGAAAAATGGCTGACAGTCAGAAGTGAAAGTACAGTCAGACAGCGCTAGCATATAGTCACATACAATGCAGAAATAAATCACCTGCACTACAAGCACTATGATCAACTACACAGACACAGAGCCTGGTAGGAAACAGTGCTGCATACGCTGACCTTATCGGAGGAGAGGTATGCAGGGTACCCGGACCGCGATGCCACCTGTATCAAACTCCAGCAGCGTTACCCACTTCTCTTAAAATGGCCGCCGAGGAGCTTAGAGGAGGCGGACCCGGGGGAGGAGCACTGACACAGACCACCAGACCGCTGTGGAAAGGCACTGTGCAGCGGGGGAGGCACCGGCTGTGAGACAGGGAAGGCGCGCTCCTCTGGCATGCAATTAACCGCTGGGACACTGGAGCATTTCTACACTGCTGCAGCCCGCTGTCCCTGGTGGTCTAGTGGATGCGCAGGATCAGTACCTGGCTCCACGCGCAGTCTGTCCCTAGGGAGCCCCTGCCTTGGGACAAAATAAGACTGTGAATCGATGGGTACCCACCGCGGGTGCCTGCCGCTTACCTGAGTCCCCTTGAGTCCGGCCACAGTCTGGATGTCCCGGGGTCCCCGCTAGCTGAGACCCCTGGTGTCCGCCAGATCAGTACCGGCATCCTGGCCTGGCGGGGTAACGGAGCGGCAGCAGGAACCTCTAATTAGCTTGTCCCCGCTGTCCGCTCATAGCAGCACAGCAAAGCTGCCTTGTCAAAAGGAACTTCAGGGGCTGTTCAGGAGCCCCCCCTCTGAAAAGGTGATCCGACTCCGAGCCAGGCACCTACGAAACTGAGATGCCCTGGCTCGGGGGCGGGGTATAGGAGAGGGTGTCCAGTGCATCCTGGGAGACTGAAAACTTTAACTCTGAGGTGCCCTATGTCTGCCGCCATCGCCTATACCCCAAGGTATTCTGCGGATACCCTATGGATCCTGAAGTTGAAATTATGCACACAAATCAGTCGGCTTCTAACAGGTCCAATAAACAGCCTAGGTGCGGTAGAAACGTTTGTCCTGTTTAAATGTACCTGATTGTAACATCAAACTGGTCAATCACGTGTCCTAGTTCCAGGCCGTGAAGTATTCCACCGCTCCCTAGGACAATGCAGCGCTTGCACTCCTTGGATCTTGGTTCCTCAGGAAGGTCGTCTTCAGACATCATTTCCACAATGTCATTAAGTTCTTTGAGGTACTGGCGAAATCCAAATGGAGGACCGTACTGGTACAATGATTCATTGAGGTCTTTTGATTTCTTAACAAAGCTGGACAGGTCCATGTTGTACTTATTTCGGAACAATCGGGTCATTTCGGTCCTTGCAAATTCTCGTCTGCACTGCGCTTCAACAACTTTCTTGCCAAACGCGTGGGCTCTCTGATGAAACAAACACAACTTTATTAGGACACAGACATTCAGAGCGCATTCATGCAAGTATGTAAGTGCATGAACATTTTACCAATAAAGGAGGTTTAAAATGGTAAATATTTTAAGTTACAAAATAAAATTGTTTAAATCGTATACAAATCAGAAATCTGATTATGGGCATATTCTGATAGATTCTTGATATATTATTTTTTATCTGTTTGCCAGTCCTGGAAGAAAAGTGGATTTTAGCAAGTGTTCCTTTAGCTGACTATACAGCATTCACTCAAAATCAGTTTACTTGAATAATCTAGTAATGCTTATTCTAGGTAGCAGATAGGTACACATGTAAATGTTTATGCTGATAGTACGGAGCTCCAAGACCCATTACCAGCACCATGTGGGGAGGGCATTTATGAAGAGAGATATGCAAGATACATTCATTAAATGTTCTACCCATGGAGAAACGCGTGGTGCTTACTGCACAAAATAAGCCCTATATCATTCTATGTATGCCTATTAAAGATCTGTCCAGGATTGCTGAAGTTTAAGCAGAGGCAGAGCTGATTACTACAGAATGGTGTATAAGTTATGTTCTACAGAGAGAACATGGCCAAAGGTTTGTTTATTGGAAGCCATATATGATGCAATATACAATGGACATGACCATTTCGTGGTCATAGACAGTGTCATTTATTACACACTAGCTGTCATTTAGCAGACACTGTTTCTAATGCTTTGTATCAGGATACTGTTCACCTAATAATTAATGTCAGGGCTGTAACTAGGGTGGTGCGACATGTACCACAGACACAGGGCACCGCTGTCAATTTTCTGTTTATAATCGTTCTCCGTTGTAGCATCCTCTTCTTTTATCCCCAGCATCTTTTGGCCACCCCATCTTCTCCTTGGCCGGCTCCCCATCCATCTGTCCACCTCTAACATGCACCTTCAGTCATATTCTCTTTTATGCCTCGGAGACTTGCCCACTCCTGCGGGGAGCTGGGAGCACCACCTGATTTTTGGGAGCCACCCGGCCAATGCGTGCGAGTCGGCAAGTTTGATATACACTACAAGCAGCGCTTTTTGTATTTCTTCAATTAGTGATCTACACTGCCAGCTCCAGGCATGTGTACGGCTGTTCCGATGGACAAATCCTGCTGCATGTGCAGCATCACCAGCGCTCTCCTACATCTACAGCTGGTGAGTTATACGGCATCATTATTGTGTATCATCACTGCAGCCAATGGATTCACACTGTATTTGGCAGTGACACCTGGATAACAGTGGTACAACGAGAATGTTACCACGTCATCATACGGGACCAATCAGATTTGCCATGGCCCTTCCCAATGAGGCCACACCCCTTTTTCAGATGCGCATCTTACGTCCCTATTTGAAAAATACCATCGCGACCATCGGGCTTGCGACGAGACCCTGCGGTAGGGTCTCGCTGCCGCAAGCCCTGGAGTGCTTTTGGCTCTATCAAGTGTCAATAATCTAACTCTGGCGGGATGCCAGCATCGGGATTCTGACTGGCGGCATCCTGTGTCCATCCCATATACATTATATGTATAGCACATTATAACGAAGTTCATTAAACATAATCAATCTCTCTCTGTAATTTATGTATATATATATATACACACACACACACACAGCTCAAAAAAATACAGGGAACACTTAAACAACACAATGTAACTCCAAGTCATTCACACTTCTGTGAAATCAAACTGTCCACTTAGGAAGCAACATTGATTGACAATCTATTTCACATGCTGTTGTGCAAATGGAATAGACAACAGGTGGAAATTATAGCCAATTAGCAAGACACCCCCAATAAAGGAGTGGTTCTGCAGGTGGTGACCACAGACCACTTCTCAGTTCCTATGCTTTTTGGCTGATGTTTTGGTCACTTTTGAATGCTGGCGGTGCTTTCACTCTAGTGGTAGCATGAGACGGAGTCTACAACCCACACAAGTGGCTCAGGTAGTGCAACTCATCCAGGATGGCACATCAATGGGAGCTGTGGCAAGAAGGTTTGCTGTGTCTGTCAGCGTAGTGTCCAGAGCATGGAGGTGCTACCAAGAGACAGGTCAGTACATCAGGAGACGTGGAGGAGGCCGTAGGAGGGCAACAACCCAGCAGCAGGACCGCTACCTCCGCCTTTGTGCAAGGAGGAACAGGAGGAGCACTGCCAGAGCCCTGCAAAATGACCTCCAGCAGGCCACAAATGTGCATGTGTCTGCTCAAACAGTCAGAAACAGACTCCATGAGGGTGGTATGAGGGCCCGACGTCCACAGGTGGGGGTTGTGCTTACAGCTCAACACTGTGCAGGACGTTTGGCATTTGCCAGAGAACACCAAGATTGGCAAATTCGCCACTGGCGCCCTGTGCTCTTCACAGATGAAAGCAGGTTCACACTGAAGACATGTGACAGATGTGACAGAATCTGGAGACGTCAAGGAGAACGTTCTGCTGCCTGCAACATCCTCCAGCATGACCGGTTTGGCAGTGGGTCAGTAATGGTGTGGGGTGGCATTTCTTTGGGGGGCTGCACAGCCCTCCATGTGCTCGCTAGAGGTAGCCTGACTGCCATTAGGTACCGAGATGAGATCCTCAGACCCCTTGTGAGACCATATGCTGGTGCGGTTGGCCCTGGGTTCCTCCTAATGCAAGACAATGCTAGACCTCATGTGGCTCGAGTGTGTGAGCAGTTCCTGCAAGACGAAGGCATTGATGCTATGGACTGGCCCACCCGTTCCCCAGACCTGAATCCAAATGAGCACATCTGGGACGTCATGTCTCGCTCCATCCACCAATGCCACGTTGCACCACAGACTGTCCAGGAGTTGGCAGATGCTTTAGTCCAGGTCTGGGAGGAGATCCCTCAGGAGTCCATCCGCCACTTCATCAGGAGCATGCCCAGGCGTTGTAAGGAGGTCATACAGGCACGTGGAGGCCACACACACTACTGAGCCTCAGTTTGACTTGTTTTAAGGACATTACATCAAAGTTGGAGCAGCCTGTAGTGTGTTTTTTCACTTTAATCTTGTGTGGCTCCAAAACCAGACCTCCATGGGTTAATAAATTTGATTTCCAATGATAATTTGTGTGTGATTTTGTTGTCAGCACATTCAACTATGTAAAGAACAAAGTATTTAATAAGAATATTTCATTCATTCAGATCTAGGATGTGTTATTTTAGTCTTCCCTTTATTTTTTTGAGATGTATGTATGTATGTATGTATGTATGTATGTATGTATGTATGTATATATATATATATATATATATATGTATATATATATATATATATTATAATGCTACCCTGAAATACCACTGCAGCTCTGCTAAAAAGTAAACTATTACCTCATCCGCTCCATTACAGACAGCGGAAACCTGAAAGGCCTTCAAAATCACTAGGGCATGGTCCTAATGGGATCTGATACAGGTCATACAAGCCCAGGGCCTGATCCAGTACTGATCACAAGTGTAACTACGTATGTAGATCGAGCGATTGTTTGCCATTGCGCATAAGACGAACTGCACATGCACTGCGATCACAGGCGCACAGAGGAATCCATCGCAGAGTGAGCGACAGGCTGTTAGCAATTGGGGGTGGTGATGGGGGAGTGGTCGGAAAAACACAGACGTGCCTGTCCGTTTCAACGCCGTTGCTTGGGCGCGCATAAATTAGCCACTGCGATTGCATACGCTGCTTGAGAACCCTCTGCGTGAGAGGAGACATGCAGCTTCAGGCTTGGTGTAAATGCTGTGGGAGTGGTCGATGGTACCGATGTTTGTGCAGGAAAGCGGAAGTGGACGGGTGTGAGAAGGCAGCAGTGGGTGTCTTTATGCCGGCTGAGCTTTGGCATGCATGAGCATATTTTAGCAGCTGCGTTCCATGCGAATTCCCAGCTGCGATCGCAATCCGTACTGTATCAGGCCCCGAGACATTAGTTGCTGTGACATCACCGGCTCCGTCCCAGTGTATTTATCAACCTTTCCACAATGAGTACTTCCGAAGAGAAAGTCTGCCCAACTGTTACTCAAACTTAGCCTGCTCTGCTACAGGAGGGGGGGGGGGGGGGCTTCCTACACAGTAGCAGCCTCCTACACATAGTAACAATACACATGCTTTGAGACATGTACACAATGTGGCGTCATGAAGAGTTACAGGCTCCCGCCCTCTGTTATATGTCAGGCAGAGTCATGTGTATATTGTTTAGAACATCTTTTCCTACAACTGGTCAAAATTGCTGCTTCGTTGTTTAATACCCTTACTGCAGAGCAGCTTATCTAGGAGCAACCACTTATGTCACTCAACCATCAGGGGTACGATAAGGCTATGGGGGGTAGTTTGTGCACACTGCAACCCAAATATAAAGTCAGGGTGGGTTTTTACTTATTTGGACAATGCTTATACAAGTTACCTACAGGGAATATTGAAACAGCTCAGTGATAATGACACAGTGACACCTCTGCTGCACGGTGACTTAATAGGAAACCTACTCTTACATCAACTGAGATTAATTAGATCACTATTTCACACTGCTCCCTGAGGTGCAAACTAGGCTGCTGGGTGGTTTAGTTTGGCTTTCAACAATGAGAAAGGCGGGGTGGTAAATAGAACATTCTTAGACAGGTATAAATGCCTTCCGGTCTCTATCTCTGCGCTGAGGCGTTATGTACAGTATGTAGGTCAGTGGCCTATGTGAACAGGGCACAGCTTCCTGTCACTAATGATTAGTCCGTATCTCTATCATTTACGCCAGCGTTCAGAGCAGGGAAGGATGCAGATCAGAGATGTCGCAGCCAACATCTGTTGTGGGATTGCAAGCCTCTATCTAGCCGGGGCATGCTGGAACTTGTAGTTCTTCGGCAGCTGGAGAGCTACAGATAACCAAAGCCTTCTGCCCAAGATCAGAAATATGGTTATAGTTAAATAATGTTTGTGTCGACTTGAGAACAATCGACATGGTCATAATGTCGGTGTTGATCATGTCAACATTCATTGTGTAGACAATGATGAATTGTCGACATGTTAGAAAGTCGACATATCGTCACTGGTGGCCCAGCGGTGACTTACATGTTCCTGACAGCAGTAGTAGCGTCGTCTCCCAGGTCCCAGCGGTCATGTGACCGTCACTTCCGGGGTCAGACCTGTGATGCTGCAGCGTTCCAGTGAGTATTTCTCCCCTACCCCTAACCTCCACCCTCCTGCACAAGCATCCTAATTCCCCCCTAGTGCCTAACCCTAACCCTCCCGCAGTTTATGTCGACATTCTGACAATGACAACATCTTAACAGTCAGCATTGTGATGTGAGTTTCAACATTGTCATTGTCGAGCTTTTGACTACATCCCTTTAGATATATGGGATAGTTTTACACATTGCTGTAAGTAAGCCAATCTATGAAATAACTCTGGAACCTGTAAAACAATCAAAAAATAGCACGAATACAAAATAAAACCTCAACAAGCAGCGCTCTTTTTATTGCGATTAGATAAACATTTACATACATGCGAGAGAGCTCTGCGTCTGCGGCCGTCCTCCTTCCTGAGATTATGATGACGTCTGTGTATGGTGACAAATAACCGGGAAATAATGTCCATCTCAAGGTGCGTACACACGGTACGATATCTATGAACGATATCGTTCATTTTTCTGCAGTGAACGACCAAGGATGCGCGTTACCGCATGAACAATAACGATATCTATGATCGTCCGTACATGCAGGCCAACTTGCACAATATTGTCAACTTTGCCTGTGCAGAGATGTGGCAGGATGACTTCACTGAAAGATATCTTTCAAGTCGTTGGTGGTACAGATCGTACTATGTATATGCAGCTTAATCCTTAAAGCATTATTTATTGCTGACGAGTAGTGTCCTGAGTGCTCCATCTGGCAGAGCCAGGCCGGCTGTAACTGTACACCGTGTTACATAGGCCTCGGCAGCAGATCTCATTACACACGCAGACACGGCATTGCAGCTCCACCAGTGTTTTCAGGCAAATTACGTGAGTTTCTACTAGAAGCGACACGAGATGAGAGGCGCGGATACTACATATGCTCCCGATTATCTGAGTATTCTACCGTTACACCGGAAAATAAAACAATTGCACTGCCTAATGCATTAAGAAGCTGGAAATACTTTAGAAGCAGTGCTTATTTTTGTAGTATAAAATAAAATATAAGGAAGGAGTTGTACTTGGGTAGTGCAACTAATACTTCTAATGGAGCATACACACGGTCAGATTTGTCAGATGAACGATTGAACGATTTTACCAAAGTTTTGAACGATTGAACGCTTTTTGACTGCATTAAAATGAATGGAATCGTCCAAGTCTGACTGCAAACACATCAGATGTCAGATATCGTTATATGACAAACGGGAACGCGCATTGTTCATCGTCCATCGTTCAGGCATGTCAGATATATGTCAGATTTTCCTTCAGATATAAACGACTGAAAGATTTTTAAATCGTTATCATTCAGAACTGAAGGAAAAATCTGACCGTGTGTACGCACCATAATATGGAAAAGTGGTGGTGTTACCCATAGCAACCAGATTCCAGCTATAAAGTCTATAATGTACAGTCAGGTGCATAAATATTGGGACATTGACAGAATTTTCATATTTTGGCCTCTATTCACCACCACAATGGCTTTGAAATGAAACAAACAAGATGTGCTTTAACTGCAGACTTTCAGATTTAATTTGAGGGTAATTACATCCAAATCAGGTGAACGGTGTAGGAATTACAACGGTTTCTATATGTGCCTCCCACTTCTTAAGGGGCCAAAAGTAATGGGACTATCAACTCAAAAGCTATTTCATGGACAGGTGTGGGCTATTCCCTCATTATATCATTATCAATTAAGCAGGTAAAAGGTCTGGGAGTTGATTCTAGGTGTGACATTTGCATTTGGAATCAGTTGCTGTCGACTCTCAATATGAGATCCAAAGAGCTGTCACTATCAGTGAAGCAAGCCATCATTAAGCTGAAAAATCAAAACAAACCCATCAGAGAGATAGCAAAAACATTAGGTGTGGCCAAATCAACTGTTTGGAACATTCTTAAAAAGAAAGAACGCACCGGAGAGCTCAGCAACACCAAAAGACCCAGAAGACCACGGAAAACAACTGTGGTGGATGACAGAAGAATTATTTCCCCGGTGAAGAAAAACCCCTTCCCAACAGTTGGCCAAATCAAGAACACTCTCCAGGAGGTAGGTGTATATGTGTTAAAGTCAACAATCAAGAGTAGACTTCACAAGAGTGAATATAGAGGGTTCACCACAAGATGTAAACCATTGTGGAGCCTCAAAAACAGGAAGACCAGATTAGAGTTTGCCAAACAACATCTAAAAAAGCCATTACAGTTCTGGAACAACATCCTATGGACAGATGAGACAAAGATTAACTTGTACCAGAGTGATGGGAAGAGAAGAGTATGGAGAAGGAAAGGAACTGCTCATGATCCAAAACATACCACCTCATCAGTGAAGCATGGCGGTGGTAGTGTCATGGCGTGGGCATGTATGGCTGCCAATGGAACTTGTTCCCTTGTATTTATTGATGATCTTACTGCTGACAATAGCAGCAGAATGAATTCTGAAGTGTTTCGGGCAATATTATATGCTCATATTCAGTCAAATGCTTCAGAACTCATTGGACGGCGCTTCACAGTGCAGATGGACAATGACCCGAAGCATACTGCAAAAGCAACCAAAGAGTTTTTTAAGGCTGAAAAGTGGAATGTTATGCAATGGTCAAGTCAATCCCCTGACCTGAATCCGATTGAGCATGCATTTCACTTGATGAAGACAAAACTGAAGGGAAAATGCCCCAAGAACAAGCAGGAACTGAAGACATTTGCAGTAGAGGCCTGGCAGAGCATCACCAGGGATGAAACCCAGCGTCTGGTGATGTCTATGCGTTCCAGACTTCAGGCTGTAATTGCCTGCAAAGGATTTGCAACAAAGTATTAAAGAGTGAAAGTTAGATTTAGGATTGTTTAGTTTGTCCCATTACTTTTGGCCCCTTAAAAAGTGGGAGGCACATATAGAAACCGTTGTAATTCCTACACCGTTCACCTGATTTGGATGTAATTAACCTCAAATGAAATCTGAAAGTCTGCAGTTAAAGCACATCTTGTTTGTTTCATTTCAAAGCCATTGTGGTGGTGAATAGAGGCCAAAATATGAGAATTCTGTCAATGTCCCAATATTTATGCACCTGACTGTACTAGATAAATGATCGCTTGGATCTGATGTGTTGCTCGTAGCAACACCACTATCTATCCCATAGACTGATAGAACCCTAACCACACATCTACAAGGTGCGTACACACGGTACGATAAAAAATGCATGATATGAACGATATCGTTAAGATCATTCAGTTTTGGGTGCCCAACGACCAGCGATGTGCGGGCACGTATGGTCGATAACGATATCGACCATCGCCCGTGCATGCAGGCCAACCCGGCCGATATCACGGGTTGCTGGCCCGTCGTTGGTGGGTTGGTGGTGTGCTGGATGAACGATAACGATAACCCAGCACACCGAGAAGGTGCAGGGAGAACAGTCAGCGATATCGTTATCGCCGATGATGATCGTGCCGTGTGTACCCAGCATTAGCCGGTAGTTGCACTCTGTAAGATGGTTTCTATATAAAACCTGCTGCACTACTATTTTATATCTTGTGATCTAGGTATCGGTAAATATGGACTTGCTTAATTATAACAGACTGGCTGTGGTGTTTGGGTTCTTCTTCCTCTCTCTCTCATACGCCAGTTGCTCTGCAATCTCTCTGTCTGCTTCCCCCAGTCACTCAGCAAATCTCTCTCTCTATCATCCACCGGTCACACAGCAATCTCTCTCTCCCAGAGTCCTCAGTCACTCAGCAATCCCTCTCTCTCTGTGTCCCTGCTCAATCAGCAATCTCTCTCTCTCGCTCTCCATATGCCCGGTCACTCAGTAATCTGTCTGTCCCTGATCACTCAGCAATCTCTCTCTCTCTATGTCCCAGGTCACTCAGCAATCTGTCTGTCTGTGTCCCCGGTCACAGAGCACGCTCTCTCTCTCTCTCTCTCTCTATGCCCCCCTGCCACTCAGCAATTTCTCTCTGTACCCATGGTCACTCAGGAATCTCTCTCTCTCTCACTGCCCCTTGGTTACTCAGCAATTTCTCTCTCTGGGGGTCATTCAGACCCGCTCGTGAGCGGACGCTCGCAAGCGGGTCGATGTTGGGCGAATGCGCATGCGCACGACGGAGGGAGCTCCGTCGTGCGGATGCGTGAGACCCGGCGAGCTCGGGGTCTCGCACCAAAGGGGGCGTGCTGTCGATGGTGACTGACAGCACACCCCCTTTGGTGGGCGTGACGGGGGTGTGGCTGCCAGTCGGAGGCGTTCCCATGGGAACGCCTACCGTCTGAGTCCGGCCCCACTGACATCAGTAATGATGTCAGTGGGAGTGATTTTGGCTCTGATAGAGCCAAAATCACTCCTGGGCTTGCGGCAGCGAGACCCTACCGCAGGGTCTCGTCGCAAGCCCGATGGTCGCGATGGTCTTTGACCATCGCGACCATCATCATGGACGCTCGCATAAGCTGTGGGTGGTAACCCACAGCTATGTGAGCGTCCAAAAGGCCACTCCACATTTAAATAGGACGGCCCTGATTCAGACCGCGCGCTCTGGTCAGAGCGTTCAGCTCTGAATCAGGCCCTCTGTCCCTTGGCCACTCAGCACTCACTCTCTCTGTCCCTTAGCACTCTCTCTCGGTCACTCAGCAATCTCTCTGTCCCTTGGTCACTCAGCACACTCTCTCTCACTGTCCCTTGGTCACCCAGCAATCTCTCTCTCTCACTGTCCCTTGGCCTCTCAGCAATGTATCGCTCTGTTCCTTGGTCACTCAGCACTCTCTCTCTCCCTCGGTCACTCAGCACTCTCTCTCTCCCCGTGTCCCTAGTCACTCAACAATCCCTCTCTCTCTTTGTGTCCCTGCTCAATCAGCAATCTCTCGCTCTCCATATCCCCGGTCACTCAGCAATCTCTGTCTTTCCCTGATCACGCAGCAATCTCTCGCTCTCTCTGTCCCTGGTCTCTCAGCAATCTGTCTGTACCCCCGGTCACTGAGCAAGTTCTCTCTCTGTGCCCCCTTGATCACTCCTCTCTCCCGGTCATTCAGCAATCTCCCTCATCTCCCGACCACTCTCTCTGTACCCATGGTCACTCAGTAATCTCACGCACTCTATCCCTTGGTCACTCAGCAATCTCTCTCTCTCTGTCCCTTGGTCACTCACTCTATTCCCTGAACAGGAGTCTACATTCTCTCTGGTGTCCCTGCCATCCTGTGGAGTAATGGCGCCATCTTGCATGCTCCCTGACACTGCCACCCTGTGCGGTTCCTGTCATTCTCACCTTGCAGCCTGGACACTGACAGGAACCCATTGCTTTCCCCGACATCTGTGACCATACGCTCTTACAGATGGATCCAGTATGTTAAAAAAAAATAAAAGTGGAAGAGTTGCTTAATGCAACCATTTATAGATATATTTTGGCACTCTCCACCTTAGCTAAGGTGATCATTGCTTGCTCCTAGTGTGCTCCAGATCCTCCTTATGTACGTAATTGGTGGGAGCTGCTAATGAGTGATTTGTAGTCGCAAGGCCCTTCCCAAGTTTTACAAGCAATGGGACCGATGGGCTCTTTCTCCGTTGGGGCTTTGCAGACATGCTGGGGACTGTTCTGTCCGATAAGATATAATATGTACATTTCTGATTTAACATCTGTTGGCAACGTTGAGTCAAACTCAATACACTATGTGTTTCGATTTGTAATGTATTGATGTTAATTTTAAAACTTTACAATAAAGTTGCAAAAAAAAAAAAAAAGTTTGTGAATCTCTGATCAACTCACAGTCACACACCCAATTCCTTTTATGTCATATTTACATGACATCTGCCCCAATTAAAGTATACCTGTCATCTTCCAGGGAGGGGTCGCTTCACAAAGTGCTTTGTGTAAATGGTTCGGAGACAGATTCATTGCGCACAAATAGTCGCCTTTTTTTTTGTTTTTCTTTTAATCTGTTGCCAAAACAAATATATGATTACAACTGCGGCAGGTAATAATTTGTTTTTTTTTTTTTTTTTTTTTTTTAAAAAGAGAAGCGACTAACACAGACCTGTACTGACTGCAGCATTGTCTGAAGACCTGAAAATCACCTGTATACGCAGGCTCCGGGGCCTCCCATTGAAAAACAAACACATTGGCGCAGCTTTATATAGAAGCAGCAGGCCTATTATCTTTATGTTCTTTCTTTTATGCATTAATCTGTTAGTTATACAACAAACATTAGACGTTCCACAGACTGTACACATATAACAGGTCAGTCAGACAACTTTAAACGCAAACTAGCGTCTGAACCTGTAAAAACAGTAACAATGCAGGCAGAACAGCGTAGTGGTGGGTGTCCAGTGTCCCCTGTGGAATCGGAGAAAGGGATTTATCGGTAAGTACCAAAATCCTATTTTCTCCTTCATCCACCAGGGGACACTGGAGCCTCAGTACAATGGGGACGTCCCAGAGCTTACATCCCGGGTGGGAGAGCGCTGAGAGCCCTGCAACACCGCACGGCCAAACTCCGAAGCGGAGGCCGCAAAAGTATCAAAACTATAGAATCGTAGGAAGGTATGCGTGCCTGACCAAGTGGCTGCTCTACAAAGCTGGTTTAATTAAACCCCGCGAGCAGCCGTCCATGAAGGACCTACCGAGCGCGTAGAATGCGCCGTAATAGGACCCGGTGGTTGTTTGGAAGCCATCACGTATGCTTGCCTGATAATCCATCTAGAAATGGTCTGTTTGGAGGCCGGCCAACCTGGACGGGCCACATCAAACCGAATAAACAAAGCATCCGATTTACGGAGGGAGGCAGTCCTGTCAACGTAAATCCGGAGTGCTCTGACTACATCCAAGGATTTTGAATTGGAAGAGTCATCCTTAAACACCGGAACCACGATAGGCTGGTTTATATGAAAAGCTGTCACCACTTTGGGAAGAAAAGCCCTTTGAGTACGCAGCTCCGCCCTATCCTCATGGAAAATAAGATAAGGAGGGCGGCAAGATAAAGCACTGAGGGCCTGATTCAGAGCCGGACGCTATTTGCGCTCGCTCAGAAAAAGGGGCCGGCTATTTAAATTGAGCGCTCGCTCTTTGCGGTCTGTTGAGGCCTTTATGTCTGAGCGAGCGAACGAAACATGCGCTCGCTATTTTGTAAAGACGTCCCCTGGCCGCTCGCATCCTAAGTCATCTCCACTATCTATTTGATTAATCGAGTACATCGAAAGGCGTCTGAACTGCTCGCAGTGCTTGTGGTTGGATTTTCCTACCGCAATCATGCAAACAGTTCAGGCTAAGAAACAACCAAGTGACGTGGTCGATGACGCTGCTTTGTTAATTATGCACACCCTTAAAACGCCCGTTTTGACCGTTTGGCACGCCTGCGTTTGGATCACCACTCCCCGTTTTCAAGCACCTTCCCGTTACCACCCACAAACGCCTCATCCTGTCACTCAAATTAGCAGGCACTCGCTATTTTGCGAGCGCTCGATTTCCGACCGCAATGACTGGTTGGCGCATGCGCATTACGACCCATACGTATGCGCAGATGTGCGAGCATCGCTCGGAGCAAACGAGCAGCTGCTTACGAGCGGCTCTGAATCAGGCCCTGAGTTCTGACACACGCCTTGCCGAAGCGAGAGCCAACAACAGAACCACCTTCCAGGTTAAGTACTTTATCTCCACTCTCTGTAATGGCTCAAAAGTATCAGACTGGAGGAAGGCCAACACCAAATCCAAATCCCATGGTGCTGTGGGGGGCACAAAGGGGGGTTGAATCCTCACAACTCCCTGGAGAAAGGTCTGTATATCCGGAAGCAAAGCCAATTTCCTCTGAAAGAAAATGGACAACGCGGATACCTGTACCTTTAATGAACTCAGACGAAGGCCTGCTGAGAGACCAGCCTGAAGAAAAAGGAGACGTGATACCTTAAAGACCGAAGGAGGAGAATTACGTCTCTCACACCAAGCCACATGTCTTCCATATGCGGTAGTAATGTTGAGAAGTGACTCCTTTCCTAGCCCAAGTCATTGTGGGAATGACACTAGACGGAATACCCTTCTTTCTGAGGACGGCCCTTTCAATAGCCAGGCCATCAAACGAAGCCACCTTAAGTCGCGATAAACAAATGGGCCCTGACGAAGGAGGCTGTCCTGAAAAGGCAGTGGCCATGGCTCGTCTATTAACAGATTTTGTATCTGGGAGTACCACGCTCGTCTTGGCCAATCTGGTGCTATCAGAAGCACCTTGATCCTTTCCCGCTTGATTCTTTGAAGCAGGCGTGGAATGAACGGAAACGGAGGGAATAGGTAAATGTAATGAAACTTCCACGGAGCCGCCAGTGCGTCCACTGCAGCTGCCCGTGGATCCCTTGTTCTGGAGTAGTAAACTGGTAGTTGGTGGTTTAACCTTGACGCCGTAAGGTCGGCTTGAGGACAGCCCCACCGCAGAGTTAGTTGCTGGAACACCTGAGGATTCAGTGACCATTCCCCTGGATGAACGTACTGCCGACTGAGGTAGTCGACCTCCCAGGTTTCTACTCCTGGAATGAAGATCGCAGAAATCACTACTGCGAATTCCTCTGCCCAAAGCAGAATCCTGGTTACCTCCCTCATGGCGGCTCTGCTTTTTGTGCCGCCCTGCCTGTTTATATACACCACTGCAGTGGCGTTGTCCGACTGGACTCTGATTGCCTGCCCCTCCAGCAGAGGAGGCGCCAGCTGGAGAGCATAAAATACCGCTCTCAACTCTAGGATATTTATGGGCAATCTGGCTTCCTGCTGCGTCCAGTGCCCCTGAAAATGCTTTCCCAGAGTCACTGCTCCCCATTCCCTCAGACTTGCGTCCGTGGTGAGGAGGGTCCAATCCCACACTGCAAACCTTTTCCCCACCAGCAGGTGGGAAGGGTTTAGCCACCAAATGAGAGATGTTCGAGTCTGAGGCGCCAGGAGAACTCTCTGATGAAGAAAAAGGTGGGATCCTGACCACTGGGAGAGGAGATCCAATTGAAAAGGAAGGGCATGAAATTGTGCACACTGAATCGCCTCGAAGGCCGCCACCATCTTCCCCAGAAGGCGGATACAGAGATGCACAGACACTCGGTGATGTTGTAAGACCAGGCGCACCATATGCTGAATGGAGGCAGCCTTGTCTTGAGGCAGGAAAAC